>OZ014525.1:453537601-454137601 GCA_963966055.1 Lathyrus aphaca | reverse complement strand
GGCTCAGGTGCAAACTGTCTTGCATTAGACGGAAGAAGTGAGTTCTCGTTTGTGAGTGAAGATGATGAGAAAAGAATCCCGAAGGAGACGATTATTGTTTGTTATTTGTGTTTTCAATCTTTTATTGCTTTTTTGTGTTTGTCATAGGTTAATGAGCTTAAGCCTAAACCAAGGGTTAGTAAACTCATCACATCCTCCCTCTGATTAGGGGTAATGAGAATACCTTAAGTATGAAGTAAGAACCTCACACTTAATCACCATGATATAGGATTAAGATCATTAACTTACTTGTATTTATTTAGATGTTTTTGGAGTTTTTGTTTGATGTTAAGTTATGAGTTTAAGCCATAATCAAGGATTTAATGGACCCATTACACCATCCTAATAGAAGGATAATAGATGAGAACATTTAAGCTGAGGAAGGCTCCTCAACTTAATCCATGATTAGGGATTAACCTCATGACAAAACAAAACCTTTATTAAAGTGGATTTTAGTTAATAGTAAGATTAAGAAATGGATTTTATGGTTTTTAAGACAACTTGAGGGGGACTTGTCCATTAACACTAGGGTTAGTCATTCTTAACCAATTTAAGGAAGAATTAGAACCCTAGTGCAAGGCCCAAGTTACAAGCTTGATGTCTTAGTGATTATTAAGTGAATTGATTAAATGATTTAAACACATTAAGGGTTTAACACTTAGGATTAAAGTTATACACTTCATCCTAATAGAAGGATGCAGGCATAAGCTTAATCACAAAGCCTTAAAACCTTTAAGGTTTAGTCCTTGATTAAGAGATGAGAAGAGAAGACACGTAGATGACACAAAGGTAAAACTAATGGGGGACTAATCAGACCCTAATTATGATCATGCTTGGTTGTTCCTAAGGTTTATGAGGCTTGCAAGAAGATCTTCAAGGAAAAGCCCCCATGGAAGAAGCAGGATGAAGGAAGGAGAAGCAAGAAGAAGCAAGACAACTTACTTCACTTAAGAAGATAAGTTGCTTTGAAGAAAGAAGGTGAAGAAGGAGCATGAATGAGCAAGCTCACTCTAATTCACAAGTAAAATGCAGCAATGATGCATAAAAGAGATGAGGAGAGATTATGAGAAGTGAGGGAAAATTCACTTCCCAAACACTTACCACCTGAAAAGTTAGCAAAAGGAAAAATGAGATGAAATTCAAAGATGAAAACCAAAGTCAGAAGCACATTCATGATGCAAATGATGTTATGAAAGCATGTCAAGAGATATGAATGTTCATACAAGAGGTGAGAATGTAAATGAGACATGTAAGAAACATGAAAGTTCATGAATGCATATGACATCAAATGAAAGCAAAAGCATGGAAAATGGATGATGCAATGATCAAACATGATTCTAATATGTCCTAAGATGTCTTACATGTCATGTGAATGCACAAAATGTCATGGCAAGTTCATGTATGCAAGCTTATGCAAGGTGGATGCAAATGAAGATGCAAATTAGGGTTTATGTACAATATGAGATGCAAAATTCAAAATCAGAAGCAAATGGTAAGATAAAAAATTGAAAATGGAATCAAAGGGACCTTAAGCCTATACAAGTTCATTGTCCAAAGGGGAAGGTCAGAAGCTAAACCTAGAAGGACTTATGATTTTTCTAAGTTTCTGAGGTTTTAAAGGTGATCCTAAAAGTAAAATACCAAATAAATTGAAAATGCAAGATAAAAATGAAACAAAAATGTTTTTAGATGCTTGAAAGTATGCATAACACAATGCAAAAAGAACCATCCACAAACCCAACTTGGATCAAAGGTTATGAATTTTTGAAGTTAGGGTTAAAAATATTCAAATTAATGAACCCTAATTCAAATGAAAATTGTCAAAGTGTGATCAAAACCAAAAAGAAATTTGTTTTGTGAGTTTGTAAATGTTTCTAAATGTTTGAAAATGTTCTCTGAATTTTTTTGGGATTTTTAAATACCTAAATGTATTTTTAATTAATTAATTCTCATTAACTAATTAAAAATAATCATTTAAATGATTTAAAAATAATTTTTTATGCAAAAAATGAAAATAAAAATATTTTTGGGTTCTGAAAATTAATAAAAGCTTGAATAAAAATTTTCAGAATTTTTGAAGTCTTTTTACTATTTTTAATAAAATGTACAAATTAAATGGAAATAAAATGAAATAAAATTAATAAAATAGGAAGTATGCAGGATGGAGAGCTGAGATTCAAACTGGGCTTGGGAGGTTTGACTGCGCGCCAGATCCAATGGACACAATTCAAACCAGGCTAATCCTAATTAATTAATATTTAATCCAAAAATTAAAACTAATCAAGCAATCTGGGCCACACAGCGCGCGAGAGAGGGACTGATCTAAGGGCCTACATTCAAACTTGGAACCCTAACCCTAATTAACATTAATGACTTTCAGGTGGCCGGAAATGACCTCCGGTCATCTTCTCCGGCCACCTCTCCCCTGAAAATTTCGCAACTCACTCCCTAGGCCATTTCTGGAGCTCTAAAGCTCCAGATTGCTTCCTCTCTCCATTCTAAACTCATCCCTAACCTCAAACCTCATTTATTTTCAGCCATGAACATGAATCGAAGCCAAGAACAAAAACTACAGAAATTTCAGACAAGCCATACATCCTTAATTCTCAACTATTTTCAATAATTCAAAGTTCATCATGCTCAGGGGATCACACTTAACCATTTAAGAACTTAAAATACAACTTCTGGAAAAATGAATTCGCATGGCTACCTGAGGTGAAGCTTTCAAACTTGGAGCTTTCAGGCTGCTTCCTTGCTTCAAAACCCCTCCAATAATCTCCCTGAAGAAGCTTTGATGCTTGGTTGGAGTTTATATGGCCTCTATTTGAAAGTCAGTGAAGTTCAGGTCAAGGGAGGTGAAAATCGTGTTTTGTGTATAGTGGATTTCAAGGCAAAATGAAGGGTGGGAAATGATCAGTGAGGAATGTGGAGATGAATGGTGGAAAAAGTTCCAAGTTTGGGTGGCTGAGTAGTGAGATTCGATAGAAAATGCAAGAGGGAGAGTTTTCTTGAACTATGGCAATGCTGAGGTTTTAGGTCTGGTTCTTGTGTGTGTTGAGTTGCTTTTGGTCCACTTATCAAATCTTGATAGGTCAGAGAGTTGTTGGTGGCCTATGCTGATTGGTATGGTCCCTTTTGCATAAAGTCAAGAAAGTTGTCCTTTGAGGTATGGGCTCATGGCAGGCTGGTTGTGAGACATGGCTCAAGTCAGCTGGCTTTAGGGAGGTCCATGGAAACTGATTTGAAGAGCTGGCACAAGTGGATGTCAAGATTTGGGGCATTTTGCAATTTGTGAAGGTTTTGGCCCCTTTGAGAATTCTTGATGATCAAGGCATGAAAATGAGTGATTCTTTGGGCCATTCTGAATTTTAGGCCATGTATCATGTTTGTGTAATGGTTAGAAGTCAATTAGAGGTCACATTTTTCCTTGACATGAATTTTTGCAAGTTTCCCTCTTTGGTGCATAAGTGAAATTTAGTGATTTTTCCCAACTTTGCAAGGCCATAACTTGAGTTCTATGATGAATTAGATCAAGTTCTTGTACTTTTTGAAAAGGGAATGATCCAATCTACAACTTTCATGACCAAGAATTTTTCATTTGAAGCATTTTTGGATCAAAAAGAGGAGGTTGAAAAACTTTCCCAAAATGGCAATTTTGCATTACAAGTCACTTTCCCAAAATGGCAACTTTGCAAATGGCTTGAAATTCTTCAATTTTGTGAACTTCTAACTTCTTATAAGATCAAATAAAGACCATATACACCCAAAATGATGGAGAAGACCCTCTGGTTGGATGATTGGGGGCCTCAGATGCCCTGATTTTGCACTGACTTGCTTAAGAAGTCATATATTGATCAGATGCCTTCCCCATTGAATTTCTTCCTGAAAATTGGTATGCATGATCCTTATATCATATAGAGACCAATAGAAACAAGAATGACCAAAAAATTTGGAGTTATGGCCTCTGAAACCAAAACCCTAATTTTAGGTCATCTGTACAGTGAAACCCTAGCTCAGCTTCCATGCTTTTCCAGTTCTTGTGATTTTTTGACTTCCTTGATCTTTGAGGGATATAAAATGATGATTGAAAATACATGGAACCTCTTGGAATATTGAAGACCTTTGGAGTGGCTCAGATAGCCCATGGATTGCTCAGATCACAAACCCTAGATACAGATGAACTTGAACTATTGCAGTGAAGCAAAAATGCCACATGATATGATATGGTTGAAATAATGCAAGTATGAAAAGATCACAAGACATGGTGTGAACCTAGTGAGGGAAAATTTGGGGTGTTTACACTTCCAGATGTGGTACTTTGGCTATGTCTTCATTCTTTGGAGGAGTCATTTCAGGATTGAAAGGAATTCCTCTTCGGATGGGGATATCCAACAACATGGAGTACTCTTCCAGAAATGGACCTATCTGAAAGTATGGGTAAGTGAAACAACGCAGGGGAGGGTCATAAAACTGCAGACAGGTGTGAATCATGCTCCTTTGCAATGTATCCAGGTCCATGATTATGTCCAAGATTCCACCGTAACGTTCTCTGAACAGAGGTACATGATCAGGAGTAATGAGGGCATATATCTGTTTAATGCCTGCTAAGGGATACTCGAAGAAATGATAGGGGATGTTGCTTTTCCTTGTAGAATCCATCCTGAAGATGTGTACTGAAGGAGATAACTGAAGAAGTGTTGTAGCAGATAGGCTGAGCAGAAGAATAGTCAAAACCAAACCAAGAAAACTGGATACCTTGTAAAACAAATAGATAAATGTTAGAAATGATGCAATATGATGCATGATGATGATATGCAAGGGTTTATGATCATGTGTTGGATTATCAGTCGTCCTTTGGTAGAATCCTTGAGTGTCTAGAGTTTCAAATGGAGGCTTGAGAACCGGTAACCGGGTGGGGGACTCAAATAAAGAGTCAACAGTCCAGGGTTATAAAGAATCAGTCCAAAAATAGTACAACCTTATAAACATTCTCCAATAGCAAGGTATGATGAGGTCAAGGGTTCCTGCAAACCTGTAAACATCCCATCCCTCTCACATGTATATACTAGAACAAGGATCCTTAGGTTTGGATTTATCATGAGAAGTGTAAACACATCTAACCCGGAGGGTATAGTGCTTACCTTAATCATAAAGAATCCTTCCCTAATTCACCTCAGATGTTGAAGGTCATCTAAAAAGGTCATCCAGACTTAGCAGACTTCCCAGATAGCTGTAGCACTACAGGAGATCTGTAGCACAGAGTTCTCAAAAGGAAACCCATGTTTGAACCGTGTTTTCATATTCCCGCACCAGACCAAAATGGAATGGGAAAGAATACGAACCAACTCTAATCCTATGTGTCACTCAGGCCTTTGTATTGAGCCTTTCTCACTGGAATACCCCACCCACCAAGGTAAACCAAAATCCAGCATAGTGATGTAATGATAATAATGAAATGCAAAAAGCAGTAAACGAAAGCGATAAAACAATGCGATAAATAAAGTTGTACCGAAAGAGATAAATAAAGCAAAAACACAAACACATATACACATAACACCCCCGTAAACACAAACAAACAAGCACTAGGAGAAACCCTCTCAGGAACTCAGAAGCTCTGGTTGCAAAGTCCCCAGCAGAGTCGCCAAGTTGTCGCTCCCTGGACTTTTGTCCCGGTGAAAACGCGAACTGTCGGAGAGAACGGTCGAATGTTGAAGGTTAAATAGAGTCCCCAGCTAGGCATTTTTATCCCGAAGGAAAGGTAATGCTGCATAAACCTAGAAAGAAGTGGATAAGACGGTTGCGAACCAAAGAGACTGAGTGAGGGGGTCGGTTACGACCTGGGAAGGTATTAGCACCCAGATCGTCCGTCGTACTCGACGGGATCCACGCTTACGTGATTGTGTTTAAAAAAGGGGGAAGTGTATGTGCTAACTGTCTATAAAAGAGATGGATGTGAAAAGTGACAGTGCAAAAAGAATAGGAGTTCAAACTGAGGTTAAGAAAGGAAAGCTAGAAAGAGAAGAGGGGGGAGACCTGGGGACTTTTGTTCGATAACCGTTAAGTTATGCCTACGTATCCTCTCGTGCAATGAGGAAGTCAGAACACCGTAGTTCGACTCAAAGAGACTTGGTGTTTTGGTGTGAACTGCTTGCTTGTCTATGCTCAAGTGTATGACTCATCTAGCTCGAGTGTTAACTGTATTGCATTAGACAGAAGAAGTGAGTTCTCGTTTTCAGAGTGAGTGTGATGAGAAAAGAATCCGGGAGGAGACATTTATTGTTTGTTTTTGTGTTTTCAGTTTTTTATTTTCTTGGTGTTTTGTATAGGATAATGAGCTTAAGCCTTAATCAAGGGTCGTAAACTCATTATATCACCCCTGATTAGGGATAATGAGTCTACTTAAGTGTGAGATGAATATCCCAACTTAATTACCCTAATGATACAGGATTAAGATCATTAACCTACTTGTAATTATCAAGTGTTTTTGTAGATTTTTGTTTTGTGTTAAGTAATGAGTTTAATCTCTAATCAGGGATTAGTGAACTCATTACACTATCCTAAGAGAAGGATGATGGATGAGGACACTTAAGATGAGGAAGATACCTCAACTTAATCCATGGTCAGGGATTAAAATCATTATATAACAAACCTTTATTAGAGAGGATTTTGATTAGAGGTTAGATTAATAAGTGAATTTTATGTTTGTTAGACTAAACCTGAGGGGGACTTGTCCATTAAACACAAGGGTTAGTCCTTCTCACACAGAGGCTGAGATGTAACCCTAATATAAGGCCCAAGTTACAAGCTTAAGTCTTGATAAATATCAGGTGTTTTTATTTGAGGGTGAAAACAACTTAAAGGTTAACACTAAATATTACAATTATACACTCCATCCTAAGATAAGGATACAGGCATAACCCTAATACAGAGCCCCAAAACATTAACTGTTTAGCTTGTGTTATTGAGATGAGAAGCAGAGACTCAAGGAGACTCAAAGGGTAAAAAACTAAGGGGGACTATTCACAACCCTAAAGTTATCATGCTTGGTAGTTCCTATGGTTTGTGAGGCATAAAGAAAGTCTTCAGATTGGCCACCAAGGAAGGAGAAGCAGATGAAAAAGGAAGGAGATAGAAGAATAAGTTACTTACTTCCTGAAGAAGTTAAGTAACCTAAGAGTGGAATAAGAGCAAGATAGAACACAAGTGAATCAAATTTACTTCAAAGACAGGTAAAGATGCATATGAAAGGATAAGAAGTGGTTGGATGTGGATGCACATCCACATCCTGATTAACTTATCTGAAGCACCTGAAAGAGTTAGTATGAATGTATAAGATATGAAATAAGATGAAATGAAACAAATGAATGTAACAATGATCAACCAATGTTCTCACATGACCTAAGGTGTCTAAGATGACATACAAATTCATGAGATGTCATGAAAAGTTCATATGATGAGGATATGCAAAGATGAATGCAAGTATACATGGCAAATTAGGGTTTTTAGAATGCATGAGATGTCCATGATCAACACAGAAGCAAAACACATGATAAAAAATTGAAATTTCAACCAAACAAACCCTAAACACACACAAGAACACTCCCCAAATATGGAGGTCAGAAGCTATACCAAAGTCAAGTTATGGTATTTCTAAGTTAGGCTAGGGTTTTGGGTACTTCTCAAAGAAAAATGCATATCAAATTGAAAATGCAATGAAACAATATAATTTAAATTTCCTAGATACTAGATGCAACATGTAAAAGAATGCAAAAAGAACCAAGTACAAACTCATTTTTATTGATCAGAAGTGAATTTTAGAAGTTAGGTTGTGAAAAAGGGGATTTTGAAAACCCTAATTCAAGTTGAATTCTCAAAATAGAATCAAAACCAAGAATAAATGATTGAAATGAGTTTTTAAATTGATTATAATGTTCAAGGATGCTTCATGATTTTTTTGGTTATTTTTAAATACCTAAAAGTATTTTTAATTAATTAAAATTAATTAATTAATTAAATAATACAATTAAATGATTTAAAAATAAATTTTTAATGCAAAAAATAAAAATAAAAATGTTTTTGGGTTTTTAAAATTAATTAGAGTGAAAATGCAAAAAATCAGAATTTTTAAAAGTGTTTTACTATTTTTAATAAATAAAAGAAAACAAAATGAATAAAATGAAAATAAAATGAAAAGTAATCAAAATGGAGGGCTCAGATTGCATGGAAGCAAGATCAAGGGTCATGGGCGCACGGTAGCTTGACTGGGGGTATGCAAATCCTAGGGTCCAGATTTAAATTCATTAAACGCACGTGATCCAAAGGTCCAGATTAATTCTGAGGAAATTAATTATGGTTTCTTTTAATTAATTAAAATTAGGGCTAATGATCAATCTGAAGCGTCCATCTCTTAAACTAATCAAGATCCAATGGTCCACATTAAAACTGGAAACCCTAATCACTTTCAAGTGATCGGAACAGTGATCTGGTCATGTTCTCCGGCGAGACCAAACATCAAACTTCTTCCCTATGCCACTGCAAACCCTCTAACCAACCCAGAATCACTCCCCACACTCCAAGGAACTCAAATAAACCATCAAACATGATTTATAACACATGAAAAAGCTGAATCTAAGCAAATCAAAAACACGGGCAAAATTTCAGAAACAACATAACATCCTCATTTCCTCATAATTTTCAATTCTAAAGACATCTATGTGATCCCTAGGGCATGTATTTTCATTCTATGACAAGAAATTGAAGCTTTGAGACAAAATGTTCTTGAGTATACCTGAGCTGGTGACCTGCAAATATGAGCTTTCAAAGCCTCCCTCTTGTGCAAATGGCTTCCTTTGAACCTCCTGAGGCTAGTGGAATGCTTGGAATGCTTTGAAAATGGCTGGTTTGCGATGTCCAGTTCTGATGTAGCAGAAATGGAGGTTTTGATATGTGATGTTTCAGGCCATTCCAGTGGTTGATTCTTGTTCTATGAGTGATATGTGGTTGATTGGTGAAGGAATTTGTGAAGTTTGATGGCTGGATTATGAGAATCGAAAAGAGGAAGTTTTGAGGGATATTTGTTCAAACTGAGCATGGGATTGTTCTGAGCTCTTGTGTGTTCTCTTTTATGATCCTTAGGCATTGTATAAACAATTGAGATAGGTCAGAAGAGTTGTTATGCACTGTGGGATTGGTATGGTTCATTTGGCAAAAAAGTCAAATTTTGTGTACTTGAGGTATGGGCCATGGAAAAACTGATTTGAGGGCTTGAGCTGCTTCATCTGGCTTCAAGGAGAGCCCTAGGATCAATTGTTATGAGCTGTAAGACTTGGATCATGAGTTTGCATAAGTTTTGCAATTTTGCAACTTTGTGATTTCTTGAGAAACAAGTCATGAAATCCCTTGGTTCAAAGCCCAAATCTGATTTTGAGATGTTGTTTGATCATTCCATGATTCATTTGAGTGGATTAGAAGTCACATAGAGGCCTGAAATTCACTTTTGCACATTTCCCTCTTTGGCCTAAACTTGAAAATTACATGATTTTTCCCAACTTTGACTTGCCATATCTTGAGTTCTAGGATGAATCAAGAGGAGTTCTTGTACTTTTTGAAAATGGAAAGATCCAATCTACAACTTTTATGTTTAACAAAATTTCATTTGAAGCATTTTTTATCAAGAAAGAGGAGGTTGAAAATCTTTCCCAAAATGGAAAGTTTGCATTTCAAGTAAATGTCCATTTTTGGCAACTTTTGAGTTGGCTCAAAATTCTTCAATCTTGTGATCATCCAACCTCTCCTAAGACCAAATTAAGGTCATAGGATTTCAAAATGATGGAAATGAACCTTTGGAACCCTTGGTTGAGGCCTCAGATGCCTTAATCCTGACTTTTCTTGCACAACAAGTTACAGCTTGATCAGATGACTTCCTCAGTGAATTTTTGCATCAAACTTCATACACAAGCTCCCTATATCATATAAAGACCAATGGAATCAAGAATGACCAAAAAATTTGGGTATAAGGGCCTCAAACCCAAAACCCTAATTTTCAAGTCATCTATGTAGGAGCTTCAAGCTTGCTTGGATAGCTCTGCAATCTCTTGAGATTTCTTGACTTCAAAGAAACCTTGGGGGTATTAAACAACCATAGAACACTCAAGGACCCTCCTGGCATGCTTCAATGCCTCTAATATTTCTCAAATCACTTCTTGGGTTCACCTGATCACAAACCCTAGTTATACAGCTATGCGGTGAGTTGCTAAAGGATAATTATGCAATGTGAGATGTAATGATATGTTATGCAATATGTGTGATCATAAGCCAAGGCATGAGAAAGTGAGAGGGCAAATTTGGGGTGTTTACACACTGGTGGTGGACGCATAGAAGACGTGGCTGGATAAGTTAGTTCTCTGATTTTCTTCTTCAACACCCTCTGACCTACAATATCCAAAGAGTTGAAATATGTCTTCAAATCCTCACATTCTGCGTCTAAATCCATCTTGTATCCACACTCCTCTGGTCCTTCAGTATGCTCTTGAATGTGTAATTTCTTCCAAAAAATATGAATTTCTTCTAATAGAATCGACACACCATGTATCTGAAAGCCACTAAGTTGACACGCACAGGGTAAACCATGTGTAGTTCTAACGAAGCAGCCACAGATATCCTTGTTTATACCAACAAATCTGACCCGTTCTAGCTCCTTCCTTATGTGTTATATACATTTCCTTGATATAAAACCATGCAAGTTGGTGTAGAATGGAGTGTTATAATGGTGCTCAATGTTCACAATACTCTTTTCAAATGACGCTCTAATTGAACTTAACTGCAACTTCAACATGGTGTTAACAGCATCCCAACTACGACACAAATCTCCTCGACTATGTGACAACATATTTTTTAGTCTCCAATGTGCAGACTCCACCCTTGAAATTTTGGCAACAACCATACAATGTTGAACACGATGTCAAGACACTTAATAACAATAAAACTGTAAATGACAAAGACAGAATATAAAAGACACAGAAAGTTGTTAACCCAATTCGGTACAATCACACCTACTCTGGGGGCTACCAAGCCAGGAAGGAACTTCACTATCAATAGTATCAATTCAAAGATCCATAGCAAACACCTATAGTTTGCAACCTTTTCACTTAATTTCTACCCAATGACAGTTCTACCTAGGAACTCCTAGATATGAGATCCCTCTCATTCCCTACACAATCACAGACAGTGATCTCAAATAACAACATAGAGTAAACGAAGACACTCTTCAAAACAATATTTGACCTGCTTAAAAGCTTTAGTCAAATACAAACACCCTTGCTTAAAAGCTTCAAGTGAACAAAATACAAATGAACACCTAGTCCAAAACAATCATCAAAAGACAATTGCTTGGCTCATAAGAAACTAACACACACGTGAAAAATTCTGAAAAATACAATCCTTATTTTCCACACGTTCACACTAGGGTTGAGTCGCCTTAAGTAGAAACTCCAATGGGCATTGGGCCTGCTGAACTTGCACGAATCAGAATAAATAGTTCCTTAATTATAGGAACAAAAATAGCAAGAAAAAATGTTCTGCTATAACAATTCCAAATTGAATCCTCCTTTTCCTCTTGAAACAATCGCGCTAAAACCACAATAAAATCTCAGCAATAAAGACAGCATGATGCATGCACAAAATAGGATTCAACTAGGTCTTCAAGTCCAGTCACAGATGTCATGACATCAGTCTTGACATCCTGAAAACAAACAGTTGCACAAACAAACTACACACCTACATAATGCTTAAATCAAATGTCATAACATTTCTTATGACATCCTGAAACACACAAGACTTTTACCACAAAATATAGCCAATCAAAACATCTACAAACTCCCCCTTTGGAAAAATTTTGGATAAAACAATTTAAGCAGTATCAGCTAAAACAAATCAGAAAACAATAAACACAGCAGCCAGTAGAAGCACACATTTGAAGACTCCCCCTCAACAACAGCTGTAAGAGCACAGCACAAGCACGCATTTTAGGAATCCCCCTCAACAACAGTTGTAAGAGCACAACACAAGAAACATCGTCAATAGCAGCAACAGAAGTATCAGAACAAAGGTTGTGCACACACACCAAAAATCATCAGAACAAAATTGTACCAGCAGGTACATCACATCAGCTTACCAACAATTTCATCTCCCCCGTCAACCTGTAAATACCAACCCTGCAGTACACCAACTGACAATACTAAAATAAATAGTATTCATCGGCAAACAAGAAACCCTATCTAATTACTCCCCCTTTTTAGCCAGAAATTTGGCCAAACAGGAACACAATCATAGAGAAAAGGAACAGATAGAATCGCAAGTATACAAAGAGAAAACAGGCTAGGTAACTAAGAGTCTCAGCAACCACAAACAACAACTTGTTCTTGATCACCATCCAAGTCATTTGTAACTTATTCTTCAATCTAAATTCTTTGACTGGACGAGAAGGCTTAGTTAATTGCTACAAACCCTCATACAGACATATCCCTAATTTGCCTCTTAAATTTTCAAACTGATTAGCATCCAAGGCCTTGTGAATATGTCAGCTAATTGTAGTTCAGTAGCAACATATTCCAACTTAATTACTTTATCTTCCACAAGATCTCTAATAAAGTGGTGCCTGATATCAATATGTTTTATCCTACTGTGTTGAATAGGATTTTTGGAAATATTGATAGCACTGAGATTATCACAATATAATGTCATGACATCCTGAGTGACATCATATTCAGATAACATTTGTTTCATCCACACTAGCTGAGAACAACTGCTACCAGCTGTTATATACTCAGCCTTTATAGTGGATAAGGAGAAACAGTTCTGCTTCTTGCTAAACCAGGAAATAAGATTGTTACCTACAAAGAAACATCCACCAGAAGTACTCTTTTTGTCATCTGCACTACCAGCCCCATCAGCATCACAATATCCAAATAAAACAGGATCACTACCATGAGAGTACAGCATTCCATAGTCACAAGTCCCATTCACATATTTTAGTATCCTCTTAACTTGATTGATGTGAGAGAAATAGTATTTTATGGTAATAATAATGAAAGAAATAACAATAAGATAGTAACAATAATTAAAATAAATGAGAATAAAAAATAAACTAAAAATAATAATAAAATAATAACCCAAAAATAATATCCCATAAACAAAAACCCTAGAATCCTAAAAATAGGATTGACTTTCTAATGATCCCTAGTGGAGTCGCCAGCTGTCGCGGCTGGATTAAAAATTAAGAGTTGTCATCATATTTTTAGGAAAATAATGATAAACATAAATCCTTAAGGTAGAGAATCCTAGATTCAGAAGTCGGTTAAGCAAGAGGAAGGTGTTAGGCACCCCTCACTTCTATTGTATTCAATAGGATCCTTCTTAAGATTCTGAGGGTATATTTGTTTGTATAAGATGTTTATTTATTTTTATAAATCCAAAAAAGTCATAATTAAATCCTAATTTTACTTGCTAAGGTTTGTACAAACCATATGCCTACGTACCTTCAAATTGAAGGACCAGAGCACCGTAGTTCAATTCCTCTACCCCTAAACCCTAATCCTAATATTTCTAACTACCCCTTACTAAATTTATTAAAACCCTGATTTTAAACCCCTTTTAATATTATTAAAAAACTGTTTTTAACCTTTTTTAAAAGTTATAATGAAAACCCTGGTTATTATTACAAAACCCCACATTTGAAATCCCTTAAATAAAACCCCAAAATATCCCTTATAAAACCCCCCAAAATATTTTTATAAACCCCAAAACCCTACATTAAGACCCCATAAATTATAAAACTCCAAAAATAAATTTAGAACCCAAACAACAATATTTTATGATTTAATCCCCAAATATTATTTAAAATAACATTATCCCCAAATAATTTAAACCCAAGTAATATATAAATATTTTTCTAAAATAAAATCCAGAAATATCCTTTTTATATTAAACAAAAATAACATTATACCATAATTATAAAAATAATTAACCAAATAATTATCATATAAAAAAACCCAATAATTATTAAAACCCAGATATTCCCCTAAATAAAATTTAATTATAATTCCTAATCCCAATAAAAATATTTTAATTATTCATCTAAAACCTAATTAATTAATTAATTAACCCTTAAAAATATAAGAAATAATAAAACAATAATAATATTTTTAACCCTATTTTCCATAATTATAAATCATAATCCCTAATTTATATCCCTAAGAATTTATCCCCTATTCATAATTTATTATAAAATAAATAAATCCTAATTTATTAAAAAAATTAATAAACCATTATTTATTAATTATAAAATAAATTAAATAATAATAAACCCAAAATTTATTATAATAAACCCCTAAATATAAATTAAACCCAAGTTTATATAGTTAACCGAACATTATTATAATAACCCCAAAATGTAATTAAAATTCCACATTGTTATATTGTTTTGTCATGCATATGGTTGGGAGGATACACAAAAGAACACCTGCTCCCACTCATTGAACAGATCATCAATAACCACATTTATAGATTCCATCATGACTCTGGTTCTAGAGTTGAACACATTGTAGGCTCTACTGTTAGTAGAATAACCTAAAAATATGCCTTTATCACTTTTAGGATCCATCTTTCTTCTTTGCTATCTATCTGCCAGAATGTAGCATTTACTCCCAAAAACATGAAAGTATTGGACATTAGGCTTCCTTCCCTTCCAGAGCTCATAAAGAGTGGTAGGTGTTCCCTTTCTTAGAGTGACTCTATTATGAACATAACAGGCAGTGTTCATAGCTTCAGCCCAAAAGTACAGAGGAAGTTTCTTGGCATGAATCATAGCTCTGGCTGTTTCATGAATGGTTCTGTTTTTCCTTTCCACAACCCCATTTTGCTGAGGAGTAATGGGAGAAAAAAATTCATGACTTATACCTTCAGAAGAACAGAATTTAGAGAATTTTTTATCTCAAATTATTTACCATGATCACTTCTGATTCTGATCACACAGCTTTCTTTTTCCCTTTGAATCCTTTGACATAGATCTTTAAACACCTCATAGACATCATATTTTTCTCTGACAAAGTTTATCCATGTAAACCTTGAGTAGTCATCCCCCACCACATAGGAATATATTTTTCCTCCCAAACTTTCAACCTGCATAGGACCCATCAAATCCATGTGAAGTAACTCCAAAACCTTGGAGGTTGTTAGATGTCGAACCTTTGGATGCGACATCTTGGTTTGCTTGCCTACTTGACATTCACCACACACCTTGCCTTCATCAATCTGAAGCTTAGGAATTCCTCTTACTGCTTCCAAAGTTATGACTTATTTCATCCCTCTTAGATGAAGATGACCCATCTTTTGATGTCATAACTTTACTTCATCTTCTTTGGACAGAGAGAAAACAGAAGTATAGCTGATGTCTTGATTTATCCAAAGATAGCAATTATCTCTAGACATGACTCCCCTCATGATTACTTCATTCTCTTTATTTGTGACAATGCACTCTGCCTTTGTGAAGTTGACTCTGAACCCTTGATCATACAGCTGACTTATACTGATAAGATTAGTAGTCAAACCTTTCACCAGTAGAACTCCATCAAGGTTTGGAACACTTGAACAAACTAATTTTCCTACTCCTTTGATTTCTCCTTTAGCTCCATCACCAAAAGTGACATAACTGGTGGAATGTGGTTTGATGTCAACCACTAGATTTTTTATTCCAGTCATATGTTTAGAACATCCACTATCAAAGTACCAATCCTTTTTAGCTAAAACTTTAAGAGATGTATGAGCTATCAAAGCCACATTCTTGGGAGTCCATTGTTGTTTCTTGATGACAATATTTTGCTTCGGTTTAGGCTGTGATTTTTGTGCAAGATATCCATGAATTCTGAAGCAAAAAGCTTTTATATGACCAAACTTGCCACAGTCGTGACATCTCCATATTTGATACCTTCTCCTTTGTTGAGAAGGTCTTCTAGGTTCATGATGTTGAGATACAGGTTTTAACATCTGATTGGAAGCATCATTCTTAGGCTCAGGTTTGTTGCTTCTGAATAACTCATTTTTATAGCCAATAAATCCAATCCTTGATAGGTCTTTAGCACTTCTTCTTATCTGAAGAATTTCGTCAAGTTTTTCAGATCCATTGTTCAACAATATGATTGACTTGGTCATTTGATCAAGATGGAAATTCAGTAGAGATACTTCATCATTCAAAAGAGATATAGTTGAGAGATTTTATGTCCTTTCAGCCTCCAGAGTTGCAATAATCTCCTGTTGTTTTTCTCCTTCTAGCAGCATTTATTCATATCTCATGCACAGCTTGTTATCAACAAGTTCTTCAAACGTCAGTTCTTTTTCCTTGGAGTCTTCATCAGGCATACATGTCCTTGTCAAGACAGTGATATGTTTGGTTGATTCTTCTTCAAATTTACTCTCAGAATCTCCATCATACCATGTAACGGATATGCCTTTCTTTTGCCCTTTCAGGTAGGTAGGGCATTCAGCTCTAATATGGTCAAGGCCATCACACCCATGGCATTAAACTCTTCTACTTTGACTTGACTTCTCTTCCGCCTTTGTGTTTGACTTAGCTGATCTGCTGATGTTAAAGGCAGTGTTCTTGACATTTGATCTTGACCCAAAATTCATCATCTTCATGACCTTGTTGAACTGTCTTCCCATCATGGCAACAACATCTTTCAGACTTTCCTCATTCTCCACATCACCTTTTTCTGCTCCCTCCTCAGTATTTGACATAAGAGTTATGCTTTTGTGCTTCTTCTTAGGCATATCATTAAGTCCCATCTAAAAAGTATTAAGGGATCCAATAAGGTATTCTACCTTCATGGTGCAAATGTACTGAGCTTCTTCTATTGCAGTCTGTCGCTCCCACCAAATGACACCTGGTCAGAAGGGGTACAGACGCGAACAGTCGGCGAAAGAGAGAACATGAAGATGAACTGAAAAGAGTCGCCAGCTAGGCATTTTTATCCCGAAGGAAAGGTAATGCTGCATAAACCTGGGAAAAGATGGATAAGACAGTTGCGAACCAGAGAAACTGAGAAAGGGGGTTGGTTACAACCTGGGAAGGTATTAGCACCCAGATTGTCCGTCGTACTCGACGGGATCCACGCTTGAAAGTTTGTGTTTAAAGGGGTAGTGTTAGTGCTATTTTTGTGTGCAGAAGCTGGAAAAGAATGTAAGTGTTAGTGCAAAAGAAGTGTGAAGTGAAATAAAGGAGTGTCAGTGTAAGGAAAGAATGCAAAGCTCAAGACAATGAGGCTTAAAGAATAATGCTGGAAGAGGGGGGAATATACAGAGACTTTTGTTCATAACTGTTAAGTTATGCCTACGTATCCTCTCATGCAATGAGGAAGTCAGAACACCGTAGTTCGACTCAAAGAGACTGAAAGATGAATTGACTTGTGAACTGCTTGCTTGCCTATGCTCAAGTGTATGACATGTTTGGCTCAGGTGCTAATTGTCTTGCATTAGACAGAAGAAGCAAGTTCTCGTTTATGAGTGAAGATGATGAGAAAAGAATCCCGAAGGATACGATTATTGTTTGTTTTTGGTATTTTCAATCTTTTATTGCTTTGTGTTTGTCATAAGTTAATGAGCTTAAGCCTAAACCAAGGGTTAGTAAACTCATCATATCTTCCCTCTGATTAGGGGTAATGAGAATACCTTAAGCATGAAGTAAACACCTCACACTTAATCACCATGATGTAGGATTAAGATTATTAACCTACTTGCATTTACTTAGATGTTTTTGGAGTTTTTGTTTAGTGTTTAGTAATGATTTTAAGCCATAATCAAGGATTTAATGGACTCATTACACCATCCTAATAGAAGGATAATAGATGAGAACATTTAAGCTGAGGAAGGCTCCTCAACTTAATCCATGATTAGGGATTAACCTCATGACAAAACAAAGCCTTTATTAAAGTGGATTTTAGTTAATGGTAAGATTAAGAAGTGGATTTAATGGTTTGTAAGACAACTTGAGGGGGACTTGTCCATTAACACTAGGGTTAGTCCTTCTTAACCAATTAAGGAAGAATTAGAACCCTAATGCAAGGCCCAAGTTACAAGCTTGATGTCTTAGTGATTTATTAAGGTGGATTGATTAAAGGATTTAAACACATTAAGGGTTTAACACTTAGGATTAAAGTTATACACTTCATCCTAAGAGAAGGATGCAGTTATAACCTTATTCACAAATCCTTAAAGCCTTAAGGGTTTAGTCCCTGATTATGAAATGAGAAGAGAAGACACAAAAGATGACACAAAGGTAAAACTAATGGGGGACTAACCAAACCCTAATTGTTATCATGCTTGGGTATTCCTAGGGTTTATGAGGTTTGCAAGAGGTCTTCAAGAAGAGCCACCAAGGAAAAAGCAGATGAAAGGAAGAGAAGCAGAAGAAACAAGTCAACTTACTTCACTTAAGAAGATAAGTTGCTTGAAGAAAGAAAGTGAGGGAGGGAACATGAATGAGCAAGATCACTCTAATACACATACAAAATTCAGCAATGAATGCATGAGAGAGGTGAGAAGAGATTGTGAGAAGTGAAGGAAAATTCACTTCTCAAAGTAACTTACCACCTGAAAAGTTAGTAAAAGGAAATGAAAATGAAATGAGGATGAAATGAATGCAAAGATGCAAACCAAAACCATAAGCATATTCTTGATGCAAATTATGCTAAGAGATGATGTAAAATACATTTCAAGAGATGCAAATGATCATACAAACAATGAGGATGCAAATGAAGCATGAGAGGAGGCATGAAAGTTCATGAATGCACATGAAATGAAATGAAAGCAAAACATGGAAAATGGATGATACAATGATCAAACATGATTCTAATGTGTCCTAAGATGTCTTATTTGTCATATGGATTCATAAAATGTCATGGAAAGTTCATGGATGCAAGCATATGCAAGATGAATGCAAGTGAAGGTGAAAAATTAGGGTTATATGAACATATGAGATGCAAAACCCAAAATCAGAAGCAAATGATAAGATAAAAAATTGAAAATGCATTCAAAGGAACCCTAAACCTATACTAAGTTACCATCCAAAGTGGGAGGTCAGAAGCTTAACCTAGGAGTAGTTATGAATTTCTGAAGTTTCTAGGGTTTTAAGGATGATCCTAAATGTAAAATGCCAAATAAATTGAAAATGAAAGATAAAAATGAAACAAAAATGTTTTTAGCAACTAGAAGTCATGCATAGAACAATGCAAAAATAATCACTCAAAAAATCTACTTGGTTTAAAAGTTATGAATTTTTGAAGTTAGGGTTAAAAATGTATAAATTTAAGAACCCTAATTCATTGAAAAAATGTCAAAGTGTGATCAAAACCAAAACGAAATTTGTGTGGTGAGTTTGTAAATGCTTCTAAATGTTTAAGAATGATCTCTGATTTTTTTGGTGATTTTTAAATACTTAAATGTATTTTTAATTAATTAAAATCAATTAACTAATTAAAAATAACATTTAAATGATTTAAAAATATTTTTTTAATGCAAAAAATAAAAATAAAAAAAATTTTGGGTTTTGAAAATTAATAAAAGGTTTGATAAAAAATTTCAGAATTTTTTAATGTTTTTTACTATTTTTAAGAATTCGTACAAAAGAAATTAGAAAAAATGAATTAAAAACAAAATAAATGAAAAGTATGCAAAATGGAGAGTCAGGATTGATTCTGGGTTTTGGAGGGATTGACTGGCGCGCATCTGGACGGCCCAAATTCAAATTTCATTAAACTAGATTAATTAATTAAATAATCATAAATTAAAACTAATGACACAATCCTGGCCATCCAGAACACGCGCCAAACTCAAATCCAATGGTCCAGGTTTAAATTATGCCCTAACCCTAATTAACCAAATTAATTACTTTCAGGTGGCCGGAAATGACCTCCGGTCATCTTCTCCGGCCACACCTACCCTGAGAAATTTGCAACTCACTCCCTAGGCCATTTCTGGAGCTCTAAAGCTCCAGATTCAATCCTTTCACTCCCCTAAGCTCAAATCCACCCTCAAAAACAATTTCCTTTCACTCATTCTTAAGATTCGAAACTATGAACAAAAATGGTGAAACTTTCAGACAGACCATACATTCTCATTTCTTCATCATTTTCAAAAATACAAAGTTCATTGCACTCAAGTGAACAAGCTTAACCATTTAGTAACTTAAAATAAAGGTTCTAGAAAAAATGATTCACATGGCTACATGAGATGGAGCTTTCAACCCTGGAGCTTTCTGGCTGCTTTCTTGCTTCAAAATGCCTCCAATGACCTCCCTGAACCAGCTTTGATGCTTGGATGGAGTTTTTTATGGCTGGTTTGTGAGTTTGTGTTCAACTGGCCAGAAAATCGTGTTTTGTTTGTGAGGTGCTCTTGGCTGTTTTGAGGGGTGGCTTATGATCAGTGATGAATTTGGAGATGAATGGTGGAAGAAGTTTGAAGTTTAACTGAGTGTGCTAAGGGTTTCGAAGCAAAATGCAAAAGAGGGAGTTTTTTGTGAACTATGACAATGCTAAAGTATTAGGCTTGGTTCTTGTGTGAAATGGCTTGCATAAAGCATGTATGTGAAGCTGTGATAGGTCAGAATAGTTGGTGTGGGCTATGCTGATTGGTATGGTGCAAAATGCAAAAAGTCAACATTGGTTGTACTTTGAGGTATGGGCTAGTTCAGGCCAAGTACAAAGGGGTTTCTGGTGCAGCAAGATTCAAGGATAGCCATGGAAATCTCTTTGAGGCAAATCAGCAAGTTGTGACAAAGTTATGGGAGGTTTTGCAAATTCATGAACCTTTGGCCCTTTTGAGATTTCTTTATGTGCAAGTCATGAAAATGTGAAATTCTTTGGTCAATTCTAAGTTTTAAGCCAAGCACTATGATGTTATGATGTGTAGAAGTCAATTTGAAGTCACAAAATAGCTTGGCATGAGGTTTTGCAAAAATCCCTCTTTGGCATGAAACATGAAATTATGTGATTTTTGCCAACTTTGGAAAGCCATAACTTGAGTTCCAAAATGAATTAGACCTTGTTCTTGTACTTTTTGAAAAGGAAATGATCCAATCTACAACTTTCATGACCAACAATTTTTCATTTGAAGCATTTTTGGTTGAGAAATAGGAGGTTGAAAAACTTTGCCAAAATGGAAAGTTTACATTACAAGTCATTTCCATTTTTGGCAACTTTTGGTTTAGCCCACTTTTCTTCAAATTTGTGAACTTCGAAGCACTTCAATGATCAAATAAAGACCATATAACTTCAATTTGATGAAAAATCCACTTTGGGTCCATTGATGGGGGCCTCAGATGCCCTGATTTGGCTCTGACTTGCTCAGGAAGTTACCCAGTGATCAGATGACTTCCACAATGAATTTCTTCATCAAACTTGGTATGTATGATCCTTATAACATATTGAGACCAATAGAAACAAGAATGACCAAAAAATTTGGATTTATGGCCTCTGAAACCAAAACCCTAATTTCAAGTCATCTGTGTAGTTAAACCCTGGCTTTGCTTCCATGATTTCCCAGTTCTTGTGATTCTTTGGCTTTCTTGATCTTTGGAGGATATAATATGATGATTGAACATACATGGACCCTCTTGGCATGATTGAAGACCTTTGGAGTGGCTCAGATGGCTCATGGATTGCTCAGATCACAAACCCTAGATGCAGATGACTTTGAACCAGTGCAGTGAAGTAAAAATGCAATATGAGATGATATGATTGAACTAATGCAAATGAAAAGATCACAAGCCATGGTGTGAACTTAGTGAGGGAAAATTTGGGGTGTTTACACAGTCACCTTCATATCAAATATCTTGGGAAGAGATCTGAGAATTTTACTCACTAGCTTTTCATCAGTCATCTTTTCTCCTAAGGCTTCTAGGGCATTAGCAATATCCAGAATGTTCATGTGAAAATCATGAACAGTCTCGTCTTCCTTCCTTCTGAGATTTTTAAACTTTGTGGTAAGAATCTGAAGTCTTGGCATCTTTACTTTAGAGGTTCCTTCATGAGTGGTTCTGATTATATCCCAAAATTCTTTGGCATTTTGACAATGATGCACGAATCTAGATATGTTTTTATCAATGCCATTGAACGGGGCATTCAAAGCTTTAGAGTTCCATAGTGCCAACTCATCCTCCTCTTTGTTCCAGTCATCCTCAGCCTTCAAGGTAGTTTTGCCATCTTTGGTGATGGTAGGATGTTCCCATCCTCTATTTGCAGCTTTCCAAGCCTTCTTGTTTAGAGACTTTAAGAAGGAAATCATGCGAGGTTTCCAGTAATCATAGTTAGAACCATCCAGAATGGGTGGTCTGTGTCCAAATCTTTCTTCCTTGTCCATGGTAC
The DNA here is from genome assembly GCA_963966055.1 of Lathyrus aphaca. Lineage (NCBI taxonomy): Eukaryota > Viridiplantae > Streptophyta > Magnoliopsida > Fabales > Fabaceae > Lathyrus > Lathyrus aphaca. The sequence goes on along the minus strand of OZ014525.1, from coordinate 454,115,150 downwards.
TAGAATATTGTCCCAAGATCTCACCCAGAAAATAAAACAGGTAGGGTGCTTGCTGTAACACCTCACTTTCCTAAATAGTTAAAATAATGTATTAATAAAAATATCAGAGTTTTCAAAGTGGAATGCCACATTATTTTCAACAACAATCCCCAAAATAAGTTCTTTATTAAAAATAGTGGAAACAAAAATTTAATTCAACTCGGGAAATAATCCAATCTCAATAAAATATCCTCAATAATTTGGTTTTATAAAACAGATACGTAACGAAAACAAATTAAACAACTGAAAGATCCCCATCTCGTGTTACGTATCAGAGCGTCATAGACTCGAACAAGCAACACGAATCTATGCACTCTCAAATACCTGGATTATTTGTACTTCCAAGGAAGCATAGAAGCAACAACAACAACAACAACAACAAAGGGGTTAGAAACAAATTCAAACATAAACGGTGCATTTAACATCTTCTAGGTAGTTTCTCACACATAACCACAAGTACAACAAATACACCAATAATCAAACAACAACAGATACACTAATAAACACGAAACAACAATGCAACAATAGTTATGAAATGTGACTCAACGTGACACAATGTATGTGGTACCAAGTTTTGTTCATTCAATCAAACACGATAATCACATACGCCCATCCGGCAATGATTATCCCACCATTCTCCATAACGGAGTACGGATGATCGTATTCACCCATCCGGCATGATCATCCCAATAATAATACACCAATGTATGCATGAATATGAATAAGCATACAACATGTATAATTCACCATATTATACATCTACACGATCCATCTGATCAATTCACAACAATTATTTCCAATAAAATCACCAATAATAACCTCACACGACTTAACCAATTCTCAACTAATTAAACCCACCTAAATTCCATCATTATTTTATTTCTCGATGTTAAAGCTCGGTTAACTATGTCTTAAGGTCCATCTTAATACTTCACACCAAAAGAAACGGCCACGCATGGGAAATCGGGATAGAACTTGCAAAAATCACATTTTTCGTCACCTCCATTGGTGTTATGCCTAATGCCTAATGTGTTACGCGTAATGCCTAGAGTGTTACGCGTAATGCCCAAAGTGTTACTCGTAACGTGCGTAACAAGTGTAGTGTTACGCGTAATTCCTAGAGTGTTACGTGTAATGCCCAGAGTGTTACTCGTAATGCCTAGATTTGTTACTAAAAATTGGTTTCCCCCCACCAGTCTAGATTTTGCTACGGGTTTCATATTTTTCCACTCCGGTTCAGGCCTAAACTTGATTCTATAACAATTTTACACTACTAATCCTATTCTCCTTTTACTTATCAATATTAAATCCAATTTATCATTCGTTCTAGATCTAAAGTTCGTATTATTCATCAACAACAACAACAACACCTACATAAATTTGCATCATCCAGAACAACAACAACGATATTTCATCAGAATTTCATCAAGTTTATATCATCATATTCACAGATTCGCAACAAAAATCATATATTCACAAACTATTCACAAACATCATAAAATTCCTACGAGGGAAGGAAGCTCTCACTACCCATCATGTTAAACCACTTGAATTTAAATTCGTTCTCCCCCCTTACCTCGAATTCAGACAAAATCCTGCGAAATTCTTCAAGAATTGGGTGCCCTAGGTTGATTTCCTCTTCCTAGCCTCTTGGTTCTTTCACAACAACTTTTTACGATTAATTGTTTACTAATCTCTGTTTTGACTAATTCCCCTTTAACCCTCACTTAACATTTTACTAAACCGTCTCCTATTCCAAATAATAATAATATTAATTTTAATTATTAATATTACTAATATTGTTTTATAAAGATAATTATAATTATAATAATAATAATAATTAAATGGTCTTATCATTATTATTCATACACCCATTATTACTAAGCGCACTTCGATTCTACCCATCCCATAAGGACACAATACCAAAACAACAAGACATATGTCTTAAACAAAGCCAACACAACACCAAAAATACCTTACGATTAAATATTAAAAATGGGACGTTACAACTCTCCCCCACTTAGAATATTTTCGTCCTCGAAAATGTACCTAATGAGAAAAGTTCCGGATACGACTCTCGCATCCTGCATTCCAACTCCCAGGTCACACTTCCACCAGCAGCTCCACTCCAAGCTACTCTCACCAGAGAAATATCTTTACCTTTGAGTTTCTTCATCTTGCGATCCTCAATCCTTATCAGCATCGCTTCCACAGTAGGATTCTCCCTAACCTGTACCTCATCCCTCTGAATAATGTTAGATGGGCCAGACACATACTTCCGAAGTTGCGATACATGAAAAACATCATGCAAGTTTGAAAGCTCTGGTGGTAACGCCAACCTATAAGCAATAGTACCAACTTTCTACAAAATTTAATATGGTCCAATGAACTTAGAATCCAACTTCTTCTATTTCAAAGCACATCCAACACCTGTCATTGGATTAACCCTCAAAAACACATTATCACCTTCAGCAAATTCTAATTCTTTCTCTGATTATCATGATAGCTCTTCTATCTACTTTGAGACGCTTTCAATTTTTCTCTAATCAACTAAATTTCCTCATTAGTTTGTTGTACAATTTCAGGTCCAAGCACCACATTTTCACCAGTTTCATACCAACATAAAGGCGTTCTACACCTCCTACCATACAAAGCTTCAAATGGAGCCATTCCAATACTAGAATGGTAACTATTATTATACGTGAACTCAATTAATGGCAAATGAGTATCCCACGCACCACCTTGTTCCAACACACAAGTCCTCAACAGATCTTCTAAAGTCTGAATAGTTCTCTCTGACTGACCGTCCTTCTGCGGATGATAAGTCGAACTCAATCTCAACTTCGAACCCAAAGCCTCTTGTAAACTTTTCCAAAATTCAGAAGTGAATCTCGGATCTCTATCCGAAACTATACTCAAAGGAACACCATGCAACTTCACAATTACCCTGATATATATTTCTGCCAACTTCGTCAACGGAAAACCCATATTAATAGGAATAAAATGTGCAGATTTTGTAAGTCTATCCACAACTACCCAAATGGCATTAAAACCTCTCGCCGTATTCGGTAAACTAGTAACAAAGTCCATAGTAATGTTGTCCCACTTCCATTCTGGAATCTCTAATGGTTGCATCATTCCCGAAGGCTTCTGATGCTCCATTTTCGATTTCTGACATACCAAACAAGCATACACAAATTGTGCTATATCCCGCTTCATACCAAACTACCAAAACAATTACTTTAAATCCTACTACATCTTCATAGCTCCTGATGAATACTTAAGCTACTACGATGACTCTCTTCTAAAATTTCCTTCTTCAATTCAGCATTGTTTGGTACACAAATTATGCCCCGGAATCTCAACACACAAGAATTATCCACCTGGAAATCAGTTTCAGGATCATTCTCTCCCATTGGCATCAAATCTACCATTTTCACATCAAGTCTCTGATTCTCTTTAATAATATCCAAGAACTCATTATTCACCTTCAATATTCCAAGCCTAACACTCTCAGATGTCGTGTCACAAACCATGCTCAAGTCTCTAAATTGCTCAATCAATTCCAATTATTTCACCATCAATGCCAACATGTGAATTGTCTTGCAGCTCAACGCATTTGCTACAACATTAACCTTACCCGGATGATAACTCAAATTAAAATCATAATCTTTCAGAAATTCCAACCATCTTCTTTGCCTCATATTTAGCTCTTTCTGATTAAACAAATACTTCAAACTTTTATGGTCACTAAACACTTCAAATCTGGATCCATACAAATAGTGCCTCCAAATCTTCAACACAAAAACCATTGCAGCTAACTCAAGATCATGAGTATGATAGTTCCTCTCATGTACCTTCAATTGTCTAGAAGCATAAGCCACCACCTTACCATCTTGCATCAATACACCACCTAGTCCCATTTTGGACGCATCACAATATACAACAAAAGGTTCACCAGAACTTGGTAAACCCAACACTGGTTCCGTACTTAATTTCTTCTTTAAATCTTCAAAACTTTCCTCACAAGCTGCATCCTAGATAAACGCTTGACTCTTCCTACTCAATTGAGTCAACGGCAATGCCAAATTTGAAAACCCTTGAATAAATCTTCTATAATAACCTATTAATCCTAGAAAACTTCGAATCTCTGTTATTGTGCTCGGATGTTCCCACTGCAACACAGCACTTACCTTAGAAGGATCCACTGCTATACCATCACCAAAAATAACATGACCTAAGCAACTCGCATTATCAAGCCAGAATTCACACTTAGATAACTTAGCAAACAACTTGTTATCTTTCAACACCTGCAATGCAACTCTCAAATGTTCCTTATGATCATCTTCCTTCTTAGAATGAATAAGTGTATCATCAATAAACACTACAATAAACTGATCTAAATAAGAATGAAAAATATGGTTCATATACTCCATAAATACACATGGCGCATTAGACACTCCGAAAAGCATTACAGCATATTCATAATGTTCATATCGAGTTCTAAACGCAATCTTCTAAATATCACCTTTTTCACTTGAATATGATGGCAACCTGACCTTAGATCAATCTTACTAAAAACACGTGTGCCAACTAGAAGATACATTAAGTCATCAATTCTTGGAAGCAGATACTTATTCTTAATGGTCACCTTGTTCAACTGACGATAATCGATGCACAAACACATACTACCATCCTTCTTCTTCACTAACAAAACTGGAGCTCCCCACGGTGATACACTTGGTCTAATAAATTTCTTATCCAGTAACTCTCCAATCTGAGATTTCAGCTCAGCCAATTCTAATGCAGACATCATATACGGTGCCATAAAAATAGGCCTTGTACCAGGAATAAGGTCAATAGTAAATTCAACTTCTCTTGTCGGAGGTAATTCCGTAATGTCACCAGAAAACAATTCCGAAAACTCATTCACAACTGGTAATTCACTAACTGATACCTTACGGTCCACATAAAATGACGCAAACAACGCAAACATCTTCGCCTCATCTTTCAACAAAGTCCTCAAATCTTTAGTAGATAAGGAATTAGCCAATGCTTCCTCTTCAGGAGTAAGAAACAATAACTTCTTCCTATAGCAGACAATATAAACTCGGTTGAACTCCAAGCAGTTCATCCGCAAAATAACATCCAAATTCCAAGCAGTAAACAAATCAAATCCACATAGAAATCTCTATAAAAAATAGTGAGTGAACACTTCAAACATACTAAAGATGTAACCACATAACCAATAGATGGAGTTTTGATTGTCATTCTTTGCTCTAGAGTAGACGGTACAATTCCTAACCTTCTTACACAGTCAATAGAAATAAATGAGTGTGTTGCACCCGTATCAATAATAGCAATCAAAGGAGTACTATTAATAAAACAAGTACATTTGACAGAATGCTCCTCATTAGTGGATTGGGCTCCCACCAAAGCAAATACTTTACCACTGGCTCCTTGAGTCTTCTTTGGCTTCTGACAAGTCGTACTAATATGACCTTATTCACCACAATTAAAACAAGTAGGCATAGTAGCCCTACAGTCAGCTACCACATGACATTTCCTCCCACACTTGAAGCACTTCTTGACTTCATTCTAGCAAGTATTAGCACGATGACTCTTGCTTCCACATCTGAAACACTTCACAAGATTGGGATTTACCCCTCCCCCACTTGGCTTTTTGTCAACAATAGACTTTTGTTTACCTTTATCAGCCAGAGCACTATAAGGAGTACCCCCAAACCTCTGCTTACCCTTCTTGTCATTCACATCCTTGTAGTAAGCAATCTGAGCCTTGTTATCATTATCATAAATCCTGCTTCTACTCACCATCACTGGATAGTTCCTAATCTTCTGGAAAGCAATGCCCTGTTTGATCTCAGGACGCAACCCATTCTCAAATTTCAAACACTTGGCGTCTTCAGTGTTATAGTGTGCACAATATTGCACCAGTTCTTCAAACTTCGCAGCATACTCCTCCACAGTCATATTACCTTTCTTAAGTTCTAGAAATTCAGCCACTCTAGCACTGCAAATGTCTTCTGGAAAGTACTTCTCCAGAAACTCACCTCGAAACACAGCCCAAGTAACAGCAGTACCTGCAGTCTTCAACCTGTAGCGACTATTGTCCCACCAGACCTCAGCTTCGCACTCAAGCATGTGAGTACCAAACCTCACCTTCTGATCATCATTGCACCCCATGGTTCTGAAGATCTTCTTAATAGCCTTCAGCCATTTTTGTGCAGCCTCTAGATCTAGAATACCTCCTTTATACATAGGCGGCTTGTTACTTCTAATACAGCTTGTGTCATGGCTTGCATAGTAGCAGCAAGGGCAGCAACATTCCTTCCTGCCATAATAATACATCAAACACAAACACCTCAGATTAGAACACAACCCCAACTCTTATTCTAAGGACTGACTCGGCATAACATCTGGCCGGTTGGACCGGCCAGTTCTGATACCAATTGTAACACCCCACTTTCCCAAATAGTTAAAATAATGTATTAATAAAAATATCAGAGTTTTCAAAGTGGAATGCCACATTATTTTCAACAACAATCCCCAAAATAAGTTCTTGATTAAAAACAGTGGAAACAACAATTAAATTCAACTCAGGCAATAAGCCAATCTCAACAAAATATCCTCAATAATTTGGTTTTATAAAACAGATACGTAACAAAAACAAACTAAATAACTGAAAGATCCCCATCCCGTGTTTCGTATCAGAGCGTCCTAGACTCGAACAAGCAACGCGACTCCACACACTCTCAAGTACCTAATTATTTGTACTTCCAAGGAAGCACAGAAGCAACAACAACAACAACAACAACAAAGGGGCGAGAAACAAATTCAAACATAAACAGTGCATATAACATCTTCAAGGTAGTTTCTCACACATAACCACAAGTACAACAAATACACAAATAATCAAACAACAACAGATACACCAATAAACACGCAACAACAATGCAACAATAGTTATGAAATGTGACTCAACACGACACAATGCATGTGGTACCAAGTTTTGTTTATTCAATCGAACATTATAATCACATACGCCCATCCGGCAATGATTATCCCACTATTCTCCATAACAGAGTACGGATGATCGTATTCACCCATCCGGCACGATCATCCCAACAATAATACACCAATGTATGCATGAATATGAATAAGCATACAAGATGTATAATTCACTATATTATACATCTACACAGTCCATCTGATCAATTCACAACAATTATTTCCACGAAAATCACCAATAATAACCTCACACGACTTAACCGATTACTCAACTAATTAAATCCACCTAAAATCCATCATTATTTTATTTCTCGATGTTAAACCTCGATTAAATATGTCTTAAGGTCCATCTCAATACTTCACACCAAAAGAATCGGTCATGCATGCGAAATCGGGACAAAAATCGCAAAAATCACATTTTTCCTTACCTTCGCTGGTGTTACGCGTAATGCCTAATGTGTTAAGCATAATGCCTAGAGTGTTATGAGTAATGCCCAAAGTGTTACTCGTAACGTGCATAACAAGTGTAGTGTTACGCGTAATTCCTAGAGTGTTACGCGTAATGCCTAAAGTGTTACTCGTAATGTGCATAACAAGTGTAGTGTTATGTGTAATGCCTAGAGTGTTACGCGTAATGCCCAGAGTGTTACTCGTAATGCCCAGATCTGTTACTAAAAACTGTTTTCCCCCCACCAGTCCAGATTTTGCTACGGGTTTCATATTTTTCCACTCTGATTCAGGCCTAAACTTGTATCTACATCAATTTTACACTACTAATCTTATTCTCGTTTTACTTATCATTTGTAAATCAAATTCATCATTCATTATAGATCTAAAGTTTGTATTGTTCATCAACAACAACAACTGCATAAATTTGCATCATCCAGAACAACAACAACGATATTTCATCAGAATTTCATCAAGTTTATATCATCATATGCACAGATTCGCAACAAACATCATATATTCACAAACATCATAAAATTCCTACGAGGGAAGGAAGCCCTCACTACCCATCATGTTAAACCACCTGAATTTAAATTCGTTCTCCCCCTTACCTCGAATTCAGACAAAATCCTATGAATTTCTTCAAGAATTGGGTGCCCTAGGTTGATTTCCTCTTCCTAGCCTCTTGGTTCTTTAACAACAACTTTTTACGATTAATTGTTTACTAATCTCTGTTTTGGGTACTTCTCCTTTAACCCTCACTTAACATTTTACTAAATTGTCCCTTATTCCAAATAATAATAATATTAATTTTAATTACTAATATTACTAATATTATTTTATAAAGATAATTATAATTATAATTATAATGATAATTATAATATTAATTAAATGGTCTTATCATTATTATTCACACACCCGCTATTACTAAGCGCATCCCGATTCTACTCGTCCCATAAGGACACAACACCAAAACAACAAGACATATGTCTTAAACAAGGCCAACACAACACCAAAAATACCCGACGGTTAAATATTAAAAATGGGGCGTTACACCTGCTTTGTTGCCAATTGAAATTGTGGCAACAACCACACAATGTCGAACACGATGTCACGACACTTAATAACAATAAAACTGTAAATGACAAAGACATAATATAAAAGACACAGAAAGTTGTTAACCCAGTTCGGTGCAATCACACCTACTTTGGGGGCTACCAAGCTAGGAAGGAACTTCACTATTAGTAGTGTCAATTCAAAGATCCACAACAAACGCCTACAGTTTGCAATTTTTTCAGTTAATCCCTACCCAATGACAGTTCTACCTAGGAACTCCTAGATATGAGACCCCTCTCATTGCCTACACAATCACAGTCAGTGATCTCAAATAACAACACAAAGTAAACGAAGACACTCTTCAAAACAATCTTTGACCTGCTTAAAAGCTTCATTCAAATACAAACACTCTTTCTTAAAAGCTTCGAGTGGAAAAAATACAAATGAACACCTAGTCCAAAACAATCATCAAAAGACAATTGCTTTGCTCACAGGAAACTAACACATACATGAAAAATTCAGAAAATATAATCCTTATTTTCCACACGTTCACACTAGGATTGAGCAGCCTTAAGTAGAAACTCCAATGGGCATTGGGCCTGCTGAACTTGCATAATCAGAAAAAAATAGTTCCTTAATTATAGAAACAAAAATAGCAAGAACAAATGTTCTTCTATAACAATTCCAAACTGAATCCTCGTTTTCCTCTTGAAACAATCGCGCTAAAACCACAATAAAATCTCAGCAATAAAGACAACATGATGCACGCACAAAATAGGATTCAACTAGGTCTTCAGGCCCAGTCACAGATGTCGTGACATCAGTCTTGACATCCTGAAAACAAACAGCTGCACAAATAAACTACACACCTGCATAATGCTTAAATCACATGTCATAATATTGCTTATGACATCCTGAAACACACAAGAGTTTTACCACAAAATATAACCAATCAAAACATCTACAACCCTAAACCGCAAAAAATAAAGCACAATTAGACATCAATCATCTTAATTAATTAAATCAAAAAATATGTCATTTTATCTGTTTGTTGTTGTGTTTCCCAAATGAGTAACTCTATTTGTCCATGCAAAAACAAACCTTTCTTTATACGGTGTCAACCATGTTACTTTCACATAGTTAACAAACAAAGGTATATCAACACAAACTGTCTCAAAGTGCTTGAAGTGTATGAGATATTCACTCTCTCTATTAGCATACATGATGTTGTTCCACACCTTCATAACATGTTCATGTCTTTCTGATCTAACATATTCCTTACATTTCATGCTAACTTTCTTGGAAATGTGGAACACACATAACAGATGTGTTGAATTAGGAAACACGTCTTTAAGTTCATTCATCAAGGAAAGTTCTCTATCCGTCACAACAATATTCAGTAGCAATTTTTCAGAAACAAATAACTCTTTCAGCTTCTCCATTGCCCATTTGAAATTCTCCTCCCTTTCGTGTTCCAAGTAGGCAAAGCCTACCAAAAACGTCCACCTTGTTTACATAATGCTAACAATTTCAAGCAGCGGTAACTGGTACGTATTGGTCTTGTATGTGCAATCAAAAATCAAAACCAGATGAAACATATTCAACAGCTTCACTGAATCAGAATGTGCCCAGAAAATATCAATAATTATATTTGAGTCTTCCCTATTTCTTGTCCAACACATGTGCTTTTCTTTTTGAATAAGACTCAACAGCATTTGCATTTCCGTCAATGAACCTCTCTTTCTTTCATGGTACGTAAATCTAGCTTTATATACTTGCTCGACACTCATGAGGTTTTCTGGATATTTGTCTTTCAACGTGGCAACTATGTGTCTCGGAGGCATGTTATACTTCATTGTGTAATTCACAAATGGTCTCTCTTGAGGTTTTAGACGGCCCAATATGTCATGCCTTGATAAATCCTGACTTAGTTTATGATTGTGAAACCCATACATAACACTCACCCTCCAACTAATACCACTTGGTGAAGACCTCAGACGAAAGGGACATTTCACTTTCATACTAGCGAGACCGTCTTTTTCCGATGATTGACTAGTTTCATACTTTTTCCTTTTATAATTTCCTCCTCTCTCACAGCCTATTATCAATTTATCCTTCCTTCCTTGCTTTTCAGTTGCACTATCGTAACGAATTGTGACAACAATAATACCATGTTTCTTTCCAATATTTTGTACCCAAACTAATATGTCGGCTCGGCTCTCAAAACTCTGTCGATGAAAAACATAACAAGTTATAATAATACAAAACATGAAATCAAACGAATTAATATTATGTCTACGTATAACACATACTTTGTCTGTAGTGAAGAACTAAGTGTAATCGCTACACGAGTCGGTAGATGATCCTGACGGTATGGCAAGCCTTTGTGAAGACTCTGTCATATTACCAGAAATTTCATGTAAAGCTGAAATTCCCGGTATACCGGACATTTGGAATTCCCGATATATGCGTGGGAGTTAATACCGGATTTTTTGAAATTACTGGTAATTTTGAAATTCACGTTTTTGTTTAACTGTAATTTGAAATTATAACTACCGGAAATTTCGTTGGCAAAAAAATGTACCGGGAATTTCAAATTTGCCTACCGAAAATTTAGTTATTTTCAGAAAATTTTGTTTGATTCAAAATGCAATTTTTTATGTAAATAAGACCAGGGGTGAAATGGGTATATTGAAAATATGAGGGGGTGTCAGGTATGAGTGTGGGGATGGCAAGTAGATTTCTCCACGGTTGGGCAAAGCTTGCTTGTTTTGGATATACTTGAAGGGCTTTGATATATTCAATGTGTGCTTCTAATTCATTCTATAAAAAGTTCTTCTCCAAAAAAATTAAATTTAATCCTCTCTTTTTCTCACATTAAATCCATCAAATATTCATAGATTCTTGTTAAACCTTTATTATGGAGAGTCATTTTGGAGTAAAAATTATTCCTTGTAACCTAAATTTTTACCAATACTACTTGTTGTGATCCATGTGTGAATCAGGAATTTCACGTTGTTTGGAAAACTAGAGGTTTAGTGAGGTGACTCGTGTATTTATGTCATTAAGCCTTAGGTTAACATGTGGTTGCTCTTGACTCAACATGGATGTTCTTATCATAAATTGTCAATGGAATCAGAATTGATTATTCAACTAAGGGATTAGTTATTTGTATCGAAAGTCTTCCAAACAATGTCTGATCAAACATGTTGTGAAAACATCAATAATTCAAGTGTTGTAGCTTGTTAGTCTGATTTGATAACCAGTTACCATTGTGCTAAAATTGTTTTAAACACAGTTGTAACCAATTACATGTTTGGCGTAACCAATTACAAGCAGTTAGTTTTAATTTTTCGATTTTGTTACTTGTGTCCCAATTAATTGTAATTTGTATAAATACCTAAGGGTATCTCAAACAGTGTTAATGTACATTCTCACCCTCAATTATACTCCCTCTAATTCTCTCTCTCTCTCTCTCAGTGTCTCCCTCACCACACTCAATTACTCAATTTTCACCAACCTTGTGATTCTAAGTTCTTTCATTTGAAATCAAGAGTTTGGTTCGATCCACCAAACACCTAGTGTGCAACATGAATTTTGTCTCCAATGAAAGAATCTTATCTAACCTACTCATCCTTGATACAAATAATTATGAAAAATGGTGTAAGAAAATAAAGTTGTTGTTTTCCTACCAAGATGTTCTTGAAGTTATCAAGAACAGTGTGAGTCCTCTTTTCGAAGGTGCAACACGTGTACAACAAGAACCGCATACTGAAGAAAAGAAGAAATATTTCAAGGCACTATTTTTAATCCATCAATGTGTTAATTCAGATAATTTTGAGAAAGTTGGTGATTGTGAATCATTGAAGCAAGTGTGGGAAATCTTAGAAAATGCATATGCGGGGGATGACAATACGGAGATTGTGAGTATAAAATCTCACAAACATCAACTTGATTTAACTCAAATGGAGGAGAAGGGGACCATCAAGGATTTGATGACGAGAATTACTCAGTTGGTGAACCAATTAAAAGCATGTGGAGAAACGATCATGGAGGAAAATGTTATCGTGAAAATCTTGTGTTCTTTGACGGCAAGATTCGATAACATAGTTTTAGCGATTGAGGAATCGAAGAACTCTACAACGATGACGAAAGAGGAACTACAAAGCTCTCTCGAGGCTCAATATTAGGGGTAGTAATAAGTCGGGCCATACAAAAAGCTTTAAAAGTCTATCAGGTCGACCTATTTATTAAATATGAATAAATTTAATGATTTTTATTCTATATTATACTTTATATTAATATATAAAAGTAAAACTTAATTATATTTAAAAACTTATGAAAATAAGTTGAAATAAATCATATGAATAATGTTATAAGGTATTTTCTTAAGTTTTCTCAAACAAAGTATCTCACAAAATATATGCTACTAGGTAAGCTCAATAAGTCAATGGAAATAAACATTTAGTCGCATTGTACTTTTGATTCTCTAGTCTATTTAAACAATAGTTGAATTTCTTATTTACATATGTTCAAATGATATTGACTTTTTAAGTAGGCTAATATGTCAATCAGGCATTCGAAAAGGCCAGGTTCAGGCCAAAAAATAAGCAATTGATTGGCTACAGGCCATGCTTAGGCTTTGAATTTTTTAGCAAACCAAACTCGAGCTTGATAAAGCCTAGCACGGTGTCGCTCCCTGGATTTTCATCCTGGTACAAATACGAAAGTGGCGCGGAAAAGGTTAGAGTCGCCAGCCATGCATTTTTATCCCGAAGGAACAGGAATGGTAATGCTGCACAAACCGAAGAAAAGAAAAGGAAGGACACAGGTCCTGCGAATTAAAGAAAATGAGTTCGGGAGTCGGTTACGACCTGGGAAGGTATTAGCACCCCAGATCATCCGCCGTACCCGACGGGATCCACGCTTGCAAAGAAATCTGTTTCAAAGGGTGAAGAAATGAAAGTTGCTGAAAAATTGAAACTGGATAAGAAAGAAAAGAAAGGGGGAAAATGTAGGTGTAACACCCCAAAATTTGCCCTCTTATTTATTACTAACCTAAATGGCACGTGTTTGATTTCATCTGCATTTTTAGTAGGCAATAACTTTGCCTTTGTTTATTGGGATGGAATCACTAAAACATGGGATCAGGCTTTTTCTGGTAATAGGAATTTTTCGATTCAAAAGTGGTTCATTTGGTTATTACACTCAATGCAAGGTTGAGCTCTCGTTGTCATGAGCACTTTATCACCCAAGGTTGTTTCTTAAAGGCCTCAGGAAATTAGGTCTTTATCATTGTTCTCGATGGAAGAGAGCTATGCACTAGGGTGGTTCATTACGATTTAAATGATAATGAGAGAGTCTGGAGACTTGTTTCAAGCGTGGCCATTAAGTTCGATTCAAGTGAGGTATCCAAGGTGATAGTCGGTGTTGTCATCCATTCAACATTGAATTCAAATTTGTGGTCTATTATGGGAAAAGCATTCCATTTTTATTCAGAATCCAGGTGATAGATATGTCATCCAAATTATGTTAGCAATGTGATATATTTTTTGTTTTGGTCCAAAGAATAATACAACTTTATAATAATTTATTTATTCCAATGCCACATTAGGACTTGGATGAGTTTTCAAAGTGGCCTTGAAATTCAAAGATAGGCACAAAAAAGGGTCCATTCTTATTATTGAGATTGATGAGTATGCACGATAATTAAGAAGGCAAGGGAAGATTACTAGGAACTGTTTATCGAATTCAGTCTCAAAAACGTTCAGAAAGCATAAAGAGTTCATCACTCAATAACCCTGAATTATCAATATATTTTATACAAAAAAAACTGATACTATAATTTCACAAAAGTCATGCTTCATTTCACAACTCGTATATCAGAGGAAAATTCAGAAGAAAGAAGCTCAGAGGAGTTCAAGCTGACACAAAATTCGGTTACAAATCTTAACAGAACGACAACTGAATCTAATTGATTTTATGGTGAAATTTCCAGATTACCCTCTAAGCTCCTCCTATAAAGGTCCATTGGATCTTCATCTTCAGGCTCTCTTTTTTTTTTCTTTTGATACTCAGTTTCAATCTATCATCTTCATCTCTAAATTCTTTCTCTCCTTCATACCACCATTTTCAAGCTAAAGATTCTTTTCTATTGAGCCTTCAATTTCAGAGTCTCCACCATCTTCCTCAATCCTGCTGCAACCATTAATCCTTCACCATCTTCAGCTCACTATCAAGAACACCATTAATAAGTTGCGAGGGCTCCCTGTTCGTCACCTTGAATTCCTTCATCCTTCACTTTTTCCTCAATAGCAACGATCTACTCACCATCACTCTTCAACACTTTCCTTCGACGCCTTATTTTAATCTGCAAAAGATTATCACAACAAGCAATAGCAAATATTCAGAAACAACACTAGAAGTAAGAAGAGAGATGTCAATGCGCATCACTACGATTCAGAATGGTAACTCCGTGTCTGCATTAATTCAAGGGATAACTCACGCTTACCGTGGCGGAGGTCATATTTGAGACGCAAGAAGAAATGAAAGCAACCGTCGGAAAATTCACCGAAAAGAAAATCTTCAGCAGGTAATTCTTGAAATCCAGAAGCAAATGCCGAATTACACTAGCTTTGTCTTCATCGTCACCCACCAACTTCGATGTCCATCCATTAACTTCAATAATTTCCAAGAACGCTTCAACGGAAGCATCCATCAACCTTCAACAAAAAGGTGCCTGCAATCAACCCGTAACAACATCAAGAACGAGTTTATCAAAAACCCCAAATCTCAAATCAACAGAAGAAAAGAAAGAAAGAGGATCGAAGAAGGCCTTACGCAAGGTATTCGTCCGAATCTCCTTTGTTACGCAGGTAGGCCGATTTCGATTTGAAGCTTTCAAAATTTTCGTTACCATTAAGCTTTGACTTAAGGAGCAAGAGCCCTCTGAATCTAGGCGAATCGGCGATCTTGAAGATTCGAGTTGGGGGAGGGTTCGCGATTAGGTTTTCGTGAGGTTTGGAACTGTGAGCTTTAGGTTTCAGATTCGGAGTATAGATGAGTCTTAGGTGGAAGATGGAGAGATGGACGGTCGTATTTTTCGTCCAATTCGTGGCGGCGGTGTCGTTAAGAGGGAGAAGAAAGGAGATGTTGCGGCGGAGAGAAGAGAGGAGGAAGATGGCGGAAAAGGTTGCGGCGGTGGAAATAGGGCGAGAAGAAGAAGGGTCTAGGGTTTGTATGAGGGGTTAGGGTCTTCTTGTAGGAAGAAGAAGAGAACGTGTTGGTGAGGAAGAGAAACATATTCTTTTGTTTCTTTGTTATAAGTAATATAAATTTAATTATTTGATTTAACATGTGTTTAAAATATGTTTAATCAGAATTAAAAAACCATTAACTCATGATTAATGCACCGAAAATCATTAAGGAAAAACATTAAACAAGTAAATCTCCACCGTCTTAGGAATTCAAGAGGATAAGATTGGGTTTTTGGGCTTTGGTGATTGCTATTCGCACCTTGGCTTCACGGCCCATTCTGTTTTCAACCTGAAAAATTGCTTCCCGTACACCCCAGCCTCACTTCAGCACTAATGGGCCTAGCTCTCACTATCCGCACCCCCATGTTGCAGGCCCATGTTGTTTTTAACTAGAAAAGCCTCTATTCCCACCCTCTCCTATTCTCTTTTCTTTTTGTAATTTTTTAATTTTCTATTTTTATGCTTGTACAATTTAATTCAATAAAAAATAGTAAAACAAATAGAAAAATTCCCCAAAAATTAGGATAGAATATTAAGGCAATTTAGAACTCCTCCCAATTTTTAGTTTCTGAATTTAATTATTTTTCCATTTAATTTCGATTTTTTTCATTTTTAGTGATTTTAGATTGAATCCTTCATAAACACATAAATTTGTACAATTTATTTCCACCACTTCCTGTAACATTTTGGATCCATTCTTTTTGCTATGATTAGAGGACAAAATAAAGTACCTAGAATATTTTTTGTGTATTTTTAGGGCATTTTTTCTACTGTTTTGGTAGTGTGGATTGTATAAATTTGTGATTGAACTTTTGATAGAATTAAGTGACTATTTGACATAGTTAGAATTAGAATTTTTAAGAGATTTTTTAACATAGTGTTATAATAAGGTTAGAGACCCTAGGAAATTAATTTCACATTTTTTCCATGGATTTTGATATTTTTTTCATTTTTATTCATTCCATCATATTATGCATATTCATGATTCACGTCATTCACTAACTATTTGCTTTTTTGTGCAAGGTATTTTCCGAGGATTTTTTCGTATGGACTTGGATACTTTTATGCCTTAATTATGTTTTATACTTTGTGTACTTTGTGATGTAATAGCGTAATACTTGTATGCTTGTATAGTTTTTATAACTAGGTTAGAAAAGATAAAACGAAGCGATAGAAAACCAAAATCTCAAAAATAAATAAAAGGCTCGATCCAACGTCGAGTATATTTTCAAATAAATAAATAAAGTTGCATGTGACTTTAGGGTTCCTCGATTACCATCGTTCCACTCTATTCAACCAAAAGCAAGCCTTGTATGTTTCACACCATAAGTCGTGCGTCTTAGCACCACGCAATCGACCCACCCGATCCATTGTTTCATTCCATTTACATTTCATATACGTTTTCACCCACCATGACTTAGGAGGACCATATTGTTCATTATCTTCTTTTATGTTCTTATTTCTAGTTCTAATATCTCTTAGGTAGATTTAATTTCAAACCTCACTAACCATAGGTCATCATTAAACTCCATTGATTTAGGGTAAGTCTAGTTCCCCTTAGAAGTTTTCCTTTTATAACTTGAGTCTCACTTCTCATCTTAAAAGAAAATCAAAAACACTTAATAAAGGAAAATGTGTACAATGCGTCACGAGCCTTAAGCTATACGGGAAATGACTAGTGGAGGTCTCCTTCACTCTTCTAGGATGCTTTACAAACGTTCCATTGGGGGCGATCTTGGAAAGTATTCGCTCCTGTGTCATAGTCTTTAGTGTTGTACATACAATAAACACAATCTCAAAACACTTCTTATAAAAGACAACAAACCAAGAAGTCACGTCTTCTCATCTCATCTCATACTCTTTGCGGACGAACATGACTTGTCTCGACAGTTCAAACAGCGATACGGTAAACACCCTCGAGTAAGAGCCGGTAACACCTGAGCTAGAGCTATGGCAACGTCATCCTAAAAATCACAAGCGAGTGTGAGCCTTAGTTAGACGAACTACGGCGTCTCTGATCCTCATTTATCCTGATGAGGTACGTAGGCAGTGGGGTAGGGCCCATTCGAGCACAATCTTTATTTTCCCTACATTTTCCCTTTTATTTCCATTTGTCAATTCCATTTCTTTTCTCATTTCCAGTTCATTCCAAATAGTCATTCTTTCCTTTGAAACAGCGTATTATTTCTCACCCTTTGAAAACAGACTTATAAGCGTGGATCCCTTCGGATACGGCGGACGGATTGGAGTGCTAATACCTTCTCAATTCGTAACCGACTTCCGTATCCAGATCTTTGGTTCGCAAGGCCTCGTCCTTTCCTTCTTCCTTAGGTTTGTGCAACATTACCTTTCCCATTCTTTCGGGATAAAAATGTCTGGCTGGCGACTCTAACTTTTCCGCGCCACTTTCGCGCTTGTACTAGGATGAAAATCCCGGGAGCGACAGCTGGCGACTCTGCTGGGGACTTTTAGAAATTCTAATTTCCCCTTTGAGAGTCAATCCTAGCGCTTGTCTGTTTCTGTTTTCTTTGGGTGTTTATTCATTCGCCGTTATGCTTTAGTATAGCTTTACTATTTTATTTACAATTTATCGCTTTCCTTTACAGCTTTATTTACAGCTTTCTGCACTTTACTTTACTGTCGCATATACTAGCATATACTGTACTGGCTGTTTTGGTTTTCCTTGGTGGGATGGGATTATTGTGAGATAAGCCAAATACCCGGCTTGAGTATACACATAGGATTTAGAGTGGGCAGTCGTGTGGCTTGCGTGGTCTTGAGCACGTGTAGTTTTCACGAGTCCCACACCCAGATCAGGCTCTCTTGGGATATGTTCTATACTGCCTAGGCAGACCATAGAATATTCCCACTTGAGCTGCTAACACTGGGAACCGATCATCGAGGACCTTAGTGGAAACAACCCTCTCCAGTGGTGACAGTGGCAGACCACATTTCGTGGCAAACCCATTCTCACCCGAGGGCCCACTAGGAAATCGCATAGGATGACCTTGTTCTCTCATAGGAACCTGGTTAAAGCAACTGGTCGTATGACGGTAGTATTGTACCCTTCGGGATGAATGTACTATTATTTCTCGACTTCAGTGCTTGAAGCCGGGAACTTATGAGGGATGCTTGTTTTTCCGGAATTTAGCTGAGGCCTCCCTGAGTAGTACATAATGCCAAACCGATTCCCTGATTTGGTCATGAGCCATTTCTCGGAAATGGTGAACGTATTATGAGTTTTCTATGAGTGTGGCACAAGAAAGTGAACTCAAGCTCTTTTCCATGGAATGTGTACTTGCTACTACATTCCAAGATGGAATAATAGAACAAGCACACTCAAGTAAGGAGAAGATCCCCAAAACGTGATTCCAGATATTAGGGCCTAAGCTCACTAATTCATTGACTTTATTAAGTGTTTTTGTAACTTTTGTGAAGAAGTTTTTTTATGATTTTCTTTTGTGAAAAGTAGTCTCCTGATCAGACTTGTGCATCATGCTAGACAAGCTTGTACAATCCCAAGATGAGAAGACTACAAGTGCCCCATAGAATAAGGATATTGCACAGGAGACCAATTCAATCCTTATTAAATGCTTTTTATGGTTTTTGTTTTGAGATGAGAAGAGAAGAAACCAAAAGGAATAAAGGTAAAACAACTTAGGGGAAACTAAAACCTAATTGTTATCATGCATAGAAAATCCTAGGTTAGTGAAGCTTCAACTATCCTAAAGAAAAGAAGGAAAGAAGAAGAAGAAGAGGAAAGGAGAAGAAGCTAGACGAAAGATGGCCTAAGCACATCTCAACAAGATAAGAAAGCATAAAAAGAAATGGAGGAAGAAGTCGAGATGTGGAAGGAATAAATGAGGAGAGGAGAATGCAATATGGAGTAATCGACCAATGCACAAACAGAGCCTACACGAGTAGGACTTCCAGATGCAGCAGTATGCTCCTAACATAGCATCAAGACTAGAATGAGGAACGGGAAATAAAGTCGATTTTCAGTGGTACCTAACAGAGAAGGTTCATTGCCTCTTCAATATGCGCAAGAGAAATCAAGAAGAAATATCGAGTAGAAGATTCACACAATCGATCCAGTAAGACTCAGGTGCTTGACCTAACGAATCAACAATCGAATCGACCAAAATATTCATTCAGATAAATCTTCGAGCCTAGGAAATAGTCCACTATTAGTCACAAATTGTATCAAGAATTCCACGAACATTAACAAGTCAACAATCCATGAATGAACAATCAAACGCAAGGCTATCACCAAGTCAAATCTGCCGTCCTCAAAATCAAGCAATAAGCCCAAAACTCGCGTTTAAGAAATAAGGGAGAAAGGTCTTCTTCAAGATAGGGTTTCTTCAACAAAAACGACGCCGGTGACAAAAGTTCCGCCTCACTCTTACTCAAATCGCCGTGATTATTCGTCGGCATCAATCTTTCTCGTGGCGGTTCTCCCCTTAAGCTTTCAATTAACCATCTCAAGGTCTCTCTGCTTTCGATCAGTCTCTCGGATCGTCTCCCTCCACGAAAAACCTCAGATCTTCTTCTTCTACTTTGGATCTATTCTTCGTCTTCTTTGCGGTTTTGTTTCTCTCTGTTAAAGTCTCAAATCTTCATCTCGTTTCTTCTTCTATTTCGATATGTATGTTGTTGTTGGTGGTGGAGAGGTTGGAGTTTGAAGGTTTGATGGAGTTGTGTTACGAGTTGAAGAAGGGTGATTTTAAAAGGATTCGTGATTCAGTTTTTTGAGTTGAGTGAAGATGTTGATGGTGCGACGGGTTTAGCATAGAGTGTGTTTGAAGGGTGTGTTGGTGGTTTAGCGGTGAGCTATTGTTGTGGCGACATCGATTGCGTTTTGCTCAAATATGTTTCATCTCATTCTTCTATTTGTTCTATGAGAATGAAAATGAGTTGTGGTTTAAGGTGATGAAAGTGTTGTTGGTTTCAGCTTTTTGTTGAAGGTTATGTGGTGAGATTATGGAGGTCGAAAGTGCGATGTGTGTTGAAAGATGATGAAAAGCGAACGGAGGTTTTCGGTTGAGGGATGATGGAATAGAGGATCCAGTTGAGTGATGATGGGAATATGTTGTTATCAAGAAAGTGTGAACGAGCAGTGATAATTTGAAGACAAGATTGAGGGAAGAAGGTTCAGAATATGGCATGAAGAATGTGTGTATGTATCTGTTGAGGCTGGATCATGAAGAGAAATGCCAAACGAGAGTGTCGCTTTGCTTCTTTTTTTGTGTGCGAAAATTTGGTTTGTGGAATCATTGGCAAGGCTGAGTGCGTGATGTGTGTGAGAGATTTTTACGAAAAATCTGCATGTGTTGTGGGGGCCAGTTGTGCTAGAATTGTTATGGGTGTGAAATGTGTTTCAAGTTTTCCTTGCTTGCAGTGCTCTGTGCGTGAATGCGGGATTCTCGTGGGGCCCTTGTGAGGAAGTGAGGTTGTACATGAATTTCCTTGCGGAAATTGGAAAAATGTTGGTGGAAAAGCGTGTGTGACGTTGAGGGGTAGCAGGTAGTAAAATTGTGTACGTGATGTATTGTCTTGATGCCTATGTGAGTTGTTGCAAAGAATTCAATTTGTTGTGGGGCCATGTTAATGAATTGGCCGACGAATATTATGCATTGTAGACCACTAGAAAAGGGAAAAAAATTCAAAATGCAATGTATTATAATTTTGTAGATGGACTTTGGTCTAATGGGATTAGAAATTGAATTAACTATGAAAATGAATATAGAAACAAATTAAATGGATTTTGGAAATGGGCTTAATGAAAATGGATAAATGGTGAGAAAAGTGGTATGAATAAAGAATAGAAAATTGGAAATTGATATTGGAAAAATAGAAAAATGAAAAATATAATGGAATAAAAATAAATCGGCCAATGGATAGGGAATGATGGAAATATTATATATGGATATGAGAAATGGTTTTATTTTGAACTTGGATAAATGGATAATGGACTTTATTGAAAAATGATAGAAATAATACATAAAGAAAGGGATATGGACATGAACCAATATCGAAAAACCATTGACGCACATAGTACACTTAAGTTTAATCCAACACCAAGCTTATACTAACTTCCACACACCTCATATGAAATGAGTACGACTGCCACTAAACAAACTTGCAATTGAAACAACAACCCTCTGAATCAATTTGAAACCTTGCCTTGATTACTAAACCCACGCTGAGGAAAATAAATCCAAAGATAGACCACTAATGGACAGGTGAACCATGACGAAACTGAACTCAACGTCAGACGAATCACCACTTGATAACCTGATGAAGTCCACACACAACAATTTGACCTTGAACACACATTGGCTGAGAAGTCAACCACTGAAGCGAATAACTTGCACTTGAACTGAAACCCAAAACTTTTGAGGTACTGACAAAGATGAATAGCCTGAGATGCTAAGAATAAGAGAATAGCCTTGTAACACGATGAAGAAAAGAATAGCCTGATGACGGGCTAGATGAATCAGTGACTAGTCTTTGTGGACGTGAAATCCTTGAATACCATTTAATTAGGAAATAAACCCTAATATAGTGACATGAGCAATAATAGGATGATGCCATTGATGGTTGCATAGATGAGACCTTGAATTCTTCTGATAATCCACAAATAAAGACGTGAAACCCTAATCCTCGGAAAAACGATCCCATGTCTTAGGAGCTCATGCAAATGATATGACCTAATGGAATATGCGTATGAATGGAAAAAACAGAAAAAGATAAAAACCAGAGGGCAAATTTTGGGTGTTACAGCTGCCCCTATTCAATCAACTGTTAATCTGAAAAGGACGAAAGCATCGGCTATCGGCCGTTCGAGATGAATTGTGGTTGAATACCAAGAATAACCAGAAATTTGCACTCTGCTGGAGAATGCAAGCAATGGGAAATAAAACCAACACTCTGGGAAATTGAAGTTAAGACAAAGCAGACAAGCTCCTTCCAAATTGAAATGTTACGCCGGATAAGAAAACTTAGACAGACGAGTCTTCTTCAAGAAAACCTGTTACGCCAGGAAACTGGACATACGAGCCCTCCTTCAAGTAAACCTGTTACGCCAAGAACTGGACATACGAGCCCTCTTCATACATTTTACATAAATATATGACTTGAGATAGACAAATCTCCTTCTGATAAACTGTTACGCCAGGACCGGTTATGCACTTAAGTCTGCGGGATAGACGTGCATAATTAGGATAGACGAATCCTCTTCATATATCCTCCATAGATATATGGTCTAAGACAAACGAGCCTTCTTCAGATAGCCTGTTACGCCAGGTGCAACATTAGGATTTGACGAACCCTCTTCACAAATATTTCATAGATAAGTGGTGCCTGAGATAGACGAACCTCCTTCGGATAACCCGTTACGCCAGGAGCAGTACCCATTTTGACGTTTAATCCCACCGTCAGAACTTCAAACCTTTTCAATACAGACGAGCATTGGATGATCATCAAGAGAAACACATACAAGTGCCATAAGTCAATGATACCAACGAATATCAGACGATGATCTAAGAAACACAGACAAGCGCTTCAGGCAATGATACAGACGAATATCAACCACTGATATAGACGAATATCAACCACTGATACAGACGAATATCAGAGTGATCATCAAATCAACACATATGGATATAAACCAACACATACGAGTGTGGAGGATGATACAAACGAGTATCCAAGCAATGCAGACGAGCATCAAACAGACAACAAACACAGAAGAGTGTTGGGGAATGCCGACGAGCAACAAACAAATATCAAACACAGACGAGTGATAGGGCATGCATACAAGCAACAAACAAATGTCTGATAAGAAGCACAACTCTGCAGGGGGAACCAGGTCAAGAGGCTTTGCCCCTTAACTCTGGTTGGGGAGATGAATAACTGTCTATGTCATCACATTAGCCAAAATAAATTGGCGACTTCTCTGAGGAATTTTTCAATGAGGGGAGTGAATCCCAAACATGAACTTTGTGGGGAAATCAGGCGTTCAGCTGCCTACTGGGCATACTTCACTTGGAAAGATAAATCTGCTTGGGGATGAGAATAATTCAGTTAACCTTGAAATTCTGTTGGGGATATCATCTGCTCTAAATCAGCTGGGGAAATGTCAACCTTCTGGCATGGTTGAGAAAAATATTTGGCGATGCTCTGCTGAGGAAAGACTTTGCTGAGGAGAGACTTTGCTGGAGAATTAGAAATCAAACTAAGCCGAATTATGCCCCAGGTATAGTATGACGACCGTGTTGGGAAGATATGCCAATGAAAATTGGACTTTGACTGAATGAGAATAACCAACTCTTCATGAAGAAACCTTATCGGCTGAAAGAGATTTTCTTCTCGGGGAAGAAATAAACTTCCAATGCCCTGCTAGGAAAAGAAAAACCAGACGTTCCTTGAGAATTAAGTTGGTACTTCAAGCTTCTGATCTCAACAATAGCATATTGATTACCATGAGTGAATAAACATTCCCTTACTTCTGAAACTGTGTCAGACTGCATCATCTATGAAAAGATCGTCTCTAGAGGATTTTACAAAAGACCTGGCATGCAGAATTGCCCCAGTGTCTTCAAACTCTTGGAGACATTCATCGGATCTCGAGGTAACTGCCTCAGACTGCGTCTTGTAATGATCTTGCTCCACACCAAAGAGAAAAGAGAAACCATGCGGTATGAAGATGTAATGCAAATGATGCAAGATGCAGACGTATGCTCATGATGCTGAGGATATGAAGATATGCAAGCGGGAGATGAAACAAGGATGGTTGGGCACAAGGCGAGGTTGATAGAGATTTTTGTTATTTATACATATATATTTTTTTGGTTTCCAAGCAATTGGACTTTGAAGGTGAAATACCATATGAGAACCGGTTTATTGAAGGTAGGCCAATAGACGAGAACTGATGGGCAAAGAATAAGTCGTCAGACGAGAACTGACTCCTTGTTGGGTTCATTGACTCTAAAAAAATGACTACCAGACGAGAGCTGGCGTTCAATAGGTTAAATGAAAAGGTGACCAGACGAGAACTGGTTAAAGGATTCGCCTACCAGATGAGATTGATAGTTGAAGTTGGTTTGCCAGACGAGAACTGGACTTTGAAAAGGTTTGCCAGACGAGAACTGGACTTTGAAATGTTTGCCAGACGAGAACTGGACTTTGGATAGGTTTTCCAGACGAGAACTGGACTTTGGAATGGTTTGCTCGACGAGAACTGGACTTTGAAACAGTTTGCCAGGCGAGAACTGGACTTTGAAGGGTTAAGAAGTTGGGTTACGAGGCCCTCTGATGTGAGATTGACGTTGAGGAGTTATGCCAAATGCTTTATGGTGCGTATGGATCTATATGCTCGAGCGAAGCGACATGAATAATGTATGCAAATGATTTATGCAATGATCATGAAAGGCTAGAAAAGCTCCCGAGGCAGGTAGGAAGGTCTTTGGTGACAAGGCTTCTTGTTAAGAAGGGTGACAAAGGCGAGGGTGGGTAGCATGATTTCTCGACACTCGTCTCGAACTCAGAAATTTCTGATATAACTTGCTCTGTGTAGATGAACTATGCCCCTGTATGGTGAGTCTCTGAACAGACTGCCCCTAATTATCCAACTCTTGGAATGGAAACTTAGACGTTCTCTCGAGGAGAGTTGCATTTGGTGAGCTTTGGAAGTGTCTTGCCCCAACATGAGCGTGGAAGCGACTTGACTCATTCTAACTGAGTATTAGAAGAATTCATCCTTGGTCAACATAAACTTCGGGTGTCTTGCCCCTGTTTAGTAGATTCAACTCCGATCAACTGACTCTTGAATGACGTCCCTCAATCAACTTATGCTTGGGATCCACTTTACCCTAATTGATTCCTTGGACAATGAAATGACTGGATAATGTGCCCCTGATTCATAGGCCTACATGATTCTCTTTCTTCTGGTCATTATTGTTGAATGATCAAATCCTCTCGTGATTGCTCTTTGTAAAAACTTCCCTGATGTCACAGACTGACTTGCAATTAAAACTGTTCATTTACAAATGGTAATTTTAATGCAGTGTACATGCAAGTTTTGAAAATTTATTTGAATGTTGTGACAGTGTGTGACGAATGGACCATTAGTCCAAACGCAAGGATGAATTAGCAAATACTTAGGAGTCAGTTTACGCAACCTTGTCTTAGTATGCTTTCAGAATTGAACCTGATTCAATTAGGACTTTCAAGGGTTATGACATGGCCTGGTTCACGGTTTTAGAAAGAAAGATTTATGACTCAAGGTTTATATGTGCCCACCCATTCTCCTTGATGTTCTCCAGTCCTATGTTCAACTAGTTTGGCCTAAGCGCTCACCTCTCGAAAGGGTTTTGTGATGGTTGAGGAACCACTGATGTTGACGTTTTAAGTACCAATGAGGCTTTTGGAGTAACAATCACCCCTTTGTCTTTGTGTTTGGTCACACGACTTTGTTCTTATGGAAGTTTTTCTTCTTTCTGATTTTTACTCCCTAACTTTTGCCTGGACTGATTCTTTCTATTTTTTGAATTTTTTCTTTTTCGATTTTGAAGTCCAGCGGGATGTCCTAACTTTTGCCTAAGTCATTTGTTTTCACACATTTTTTTCCGACTTAGCAGGCTTTATTTCTCTTTTTGCTTTTTGCTATGATTTTTTTTTTGAACAAATCATTTGACACTGGTTTGTCCGGCTTGCTTGACAGGGTAGTGGCTTCCTCATTCCTTTGTTGTTGAGGGGTATCCATTGTGGGTTTCGTCCCTGGCCTCTTGAGGTGTAATGAATAAAAGGTAATGGATCCTCGGATGCACACTCCTTTGGAAATTTGAATGCTCGGTCAAATTAACTGATGACTACCCTGCCCCGGGCTAAATGTGAGGGTTTTTTTGCTCAGAAAAGAAACTCCTACTTCAAGGCTCAAAGGGCTTGACGAGGGTCTATCTCCCTTATATCTCCGGTGTTTGGGAATTGAAGCAATGCCTGTACATCGTCAGCATGTTCTACTTTGAAAGCATACCTTCAACAAATATGGGTATTCAGTATTCATCATCCTCCCTCAAACCTGCTAAACAACAGTGAAATAAATGGGAGGTATATGGATGCAAAAAAAAATTGTTTTTTTTCAATGCAAGTAAAGAAAAATGAGCGAATGCGACATAAATGATTCAAAAAGTGCATGATCACTTCATTAACATTACCATTCAAAACAACAATGCTTAAAAGACAAGTAGTTGCTAACAGGAAAGAAACTACAATGCAAATGACAAAAAGGATACAATGATCACCAGCTCTGATGACATCTTCTTGTCTGGACCATTGAAATCAGGAGACGCTCCTTCGAAATCCTTGAACTCAATCAGGCGAGAGGTTGACATGCACAACCAAGTTTCCTTCTGGAAAGGATATGTACCCCTTGTCGATCAAGTGTTGGACCTTGGCTTGAAAAGCTTTGCAATCTTCAGTTGAATGCTCGATTGATCCACCATGATACCCACACCGCTCATGAGGATTATACTTTGGAGGGTACGGCTCTGGCAACGACTTGAGAGGCTTAGGAACCACCAATGAGCTCTGAATTAGATGTGGCATTAGTTCATTGTATGCCATGGGGACTGGATGAAGAGGAGCATTCCTTCTTTCCAGATTGTTGCGAGGCCTAGGCTGGCTCTGGCGTTCATTATGAGGTCTTTGACCATAAGCTTGCAGATTTGGACGAGTAGGAGTCCAGGGTTTCTGATATGGTGCTCTGAGCATTGCCGATTGTCCGTAAGAATGGCCAGACCTAGGAAAAGATGATCTCTGAGAAGATGTTGGTATAGGATATGCGATATTGTCCATGAATGCACTGATTTCATAATCGTCTTCCCCTTGGGAGCTACCAACAGGTTCACTTTCCCTAGCTGGGATGTTCAAAGTGTACTGGATCTTTCCACTGTTGAGCAAACACTCAATGTGCACTCCAACTATTATCAAATTAGATAAGTTTGATGTCCCAATGCTACTCATTCTTTCCAGGTATGGACCTTGCAAGGTGTCCACGAACAGGTCAACCAATTCTATGTCTGAAAGTGGTGGTTGCACTTGGGCTGCCAATTCTCTCCACCGTTGTGCATATTCTCTAAAAGATTCACCGGTTCTCTGAGATAGGCTTTGCAAATGAATGCGACTGGGCGCCATGTCCACATTGTGCTGGTATTGCTTTACAAAAGCTCTGGATAAATCATTCCACGACCGGATAGGACTACTTTCCAAATCCATATACCAACTTAAAGATGCACCACTCAAACTGTCCTGAAAAATAGTGAATCATCAACTCATCGTTGCGTGCATAAGAAGTCATTTTTCTGCAGAACATCACCAAATGATGCTTCGGGCAACTGACACCAGTGTATTTCTCAAACTTCGGAGTTTTGAAATCTAGAGGTATGACAAGACCAGTCACCAAACACAAGTTTAGAGCATCAAAACCAAAGGCATCAGAATCTGCTAAGGCTTTGAGTTGCTCATCCAACACACGAAACCTTTCAGCAGGATCAATAGTTGGTGGATCCTTAGTTTTCACAAAAGGGATTTCCCCTTGGAAATTCAGCATAGGAAAAGCAAAGCTATGATAATCCGTAGCATCAAAAGAAGATGAAGGTCCACCTCGGACAACAGATGGTTCAGGTACACTCTGATTCACGATCAAGGTCTGTGCAGGCTGAGCTTGAGTAAGGTTGTTCACTTGTGGAAGATCCTCATCAGGAGAAAGACCATACAAAGGATCGGTCATCAAAGTGAAACCAGGTGGAAAATCACCATTCTGACGGTTGTTCTCTGACATAGCTACCAACAACTTACAATCTAACCTTTACCTCTTGACACTTCTCAGTCTAGCTTCAAACGCTCTGTAGTCTTCCAACGGTTAACACTTGTTCAAACTGAGTACCGGGAAATCAGCTGGCTGGTCATGGACAAAAAGCAGGAATGAGCTCTCTGAAAAAAGAAAATGCAATGCTGATGCAAATGCAAATGCAAAATGCAATATTATGATGCAAGAGATGCAAAGACATGGGATCAACATTCTGGAAACTGCCTGGAATCTGGAATACTGAACCAAGAATCGAGTGTCTGTAACCACAAGATCTCTATATAATAACCCAAAATAGAAACCGAAAACCAAAGGTCAATAACTTCAGGATCATAGTGACCAGATCAAGACATAAGACTGCACTAGTAATGAGGGTATATTGAGGTCGTGGGTTCCTGCGACCTGTAAACCCCTCCCAATCTCACGGGTGTGCTCCGGGTCAAACATCACGGACTCTCAAAGCCGAATAGCAATAATACGTTCACCATTTATGAGAAATGGCTCATGACCAAATCAGGGAATCGGTTTGGCATTATGTACTACTCAGGGAGGTCTCAACGTGAGTCCGGGAAAACAAGCATCCCTTATAAGTCCCCAGCTTCGAGCGCTGAAATCTAGAAACAATAGTACATTCATCCCGAAGGGTACAATACTATCGTCATACGACCAGATGCTTTGACTGAGTTCCCATAAAAGAACCAGGCCATCCTATGCGAGTTCCCAGTGGGCCCTCGGGTGCAAATGGGTTTGCCACAAAATGTGGTCTGCCACTGTCACCACTGGAGAGGGATGTTTCCACAAAGGTCCTCAATGATCGGTCCCCATCTACACATAACTATCAAGGTTATGAAATGAGAGAGGAAGATCCCCAAATCAAGACATTTCCAAGACGGTCGCAAATCTGGGCGTGGAACTCACTACTACCCCCATGACAAGATCTCATGAGGCCAAAGTGGAACCACTCTAAGTCCTAAGGTGCACTCGAGCCTTGGTAATGAGCTCATCTCACAATAACAGTATCACCCAAGTCCCACCAAACAGAAAACCATACCAGACAGTCCAGTAATAATATATGATGCATGAATATAAATACTAAAAACTGTAAATAAAGCTGTAAATAAACTGTAAATAAATCAACAGTAAAATAAACAAGCAACAACAAACAATCAACACACAAAGAAACAGAAACACGCAAGCGCTAGGAGAGACTCTCAAGGGAACCAGAGATACTCTGGTTAAGAGGTTCTCCCCAGCAGAGTCTCCAGTTGTCGCTCCCTGGATTTCCATCCAGGTACAAACACGAAAGTGGCGCGGAAAAGGTTAGAGTCGCCAGCCAGGCATTTTTATCCTGAAGAAATGGGAATGGTAATGCTACACAAACCAAAGAAAAGAAAAGGAAGGACACAGGTCCTGCGAACCAAAGAAAATGAGTTCGGGAGTCGGTTACGACCTGGGAAGGTATTAGCACCCCAGATCGTCCGCCGTACCCGACGGGATCCACGCTTGCAAAGAAATCTGTTTCAAAGGGTGAATAAATGAAAGTTGCTGAAAAACTGAAACTGAAACTGGATAAGAAAGAAAAGAAACGGGGAAAATGTAGGGAAAATAAAAGAGTGTGCTCGAACGGGCCCTACCCTGCTGCCTACGTACCTCATCTAGACATGAGGATCAAAGTCGTCATAGTTCCCCTAACTTGGGGTGGAAAAGATTGCTTGTGAATTAAGGCTTGAACTGCCTATTTCAATGCTCAGGTGTTGCAGGCTCGGACGACGAGTGCGTTACCGTCTTGCAAAATGACAAGTAGGAGCAAGTTCGTACGTAAAAAGTGAATGTGATGAGACAAGAAGTCCCGAAGGAGAGACATTTATTGTTTGTCCAATGTTTTTTATGAGTTTTCTATGAGTGTGGCACAAGAAAGTGAACTCAAGCTCTTTTCCATGGAATGTGTACTTGCTACTACATTCCAAGATGGAATAATAGAACAAACACACTCAAGTAAGGAGAAGATCCCCAAAACGTGATTCCAGATATTAGGGCCTAAGCTCACTAATTCATTGACTTTATTAAGTGTTTTTGTAACTTTTGTGAAGAAGTTTTTTTATGATTTTCTTTTGTGAAAAGTAGTCTCCTGATCAGACTTGTGCATCATGCTAGACAAGCTTGTACAATCCCAAGATGGGAAGACTACAAGTTCCCCATAGAATAAGGCTATTGCACAGGAGACCAATTCAATCCTTATTAAATGCTTTTTATGGTTTTTGTTTTGAGATGAGAAGAGAAGAAACCAAAAGGAACAAAGGTAAAACAACTAAGGGGAAACTAAAACCTAATTGTTATCATGCATAGAAAATCCTAGGTTAGTGAAGCTTCAACTATCCTAAAGAAAAGAAGGAAAGAAGAAGAAGAAGAAGAAGAAGAAGAAGAAGAAGAAGAGGAAAGGAGAAGAAGCTAGACGAAAGATGGTCTAAGCATATATCAACAAGATAAGAAAGCATAAAAAGAAATAGAGGAAGAAGTCGAGATGTGGTAGGAATAAATGAAGAGAGGATAATTCAATATGGAGTAATTGACCAATGTACAAACAGAGCCTACACCAGTAGGACTTCCAGATGCAGCAGCATGCTCCTAACATAGCATCAAGACTAAAATGAGGAACGGGAAATAAAGTTGATTTTCAGTGGTACCTAACGGAGAAGTTTCATTGCTCTTCAATATGCGCAACAGAAATCAAGAAGAAATATCGAGTAGAAGATTCACACAATCAATCCAGTAAGACTCAAGTAAATCTTCGAGCCTAGGAAATAGTCCACTATGTAGAAGCATACTTCAAGCTCAATGTTTTTGATGACGTCAACATTATCCAAGCTCATTCCAGATTGCAAAAAGTCGAGATGACAACAACGATCAAGATCATGGCTATGCATCATCAATGGAATGCTTCCGATGGTATCAAGCTTTTGTGCAACACTTTCAAGACTTGTCTCAAGGCTTAGGTATATCAAAATTCACTTCTTAATATGATATACAAGTGTTCAATATATTCATCATAATTTTTAATGCATGTGCATATTTTTAGAAAAGAATTGGAACTGGTTTTAACACTTTAAACAGAAATATTTTTCTGTATTTTAACAGTGTTAACCGGTTAACCGTATGGGTTAACCGGTTAACGGTATCAATTTTTCAAATCTGTGGTAACGTTTCTTGGCGTTAACCGATTAACCTATTTGGTTAACCGGTTAACACTGTAGAAATTTTGAAAAATTGTTTCTCTTCAAATTCAAATGTTTATTAAGTGTTATACCTTTTCATGATTTTATTTCATAACTTTTTTATACCTTTTCAAAGAATTTCTTTTTAAATTCTCATACCTTTTTGAATAGGTGTTTCAACTATTATAAATTCTAAAAATTTCAAAATCATAAACACCTCCTAGATTTTTCACATATTATCATACAATCAAAATCACTAAATTCAAATATTTTTCATCTTTCAAAAGTGTTCATAAGTTCATCATTTTCATATTATCTTGAACACTTGTGTTGAATCTTAAGTAGTGAATTCTTGATTATAGGAGAAGATCAATTTTTATTGATACCATTCTTTGTACTCTCACTCAAACAATATTATAGAAAGTGTTTTTCTATTTGTGACTTGTGTTCCAAGGATTGTTTGGACATAAGGGTAAGTGTGGCAAGAGGATTGTTCTTGCACACTTGTTTGTATAGTTTGTTAGAAAGTAGGCCTCACCATTGAAGGTGTGATAGGTTGTACTGTTCTAAAGAAACTAGTGGAAATCTCTTTCGTGTTGAAAGGGGACTGGATGTACCTTCGGATTGTGAAGGGAACCAGGATAAACCTCTGTGTCTTCTTTACTTTTCTGCTTTACCATTTTTGTTCTTTAAACCGTAAAAAGAAAAATCCATCCATCGAAGAAAAAGAATCGAAAAATTTGATAACACCTAATTCACCCCCCCTCGAAAGAGGATAATATTATTGTGGATGATGATGATGATGTAGTAGATCTATCACGACAACAAAAGGAGATATCAAAAGAACAAGCAATATCACAAGAAGATGACTCACCAACCATTGAAGAACATCAAGATCTTCCAAAAGAATGGAGAACTCATAGAGATCACCCGATAGATAAAGTGATTGGTGATATTAGCCAAGGCGTTGCAACTTGACTCAATCTCAAGGATGCTTGTCTCAACATGGCGTTCGTGTCTCAAATTGAACCAACAAAAATCGATGAATCCTTAGGCGACGATCAATAGATAATAGCTATGCAAGAAGAACTCAACCAATTTGAAAGAAACCAAGTTTGGACTCTTGTACCAAGACCGGACAATAAACATATCATAGGCACAAGATGGGTGTTCAAGAACAAACTTGACGAGAATGGGATCATAGTTCGTAACAAAGCAAGATTGGTCGCACAAGGCTACAACCAAGAAGAAGGAATCGACTTTGATGAAACATTCGCTCCGGTAGCAAGGTTAGAAGCAATTAGATTATTACTTGCTTACGCTTGTTCAATGAATTTTCAGTTGTACCAGATGGATGTCAAAAGCGCTTTCCTAAACAGTTACATCAATGAAGAAGTCTACGTCAAACAACCTTCGGGTTTTGAAGACTTCAAGAATCCCTCTCATGTCTACAAGTTGAAGAAGGCTCTTTATGGCTTAAAGCAAGCACCAAGGGCTTGGTATGATCGCCTTAGCAACTTCCTATGTGAGAAAGGTTTTACGAAAGGAAAGGTTGACAAGACTTTGTTCATCAAGAATCGCAAGGGCAACACCTTACTTGTTCAAGTCTATGTCGAGGACATCATCTTTGGTTCAACGAACAAAGATCTTTGCGAAGAATTCTCTCTTATGATGCAAGGCGAATTCGAGATGTCCATGATGGGAAAGATGAACTACTTCCTTGGTTTACAAATCAAGCAAACAAAGGTTGGCATCTTCATCAACCAATCCAAGTATTGCAAGGAATTATTGAAAAGATTTGATATGGACAATTGCAAAGAAATGTTTACTCCAATGGGATCTGGAACGTATGTTGATCAAGATCTTTTCGGCACTTCAATAGATATTACAAAGTATCGAGGTATGAACGGTTCACTTTTATATTTGACGGCAAGCCGTCCTGACATTATGTTTAGTGTTTGTTTGTGTGCCCGCTGTCAAGCTAATCCGAAGGAATCACATCTCACTGCCGTGAAGAGGATCATGAAGTATCTCAAAGGAACGACGCACGTCGGATTATGGTATCCTAAAGGTAGTACTTGTTCTTTAATTGGTTATTCTGACGCTGATTATGCAGGATGTAAGACCGATAGAAAAAGTACAAGTGGTACTTGTCACATTCTCGGGAATGCACTAGTGTCGTGGGCATGTAAGAAGCAAGCATGCGTTGCACTTAGCACGGCCGAAGCGGAGTACATCGCAGAAGGAAGTTGTTATGCTCAAATCTTGTGGCTTAAATAACAACTTCTCGATTTCGGTATAGATCTCGGTTGTATCCCTCTCAGGTGTGACAACACAAGTACCATCAATATCACGAAGAACCTGGTCATGCAATCAAGAACAAAGCACATAGATATCCGGCATCACTTCCT
This sequence comes from Lathyrus aphaca, assembly GCA_963966055.1. NCBI lineage: Eukaryota > Viridiplantae > Streptophyta > Magnoliopsida > Fabales > Fabaceae > Lathyrus > Lathyrus aphaca. The sequence goes on along the minus strand of OZ014525.1, from coordinate 454,080,829 downwards.
TCGAGATCATGTTCTAAATGGAGATGTCGATGTTACATTCATGGATACACACAATCAACTCGCCGATATATTCACTAAACCATTGGCTAAAGAGCAATTTTACAAGATTCGATGAGAACTTGGTATTCTCAATGAAGGTGACATCTAACCTTTAATTTAAAATTGCTTATTGTATGTTTTTATTGCATTTTATGTATGTTTGTTCACTTTTTAGTCATAAAATGCTAGCACTCCCATTTCGCCGTTTTTCGTTTTTCTCACTTTCGTATACCCGAAAATAATCGGTTTCAAAAACTTTTTTGATCGAAAGTTGCGTTATGATGAGTGCTAACACTTTATGAAAAAAAATTATGAAAATGTAGTTATTTTTGGTCTAAAACATGTTGTTGGATTTTTCAAAAAATTCAAATTTTTTAACCGTTAACCGGTTAACGTAATAGGTTAACCGGTTAACACATCCAAAACTTGGATTTCCAGCGCAAGTTTCAGATTCTGTCTGTTTTTATTTTTTTGTTTTCTTTGTTTTACTATGTTTTAATATAGTCTACAAGTACAATGTATTGCATGTTTGGTTCATTCACTTCCACATGTTTTAAACTCTTCAACTCTTTGACTACCATAAACACTATTTATCATCCTCTTCCAACTTCCAACCTTCAACAACTTAAACCCCCATTAAAACCCACTATCTCTTCATCTTTATAACACTCTTCAAACTACATTCAACTCACCAAATATCAAATCCGAAAATATCATCTCCTCCAAAACCCTAACTCCCTCATTGTTCATGGCACCCCAAAGGAAAGGAAAGGAACCGGCTTCAGTGTCAGAAGAAGCTCCAGCTGTAGAAACAATGGAATCTACCAAGAAGAGGAGGCTGGATTTTAAAGTCAGAGTCAGACCACTGCTTAAGGGTAAATATGTTCTTCTGAAATCCTTCAAACCTCCGACCTTTAAATTTCCTGCATTGCTAGAATTTCAAGGGATGCTTGATTTTGTTGCTGACAGCGGGAGAGTTTACCCGGATTTAGTCCAATCCTTTATGCATAACTTTCTCTCAACATGGATAGGCATGGTAAACATAAGTTGCATACTCTTGTTAGAAATTTTGAAATTAAGGAGGATTTAGGTGCTTTGGCTGCATCCTTGAACATTCCTTTTTCCGGTGTGTTTCTCCGCAGAGGCGTGAATCACATTGATGATATTTGGTCCGGCTACAACAAAATGGAGTATTATTACTCAATCTTCCGTTTTCCGAAGGATGTTGTGACATCGGGACAGCGCACTTCAAGAACTATATGCTATGCGAAGAATTTGACCATTGATGATCGGTTGTTACACTATATCATTTGCTATGTGCTGCTGCCTAAGGATTCAAACCACTCTCAAATCAACGACTTGGAGATGCAAGTGATGTTTGCTATCAAGAAAAGGGTAAAGATTAATTGGATGCTCACAATGATGTATCACTTGAAGCAACAACTCTCTTTAAAGACTAGACTTCCGTATGCTAGGCTCATTTCTCGGATCATTGAGCAAACCGACTTGGTTATTGGTAGGGAACCTTTTATCGCCATGAAGGCTACGGCGAATGAAATAAATGAGATTACAATTGTGAAGAATACCGGAATTGTTTTACGCAACGATGGTTCTTACGAATATGCCAATGGTTCCTCCGCTCCATCCTTTCCTATTCCCGAAGGTGGCATAACCAATGACTTCCTTTACACCACCATCATGACACACCACCGAGAAGCTCAACAACACCACCGTGAAACCCGACGCACTCTCAAAAGTCTTCGGAAATTGATTATCGGTTCTCACAACCAAACCGAAGAGGAAGATGAAAGTGAAGCCGGTAGTGAAGATGGTGAAGATGGTGAAGATGAAAGTGATGATATGTCGGAAGAGGAATGAACATGCATGTCTTGTTGCTTTTGTTGTTTTTATTTAGTTTAAAAATTTTGTTATAAGTCCTAAGTTTGTTAGGCAATTTTGTTTTCGTTTCGGTTATGTTTCCGTACTCTTTTCCATTTTTAATCAAATTATGTTTTTGTTATTTGTGCTTTTGTGTATGTTTTCATCATGCTGAATTTTATGCTGTATTTTTCATGTTTATGCTTGATCCTCTCTTCCTTTTTGCTAATTCCAAAGGGGGAAAAGAGCTTTGGTTTCTAATATCTCTCTGTGCAGAATTTTACCTCTGTTTAGATAGGGGGAGTTGTTGGACATAGGGGGAGAAGCAAACCTAGAACATCATTGATCGATCAAAGCTTGTACGCAAAATTCGCTCGGTTGTCATCATCAAAAAGGAGGAGAATGTAGAAGCATACTTCAAGCTCAATGTTTTTGATGACGTCAACATTATCCAAGCTCATTCCAGATTGCAAAAAGTCGAGATGACAACAATGATCAAGATCATGGCTATGCATCATCAATGGAATGCTTCCGATCGTATCAAGCTTTTATGCAACACTTTCAAGACTTGTCTCAAGGCTTAGGTATATCAAAATTTACTTCTTAATATGATATACAAGTGTTCAATATATTCCTCATAATTTTTAATGCATGTGCACATTTTTAGAAAAGAATTGGAACTGGTTTTAACACTTTAAACAAAACTATTTTTCTGTATTTTAACAGTGTTAACCGGTTAACCATATGGGTTAACCGGTTAACGGTATCAATTTTTCAAATCTGCGGTAACGTTTCTGGGCGTTAACCGATTAACCTATTTGGTTAACCGGTTAACACTGTAGAAATTTTGAAAAATTGTTTCTCTTCAAATTCAAATGTTTATTAAGTGTTATACCTTTTCATGATTTTATTTCATAACTTTTTTATACCTTTTCAAAGAATTTCTTTTTAAATTCTCATACCTTTTTAAATAGGTGTTTCAACTATTATAAATTCTAAAAATTTCAAAATCATAAACACCTCCTAGATTTTTCAAATATTATCATACAATCAAAATCACTAAATTCAAATATTTTTCATCTTTCAAAAGTGTTCATAAGTTCATCATTTTCATATTATCTTGAACACTTGTGTTGAATCTTAAGTAGTGAATTCTTGATTATAGGAGAAGATCAATTTTTATTGATACCATTCTTTGTACTCTCACTCAAACAATATTATAGAAAGTGTTTTTCTATTTGTGACTTGTGTTCCAAGGATTGTTTTGACATAAGGGTAAGTGTGGCAAGAGGATTGTTCTTGCACACTTGTTTGTATAGTTTGTTAGAAAGTAGGCCTCACCATTGAAGGTGTGATAGGTTGTACTGTTCTCAAGAAACTAGTGGAAATCTCTTTCGTGTTGGAAGGGGACTGGATGTACCTTCGGATTGTGAAGGGAACCAGGATAAACCTCCGTGTCTTCTTTACTTTTCTGCTTTACCATTTTTGTTCTTTAAACCGTAAAAAGCAAAATCCATCCATCGAAGAAAAAGAATCGAAAAATTTGATAACACCTAATTTGTAACACCCTTCCACCGCAAAACAAAATATTTAAATAATATCAGAGTAATCATCGAGAAAGGGTATCACATTTCATCATAAATCAACACAAACAGTGTCCTGTCCCGTAACACGGGTTAATCAACATCAAGAATATCAAAATCATTTCGCAGTGGAATTTAAACTTCATAATTCAAAACTTTCTAAACATAATTTTCACCATCCTGAATTTAACATCATAAAATGGAAAACAATTACCAAATAACAACATAACTGCAAACAGTTTAACAGAAGAAAACCCATCCCAGTGTTACATGACACAGAGCAGGACACATAGACCAGAACCACTTCTAAGGAACACTAATCACGCTCTGAGACTCATGAATTACTCCTATTTTACTGCAGGACTATTCTTCGACATCTGCAAGTTACCCACGAAGGAGGCAACATTTCCAAGCAGGAAGGGTGAGTAATCATAATATATCATAAACGTACAAGAATATGGAATCATAAATAAATTAGTACAACATATCATGACATCATCAACTATAAAATTCAGCAACACAACAATACGATCATGAAATTAAGCCACACCAACACAATCATGAAATTCATCCAGAATATGCAACTCTAACATCCTGATATGCAATATGCATGTGGTTCCATTTTCATCGTGAGATGGATACATGGCCATCAACCCTCCACAAAGGAGCACATCGTAAATCATCGAGACACTCCAATCCACACAATGGGATTGAAGTAAATAAATAGGCCGAAGCCCCATCGTGAATGTTATGAAATGCAATGATGCGCTACATCGTAAATTCATCAAAATAATTCGCATCATTCATTTCAATCAGCAAAACAATCATCAAATAATCATATATATCATCATGACATTACACCCAAAACACTAGTTCTATAACCACTCTGACACATCAAGAATTAACTCGTACCCGGTAAATTATGAGTCAATTACAAGGTTATTTCATAAATTCATTTATAAAAACTATTGCATTTTTCTCATTTTTATTCATCAAGATAAAGTTCAGTTTATGCTCTTTCCGACACTTCAAACGGAATGCGAAACGGACTTACGGTTTGAAAGTTATGGATTTTTAAAGAAATAAAATTTGTCATCCAAACAGTGTTAACCGGTTAACCAAAGCGTTAACCGGTTAACACCTGCGCAACTTCAAAAAATGCCCCAAAATTTTCAATGGTTAACCGGTTAACCAAAGCGTTAACCGGTTAACGCACATTTTATAGCATCAATTTGCTGCTTCGTACAGACTGTTCCAAAATCCCCAAACTCCAATTTTTCCAATACGGGTTCATCTTATCTCACCTCAAAATCATTCTAATACGTCAAATAAAATATCAGAACATCAGAACAATCATTTATACCATCATTTATAGGATTCAACACATTTTTCTAACTCTATTTCATCAAGATTTCCTCATAAACTCAACCTAACTCAAAACCCCAAAAACTCATAAAACTCATACAATCCTAACCTATTCATAATCCAATTCCTACACATTTACCATAGATTATAAAAACTCCCCATACCTTAGAGAATTTCGCCGCTTTACACTCTTCTCTGGGGTTCTCCACAGCCTCCTGACTCTGAGCTTCTCCTTTCTCTCCCTTTTTCCTTCAGAGCACCTCTTTTCCCAAAACACGATAATGTTAGAAAACTAATCGTATTCTCCTCTTTGGATATATTATCCCAGTTTAGTCTTTTCCCACTATACCCTCATAATTTCACAAAAGGACCACCTTACCCTTTTCTTTGATATATTTTTAATAGTAATAATAAAAATAGTATAATAAAACACTATTTATCCTTATTATATAAAAATACTCATTTTCTCCAAAATTCTCTAATTAATCCAAACTCTTCAATTTTTCTAAATTAATTAAATAAATAATTAAATAATTAAATTTAGATTTTCGGGGCGTTACATAATTCACCCCCCCCCCCTCTTAGGCGCATTCTGATCTTACACACTATTAGTCACAAATTGTATCAAGAATTCCACAAACATTAACAAGTCAACAATCCATGAACGAACAATCAAACGCAAGGCTATCACCAAGTCAAATCCTCCGTCCTCGAAATCAAGCAATAAGCCCAAAACTCGCGTTTAAGAAACAAGGGAGATAGGTCTTCTTCAAGATAGGGTTTCTTCAACAAAAACGACGTCGGTGACAAAAGCTTCGCCTCACTCTTACTCACATCGCCGTAATTATTCGTCGACATCAATCTTTCTCGTGGCGGTTCTCCCCTTAAGCTTTCAATTAACCATCTCAAGGTCTCTCTACTTTCGATCAGTTTCTCGGATCGTCTCCCTCCGCGAAAAACCTCAGATCTTCTTCTTCTACTTTGGATCTATTCTTCGTCTTCTTTGCGGTTTTGTTTCTCTCTGTTAATGTCTCAAATCTTCATCTTGTTTCTTCTTCTATTTCGATCTGTATATTGTTATTGGTGGTGGAGAGGTTGGAGTTTGAAGGTTTGATGGAGTTGTGTTATGAGTTGAAGAAGGGTGATTTTACAATGATTCGTGATTCAGTTTTTTGAGTTGAGTGAAGATGTTGATGGTGCGACGGGTTTAGCATAGAGTGTGTTTGAAGGGTGTGTTGGTGGTTTAGCGGTGAGCTATTGTTGTGGCGGTATCGATTGCGTTTTGCTCAAATATGTTTCATCTCATTCTTCTATTTGTTCTATGAGAATGAAAATGAGTTGTGGTTTAAGGTGATGAAAGTGTTGTTGGTTTCAGCTTTTTGTTGAAGGTTATGTGGTGAGATTATGGAGGTCGAAAGTGCGATGTGTGTTGAAAGATGATGAAAAGCGAACGGAGGTTTTCGGTTGAGGGATGATGGAATAGAGGATCCAGTTGAGTGATGATGGGAATATGTTGTTATCAAGAAAGTGTGAACGAGCAGTGATAATTTGAAGACAAGATTGAGGGAAGAAGGTTCATAATATGGCATGAAGAATGTGTGTATGTATCTGTTGAGGCTGGATCATGAAGAGAAATGCCAAACGAGAGTGTCGCTTTGCTTCTTTTTTTTTTTGTGCGAAAATTTGGTTTGTGGAATCATTGGCAAGGCTGAGTGCGTGATGTGTGTGAGAGATTTTTACGAAAAAATCTGCATGTGTTGTGGGGGCCAGTTGTGCTAGAATTGTTATGGGTGTGAAATGCATTTCAAGTTTTCCTTGCTTGCAGTGCTCTGTGCGTGAATGCGGGATTCTCGTGGGGCCCTTGTGAGGATGTGAGGTTGTACATGAATTTCCTTGCGGAAATTGGAAAAATGTTGGTGGAAAAGCGTGTGTGACGTTGAGGGATAGCAGGTAGTAAAATTGTGTATGTGATGTATTGTCTTGATGCCTATGTGAGTTGTTGCAAAGAATTCAATTTGTTGTGGGGACATGTTAATGAATTGGCTGACGAATATTATGCATTATAGACCACTAGAAAAGGGGGAAAAATTCAAAATGCAATGTATTATAATTTTGTAGATGAACTTTGGTCTAATGGTATTAGAAATTTAATTAACTATGAAAATGAATATAGAAACAAATTAAATGGATTTTGGAAATGGGCTTAATGAAAATGGATAAATGGTGAGAAAAGTGGTATGAATAAAGAATAGAAAATTGGAAATTGATATTGGAAAAATAGAAAAATGAAAATTATAATGGAATAAAAATAAATCGGCCAATGGATAGGGAATGATGGAAATATTATATATGGATATGAGAAATGGTTTTATTTTGAACTTGGATAAATGGATAATGGACTTTATTGAAAAATGATATAAATAATACATAAAAAAAAGGGATATGGACATGAACCAATATCGAAAAACCATTGACGCACATAGTACACTTAAGTTTAATCCAACACCAAGCTTATACTAACTTCCACACGCCTCAAATGAAATAAGTACGACTGCCACTAAACAAACTTGCAATTGAAACAACAACCCTCTGAATCAATTTGAAACCTTGCCTTGATTACTAAACCCACACTGAGGAAAATAAATCCAAAGATAGACCACTAATGGACAGGTTAACCATTATGAAACTGAACTCAACTTCACACGAATCACCACTTGATAACCTGATGAAGTCCACACACAACAATTTGACCTTGAACACACATTGGCTGAGAAGTCAACCACTGAAGCGAATAACTTGCACTTGAACTGAAACCCAAAACTTTTGAGGTACTGACAAAGATGAATAGCTTGAGATGCTAAGAATAAGAGAATAGCCTTGTAACACGATGAAGAAAAGAATAGCCTGATGACGGGCCAGATGAATCAGTGACTAGTCTTTGCGAACGTGAAATCCTTGAACACCGTTTAATTAGGAAATAAACCCTAATATAGTGACATGAGCAATAATAGGATGATGCCACTGATGGCTGCATAGATGAGACCTTGAATTCTTTTGATTATCCACAAATAAAGACGTGAAACCCTAATCCTCGGAAAAATGATCCCATGTCTTAGGAGCTCATGCAAATGATATGACCTAATGGAATATGCATATAAATGCAAAAAAAACAGAGAAAGATAAAAACTAGAGGGCAAATTTTGGGTGTTACAAGATATGGATAAGGTAAAGGCATATATCACTTTGTTAGCTCGTTTCAATGAGAATGATAAGGTAAAGGGGATTTTCAGAAATTTGGTGGAGTAGAACATCAAAATTCCAAGAAATTGTCTTGTCAAAAGGGTGAAGGCAACTGCAATAAGAATGGTGGTCAAAGCAACTAGAGGTGAAAGGAGAAAGATTTGTAAGAGCAATTTGTTTGTAAAAAGTTCGGTCATTTTGCAAGAAAGTGAAATGAGAACAAGAAGGAACCTCAAATGGATGAAGTTAAGGCTAAGAGACAAGTGTTTAGTGAGGAGAACATTATCTTGGTCATGATCGTAAAGGGGGAATGCAGCAGTGGGCTGCAATCAGTGCAACGGAGGTTTGGAGAAAACTATAAATTCAAGTTGTAAATGGTTACCTATATGTTTTAATCGGTTACGAGCAAAAGAATATACCATGGTGACTATGAAAGAGACAATTCATTTCAACGAGCAGTGGTATTGGGACACCAGATGTTTTATTCATATGACGGGGATGTAAGATTGGTTTGTAACAACTAATCGTGCCATGAAGAATAAAGTGAAGTTTGTGGATGATACCATTCTAGTGGCAGAAGGGATCGGTGATGTATCAACCTAGATAATGGGTGGTCGAAATTCTTTGATAATGGATGTGTCATATATTCCCAGAATCAAATGTAACCTTCTAATTATTTACCAATTACTTGAGAAGGGTTACAAGATTTGTATGGAGAACAAGGTGATATGTGTTATGGGTGCAAATAGGGTTTTGATCCTAAAAGCTCATATGGTTGTCAATAGATCTTTCAAGGTTTAGTTAAAGGTTGTGGATCATATGTGTCTTGCTGCAGCGGCTAGTCGAGAATAGTAGATATGTCTCTATAGGCTTAGGCATCTCAACTCTAGAGATATTAATGCCTTGCAAAAGATCAGAATGGTAATGGGGCTGCCATTGATCAAATTATGGGATGAAATTTGTGAAAGAGAAGAAACATAAGGGTAAATTTAACAAGGATGCAGGTTGTAGAACCAAGCAACACCTTCAGGTGGTGTATTTGAATGTGTGTGGACCGATGCAAGTTGATTCCATTAGTGGAAAAAGATATTTTCCCCATTCATCGATGATCATATTTGAAATCTATGGACACACTTAATCAATAGAAAGGATGAGTTTTTTGTAGTGTTTAACAAGTTCAAGTCGATGGTTAAGAGGCAAAGTGGTCACAATCTCAACGTTCTCAAAACGGATGGTGGATGTGAATATGTCTCAAATGACTTTAGGAGGTTTTGTGATCAAGATGGGATAGTACATAAGGTAGTACCAACTTATACACCACAGCAAAATGTTATTTTTGAAGGAAGAAGCTATCGATTATGAACATGGTGATAAGCATACTGAAAGGGAAGAACTTATCGAAAGAGTTATGGGAAGAAGCGGTGTCCACGACTGCATATTTGTTGAATATGTGTCTAACAAAGGAGCTTGAGAAGATAAAATTGGAGGAAACATGGTATGGATTTAAGCTGAATATGAATCACTTGAGATTTTTATGTTCGGTAATACTTGTTGACAAGGGAGAATTAACGATACTTGTATGGTATCACTCTACCAGAGGTTACGAGTCGTATGATGCATAAAATATAAGAATCGTGATAAACTGATACGTCTTTTTCGATAAAAACACGCAGTAACAACATCCTGTAACCAGTTACCAGAAAGTTGTAATCGGTTACATCAGTGAGGAAATAGTTTCTGTAGTGCCTTATAGTGCAGAAATAGTCATCGTCGAAGCCTGAATGGAAGATAATGTGAGAAGATCAACAAGGCAAAAAAAATCCTCCAAGACTCCAAGATTGTGACTCGTTCCAAGATAATGAGATCAATGATGATGGTGATTTCTCCCATTTTGAACTTATGGTTGAATCTGAACCCATTAAAATGAAATAGGCATTGAGTGATCCAAAATGGATTTGTGTTATGAAAGAGGAGCTAGAATAGATTGTGAAGCACTAGATTTGAGAGTTAGTTGATCTGCCAGAAGGAAAGAAGCCAATTGGTGTAAGATGGGTATATAAAGAGGAGGCAAATTACAATGGTGAAGTAATCAAGCATAAGGCTCGATTACTTGCAAAGGGATTTTTGCAAAGAGAAGGCATAGACTTTGAAGAGGTATTGCACTGATGGCTAAAACTAAAATCATTAGACTAGTTGTTGGCATTGCAAATAACAATAATTGGTCCATCTATCAAATGGATGTTAAATTTATGTTTTTGAATTGACCGTTTGAAGAAGTTTATGTAGAACAGCCCCCAGATTTTGCTGTGAAAAACCAAGAATCAAAGTTTTGCAAGTTGAAGAAAGAGTTGAAACAAAATCTAAGATCTTGGAATAAGAGGATAAATAGTTTCTTAAAGGAGATAGCCTTCAAGAAGTGTGTATCCAAACATGGTATATATGTGAAGAAAGATACAAGTGAGGGGGTGATAATCCTTTGTCTATGCATAAACGATTTTTTGACTACGGGAAGCGAAGAAAGGTGAATTTCTAAGTTCAAGAGTGAGCTTATAAAGGAGTTTAGGATGGCTTACCTTGGTCACATGACATACTTCCTTGGCATTGAGTTCCAAAGTCTAATAAGGGACTGCTTATGAACCAAAGAATGTATGCGCTTGAAATTTTGAAGAAGTTTGAAAAGGAGCATTGTAGTGCTGCCATTACTCCGGCTTAACCGAGGCTGTCGTTATCAAAGAATGAGGATGAGCATTATGTTAATCCAACTCAGTATAGGAGGCTGATTGGATCCTTGCGTTACTTGTGTAATATGCGATCAAATTTGGCATTTGGTTTTGGTGTTGTGAGTAGATTCATGAAGAGATTGAAGGTGTCTCACTTTGCAGAAGTTAAGAGGATTCTAAAATAATTCAAATGATATATTGGTTATGGAATTTTATTTCTCGCAATTAGGGATGGGAATAGGCCAGGACAACTAACAGGGGCCTACGACCGAGCCTACATAGGCCAAGGTCAGGCCAGGCTTTTTTTTAAATAGAAAAGGCATAGGATTTTTATAAGCTTATTTAGTTAAATAGGCTAAGTCACAGGCCATACAAAAAGTATTACAAGCCTATCAGGCCGGCCTATTTATTAAATATTAATGAATTTATTATTTTTATATTGTATTTTATACTTTATATTAAAATACAAAAGTAAAACTTAGTTATATTTAACAATAATTTGAAGAAAAAAATCCTATGAATAATATTATAAGGTGTTTTCATAAGTTCTCTCAAACAAAGCATTTCACAAAATTTATGCTACTAGGTAAGCTCAGATAAGTCAATGGAAACAAACATTTAGTCTCATTGTACTTTTGATTCTCTGGTCTATTAAAACATTAGTTGAATTTCTTTTTTATATACGTTCAAATGATATAGGCTTTTTAAGTAGGCTAATAGGTCAATCAGACTCTCAAAAAGGTCAGGCTCGGGCCAAAAAATAAGTCTTTTATAGGCTCCAGGCCAGACTTAGGCTCTGAATTTTTTAGCACACCAGGCTCAGGCTTCGCAAAGCCTAGCTCGGCCCAACCTATTTCCGCCCCTACTCGTAATGGACAGGGGGGTAGACATACTTAATAGTTTATGTTTGTTTGTATTGTTATTTTTTTATTTTTTAGAACAAGTTATGTAGTCGATACATTTTGAATTTACTTTAGATAATGTATGAATTTTTAATTTATGTGTAGTATGTTTGAATCAATTAATGTATGTGTTTCTAATTTATGGCCTAAAATGATGTAAAATAAATCTCCGAAGTCATTAGGAGATCTTCGAAGATGCATCTCCAAAGTATCTCATGTCATGTGCAATATACACGTTTTCAATAGCTTAAAATGAATTTAGGTGATTTTATGAAGATACTTCTTCTAATCCACTTCAGAAAATTTATGAAGATGCATTTATGTTCCCTACTTTGACAAAATAAAATGTGGGGCAAAATTATAAAAATTGATGTAATTTTAGATATGTTCGGAGATATATCTCCAACATCAATAAAAATATTTTTGAACTTTCGAAAACGTGGAGTACACCCTAGAGTGGAATAAATATTTCCCTTTAAATAATACCAGTAGCTTTTAACATATTCATCATTATGCTCTTAATTCATTCTATACAATATTCTTCTCTAAAAACCTTAGTTTTCAATCTCTCTTTTCTTCGTAGTAAATCCATCAAATATCTAGTGATTCTTATTAACCCTTTATTATGGAGTCTTTTTGAAATAAAGATCCATTCCTTTTCAAATGATATTCCCACACCATGAAAACCAGAAGCTACAAAAGGTAGCTTAGGTGCTTATTTTGGACCGGGCCTCCAGTGTATTGGGTCGTGGCCCAATACGTCGAGCATACGCCCATACGCTCGGGAAAGTATACCTGTTGGAAGGGAAAAACCACTTAACGTTTGAGCATGCGCTACATGAGTTGGGCGTATACTCGGAGACGGTCAGAGAACAGGTCTACCATTCCACTTGCTACATCACCCAATTATCCCCCATTATCTCCTGGAAGATAGGAGCAGTTGAACCAAGGAACAGACCACTTAGCTAGGTCTTCGCGGTTCTTACGCGCACCTTGGCAGTTCTTCCTTAGGCCTCGCTGATCCAACCCAAGGAAGGACCTTGGCCCTGCGCCGGGGGCTCACTATAAATACCTTTTTTCACTAAAGGGTCAGGTATTCAGATTTAACCCTTCTAACTTACCACTTTTTGTACCCCTATTGACTTTGGCATCGGAGCGCCTTGCAGGTACACCACCTCCATTCCATCCATTTTGTTGTTCACACCCAATTGTTGGAAGGCCCTCCTTATCAAGTGAGATCAGTGGCGCCGTCTGTGGGAACTAGATGTCCCCTTCTTCCATAGCAGAAGATCAAAGCTCGAAACTATTCCATCCGTCCAGTATGGCTGGAAAACAGTCCAATGACCATCACCGTCCCCTCGTCGACTACACAACGGAGGATAATCTGAATTACCACGAAGTTGACGCCCGAGACGGGCATCCCTCCACCCTGTCTCCTGAACCTGAAAACAATGGGAACCAACAACCTCAACCTCAAAACCCGTCGGTCACTACATTCCAGCCCATCCTCGTACCCGTCGAAGGAGACGCCACCATGATTGCTATGGTGAACGCCCTCAACCAGGCTAGATACATGCTCTACCAGCAGCACGAGAGGATCATGGCCCTGGAGGCTGACCGAAAGGAGGACCGACCTCAGCAAGAACGAGGGATGCTACGACGTCCAGAAGCCGCGAAGAAGCGAGGACGCTCCCCTCCGCGTCGAGGACGACGCTCCCCCGAGCCCAACAAGAACAGGTCCATGATGCGCCATGAGACTGACCGATCAGGGGCCTCACCGAGACACGACCATAGTCCTAGCAATGATGAGCTCTCCCCATTGAAAAGTGACGAGGAAGACCCACATTGCCCCCTCTCATGGGCAATTATGGAGGCTCCGCTCCCTAAGGGCATGGAGAAGCCCCCGAATCTGGCCATCTACGACGGGACCACTGACCCCGACGACCACGTCGACAACATTAATGTAATGCTCGACTACCGCAATGACATCACCGGGCATCTCAAGTGCAAACTGTTTTCAACAAATCTCAGGAAAGGAGCCATGGTCTGGTACAAAAGTCTGGCCCCAGAGTCCATTACATCCTGGAGGGTCATGAAATCCATGTTTACGAGACATTTCACAGCTTCCCGACGCCATCCCAAGACTGAGGCGACCCTCGAAGCCATAGTACAAAGGAAGAATGAAACGTTGCGCTCGTATATCGAGTGATTCAACCAAGAAGCTGTCGAGGTGGACACAACGGAACACATGAAGAAATACCTCTTCGAGAAAGGACTCCTGCCCGGAAGTGAACTCAGCATGGCCGTCAGGATAGAACCTCTGCGCACCCTGAACAAGCTCCTGCACAAAGCCCAAGCTTACATTAGATATGAGGGAAAACAGGTCGCCCACAGCGCTCGAAGCAGTCGCAACACCGGGGAGACCGACCATCCCAGGCGCGAGGACCCCAACGCTCCCATCCGCAACGGAGATAGGTGGGGGGAGGAAAAGCCCCGCGAGCCTCGCGAAGGAAGAGGACTCGCGGGCCGCTATAGCGAGTATGCATTGCTGACGGCTCCCCGAGAGTGCATCCTCGCCGAGTGCATCAACTCCGACTTCAAACAGGGTAGGGTGAGGTTCCCCAAACCTTCTGCACCCAAACCCCACACGGACAAATCCAAATACTGCAGGTTTCATAGAAGCCACAGGCACGTGACTGAAGACTACGTCCACCTGAAGGATGCAATTGAGATCTTAATCTAGGAGGTTAATCTCAAACAGTACACAAAGAAGAACGAAACTCCCAGGCATGAGGAGCAAGAAAGGAAGAGGCCTCGTGAGGACACACCGCCCGACGACTCTTCTTATCAAGTGGCCATGTGCATATCACGCACGAAGGACTTCAGTCTCCCCGACTCATCACCGGAAGGGCGAATCACAACCCTCAGTCCCTGGGAAGACTTCCCAACCGCTCATGTCATATCAGGAGGAGGGATGAACTGTAAAAACGCTGCCCTTTCCGTGAAACGCAAGTTCGACGAACTCCTGCTGACCGCGCCCGAGAAAAAGGCGACATTGACAAATTACCGTGGAAAATCCAATCCAATATCTTTCTTCCTAGAGGAGTTGTCGGGCGGTTCCCCCAACTCCAGCATCCCTTTACTGATAAGAGCCAAGATGGCGCGCTTTGACGTTCGATGCATCCTGGTCGACTAAGGCAATTAGGTGGATATCATGTACGTCCACCTATTCAAGACCCTCAAGCTGGACAAGAACAATCTATCCCCGTACGTTGGATCCGACCTCCAAGGATTCAATGGGGCCACAACAAAGCCGTGGGGTTACGTCGAGCTCCTCGTCACCTTCGGAGAGCAAGAAACAGCTAGAAAAGTCAAGATCTAATTCCTGGTGATAGAGTGCCCCTCCTTTTACAACTGCATCCTCGGCCGCCCAACCCTGGCCAAATTGACTGCGGTCCCTTCCACCGTTCACCTAAAGATGAAGTACTACACCAAGCTAGGTCGCGTAGTCACGATCCACGGCGGCATCGAGGCCGCTCGAAGATGTCATGATGTTGCAGTAAAAGGACAGGCCACAATTAACATCAAGAATAACAAGAAACCACGGGTTGAAGAATAACCCCCCCCCCCCAGGGAATCAACACCATCGATCTCGATAGCTGCCTCGGCGAGGACGAAACTGAAGAGCAAGGATCCATCAACGGGCAAGCACCAACACGTCCATTTCGCTCGGTCCCTGACAGAGAGTTCGAGCTCGTCCCACTGGGTGACAACCCCGACAGAGCTGTGAAGATAGGCACGGGTCTGCCCGCTGAAACGAGAAGGCAACTCGCAATCTGCCTCAAGGAGAACGCTGACCTCTTCGCATGGAACGCTGCAGAGATGCCCGGGCTCGACCTTGAGGTCGCCTGTCATCAGTTAGCTTTAGACCGGGCAGTTAAGCCCATAGCACAGCGTAGGCGCAAACAGTCTCCCGAGAAAGCGGAGGCTGCTGAGTGAGCTGTAAAAGACCTCTTAGAGGCAAATTTTATTTCTGAAGCCCAGTACACAACCTGGCTCTCTAATATAGTCCTATTTAAGAAAAATAATGGAAAATGGCGTATGTGCGTTGACTATACTGATCTTAATAGGGCTTGTCCCAAAGATGCTTTTCCTCTCCCTAACATAGATAAACTGGTCGACAACTCTGCAGGTTTCAAACTCTTGTCCTTCATGGACGCATATAGTGGATACAACCAAATTCCTATGTCGGACATGGACAAGAGACATACGGCCTTCATGACCCCGACGAGCAACTACTATTACAATGTAATGCCCTTCGGGCTAAAGAACGTTGGGGCCACATACCAACGCATGATGAACAAAGTCTTCCAAGGGGAAATCGGGGACATGCTCGAAGTATACATTGACGACATGATCGTAAAATCGCACGAGGAGGTCGACCACTCATGGCACCTCCACAAGGTCTTCGAGCAGGCGAGACAATGCAAAATGAGGTTTAACCCTGAAAAGTGCACGTTTGGTGTCCGGGCAGGAAAGTTCCTCGGCTTCTATCTCACCGAGTGTGGTATTAAGGCCAACCCCGATAAATGTCGGGCGTTCTCGGAATTCCCAACCCCGAAGTCGAAAAAATCCATTTAGTCCCTCAACGGAGAGCTCGCCTCCCTATCCCGCTTCGTCGCCAAGTCCGCCCAGCACGCCTTACCTTTCTTCAAACTGCTTTGGAAAGAAGTCACCTTCGAGTGGACCGACGAGTGCGGGCAGGCATTGCTCCACCTAAAGAAAGCACTCTCCGAGTCCCCGATCTCGTCCCGACCACTGGTAAAAGAGACCCTGTACCTATACATGTTCGTAGCAACCGAGGCCGTTAGCACCGTTCTCATCCGAGAAACCGATGAAGGACAAAAGCCTATATACTTCACGAGAAAAGCGCTCCAAGGCCCTGAGCTCAGGTACCAACAAATCGAGAAGGTTGCGTTAGCCCTTATTAATGCCGCGATGAGACTACGGCACTACTTCCTCGCCCATACGATTAAAGTGAGAACCGACCAACCGATAAAACAGCTCCTCGGTCGACCAGATATGGTCGGCCGAATGCTGAAGTGGTCGCTGGAACCCTCTGAATTCGACATCCAATATGAAAATAGGAAAGCTCTGAAAGCTCAGGTCCTGGCCGACTTCGTCGCAGAAATGACGCACAACCCGACACCAGCGGACGGCGCCCACAAGTGGACGATATTCGTCAACGGTGCCTCCAGCCCGGCGGAAAGCGGTGCAGTAATCATCCTCGAAAATAAGGACGGTATTCGGATCGAGGTTTCGTTGGCATTAGTCTTCCCGAATTCCAACAACCAAGCTGAGTATGAAGCTTTCCTCGCAGGTTTAAGATTAGCCGAAGACTTAGGGGCAAAGGAAGTAAAGATATCAACAGACTCTCAACTCGTAGCATCACAAGTACGAGGAGAATACCAAGCTAAGAACGACAACCTCATCGAATACTTAGCCTTAGTAAGAGAAATGCTCGAAAACTTCGAGAGATGGGAGGTCCAACACGTTCCACGCAAACACAACACGCGGGCTGACGTCCTATCAAAACTTGCGAGCACAAGAAAGAAAGGCAAAAACAAGTCAGTAATCTAGGAAATCCTTCCTCAACCAAGTACCAAACGACCACCACCTCCGCTCGAGGTAAACGTGGTTGGTGACGACCATTGCTGGATGACACCCATCTACAACTACCTCACAAAGGACGAACTCCCCACAGATCGCAAAGAGGCAGCCACGACCAAGAAGAGGGAATGCTCGTACATCCTCCTCGAGGGAAAGCTCTACCGAAAGGGACTCTCCATCCCGCTACTCAAATGCGTCGAGGAGGAAAAGGTCCCTGACATATTGTAACACGGTGGGAGAACTGACTTTCTATAAATGTTACGGATAGCAAGAGTCGCCACTGACTTTTATTTTATCCAAGTGGAAAGTGTAACGCCCCAATTCGATTTTCCCAATTTTTGTGGAGTCTTTTATTTTATTGTATGATAATTGTTTTATTTGTAAAATTATCATGATGATATTTTATGTTGAGGAATTAATGTGATGATATGATATGTTGTGAGATTTTACCGTTTTGTGAATTTTCGGGTAAATTGGATCAGAGGGTATTTTAGATATTTGTTAACTAGTGAGGAGTTAGAAATTAGTAGGATTGGTATTTTTGTGAAAAAAATGATATTTGGTAGGAAAGAATAAGAATAGTTAGTAAGAATAGAAATAGAGAGAAAAGAATATAAGAGAGTGAGAAAGAGCGAAATAGAAAGTTAGAAAAGAAGAGAAAGAAAAAGAGAAGAAAGAAAATGAGAGAAGAGAAAAAGAAGAGAAAAGAGGGAAAGTTGGAAAAGCTTCAAGATTGCTCCTAGGAATCGGTATAATCGGGTAAGGGTGATAAGCATTGTTATCTTAATATTGTGTATGATTACGTATGTGTTTGATTGGTTGAGTTTTGGTTTTGATGGAAGTTTAGAGAAGATGAATAGTTTGGGTTTGAGAGAAAATGTGAGAAATTGGTAGATTAATCGGTTAGAAATCGTTATAATCGAAGTATGATGTTAAATATATGCTTTAGATCATGTTTATGGAAGTATTTTGGAGTTTTGGGATGTTTAGAGTTGACTGTTACGCAGCTCGAAATTCTGGAAATCGCAGTGGTTGCTCAGCGAGCTACCCCTCGCTCAGCGAAAGTTCTAGGGTGATTCTCGCTCAGCGAGCGAAAGGGCGCTCAGCGAGCCTGTAGGTTTTTGAGGGAATATGTGTTTTAATCTGTAGCTTTAGTTTCGGGTATCCGTTTTTAGTGATCCTTATATCGATTTGAAGCTAGAAACGCGTAGAAACTAATGATGCGATAAAATGAAATGTTTAGCCGACTTTCACCCGACTTTTCCGATAAAACGTAAATGAATTAATTATGGAATTATGGGTTTGATTGTTGTCTTGTGGACGTTTGGCAAGTAGATACATTGCTTGAATTAAATGCGAATGTATGCAAATTGTATGAGATGAATGCATAACTATATTGTGAATATGTATGCATTTTCAAGAATGTTGTGTGTCATTTTGCATATAAAGCATAATGTATGCATTCTTGTGTTGTGGTATTCTTTGTGAATCCGTTGTAGCGTCGTGTGCTCATGTGGAGTGTGAGCGATGACTACAACAAGATCGTGTGCCTATGTGGGGTGTGAGCGATCGGATTGTGTGCCCGTGTGGGGTGTGAGCAATCCAGAAATATCGTGTGCCCGTGTGGGGTGTGAGCAATGGGTGATTTATTCACATTAATTGTGTGCCCGTGTGGGGTGTGAGCAATCAGATTGTGTACCCGTGTGGGGTGTGAGCAATCCATAAACATTATGTGCCCATGTGGGGTGTGAGCAATGGGGAACATCGTGTGCCCGACGGGGAGTTACTTTAGGTAACAAGCGATGATTCCATTTGGTTCCTGAGTGAACCTGCTGAAATATTGAGTCGGTACCGCATTTGCATCTGCATAGAGTCGTGTGTCGGTCTCAATGAGTTGCATTTTATCATTTTAATTATGATATGCAGAAATAAACATGAATGTGCAAATGTTTATTTGGAGTATTATGGAGACGATAGTATGTGTGATGAAACATACTTGTTTGTATATATGCATGTTTGATATATGTATATGTATGTGATTTATACATTTGTATTGTATATGTGTGATTAAACATAGCTAGACGTATATTTATCCGGAATGAATAGAATTGAGGAATAGACATAAATAAAGTACGTTTATGTGAATTAGTGAATTGGTGCATGATGAATATGCTTGATTTTGTGTAAGTACATGTTGCGATGTGTATAGGTGATGAGGAATGATTTGTGGTGAGAATATGTTTTATGTGCATTTTTATATGTTGAGATATATAATTATATGCAATGTTATTATGATAATGTTTCTCACCCTTCTGCTTTTTTATGATGCTCTATGAGGCATTGCAGAGTAGGTTGCTGGATGGCAATTTTTGTGAAGCTCGTCTTCATCTTGTGGTCGGTCGGCTCTGATATGTAGCATCGGATAGTTAGGTTGGCTTAGTGCCATTTTTGTGATGCATTGTGTGCATGTATCTTTATGATGGATGTTTTGTATAGACATGAATATTGTTGTTGGCATCAAACTTGTTGATATATATATATATATATATATATATATATATATATATATATATATATATATATATATATATGAATGGAAATATATATGTTTGATGTTGTTAATTTAGTTTCAGCTGTGTAATTATATCTTTGGAGATATGGGTGTAAGGATTAAATTTCCTATGTTGAAAACTACCCCATCGTTGCATATCTTTAAATGAGCAAGTGTTGTATGTTTTTAATTTCAAGCATAATGTGACATGCCTCTTTTATACCATGTTTAATTATACTCTGATGAAATTTTTAACATGTGCCTAAATGATTTAATTGATTATATGGGGGTATAGAAAGGGGGTGTTACATTAAGTGGTATCAGAGCCAGTGTTCGAGTCAGTTGTGTCTGTTTTGATGTTGTTATGATTGAACTTTTGTTTATTATTGTTGTTGTCTTTGGGAACAATCAGAATATGGCTGGTAGAAACAATAATGTTATGGCTTCTGCTTTGGAAGCAATGGCTAGGGCGGTGCAGGGAGCATTGTATGTGAATGCTAATGATGAGTTCATAAAGAATCAATCGCTGGTCTTCAAAGGAAGATTTGATCCTGATGGTGCTCAAAATTGGTTGAAGGAGATTGAAAGAATATTCAGAGTCATGGACTATGCTGAGGAGAGTAAGGTGAGGCTTGGTTCTCACATGCTGAAGAAAGAAGTCGGTGATTGGTGGGTCGGTAGAAGTCAAGCTCTTGAGGAGGAGGATGAAGAGATAACTTGGGAAGTTTTCCGTACTGAGTTCTTAGGGAAGTTCTACCCTGAGAGTGTGAAGGGAAAGAAGGAGATGGAATTCCTTGAGCTGAAGCAAGGTAGTATGTCAGTGGTTGACTATACTGCTAAGTTTGTGGAATTGGTTCAGTTTCATCCTCATTATGCTACTGCTACTGCTGAGTTTTCTAAGTGCATTAAGTATGATAATGGCGTGTGTCCTGAGATTAAGCAAGTTGTGGGATATCAGAGGATTAGAAGGATTTCAGATTTGATTGAATGTTGTAGAATCTTTGAAGAAGATAGCAAAGCTCGTTCTACGCATTACAAGAGTGTGAATGAGAGAAAAGGGAAGCAACAAGCTAGAATTGGACCGTATGTGACACCCGCTGATAAGGGAAAACATAGGGGAAACTTTGATAGGAGATCTGGTGGGGGGAGTTCTGGTTCCGTTAAATGTTGCAAGTGTGGCGATTTGGGCCATAAGTCTTTTGAGTGTGGGAAGAATATTGTGAAATGTTCAAACTATGGAAGTCTTGGACATGCTACTACCGAGTGTAGGAGAAATGTTGTGAAGTGCGTCAATTGTGGAGAAGTGGGTCACATTAGTACTAAGTGTACTAAGCCGAAGAAAGCTCAGGCGGGCGGAAAGGTGTTTGCATTAGCAGGGAAGGATACTACTAGTGCAGACCGTTTGATTAAAGGTACATGCTTTATTAATAGTACGCATTTAGTTACTATTATTGATACGGGAGCGACTCATTCGTTTATTTCTCTTGAGTGCGCTAAGCGTTTGAATTTGTTTATGTCTTCTTGGGGTGGTGAGATGGTTATTGATACTCCTGCTTCAGGGTCGGTAACTACTTCTTTGGTGTGTGTAAGTTGTTCTTTGACCATGTATGGTAAAGATTTTGTTATGGATTTAGTTTGTTTGCCGTTGGAAGGTTTGGACGTGATTTTGGGTATGAACTGGTTGCAATTTAATCGAGTTTATATAGATTGTTATCATAAGATAGTAAGGTTTCCTTCTTTGGATAATGAAGAAGAGAGTTTCCTATCCGCGAAAGAGTTGAAGAAACTTTTAGTGGAAGAAGCTCAATTGTTTGGTTTTTTTGCATCGTGGTCAGTGGAAAGCGAAGTGGCGATAAGTAGGTTTCCAGTGGTGTGTGATTTTCCAGAAGTGTTTTGGATGATATTAAGGATGTACCGCCGGAAAGAGAAGTTGAGTTTTCTATTGATCTAGTTCCGGGTACTAGGCCGATTTTGATGGCACCGTATCGTATGTCAGCTTCAGAGTTGGTAGAATTGAAGAAGCAGTTGAATGATTTATTGGATAAGAGGTTTGTTAGGCCGAGTGTTTCTCCTTGGGGTGCGCCGGTATTGTTAGTAAAGAAGAAGGATGGAAGTATGCGGTTATGTATTGATTATCGACAGTTGAACAAGGTGACAATTAAGAACAAGTATCCGCTTCCGAGGATCGATGATTTGATGGACCAATTGGTTGGTGCGCGTGTTTTTAGTAAGATTGATGTGAGATCAGGATATCACCAGAGGAGGATATTTAAAAGACGGCTTTTAGAACACGGTATGGTCATTACGAGTATTTCGTGATGCCATTCGGAGTTTTTAATGCGCCGGGTGTGTTTATGGAATACATGAATCGTATTTTTCATGAACAGTTGGATCGTTTTGTGGTTGTGTTCATCGACGACATTTTGATTTATTCTAAGTCTCAAGAAGAGTATGAAGAGCATTTAAGGATTGTGTTACAGATTTTGAAAGAGAAGCAATTGTATGCTAAGTTGTCAAAGTGCGAGTTTTGGTTGTCGAGGGTAAGTTTTCTTGGGCATGTTATTTCCGATGGTGGTATTAGTGTTGATCCATCCAAGATTGACGCGGTAATGCAATGGGAAGTTCCTAGATCGGTTACGGAGATTCGAAGCTTTTTAGGCTTGGCGGGTTATTATCGGAGGTTTATTGAAGGATTTTCAAAGTTGGCACTTCCGTTAACACAGTTGACTTGTAAGGGAAAGGCTTTCATTTGGAATATTCGTTGTGAAGAGAGTTTTATGGAACTTAAGAGAAGGTTAACAACGGCTCCGATCTTGACTTTGTCGAATCCGACGGAACCATTTGTGGTGTTTTGTGATGCTTCATTGTTTGGGTTAGGTGGTGTTTTGATGCAAGATGGAAAAGTTGTAGCTTATGCTTCAAGACAATTGAGGGTGCATGAAAAGAATTATCCTATGCATGATTTGGAATTAGAGGCTGTGGTTTTTGCTCTAAAAATATGGAGACATTATCTTTATGGTGCAAGATTTGAAGTTTTTAGTGATCACAAAAGTTTGAAGTATTTATTCGATCAAAAGGAATTGAACATGAGACAAAGGAGATGGTTAGAACTTTTGAAGGATTATGATTTTGGGTTGAATTACCATCCGGGTAAGGCGAATGTGGTGGCCGATGCCTTGAGTTGTAAGTTGTTACATATGTTCGCATTGATGATAAGAGAATGGGAACTTTTGGAGAATTTTAGAGACTTGAGTTTGGTTTACGAGATGACACCGAGAAGCGTGATACTTGGTATGCTACGTGTTACGAATGATTTTCTTGCAACCGTTTGTGAAAAGCAAAAGTTGGATTTGAAATTTTTCGATTTGATGATGAATGAGAATGAGGATTTCAAGGTTGATAATTTTGGAGTTGAAAAAGATGATATTGGAAGAGGGACACCGGAGTAATTTAAGTATACATCCGGGAGCGAATAAGATGTATCAAGATTTGAAAAAGATCTTTTGGTGGTCCGGATTGAAGAGAGATGTAGCTCATTTTGTGTATGCATGTTTGACTTGTCAGAAGTCTAAGGTGGAACATCAGAAGCCTAGTGGTTTAATGCAACCGTTGGATATTCCAGAATGGAAATGGGATAGTATATCGATGGATTTTGTTATGGGATTGCCGAATACGCAAAGAGGTCATAACGCTATTTGGGTTATTGTCGATAGACTCACTAAATTTGCTCACTTTATTCCGATTGATATTAGTTATTCTTTGGAGAAGCTAGCCGAGATTTATGTTTCAGTGGTTGTGAAGTTACATGGAATTCCTAAGAGTATTGTATCGGATAGAGATCTTAGATTTACATCGAGGTTTTGGGAAAGTTTGCAAAAGGCTTTGGGTTCTAAGCTAAGATTGAGTTCGGCTTACCATCTGCAAATGGATGGTCAAACCGAGAGGACAATTCAATCGTTGGAGGATTTGTTGCGTGCTTGTGTGCTAGAACAAGGTGGTGTTTGGGATAGTTATTTAGCGTTGATTGAGTTCACCTATAATAACAGTTTTCATTCGAGTATTGGTATGGCACCATTTGAGGCTTTGTATGGTCGGAGATGTCGAACACCTTTGTGTTGGCATGTAATCGGGGAAAGAACGGTAGTTGGACCGGAGATGGTACAACAAACAACGGAAAAAGTAAAGTTTATTCCGGAGAAGATGAGAGCTTCTCAGAGTAGACAAAAGAGTTATCATGACACGAGAAGGAAGGATCTTGAGTTTCAGGAAGGTGACCATGTGTTCTTGAGAGTTACACCGGTTACGGGTGTGGGTCGTGCTTTGAAGTCAAAGAAGTTGACTTCTCGTTTTATTGGGTCGTATCAGATTGATGCACAAGTGGGTGATGTGGCTTATCGTGTGGCGTTGCCTCCGAATCTTTCGAATTTGCATGATGTGTTCCATGTTTCGCAACTTTGGAAGTATGTTCCGGATCCGTCACATGTTATCCCTATGGACGAGGTTGAAGTAAGAGATAACCTTACGGTGGAAGCTTTGCCGGTTAGGATTTTGGATCGTGAAATTAAGAAGCTAAGAGGCAAGGATATTGCGCTTGTAAAAGTGGCGTGGGGAGGCGCTGCGGAAGGAAATATGACTTGGGAATTGGAAAGTAGGATGCGCGAGTCGTATCCGGAGTTTTTTGGATCAGGTAATATTTTCGAGGACGAAAATTTCTAAAGTGGGGGAGAGTTGTAACGCCCCGATTCAATTTTTCCAATTTTTGTGGAGTCTTTTATTTTATTGTATGATAATTGTTTTATTTGTGAAATTATCATGATGATATTTTATGTTGAGGAATTAATGTGATGATATGATATGTTGTGAGATTTTACCGTTTTGTGAATTTTCGGGTAAAATTGGATTAGAGGGTATTTTAGATATTTGTTAATTGGTAATGAGTTAGAAATTAGTAGGATTGGTATTTTTGTGAGAAAATGATATTTGGTAGGAAAGAATAAGAATAGTTAGTAAGAATAGAAATAGAGAGTAAAGAATATAAGAGAGTGAGAAAGAGCGAAATAGAAAGTTAGAAAAGAAGAGAAAGAAAAAGAGAAGAAAGAAAAGGAGAGAAGAGAAAAAGAAGAGAAAAGAGGGAAAGTTGGAAAAGCTTCAATATTTCTCCTAGGAATAGGTATAATCGGGTAAGGGTGATAAGCATTTTTATCTTAATATTGTGTATGATTACGTATGTGTTTGGTTGGTTGAGTTTTGGTTTTGATGGAAGTTTAGAGAAGATGAATTGTTAGGGTTTGAGAGAAAATGTGAGAAATTGGTAGATTAATCGGTTAGAAATCGTTATAATCGAAGTATGATGTTAAATATATGCTTTAGATCATGTTTATGGAAGTATTTTGGAGTTTTGGGATGTTTAGAGTTGACTGTTACGTAACTGGAAATTCTGGAAATCGCAGTGGTCGCTCAGCGAGCTACCCCTCGCTCAGCAAAAGTTCCAGGGTGATTCTCGCTCAGCGAGCGAGAGAGCGCTCAGCGATCCTGTAGGTTTTTGAGGGAATAAGTGTTTTAATCTGTAGCTTTAGTTTCGGGTATCCGTTTTTAGTGATTCTTATATCGATTCGAAGTTAGAAACGCGTAGAAACTAATGATGCAAAGAAATGAAATGTTTAGCTGACTTTCACCCGACTTTTCCAATAAAACGTAAATTAATTAATTATGGAATTGTGGGTTTGATTGTTGTGTTGTGGCCGTTTGGCAAGTAGATACATTGCTTGAATTAAATGTGAATGTATGCAAATTGTATGAGATGAATGCATAACTATATTGTGAATATGTATGCATTTTCAAGAATGTTGTGTGTCATTTTGCATATAAAGCATAATGTATGCATTCTTGTGTTGTGGGATTCTTTGTGAATCCGTTGTAGCATCGTGTGTTCATGTGGAGTGTGAGCGATGACTACAACAAGATCGTGTGCCTATGTGGGGTGTGAGCGATCGGATTGTGTGCCCGTGTAGGGTGTGAGCAATCCAGAAACATCGTGTGCCTGTGTGGGGTGTGAGCGATGGGTGATTTATTCACATTGATTGTGTGCCTGTGTGGGGTGTGAGCTATCGGATTGTGTGCCCGTGTGGGGTGTGAGAAATCCATAAACATTGTGTGCCCATGTGGGGTGTGAGCAATGGGGAACATCGTGTGCTCGACGGGGAGTTACTTTAGGTAACAAGCGATGATTCCATTCGGTTCCTGAGTGAACCTGCTGAAATGTTGAGTCGGTACCGCATTGCAGAGTAGGTTGCTGGATGGCAATTTTTGTGAAGCTCGTCTTTATCTTGTGGTTGGTCGGCTCTGATATGTAGCACCGGGTAGTTAGGTTGGCTTAGTGCCATTTTTGTGATGCATTGTGTGCATGTATCTTTATGATGGATGTTTTGTATAGACATGAATATTGTTGTTGGCATCTATATATATATATATATATATATATATATATATATATATATATGAATGCAAATATATATGTTTGATGTTGTTAATTTAGTTTCCGCTATGTAATTATATCTTTGGAGATATGGGTGTA
The DNA here is from genome assembly GCA_963966055.1 of Lathyrus aphaca. Taxonomy (NCBI): domain Eukaryota; kingdom Viridiplantae; phylum Streptophyta; class Magnoliopsida; order Fabales; family Fabaceae; genus Lathyrus; species Lathyrus aphaca. Next base: position 454,054,307 of record OZ014525.1, on the reverse strand, counting down.
AGGATTAAATTTCCTATGTTGAAAACTACCCCATCGTTGCATATCTTTAAATGAGCAGGTGTTGTATGTTTTTAATTTCAAGCATAATGTGACATGCCTCTTTTATACCATGTTTAGTTATACTCTGATGAAATTTTTAACATGTGCCTAAATGATTTAATTGATTATTTTGGGGTATAGAAAGGGGGTGTTACAGAAAGGACATAAAAGAACAGGAAAGACCTATTTGAAAAGACTTGGGTTTGGGGGGTAGGTTATACAAAGGAAAGGTGTTAGCACCCTTTATATTCTTGGTTATCCATGGGCTCTTAGTTACTTAGTTCACTTAAATGTTTTTGAAAATGTGTAGTGTGTGATTAGAAATATTTTCTAAGTACTTTGTAATGACCCTCGTATGGGTGTATACAAAGCCTTGTTTGAAAATGTTTGAAAATATTGTGAGGTGTGAAAAGTATTTCGAAGAGTGAGCAAGTAACTATGAGGTACCTACCCTAGACTAAGTCATTAATGTTATTTTATATTCTTTCAAGGGTAAGACTATCCTTATTATTAAGGAATAGGTAGTCATTACCTTGGATTTGTTAAGGGACGGGCGTAGGGTCATCGTATGGTCAATGAAGGCAACTAAAGGGGTGTCTTTGGCAATTCGTAGGGACTATCATCATTTATTCGAAGGGACAAGATCATTATTCTGTAGGCAACCTCGAAGGGACTTGATTTTTTAAATTTGTAGGGACTTGATGATTTATACGTGAAGGGACTTTGCTTAAGACACCCCTATATTCGAGGGTCTTGATCATTTAAAGAAGGCAACCAAAAGGGATACCCTAGGAAGTGCAGACGGCGATCTTAGATCGACTTACGTGTGTGAATGATTTATTTCAGATATTTATGTTATTTAATTAATTATCTAAGTCCATATTATTATTCAATTAGTTCTCACTCCCGATTTACTAACCAAACATTTAAATAATAATAATTAAAAGGACGGAAAAGTAAATCTAAGTTATTACAAGGCTTTGGGTAGTTACAAAATAATCGAGCGAAAAATAAATTACAACATACAAACCTATACATTTTTTTTAATAATTAAAATAAAGTAAGAATTAAGTATAAATAAAAAATAATAAAGCAATATTAAAAATAAAATAATTAGGGTTAGTATTTATTTAGGGTTAGAGAAAATTAGGGTTTATTAGAATTAATTAAAATATTAGGGTTTGAAAGGATTAGTTAAAACCTAATTAATTAATTTTACTTACAAATTATTATTATAAGAAAAAAGAATATATTAAAATGAAGTTATTATTATTTACAAATAAAAAAAATGTTTCTCTTTTCTTTTTTTTAAAAAATAATAAAATTTTAATTAAGAAAGAGTTATTTTTATTATAGGTTTAAATTTAATAAGTTAATTAATATATTAAAATAAAGTTAATTAAAAATAAAAGAAACTAGAAAATAAGAAAATAATGAGAAAATTGCTCAAAAAGATAGGACCTGGGAATCGAACCCAGGTCCCTTACCTCAACAATGTATCACAAAACCAACAGGGCCAACGCACGCTGGTGATAATCACGTTGGATGAAATTATTATATTTTGTGTTGGTGTAAGCCCTAGAGGCCAATACTTTTTGGTACTTGTATCGGATTATTCGTTTAATAATAAAAGGCATTTCTTTATTATGTTTGTCTTTCAGAATAATAAAGTCCCTAGAATAGTTAGTCTGTTTAATGAAATGTTAAGTGTGACTTAATCATGAGATCCCATTAAACATAAAGACATTATTCTTAAAATATCTGTAGTCAAGCTTTATTGCAAAGTGGGATAACATTAAAGCATTGAGACTATTATGAAGATAGACTGATGATCACATCTCATGGATCATGGATAAAGAGTTATCAAGTCTTGACATAGGTATAAATATTAGGAGTAATATTTATACCGGATTGACCCGCTATGAGAATACTACATAGTATGTTATGCAAAGTGTCATAAGTTATTCTCATGGTGATAATGGTGTATTACCACCCTTCGACCTGAAACCACTATGGACCCTAGATGTAGAGTCGGGTGCTTTATTGCTGATCAAACATTATCCGTAACTGGATGATCATAAAGACAGTTGATGGGCACTCCACGAAGCATGCTGAGGGACATGAGTGTCCTAGATGGAATTTGCCAATCCTGCATAACAGGAGAAATGTCTAAGGGCCCAATATTGAACTGGACAAGGATGACACAGTGTATGCCTTGTGTTCAATATAGACATAGGGGCAAAAGGGTAATTGTACAAACATATATTATCACGAAAAAAGGTTTTGTCAGATCACATGACATTTTCGTGACTTGGGTAGCAGTGATGTGTTGCTAGATACCGCTCACTGTTTATTATGTTAAATATATAATTTAATATAATTACCAACGTTACGAAATCCTACAGGGTCACACACATAAGGACAGTTTGATGAGAGATAGAGAAATCAAAGGAACACCGTAAGGTACGGTGCACTTAAGTGAAAATAGAAATTCGGATAATATAATAATAATTATTGTTATTTTATAATGGTTATAAAATAATAATAAAATAAATATATTTATTATAATAATAGTTATTATAATAATATATAATATTATTATGGATCATGTGAATTGGGCTTTTAGCCCGCAGCCCACAAGAGAGTCTATAAAAGGAACCCTTGTGATGAAGCTTTCATTTTTGATGCAATTTCGTTTTTGATTCTCTTTTCTCACTCAAATAATTTCGTTCGTAAACTGCTAGCACTGTGACCGGAAGCTGTTCGTGTGGACTGAGTAGAGGCGTTGCACTTCATCAACGCTTGTGATCGCTGCATCAAAGATCTGAATCGCCACAAAGAGGTAACGATTCTATCACTGACCATGCTCATTCGTAAGGATCACTAAAGGAAATTTTTGTTTTCCGCTGCGTTTAGATCGCAATTTTCCTTCAGTGGTATCAGAGCCACTTACGAAACCATGGATCTGATAGCTGCTAAATTTCCGTCTTTTCTATATTTGATTCGATTAAAACACAGAATGAATTTAACAATAAACGATTAATTAAATTTGGCATCTGTTGTGTACGATTTGGATGATTGATGTTGATTATGCTTTAGAAACCGACATTAGTATGGTGAAGTTGTGCGATACATTGATCATCCATAGGTTACACAATTAGATCGATCACTTTTATATAAGATATAAGAAATTCTGATGCAAAGATGGTATATGGGATATACTGTTTTGATTTCATCCATTCAATCACATAAGGATTGTAATTCTTTTGAAAGATCATCATTTTCATTCGCTTCGGAATCCGACGTTAGTATGGTGAAGCAATGACATGTTGATCTATCATATTGAGTTATCAATCGAGTTGTGTTTGACGGCATGAAATTGTTGCATTAGGATTAATGGCAGTACAAGTGTTGTATTGCCGCAGACTTTTCCGGTTGGGGTTGTAAATGCACAAAAGTTGTGCAGGAAACGACGTGAAATACAATGAAGTGTTCATAAAATTTTTCGTCGGGGCGCTGCCCCTAACAACCCCGCAAGGAGGCGCTGCCCCCTTGACCCCCGTCCGCTGAACGGTCAGCGGAACCACCGTCCGCTGACCGGGCAGCGGAAACCCCGGCTAAGTCTGCAAAGTGTGATCAATCAGCCGAAATTTAATTTAGTTTATTTAATTATCGGAATTTTAAACTAATAATAAAAGTGTGTTTATTATTATTTATTTGTGGTGATCAGTTATGGCCTTAGTTTATCCTTTATTATTGTTTTGGGATTTTTAAATACGGCCTGCGTGTCGTGCCTCTCTCTCAATCTCTTTATGTAACTTCTTTTCTCATCTCACTCCCTCGTATGTAAAACGAGTTTTCTTATATGTAATGTAATATTATGTTATGAAGAAAAAAAAAGTATTCAATATTAAAGGAGGATAACCTTGGAGATCATGCTTGGAGAAGCTTAGATCGTTATTAGGTTAGCTTAGGTTCTCTCATTGGCTTGAGAGAACAATTGCGTTAGGGGCCATAATTGTATCTTTTTTTTTATATGTATGTTGATGCATGTAATTGTATGTTGATGCATGTGAGAGACGTTTTTGCATGTTAAGCCGGTGAGATCAAACTAATAACAAATTCCCTCAAAATTAAATATTAAGTTTATGCTTTCCAATTTTTAGCACTCATCAAGACTAGTATCGAGCATTGTAGGTTTCGCCTACGCGAGGTGCATGTTCTATATTAGTAAGGTGTGATGGGATAATTGTAATATCCAATTGCTAAAACAATGGGTCAAACTTAACTAAACAAATTATAATAAGATTATACATGTTTAGAAGCAAGAATTGGGAATGATTCATGTGATGGATCAGAATAAGGAGTTATTCACCCAATTGAAAATATTCGAGAGTTGTATGAGATACAATTGGAAGGAGTTCCTACCTAAATAACTTAGTTTTGTGTAATCAGCCTAACGCTGACTTAAAACAAAGTGAAACATGGATCTCGACCCACTAGAAAGTCTTCCAACGGGATTTTCCGAATCAAATGATGAGGGTCATTTGTTTTGAATAAAATAGTGGGAGCATATTTGATTAAAGGCCTAATTAAATATGTTGTTTTTAATGATACTTATATTTTCATATTTCTCTTGTAGATTACCATGACAACAAACACATCGAACAATATTTTGCGATCCATCCTAGATAAGGAAAAATTGTCTGGGACAAATTTCCTGGATTGGCACCGTAATCTGAGGATTATCCTCAAGCACGATAAGAAGCTGTATGTCTTGGAGACACCAGTTCCTGAGGAGGAACCTCCTAGTTCTGCACCTAAGGCAGAAAGAGATGCTTATAAGAAGCATTTCGATGATGCCAATGAAACCGCTTGCCTCATGCTTGCTACCATGAACTCTGAGTTGCAAAAGCAACACGAGAACATGTTTGCGTTCGATATGATCGGACATCTGAAAATGCTTTATCAAGAGCAAGCAAGAAATGAGAGGTTTCAGGTTTCAAAGTCCCTTTTTAACAGCAAGTTAGCTGAGGGAGACCCTGTAAGTCCCCATGTACTCAAGATGATTGGGTATGTGGAGAACCTTGACAGATTAGGGTTTCCCCTTGGAAAAGAACTTGCGATTGATCTGATCTTGCAATCGTTGCCAGAGAGCTTCAGTCAGTTTGTCCTGAATTTCAATATGAGTGACTTGGACAAAAGTCTTCCAGAACTGCTAGGCATGTTGAGAACTGCTGAGCAGAATATGAAGACAAAAGGGAAATCCATTCTGATGGTCAGTAATGGAAAGAAACAGAACAAGAGGCCCATCAAACAGGGTGGTAGAGGGAAAGGCAAGGAAGTTTCCAAACCCAAACCCACTCCTCCTGTTTTGAAGCCTAGTGGAGGAATAGCAAAGGAGGGCACTTGCTTCCATTGCGGTAAGACCGGACATTGGAAGAGAAATTGCCCAAAGTACCTGGAAGATAAGAATAATGGAGTAGAGACTTCAAATTCAGGTATTTTTGTTATTGAAATTAATTTATCTACTTCTGCATCATGGGTATTAGATACTGGATGCGGTTCTCACATTTGTACTAATGTGCAGGGGCTAAAAAGGAGTAGAGATTTGGCAAAAGGTGAAGTTGACCTACGAGTTGGCAATGGAGCAAAGGTTGCTGCTTTAGCTGTAGGAACTTATGTTTTAACTTTACCTAGTGGTTTAATAATTCAGTTAGAGAACTGTTATTATGTACCTGCAATTAGCAGGAATATTATTTCCGTTTCTTGTTTGGACAAGTTTGGTTTTTCATTCATAATAAAGAACAATTGTTGCTCCATTTATTTGAATGATATATTCTATGCTACTGCAAAAATGAATAATGGACTATATGTCCTTGATCTTGAAATGCCAATTTATAACATTAATACTAAAAGGTTGAAACCTAATGAGTTGAATCCAACTTACCTTTGGCACTGTCGATTAGGCCACATAAATGAGAAACGCATTTCCAAACTCCATAAAGATAGACTCTTGGACTCTTTTGATTATGAATCATATGAGACATGCAGATCTTGTTTAATTGGAAAGATGACAAAGTCCCCATTCACAGGAAAAGGTGAAAGGGCTAATGATCTTTTGGCACTCATACATACTGATGTATGTGGACCACTGAACATACCAGCCAGAGGAGGTTTTCAGTACTTCATCACTTTTACTGATGACTTCAGTAGATACGGATATGTGTATTTAATGAAACACAAATCTGAGTCCTTTGAAAAGTTCAAGGAATTCAAGAATGAAGTACAAAACCAACTAAGTAAGAATATTAAAGTTCTTCGATCAGATCGAGGCGGTGAATATTTAAGCCTAGAATTTGATGACCATCTAAAAGAGTATGGGATTCTATCCCAACTTACTCCTCCTGGAACACCACAATGGAATGGTGTATCTGAGAGAAGAAATCGAACCTTGTTAGACATGGTCCGATCCATGATGAGTCACGCCGATCTTCCAAACTCCTTTTGGGGACATGCATTATTAACAGCAGCTTACACACTTAACCGTGTTCCATCCAAAAAGGTTGATAAGACACCATATGAGATATGGAGTGGTAAGAAACCACATATGTCTTACATGAAGATTTGGGGTTGCGAAGTTTACGTCAAACGACAAATTTCAACCAAGCTTGAGCCCAAATCTGACAAATGCTTATTTGTGGGGTATCCTAAAGAAACAAGAGGATATTACTTCTACAATCCTTCTGAGGGCAAAGTGTTTGTCGCTCGAACTGGAGTCTTTCTGGAAAGGGATTTTATTTCCAAAGGAAACAGTGGGAGGAAAATAGAGCTTGAAGAAATTCAAGAATCACAAAACATTGAAACACCTATGGAGGAACTAGAGCAGGAAACACAAGTAGTTGTGGAAGAGCAACCTGCTCAAGTAGAACAAGACCAGCGTAGGTCAAGCAGGATACGTCACCAACCTGAGAGATATGGATATCTCATAAGTGATCAGGGTGATGTATTACTCATGGATCAAGATGAGCCTGTGACCTACAAAGAGGCCATAACTGGTCCTGAGTCTGAGAAGTGGCTAGAAGCCATGAAATCTGAAATGGATTCCATGTACACAAACCAGGTTTGGACCTTGGTAGAACCTCCTATAGGAGTTAACCCTATAGGATGCAAGTGGGTCTTCAAGAAGAAGACTGACATGGATGGTAAGGTACATACCTATAAAGCAAGACTGGTTGCAAAAGGCTATAAACAAATTCATGGGGTTGACTATGATGAAACCTTTTCACCAGTTGCAATGCTTAAATCTGTTCGGATTTTACTTGCCATCGCTGCATATCATGATTATGAAATATGGCAGATGGATGTCAAAACTGCTTTCCTTAATGGGAATCTTCTTGAGGATGTGTACATGACACAACCTGAAGGATTTGACATACCACAAGATGCCCAAAAGATATGCAAGTTACAGCGATCAATCTATGGATTGAAGCAAGCTTCCAGAAGCTGGAATCTTCGTTTTGATGAAACCGTAAAACAATATGGATTCATCAAAAATGAAGATGAACCTTGTGTCTACAAGAAGGTTAGTGGGAGCATGATCGTGTTTCTGGTATTATATGTAGATGACATATTACTCATTGGAAACGATGTCCCTACCTTGCAACAAGTGAAGACTTGGTTAGGGAATTATTTTTCTATGAAAGACCTAGGTGAAGCAGCCTATATATTAGGAATTAGGATCTATAGAGATAGATCACAAAAACTGCTTGGCCTAAGTCAGAGTACATACATAGATAAAGTGTTGAGACGCTTTAATATGCATGATTCCAAGAAAGGATTCATACCTATGCAACATGGTCTATGTTTATCAAAAACACAATCCCCTTCAACTAAGGAAGAAAGGGATCGCATGAATAAGATTCCATATGCATCTGCAATAGGATCTATCATGTATGCCATGTTATGTACTCGACCAGATGTCTCGTATGCATTAAGTGCAACGAGTAGGTACCAATCTGATCCCGGTGATGCTCACTGGGTAGCTGTCAAGAATATCCTTAAGTACTTGAGAAGGACTAAGGATTCATTCTTGATATATGGAGGTCAGGAAGAGCTTGATGTAATTGGTTACACTGATGCTAGCTTCCAGACAGATAAGGATGATTTTAGATCACAATCTGGTTATGTGTTCTGTCTCAATGGTGGCGCTGTGAGCTGGAAAAGTTCAAAGCAAGAAACAGTTGCTGATTCTACAACTGAGGCCGAGTATATTGCTGCCTCAAATGCAGCAAAGGAAGCTGTTTGGATCAAGAAGTTCATTAGTGAACTTGGCATAGTCCCTAGCATTGTGGATCCCATTGGTTTATATTGTGATAACAATGGTGCTATCGCACAAGCTAAGGAGCCTAGATCTCACCAACGATCCAAACACATACTTAGGCGTTATCACCTCATTCGAGAGATAATCGATCGGGGAGATGTGAAGATATGCAGAGTACCTACACTTGACAACATCGCTGACCCATTAACAAAGCCTCTTGCGCAACAGAAGCATGATGGTCATACTAGATCTATGGGTATTAAGGGTATGCCTAATTGGCTCTAGTGCTAGTGGGAGATTGTTGGTGTAAGCCCTAGAGGCCAATACTTTTTGGTACTTGTATCGGATTATTCGTTTAATAATAAAAGGCATTTCTTTATTATGTTTGTCTTTCAGAATAATAAAGTCCCTAGAATAGTTAGTCTGTTTAATGAAATGTTAAGTGTGACTTAATCATGAGATCCCATTAAACATAAAGACATTATTCTTAAAATATTCGTAGTCAAGCTTTATTGCAAAGTGGGATAACATTAAAGCATTGAGACTATTATGAAGATAGACTGATGATCACATCTCATGGATCATGGATAAAGAGTTATCAAGTCTTGACATAGGTATAAATATTAGGAGTAATATTTATACCGGATTGACCCGCTATGAGAATACTACATAGTATGTTATGCAAAGTGTCATAAGTTATTCTCATGGTGATAATGGTGTATTACCACCCTTCGACCTGAAACCAATATGGACCCTAGATGTAGAGTCGGGTGCTTTATTGCTGATCAAACATTATCCGTAACTGGATGATCATAAAGACAGTTGATGGGCACTCCACGAAGCATGCTGAGGGACATGAGTGTCCTAGATGGAATTTGTCAATCCTGCATAACAGGAGAAATGTCTAAGGGCCCAATATTGAACTGGACAAGGATGACACAGTGTATGCCTTGTGTTCAATATAGACATAGGGGCAAAAGGGTAATTGTACAAACATATATTATCACGAAAAAAGGTTTTGTCAGATCACATGACATTTTCGTGACTTGGGTAGCAGTGATGTGTTGCTAGATACCGCTCACTGTTTATTATGTTAAATATATAATTTAATATAATTACCAACGTTACGAAATCCTACAGGGTCACACACATAAGGACAGTTTGATGAGAGATAGAGAAATCAAAGGAACACCGTAAGGTACGGTGCACTTAAGTGAAAATAGAAATTCGGATAATATAATAATAATTATTGTTATTTTATAATGGTTATAAAATAATAATAAAATAAATATATTTATTATAATAATAGTTATTATAATAATATATAATATTATTATGGATCATGTGAATTGGGCTTTTAGCCCGCAGCCCACAAGAGAGTCTATAAAAGGAACCCTTGTGATGAAGCTTTCATTTTTGATGCAATTTCGTTTTTGATTCTCTTTTCTCACTCAAATAATTCCGTTCGTAAACTGCTAGCACTGTGACCGGAAGCTGTTCGTGTGGACTGAGTAGAGGCGTTGCACTTCATCAACGCTTGTGATCGCTGCATCAAAGATCTGAATCGCCACAAAGAGGTAACGATTCTATCACTGACCATGCTCATTCGTAAGGATCACTAAAGGAAATTTTTGTTTTCCGCTGCGTTTAGATCGCAATTTTCCTTCATTTTGAACCTGCAAATTAAAAATAAAATGTAAAAAAATGTTGGAACCAGGGATCGAACCCATCTCATATGTCCATATGCGCGCATACACTACCACTGGGCTACCTGCATGGTTTGTAACATAAATACATATAATGATTAATAAAATAAATCCAATTTTGAAAATTAGATTGCGCGCCCACTTCGTCTTCAACCTCCGTCCGTTGGTTTAGACCTATACCCACGTTTTTCCGTCACTAGAGGTTCTAGTGACGGATTTTCGTCGTCATTATAACGCCTGCATATTAGAACATGAACAATACATGTAATAAATTCGTTCTAATTGTCCAGATCGATTAAAAGAAGGTCAATGATTCCAAATACACCATTAATTTGGTCTAAAATATGCTTTCAAACAAATTCTCAATTCATGATTTTTTGGAACCCTAACATGGCATCTTGTTGAATCGACATCGAAACTCAAATTAATCCACCCAGAATCATTCTACATATTCAAACAAACATTATTATGCAAACAAAAATGATTAATCACTCATGAATATATGAAAACGAAAAATCAAAGAAAGAAGAACAAAGTGCATTCGGTTATGGCATTTTGGTGCATGAATGGATGTGCTGATGATTGGTTTTCGTTCAATGATGTTCAAGGAAGACAATGCAACCTTAAAATTGCCTTGAAAATGCCTGCAACTATGTAACCGAATTTGAAATTTCTTTGTTATTTTTTGAGCTTTGATACGTGTTCTTGGCTGCAAAAATTCGTCCCTCTTGTTTGTGTTCAATTGTGTATATATAGGAGGGTCAAATTAGGTCAAAAGACTGATGGATTATTGGGCTTTTGTGGTTTCTTGAGTGTGAAGAAATCCCTTTCATAATTTTGTCCAAAAATCAAATGATATCCTTCCAAATTAGTTGTGCACGAAATTGGATAGCATCTAATCATCTTGAATTGTCTTTAAGAGTTTCTAGAAGAAAAATCAAATCAAATATTTGAATTTTTATATTTTATTTTGATTTAAAATGAATTTTAATGAATAAAATCCAAATAAATAATAAATAAATTATAAAAATCAGAAATAATTTTAATTGGGTCGTGATTGACGTTATTGTTAAGATTGGGTTGCAAATTGATAGGCCCGTTTGGAAAAAATTGGATTTAAGACCTTATTTTCTTCATACACCCCTTGAAAATCTACCAACTTTGACAAGGCTTAACTCTCTCAATTTTAAGTCTATGAAGGTGATATTGGACATTTTGGAAAGCTTAAAGAGTCCTCTAACAAACCTCTTTGGTATCATGTCCATATCTTTTACCATTTTCAAATTATGCTCTTTGGAAAAAGTTGACTCTTTGTTGACTTTTGAAAGGACCTATAATGTCTTAGCCCATACCCTCAAAATGAAGCATTTTTAGGCTTGACTTGTGAGACACAAAGTTGTAGAGAATTAAATTTACTTCAAAATGAGCTTTGTATGGGAAATATTTGATGAAGCATGTTAAAGTTATGGCTGGTCAAAGTTCAGTTGACTTTTCCTAGGAAACCCTAATTTAGAAACTTCCTGATTCTTGATGATCTGAGACTTCCTTGATGAATCATGATCAACCCTTGATCAAATGATGAATTTTACTTCATAAACTTGATGTTGGAAACAAATCTTGAAGTTTGACTTTAATTTGACCACAGTTGACCTCAGTTTGACTTTTTAACCACTTTGACTGATTTGTGCATATCTGATCATTTGATTGGTCAAACTTATTGGGAAAGCCTTGCAACTTGACATGGGGGTTCTTGAATACATGTGGGATGTTATGAAGCTCACTTGAGGCCTTGGGATTCCATTTAGCTCAGATAAACTCAAAACCCTAGTTGTGGATCCATTGATTAGGAGGATGCTTTGTCTGAGATAACTTTCAAACTTTCTGACCAATTGTGAACCTTGTGAACCTTGATAGAACTCTAGGGACACTTTGATTTGATTGTGGGAGGGAAAATTTTGGGGTACAACACATATTAGGGAAAATACATCGGGGAATCAATGCCCAGCATCCCGACGGAAGGTCACTGGCGCGCAAGGCCCTACGAGCAGGCTATTATTGGCCGACGATGCAGCACGACTCAAAGGAGCACGTAAAAAAATGCGAAAAGTGCCAAAGACATGCCGACATGCATCTCGCGCCTCCCAACAAATTAAAAACGTTCTACTCCCCTTGTTCATTCGCCTGGTGGGGAATGGACATCTTCGGCCCCTTCGTGACCGATTCTTATCAAAACAAATATCTCATTGTAGGTGTAGACTACTTCACTAAGTGGATCGAAGCAGAAGCCTTGGCCAAAATAATAGCACAGAACATTCTCTGATTCTTCAAACGGAACATCCTCGCACGCTTCGGCATACCCCGAGTCCTCATCACCGACAACGGAACACAGTTCACGGACGGAGGATTCCAAGACTTCGTCGCCAGCTTAGGCACCAAACAGCATTTCACGTCTGTCGAACACCCTCAAACCAACGGGAAGGCTGAGGCAGCCAACAGGGTAATCCTGTGCGGACTGAAATGCCAACTCGGCGAGGCGAAAAGGGCGTGGGTCGAGGAACTACACAACGTCTTTTGGGCATATCGCACAACACCACATTCCACGACCGGGGAGACCCCGTTTAGATTAACATACGGCACCGAAGTAGTCATCCCGGTGGAAATTCGAGAACTGACGAGGCGCATAGAAGCACCCCTCGACGAGGAGCTGAACGACGAAACACTTCGAGCCGAGCTGGATCTCGTCGATGAAATCCGCTCCGAAGCAGCCCTTAGGGAAATCTCCCTCAAGCAGAAAATAGCTTTGCGCCACGAAGCAAAAGTCATAAAAAGAGAGTTCCAAGTGGGCAGCCTGGTCCTCAGACAAAACCAGAAAAACCCACGGGAAGGCAACCTGGCCGCCAACTGGGAAGGCCTATACCGTGTCTGAGACAAGACGGGCAACGGGGCCTATTATCTGGAAAACCTACAAGGCGAAGAATTTGCTCGACCATGGAACGCAGAAAAACTTAGACAATACTATAGCAAAAGGCAATTCGGGGAGACATGGAAGGTACGACCATGCTCTTCACCACTAAACAAAAAGGAGGATAATGCCCATAGAAGGCGAACACAACCCTCCCCGACGTCGGGTACCTCAAAACGAGCCCCAGTGTCGCAGTACCATGTCGGCGGGGCACCCAGCTCGCGATGGGAAGGCCCAAGCCTCGAGGTTAGGGTTTTCAATCGCAAGCCCCGAGGTCGAGCGAAAAGAGTTCAAATATAAATACAATTAAACAATCAAGCACGATGAAAATAACAAGTAGATAAAAACAGCCAAAGTCGGCTAATAAAACTTCATTCAAAAGGGCACGAAGGTCAATATTCAAACAAAGGCACAAAGGCCATTACAAAAGTACAGGGCAAAGAAGCCATAACACATGCGCGCAGGCCCAACAAAAATTTAACAAAGTCTTCTTCCGGAGCTACTCCTCACCACCTTCATTCTCATCCTCCAACTCCTCCTCGGCAGCAAAAGGACATACGATCTCACCGTCGGCCACGCAGTAGTTGTGAGCCGACCCCTCAATCACAAGCCCCGGGTTTAGAACCTTGAGCTGCTCGGTAGCGTTGTCGAACCCATCCTTGAACATCACAAGCAGTTCTTTGTAGAGTTCGCGGATATGGCCGACCAATTCGCCCCGGGTGCGAAGGGCAAACTCTTCTTCAGTCTCATCGTCCCAAGGACGGACTGTACCTTCCAGTAGCGCAACTCGGGCACGAAGTTGCACATTTTCTTCGGTCGCCTTCTTGAGCTCGACGGCTTGATCTTCTAAGCTTTGTTTCTCAGCCTTCAAGGTGTCCCGCTCGAGCTTCACCTCCTCCAACTTCGACTTCAGTCCTGTTTGAAGCTTATGTTCCTCCTTATAGTCGGATAGGTCCTTGGACAGCTTATCTTTCTCAGTCCGAACAGCCTCAAGGGCATCCTCCAATGTAGCTGTCGAGACAACGGTCTCGGACAGGACCATGGCAGTTTCCATCACTCGGATGACGGCAGCTAAATCCCCGGCCAGGTCTTTCCGCCTAGCAATTGCGTCCTGATTGAGAATGGCCCTCGCCTCGGGCGCCGCCACCACGACAGAACCTTCGGACTTGAAGAATTCCCGCTCCAAATAGCAGGGAGGCAACAAATAGCTCCCAGGTGCACCAGAGTCATTGCCACCCACAACAGCAGACCGGGCGAGAGCCCCATCCAGCCGCTAAAGTTTCAGAAGATGAGAGGTGGAGGTCGGAGGACTGTCCCGTATCTGTATCGGGGAAGTTTGTTGGACTGCGACTTGAGGGGAGTTGGTGGTCGAGCTGGGGGGTACCAGAACTGCCGACCCCGAGCTCCGTAGCTACCTCCTGGACACGGGTCACCACTTTCTTTTTCTTTTTGGGGATCTTGTCCGGGGCCCCGGCCTGGTTGGCCAGCTTCAAAACTCGTTCATGGTGAGCGGGCATTATTCCTGCAAAACAAAAACAAGTGAACATCAACTAAACGGGCATAAAATCGAGAACGAGAACAAGGCCATAAGGACCTACGCAACAACTCCACGGCCTCCTCATTTGTGTCACACAGGAGCAGAGCCTTCGTATTTATAAGGCGTGTTTCATGGATGGGCATCCCAGCGAGGATTGCCTTGCCGATCAACCCAGACCGCCAAGTTGAAGCTCTGAACATACTCCACCAGTCTCTTGTAGGTCAGCCTATCCTCGACCCCCATGCTCGAATATCTGACCCGATAGTGGCTGGTCGACAGGTCGAAATGGTCGGGCTTCCATCTCAAAGGGATCCTCGACATGAGTTTCTCTTCAGCATCGGCGTCGCGCTTGTAATAGTAAAGGGTGTTGAGGAAGAATCGAGTGATCAGCTTTACCACATACCATTGCCCCTTAAAATGACGGGCAGAATCAACGAACGTTTTGAATAACCTCACTGGCTATTTTAGAGACACCCAACTATGACGCCCCCGTGCACCTGACCGCTGCAAATGGAAGATATGGAAGAAAAGGGGCAAAGTGCACCCGATACCGAGAAACCGGCAGACTAATTCGAATGCCCTGATGAAAGTGATGGCATTTGGATGCAACTGCGAGGGCGCCAGCCTGAGCCACCTGAAGACCCCCATCTGGAAATCGTTAAAAGGGGGCCTAACCCTCGCTTCCCAGAAGCCGAATTCATACATGGCGAACTGCTTCCCCAGGAAACGATGACATATCTGATCCGTTTCCCGAGGAACAAGACATTGCCAGTTTGCGGGATCCTCAGGGCCAATGTCCTCGACCACGGCACACGCGGTATTCACCTCGTCCGTGAAGTACGAATCTTCTTCTAACGGCTCATCCGCGACCCACGACAGGTCGTTATGTCCAGACGAGGAGACATGCTTGTTTCCTTCCTCGGTCTCTCCTTCCTCGACTCGTCTTTGCTTTGCTCGGCCGTACCTAAAAAGCAGACAGGAAAAGTGAATTCGACATCGTATCAAATCCACCCTTCCACCGCAGTTCAAGTAAAAGAGCGAAGGGCTGAACGCCCTGAAATCCCACTAAACTACCCTAAAATCAGCGAAGGGACAGTCGTCGCATCCACTCGGGCACGTACAAAACCCTTAAAAGCCCCCTAGAAGACCAAGAGATTTCGTCCGGCGTACGTATCGAACGCCCGTGATCTTCATCAACCGTATGAAGATCATGGCCGGTTCATTCATACATAGATGAGTTTTACGCCCGCAACATGTTAATCCTGCCTGGGACGTTCATGTCTAAAACCTAAAAACTAACCTAAAACAGAGATTTACCTACTCTAAACGAAGATTTGCCTATTCTAAACGGGAAAGTCACGAATTTCACTACTTATCAAGCGAAAAAATGCATAAAATTAGAGGTTGTAGGAAGTTACCTAACATAGTGAGGACGGGGAGGATGCGGTGGCGCGCGGGCAGAAAGCGACGATGTTGTCGGCGGGTACGGGCGGAGGAAGTTCTTCTCAGAGCTTCCAGTTAAACGTGAGAGCGAAAAGTTGAAATGAAGTGGATCAACCCCCTTATATAATAAAAGAGCGCGTGGACGAACGCTAGGTAATCATTACCTAGGCCCCTGGGTCGGCACTGACACGGGAAACGAAGTGACGCACCATTAATGCCTAAGACACGTCAGTTTAAGAGAATTCTGAACGACGTCGAACAACCGCAAGTCTCCCCGACTATAAAGAGGCATCCTCGACTTCTGCGGACACCACACGTCCGACGATCTAAACGGCGCCCGCAGCGGCTTGACAATATCACCTCTTGACACGGGCATATGCTCGACGTCCAAACACGACACCTCCTTCGATGCAATGTGCGTCCGGCTCTTCTATAATTCATCGCTCCGACTCGGAGACTCGACTTGGGGGACTCTTGTTCTGGACCAGGCCTCTAGTGTATTGGATCGTGGCCCAATACGTCGAGCATACGCCCATACGCTCGGGCAAGTATACCTGTTGGACGGGCGAAACCACTTAACGGTCGAGCATGCGCTACATGAGTCGGACATATACTCGAAGACGGACAGAGAACAGGTCTACCATTCCACTTGCCACGTCACCCAACTGTCCCCCATTATCTCCTGAAAGATAGGGACAGTTGAACCAAGGACCAGACCACTTAGCTAAGTCTTCACGCTTCTTACGCGCTCCTTGACAGTTCTTCCTTGGGCCTCACTGATCCAACCCAAAGAAAGACCTTGGCCCTGCGCTGGGGGCTCACTATAAATACCATTTTTCACTAAAGGGTCATGTATTCTGATTTAACCCTTCTAACTTACCACTTTTTATACCCCTATTGACTTTGGCATCGGAGCGCCTTGCAAGTACACCCCCTCCATTCCATCCATTTTGCTGTTCACACCCAATTGCTGGAAAGCCCTCCTGATCTGGTGAGATCAGTGCTTTTCCAAAAATCACCATCAAACCAAACATGCACTTGGTTCGACATTTATAAAATAAAATATATAAACCTATAATTTTATAAATAAATAAAAAAAATCGTATTATTTTTGCTTTTCTAACCGTGATTTTAATTATAAAAATAAACATGAGAAGAATGATAAAATTAAAAATTAAATTTTATAAAATTTACTAGTGCAGTTTACATACATATATGCATATAAACTCAAATTACATACAGTTTACATACATAACATTGAGATTCAACCATTACTCATTTGTTTAATTTTTGAATGGCCTATATTCATTTAATAACTTGATCATATATATCAATAGATTTTTAGAAGGGGGTTTCAAAAGGGAAGAGGTGAAGAATTTTCTTTTTTGGTTCAAATAATCTAGTTAGCAGATTTTTCTCCTTACAAATTATATGAATAAAATATTTAATAAATTTAAGCATACTAACATATTTACATATTTTCAAGGTATGAATAAAAAATATGTTTTTTCTATCATTGGCAAGCCATTGGATACCAAGCCACTAGTAGATATCAAGCCACTAACTGCATTTGAAAACAACAAAACGATCGACAGAAATGAAAGACCGAAACCAACTACCAAAAGTCAACAAAAATGTTCTTTCACTCATCTGTAACGTAACAACCTATGAAAACAAAATGTCAAAAAGAATACAACATTCAGAGCATATTATGTGGAAAAAAAGAAATCCTTTACAGCCTAATCTAGGAGGGTGAAATATCATGACTTCAGGGCTTAACATCAGTTTTACAAGAAAAATGGGGATTGGTAAAAATGGGGGAGAAAAACCAAATCAGAGACATCAAAACGGAAAAACGGTTATCCAAAATTTTCTTCAGCCCAGCTGTATATTATATTCCTTACCTTGACACTGCTATATATTCACATTTTACTTACCTGTATATGAAATTTCTGTCATCGGAACTGCTTTCAAATGTGGAAAAATTCAAATATATGAGAAAAAACCATCTAAGTTGAGGCCTCTTGTGATAGAACAAAACTGGCCCTCCCATTTGACATCTAATCTGTAGTAACTAAATCAATGTTAATACCCCTTTCTTTTGCTTCTACAGCAATTTTGTTTGCATCTCCTATAGACAGAAACAGCTTATAGTAACATTTCCACAACATAATAGAAAATGGATACACTGACAGAGCCTTCTTATAAAACCTCTGTGATATTGCCTCAATGCCCATAGCATTTTGCAGAAACTCTGCAGCTTCCACCCAGACATATTCTGGTGGTATCGGAATGCAATCCATTATTGCATTAACCAGGGTTGAACAGGCCCAAAACCAGAGACCGGTTGAGTTTAGATCAGAAGAACTGCAATCTTTGCTCAATAGTTTGCAAACAGCAATAGCCAATTGAAAGTTGTAAGGAACTACCTCCATAATGCCTTCAACAAAATCCACCAGATATTTTGGGTCACTTACAGTTTGAGGTAAAAGAAATGAATCAAACCATGATTGAAGCATCAAATTTAGCGGAGAACAGTCAAATGAAACTGACTGTAATATGTTGCCAATGAGATTCTGTAATCTAGGCTTCTTGATGTTGTCAAGAAATTTTCTTGTTAGCACCTTAGGGGCTAGCAACATCTGGGAGGAACCATCCATATATACTTCAAACATCTTCTTGATAGCACTCTTAGGATCATCCTCCTTTAAGCTTGATGCATCACAAACCAGAAACATTACATATTTTCTTATATATGGCTCTAAACCCACAAAATTGACAGTATTCCTAGCCTTATTAACAGCCATGCTTGCTTCTGTTTTATCATTCTGGAAAAAATAATAAACAGAAAGATTAAGATATCCAAACATCATATCCATCTGTCTTTGACCAGAAATTGATCTGTCAGCAACAATTTTTGACCCTGATCCCAATAAGCCAGAAGAATTGCCATCGTCAGTGACATTCATCGTGTCGTACGAGGGATCCTGCACTTGCCATACAGAGTGGAACCATCGGACTGAAATTTTTTTTGCAAGGTCAATTCTTTGATTATGGATGGCATTTGCAATGTATTGATTCCAAATGCACTGGATTCCAGGAACTATTTTTGGCCATCTACTGATTGCGTCCTCAAATACCACAAAATTACCATCACCAAAATCTTGTTTCTGTATTTGAGCTGACACCAAGACCAATTCTATGCAGAAAGGGTATAGCTGAGCATATTTATCAAACAAAATCCTTGAGCATTCTAAGCTATCAATAGCAACCATGCATCTGAGATGATTGAGAGCAAAATGTTGGGCATACTTGAGATCAACTTCACTATCCATTGTGAAGGCACGTGCATTTATATATTCAACTGCTGTTTCCATAAGTTTAACAGCCCTCTCCTTTTCATTGTCTGATAAACTAACAGAAGGCCATTCAATGTCCAGCAGATCTTTCTCACATTCAAACTTCTGAACAACAGCACCAGGCAGTTTCCTGTAAATAACTAAGTAAACACAACAAATCCATAACACACATTTGTCAGAAATTGTTAAGCAATTGAGTATATCTGAGAGTGGCAGAAGATCGGGCTCATCCAATTTAGTTGTAGCCGAGAAAACTTCATAACTTTTCTGAATGGCCTTCTCAACATTCCCCGACATGCATAAACAATCCATCATCTGCAGAAATAAATCTAAGATACATGAACTTCCGCATGCTCTATCTTCAGGAACAGCAGATGCATGCTGACAGAGAGCTGAGAGGGCAGAATCATAGGCCGCTAACCGATCACCAAGCTTTATCCGACTATTAATGTACATGAGCCACAGTACATAAGACCCTTCATAGAGCTTAACCTGAAAAACAAAGGTTGAAAATTCCAAGGTAAGGCACATATCACAAGTTAGAGAATTTATCTCCATCCATCCATCACTACAGCCTTACAAAAATTGATAGAACCACGTATCAGTATCTAATGATACACGAGTCAATAACCATGGATATAACAGCTCACAATATTTAACATTTTAAAAGGACAGCTTACATATAAAAAAAAACGTGATTTGAATGTGCAATAAAAAATCAATTCAGAAAGGCATGCTTACTCATCACGCAACCCAAACCAACAGGCCTAGCAGTAGTAGCAGGTGATTTATAATGGTGCAACTCATATGATGGTCAAAATTGCAAGCCAGCACGAGACCGTGCAACTCTGCGATCTTGATGAGTCTGGCTGAATCCGTGCATGGGAGGAATCGCAAATTGGTAGGAGCAGCAACGGATTGCTGTGCTAAGTCGTAAAAATGTTATAACCTTGTGTGTCGGCAGTTTCTGCTTGAACTGCGCATAGTTGTGGTTTGCGGGTCTGGTCTGCCACCCGGTTTCTTAAAAACGACGCTGAAACGTTCAGTTTCTTCTTTTTCATAAAATGTGGCGTTGAGTTTCTAACCCATTATAACCAACTACATATTAATCTGTGCTTTGCTTTCTTTTTTTTGGCATAGGTTTTGCTTTTCTTTTCTATATGCTTTGTGTTGCTTTTCTTTTTTGTTTACAATAATTAATCATAATTGTTTTTAATAAATTATTAATAGTTAACAATAAAAGAAAATATATTATGCTACAGTGTTATTTTTTGATAATAAGTTTATTATATATTTGCTTATTATAACGCAATTGTGGTGTTTTGAAGTGTTTTTCTTTCCACTTATATATAATATATAGTAGTAATATTTTTTAAGCATGTCTGTCAATTTGTGAACCTGGTAGGATTTACGATCTGTGTTACAATTCACCGATTGACGATCTTTTGCAAATCCCAATCCCATGTAAGATCTCGATTTTGACAACCTTGGTGCTAACTACTGTTGGTATCAGGAATCTGTACAACTTATTTGAGAATAGTATAAGAGAGGAGAAATTAATTGATAATTATGTTTTTATGATGTCATTATGTTGTTTTTAATTAGGAATAAATAAAGGAAAGGAGATAGTTACTGATTGGCTATGTTTTTATTATGTCAGTTTTGTTGTTTTTAATTAGGAATAAAAAAAGGAAAGGAGAAAGTGATTGGGAGATAGTTATTGATTGGTTATGAGAAGGAAGGATACTGATAGACCAAGTTCTCAAGTTCTTGGAAAGGAGAAACCAAGACACTTGAATTTCTTGAATAGGAATTTCCTTGCAACAAGATTATCTCTTTCCTTAGTTTATGTGTAATTTCATAATCTGTTGTATTTTATAAGGCGTACTTGTAACTTCAAACCCCATTTTCCACTCTTGCCTCAAAGTAAAACATAGGACTAAAATGTTTTGTTCACTACTCTATGTTTTCTGGTAGTGTTGTTTGTATTTGTTGAAGTTGGTATTTGTTTTGTTGAAGTTGGTTTGACCTCCCACATTTTAGGTTCTCAGGCTGTTGAATGTATAAATATGAGAAGTCAACCTCACCCTTTGAGCTTACTTTTGGGGTTGAGATCCAAGCATATTTAACCTGGTATCAGAGTCGGATTAAGGACTGAAATGTGGGCATTTGACTCAGGTCCACGCTAGGCATGTGGGTGGGTGTTGAAGTTGGTATTTGTGTTGCTGGAATTTCTTTGAAGTCCCACATTGCTAAGGATCCCGGACTGTTGATTGATTAAATATGTGAGGGCAACACCTCACCCTTTGAGCTAGTTTTTGGGGTTGAGATCCAACCATATTTAACAGTAATCATCAATAAGTGAATCATTATTCAATGATATTTTAATTATGTTATATCAGTTATAACAAAATCAAGCTAAGAAATAACTGAGTAAGCCCAGAGGATTTCATGGGTTTACCATTAATAGCAACTCCTGCACTTCATATATTATCAAAATTTCTCCAAGAAAGAAAAACTATCCAGATATATCATCCTGCGTATAAAAGTAGAAAACGAATACAAACATACCGCACATGATACCATGTCCTCCTTTTCATTTTTCCCCAAACCTCCATAGTAAAGGAGCATGTAAACTATCCAGATTACCGCAGATGTAGGATTAGTCTCCAGAGCTTTGGACAGTACAGATAGAGCCTAAAAGTTCAAGAAATTTAAAAGAAATACGTAAGCAAACTCAAACACTAACCACCAAGAAAAACAAATTCACTAACAGTTACCTTTCGCACCCCTTGCAACTTATTGATTTCCTGGTTGAGAATAAGAAGAGACGTCTCAACAGCTTGCTCACTATCAGCCATAGCCTGTTTAATTTGATTCTAATTATGCAATAAATAAAAGGGGAGTTAGTACGAATAAATGAATACAAGACATTCAGTATTTCAAACTATATTGCACAGGTTAATCACAAAATCAAGCCTAGATTAATCAAGAGCTGTTCACCAGGAAAACTATATTTGTATAGAACTCAGTAATGGTAATGAGTCAAATGCAACTGTCCTTACTAATGACTGCTATCCTTGTTAATGACAGCTGTCCTTTGTAGTGCAGGATATATATATATATATATATATATATATATATATATATATATATATATATATATATATATATATTACTCACCCATTGTAAATAAATGAATCATTTTCAAACAGATAACAGAATCAGTTTTATGGTTTTCCCTTTCCTCTCTTATAATGTATCAGGAGCTTTTTTGTTCCATGGCCGATACAAGTCCAGAGATGGTATCTGAGACTCTAAAACTGAAAACTTAGTCAATCAATAACTACACTCTAAGACAAGAAAATCTCTGTATATACAAGAAATAATTATTTGCATTGAAGGTCACAAAATTGCCATCTAGACTGAGCAATACAAAAAACAAGAAGAATAAAAGATCTTTGCCAGTAAAAAACTATACAAAACACCATATAAGTACATTAACTGATACTCATAAGTGTTTAAAATATAATATGGCTGTTCTTCATATCCTAGACTTCAAATAGTGGATCATTAAATATTCAAAAGTATAATATCTTAATATTGTTCTGTCACGCCACCTAATCCACTAGGCATAAACTTCTAAGAATACCATGAAAAAAAGAAAAAGTTATTGGAATAATTATAGATTGTCAAACATAAAAGATTGATTTCGTTTTACGAATTCTAGGTTCCTCAATAGGCATTACAAAATTCAATTGGTAGTAAGCAAGTACTCTTCTAGGAGTTTCCCAATCTCTAGTATGCTTTCTATTTCTATCATACATGAAATAACCAAATAAAATCCAAAAACACTCCAACAAAATTCAAAATAAAATCGTAAAAAGCATTCCTATAATTGACACATCATGCTCACTTTGGCATTGTGGTGTTAAAACACAATTAAGAAAAAAAGTATTAGAATAAACCAGGAAAATAATATGATGGTTAGAAGCAACAAACCCCGACTCCATTTCTCCACTGAATAGATAACCGCTTGCTCCATGCCCCATGGACCTCTATGCGTTCATCACCACCATGTGATAATGGACCATCTGCTGGTGAACCATTTTGTAGCAAATTCATAGTAGCCAAAGTGATACTGAAATGCTGCTGCCAGTATTGAGCAATCCTTTGGGCAGCAATAGGTTTATATGCAAATTGATCCGCTTTCAGAACATCTAAACTAACAAGGTATGTTGGCAGAATAGTAGCTTTGTGATACTTGGTAACTTTTTTCACCCCATTACAATTTTGTTGATGCAATGGTGATCTATCTTGAGAATCTGCTGAAACAGTATAACAGTCCTTTTAGAGGGAATACTCTTAATAATTATTATTAAGTGGCTAATATCATAATGAAGTTATAATTCAGAAATTGTAATCGTAATCCATATATTAGTATATTAATGCTAGCAAGCACATGTCTAAAATAGTCAATAATATTGCTGCAGCACTTGTTATGGGTCAATTCAAATTTCAAATTATGTCACATAATTCAGTGTCCCCAACAATGTACTTCACATCAGGTGTAAAGAAGCTATCTTTTTTCTAATTTTGGAAGGTCGTCAACTCACTGTCTGGGTCCAGTCATTAAAGATCAATAACACGCATTCAATGCAAATTTGATTCAATTCCAACCTCCAGCTAAAAACACTGTATTTCTAATACAGCTCCTGATTTGTACAGGAATATAAATCATACATACATGATCCCACCCGCATACTCAATCAGACATACCCAATAACTTGACATACTTTTCTCTGGATAAAAACAATTATTAGATCCCAAACCCCAGTGTAAACTGTAAAGTAGGACGGACTGTAGTCTCTTATCTATATCATCCATATATCATTCATTGAGCTCATTATCTTCTATATTCAAACAATATTTAGTTCGGCTTCAGAGAACACCATGAAAATACAAATAACAATCATTACATGGTGATAGGACACTTAGGTTTGTGGCCCATGGTGATAGGACACTTTAACCTGTGGCCCATGGTGATAGGACACTTTAACCTGTGGCCCAAGGTAAAAGGAGACTTGAGCCAGTGGCCCTAGGTAAAAGGACACTTGATGGGTAGTGGTGAGGGCATTCTGAAAAATTGTTGAAGTGGTTAGGAGAATTCTCTTTGGTTAGGAACATTGTGTTCTGGTATTAGTGTCACACTCTGGTGTATCTTTCTGTTTGTAAAGCTTCATGCCCAATCATTTCCATTGGTAACACACAGTTTTCTTCAATAAATTTGTAAATCCTATGACAAGGAAGTTCCACCAAACAACAAGAATTAAGGCAAAATATATAGGTTTCTAACTGTAACTAATTTTTTATACCTCCATTATTAAAATCGGTATCTTGATGCTGATTAATGTTTCCATCACCATAGTCCTTCGCATGCTGCCAAGGACACTCATCATTGTTGCATTTTCCTCGCAGCTCATACATGCAAAGTGGCCAAAATGGATCAACTTCAGGACTGCAGCCATAAGAGCCTTCTTCAGAAAATAAATTCCCAATGGTAACAGGCATTGAAACTGCCATCAAGTTGTCCCTCTTTGCTTCATCAGACCTGAGGTAAGTAGCATTTTGACTTTGACCATCATTATCATGAGTGGACTTATTTTGATTTGGTAATGGATTTGAAGTAAATGGTGGCATTTCTCTCAGCTCACTAAATACACTCCTAAAAGTCAAAGGTGGAATGTTCACTGAATTAGTTGAGTGATGATATTGAAAAGGCGTATCCCCTCGATCACCTGAACCAGCACAGATGACATTCAAAGTATTTACACCAATGATTTGCTGACTTTGAATCTCATTGGAATCCAGATGGATGCTTCTTTCTTCCCTATCAATGCCTAGATTAAAAGAACAAAATAATCAGGAACTTAACAAAAAAAGTTCGAGTTCATCAAAATTTAATTAACTACAGCTAACTTCAACTAGTGATTTCTCACAATAAAAACCAAGAAGCATTGATGTGAAACCTGAGTAATCGGTCTTCCAAATCGTGCCAATACACCACAATTGACAGCACAGCACTTCTAGATTTTTTTACTTAAATATATTCAATATTGCGAGAGTCCTTGTATCACTATTTTTCAGCTTTATTTTAAAGCATTTAGATAGTTGATTTAGTTGATAGAAACCAAGAGCCTAACTATAGTATATAACTTTGATCCTTAAACGCATAAGATACACGGATCAAATTCTCTTTTAGCAACAACAGTTCATAAAACTCTGATGATCCAACTCAGTCAAGTTAAAAAAAGTAAGAATGACAGCCGACAGTACCAAAATTATTTCAGTTACAAAAATTTAAGTAATAAGCTGAGTGAACAGAGAGAACACATTTTAGTAAAGAACATAGAAATGTGAACCAATGTAGGAGGGAGACATTGATAAGAGTAAGGGAATTATACAGTTTGTCCAAGCTATATATTATTAATATGGAAATGCTAATGAGTGCCATCAGGGCATTTTTTAAGAACCTTAAATAACAAGTTTTTATAAAAGTTTGTGCAATAATGTGCAATCAGTGCATTGGAAATTGAACTGTTTGAATTTTTTAAAGAATAATTTCTTAATATGGAATCCTTAAAGAGTGCCCTGAGGGCACTCGTTAGCAAGATCCTTATTAATATTATGCTTTGACAGGATTAAGATTGGCATGACAAATTTAAAAATAAGACCAATATAAAAATTAACAAAAGATAACATATCACAAAATGTTCATTCCAGAAAGAATAAAATCACCTTTAAGATCATTATTTTCTGCATTAGACAATGGAACAGCGCCATGATGCAGTCGGCTTTTCTCATTTCCAACCTCATTTTCAGTACCCTGTTTAGCAGTTTCAATGTTGTTGCATGGACTACTACTCTTCGTAGCTCTTTTCCCTAATCGTGCAAATAATTCAGACCTTAATGTTGCTTCAAGAAGCAAAGAATCCTGAGGACTTTCGGTTGAACAATTTGCATTTGATGTAATATCTATGTCCATTTGTTTTGCTTTGGAGTCTTGTTTTCTATGATATTCAGCATCAAGATGATTAGAAGCATGTCCAGCTAGAGAAACCTCTTCATTTTCATTGTCTGATGTATCAAATTCATCCATAGGAGAATACAATCCATCTGTGGCATGATTACCCCTTTGAAGCAATGGTTCAGATGTACTAGCATCTGGTTCAACGCAATGTTCAGATTCTAAATTTGCTCCATCTGTGTGGTGATAGGAAGTATCAGATTGCCTATTATTGATGCCTTGATCATTAGAATCAAAACTAGGATTATTAATATTATTTTCAGCCTGCCTCAGACAACTTGATGTGGGTATTTGATATCCAAGTTTAGGTAAGAAATCTAGACCCATATCAAGTTGCTGGTGCTGTCCTAAAGACCAAGAAAAGCTGGAATTATTCAAAATCAAAGATCGTAGCTTAGCTAAATACAACTCCCTTTGGTGATAAAGATTGTTGCATCGAGCATTAGCCTCAAGCAAAGACCTCTGAGCTTTAAGATAAGCTCTGTGTGCATTTCTCTCTTCAATTTCACAATTATGTCTGTGCTCTTGAGCTTCCTCCAGTTCCTTGTCTATCAACTCTTCCATACCAAAAAAAGACTGTAAATCAATGCTGCTATGCTCTGAGACACTTGCATTACCATTATGATGATTCATAAGAACAGTATTGTTTAATGCTTCCTGAGTCAAAGATGAGAGGTGAAAGTGAGGAAATTCAAATCAATTCACAATAGAACAAAAACATAATGATTATAAAAGGTATTTTAGGGACCCCTTCAATTGCTTATTGTCAGTACTTTATTCAGAAAACGGCTTGGTAACCTTGTAGTGTTATACTAATCTTGAAATATAAAGACAACTGAAATCACACAATGTCAAGAATTTCAAATTAACTTCACTCTTCAGAGAACATCAACCAAGAGTGGCACTACAATTGCACGTTATGAAAGTTGGTGCATCACTGAATCAAACCATAGGTCATATTAAATTACATTGATCAGTCATTCATAGTTTCTAAAGAATTCAAAAAGATTAAGTGGGGGAAGATTAACTATGTTAGATTAGCAAGTAACCAAATACAGTGTTTTCAGTAAAGTCATCCAGTACATGCAATTTTATGTACAGAAATTATGACTTATGACCAGTTATTAAACCAACAAAAAATACCAAATACAAATAAATGTATAAATAGCAAATTATTACACACTAAATAAATTTTGACGCGTATAAATAGAAAATTATTACTCACTAAATTAGTTGGGGCGGAACTGGAAGGCAAATTTGCTGGCACTGCACTTTGGTTTAAAGTTGCACAAGGGTCAACCAGACTACTACTTTTGTCAGTCTGGTTGCAACCATAATTGACATCACCTACAAAGGATGATGAAGACCATGAGATTCTAACCAGAAAAAGACTTAAAACATGTTTTACTGAAAAGCAATTAGGCACTGGTGGAATCAAACAGACAGTCTCGCCATTCTACAATTTACATGTTATCATGACAAGGCAATATAATTTTATATATTTATAAAAAATGTGACATTAAATTTGCAGTAGCACTTGGAAGCACCTTACATAAGCGGGAAACCAAGAAAAGAGACAACCACATGGTACAAGCTAATGAAATGTTGAAATGAATACACAAACCAAGAAATGAGACAACCACATGGAACAAGCTAATGAAATGTTGAAATGAATACACAAACCAAGAAATGAGACAACCACATGATACAAACTAATGAAATATTAAAATGAATACACAAACACGAATGTGCACGGACAGGCATATACTTGAAGGATGTTCTTAAATTTTAGAGAAAAGGGAAATTACAAGTAACTTTATTCAAACAGATTTTAATTCAATGATGTCAATCATAAAAAATAGCAATTTGTTCAAATTCGGCGACACTACAGTGCTATACCACTGCTATAAACACTATTGACAGCACTGTTTTAATTTCTAAAATCCAGAATAGTGCAATAAAGTTTCTGAGAAAATTTGTTCGCCAAAATGTGTAAGTTACCAACTAGTATTTACCTTCTCTTGCTTTACAAGGCATATTTTGCAATGGGTTGCCAAGATTATTGTCAGGTTGTCTTTGTGATTTGATGATTGTTAAATCTCCTCTACATGATGGAATCTCTTTCTGGTTATGATCAACCATGTTTCCCTCCTGAGGACAAATGTTTCCGCACGGAAAATCTTTTGATGGTAATATAGATTTTACAACAGGAACTTGCTGACCAACAACAACTTGAGGGGTATCATGAGTTGTGTCAAGTTTCATGCGCTTCCTATCTGGTTCTTTTGGCTCCAGTTGTGCAGCTCTAGATGAAACTGGAATACTTTTCTTAGTTTTGTCATTCTTAAGGCTCGCAGCATTCTGATCCCTACCCAAAACTAAAGCAGACTCTTTACTTAGCTGGGCTGTCTTCAACTTTAGTTCACTTTCCCGAAGTGCAATCTGATGCCGCAAATCCTGAAGTTTATTGTCATTTGATACTGCTCCTTGGTCACGTCCACGCTCTCGGCTAGCTAAAGTTCTGTTCATTGGATTGAAATTTCTAGCTCGTGATCCTTGTCCCAATGACCAGGATCCAGCCCCCTTAGAATTTAAACTAGGAATCTTGGTGGTTGATGAGATAAATGTACGATTAGAAGGCAAATTTTTGGGCATTTCCTTCTGCAAACTTCTACTATTTTGTGGTAACTGTAACTTGTTTGAATATTCCAAGGATGAGTTAGGTCGCTTGACATTTCTTTCCAACCTGAAAACAGTACCTTTTTCAAAGTCACTACTACCACTGTCATCATCAGAAAAGCTTATCACAAGATTTTTATCATCGCTTGCATGACCAGTCCATGGAGAAGATTTAAGGGGTAACTGGTTCTTTTTTATGCTCTTCTGTGAAATTGGTTGTATGGTTGTTCGCTTCTGTATATTATTGGAGCCTCCTGTAAAACATTGTCACTGAAAATTACACTCCATAAATTGTACAAGTCAATAAAATTAACATGGCTTTTACATGATATAAGTACACAACGAATTTTGACTAAAAGAAGAGAAAACTTCTATGCATGTAAGAAAACACAGACAATATGAAAAGAAAAATACAGTGAAAAGGTTGTATCAAACCCGTAAAACTAGAGCACTATATATTCACACACATGGCATACCAACATCATGACACAATTCAGACGGAGTTTCCGACTCCATAAACCAAGACTAATACGAAATTTACGATGCCATACGAGCGATAATCAATCGACAGTTAACAAGACTTACCACCTTGAATGCCTTGGGTACTTTGTTTCACCGAAGGAACAAAACTGGACCCTGCAGCAAGCGTGGATTGTACCGTAGATCCATTGGGGTTTTCCTGGTGGATAAAAAATACTCAGCAAGAAATCCATAATGATTGAGTTGAATTTGCAAGAACAACATATTGATTCTACAGCGTGCTTAGAATGATTCTACAGCATGCTTACAATTTGTGACGCACTCATTTTTCATTTCTACTGTTTAACCCAGACAAGCATGAAACCCTACACCTCAGTATTGACAACATTAGCTAAAAAAAACCGTTGTCATAATATGATATTAGTTCTACTTTCTTCTACAACAGATAAATTTGCATGCTAGTTCAGGTTAATCGCTAAATTATTAACAAATCCAAATCAATTGAGTTGAATTTACACGAACAAAGCATTTATGCCACCACATGCTTTCAAATTTCGCTACACTCTCATTTTCTTTTCGACTGCTTAAGCCCTAAAATGTACTAAACCCAATCACCGCAGTGTTGGCACAATATAGCTAAGCAAAACCAGTTGTAACAACATTTCTTCAGCAAATAAATTCTATGAAGCACAAATACCGGAAACACAACATCGACCCTAACACATCAACACCAGTAATAATTAGAAAAAATGAGATAATTTAGAGGAATCACAAGTATCGGTGTCAATTTCGAACAACTAAACCGACACCGACACACCTTTTTTCAGAGGGATAGGTGCTAGAGAGTATAAATTTGTATAAATTTGCAAACTAGTTCAGACCAACTACAAAATTACTCATTAACAAATTCCTATCAATAGAACTAAATTTACAATAACAGTACGATGATTCCACGACGTGCTTTCAAATTTTGATACGCTCATTTTGTTCAATTCTAATTCTACTGTTTAAGCCACCAAAGAAGCATAAAACCCTAGACCGCACTGTTCAAATGTTGAAGCTAGGCAAAACCGAGTTCTATCATCTCAGATCTAACAGCAACAAAATAACAAATAAATTCCGCAAGCAAAATCGAAACAAAAAAAAACGAACAAAAAATCGCAGAAACGATAGGTAAGGTTTTGGGAAGAAGAATACGTCAGCTTCATCGGAATTCGAAAGTTCGCCTTCTTCTCTGGTTTTAGACGGAACATCGGTTTTGTGGTTTTCAGGTGCCGCCATGGCTGCAGTGGTTCTGAGAGGTCAATTGCGTTCACCGTCGTCTCACTCTCTCAAAAGCCTCTCTCTCTCTCTCTCTCTCTCTCTCTGTCTCTCGCTCAAGAAAAGATGAATAACCGTTTTTGTACTTTTCTCTTAAGGTAAACGCGCACGGAATGGCAATAGCCAATAGCAAAGGGATGAGGTAAGAGTATGAAGAGACTCGTGTGTTCAGCAATGCTTTCTTCCTTCAGACACGCCTTCGATTAGCACTCATCAAATATAATTGATGATTTACTAATTTTTTTAATTAAACTTTTCTTTTATTTGCAATTATTCTTTTAATTAATAATTTAATACAGAGAGAGATATTATTGTGTTTTTTATGATTGATACTGAAAATATAAAAAATAAAATTAAAACTATTAAAAAAGTATTAAATTTGATTCATGATATTTTTTAAAAAGTTAGAATATAAAAATAAAAAGAAAGAAAAGTAAAAGCATGAGAAAAGAATGAATTTTTTATTGAAATACTCTTGTTTTTAAATAAAACTTTCAAAATAATTTATTTTTCAAATTATTTCTCCATCTACCCCAATTTTTGAGGAGTCGTAGAGACACCATTTTATGTAGTCTTGTGTATGGAAAAGTGAGTTGAACCAATGACATTTTCTTGAAAATTCCAACGTCATACCACTAAGCTCTTCACGCTTTACTTAAATGTTTCATTTCCTTGTTATTCAAAATATTTTAAATTAATATTTACATTGTATTATCATTTTCTTGTTATTCAAAATATTTTAAATTAATATTTATATTGTATTAATTAATATTTTGTATTATAGTAAATATTTTGTAAATATTTATAAATTAATATTTACATTGCATTATAGTAAAATTAATATTTTTTAAATTCCATTTCCTTATTATATATTATATTTTAAATTCTATTATATTATAAATATTAATTAATAATAAACTGAAATTAATTAATATTATAAATATAGTTAAATAAAATTATATTTTAAATATTAATTAATATAGTTAAATATAGTTATAGTAAATATTTATAAATATAGTTAAATTACATTATTATTAAAACATTGATTTACTATAATTAATTAATATTAATTTACTATGGCTAATATTTATAAAATATAATTAAATAAATATTAATTAATACAATATTAATAATTTATAATTTAAATATTAATTAATACAATGTAAGTAATTTATTAATTAATAAGTTATAGTAAATATTTATAAATATAATTAAATAAATATTAATTAATATAATATTAATAACTTATAATTTAATTTACTGTAGCTAATATTTATAATTAATTTCAATTTATTATTAATTAATATTAGCTTCAATTTATTATTAATAAATATAATATTAATTAATTTCAATTTATTATTAATTAATATTTATAATATAATGTTAGAATTTAAAATATAATACAAAATATTTAATGTTTAATATTCAATTAAAAATGACGTTATATATTTAGTATAGAATAAAATGAATAGAATAGAATATTTAAAAGTAACTTATATATTTATATATTTAGTATATAATAGAATAAAATGAATATATAAAAGTAACGTTATATATTTAGTATTTTAATATAATAAATATTATATTTTGATTATTGGATATATTTTGAATAACAATGTAAATATAATATAAGGAAACAGAGTAACATCTAAAGTGTTTCAGCTTAGTGGTAAGGTGTTGGAATTTTTAAGAAAATGGTATGCCAACTAATCCGTCCACATGTCACTTTTTCAGCTTTTCAAACTTCGCTCATATGGCAGGAGACAAAATAAAATTAATAATAACTATTATTATTATTATATCATATGGTACCTTATCATATTTCGTATTCCATTCAAGTGCACCGTATCTTACGGTGTATTCTGTACCTTAATAAACAGTAAGCGATATCTAGCAACACATCACTGTTACCGCCAATTTGATTTGCGTGTCGCGTGCGGATCAAAAACGAGTTCTTTTGAAAAATGTAGCTACGATAACGACAACTCGAGTATCGTCTCACAAGGATTCTTGATCTTATTAACTAATGATAGTAACGATTAACGGGGGTTGATTTTAATTTGAAGAAAAAGCAATTAAAATAAAAAGTGATTATCAAAATAAGCTAAAACGGTTAATCTGCTGTTTTGATTTGGCAACTTATCATCGACCCAAATAATTCTCAATTCCTAAGCGGACTCTATTTCCTTTTCGATTATAATAACAATCAAACAAGCGTAATTGATATTATATGATAAATATTCCTAATTTCTGAATTAAGCAAACGGATGAAATATATCAATCGTGAATTAAGCAAACACAATAAACATACGTGAATTAAGCAAACGCGATTAAAGTATAGGAACATGCAATCATCGAAATAAATCAATATAACCTTAGATAAATCGAATTAAGCAAACAAGATATCAAGATTAGAATTGAAAGGAAATAGATTAATTGGAAAATATAAGAACCTCAAAGTGTTGGCGAAAACCGATCACAGCAGATTAATCCTTGGAATTAGTTCTCCATAATTCGTCTCTTCGAGCGTAAAAAATTAAAATCGTAAAAAGTGTGTAAGTGAACAGCTGCGGCTGCTAGGTTAAATAGAAAAACCTAAAAAACTCGTTTACAACCCAACTGGGTCAAATACATAACCCAGGCCAATTCTAAATGACCCGAAACTAAATAAAACTAATGTAGCAGCTTCAAACGAAATTCTGGAAAAATGACTCTGAATCTGACTTCGACTCCAACACAAAAGTTGTAGCTCTCTCTTAGATTTCCATCGACTGGTAGAACGCCTCAATCAGATTCCTGGAACTCCGGTTATAATTTAATTTTCGTACTTAATTTTGTGTGTGACCCTGTAGGATTTTGCGACGTTGGGAATTATATTAAATCATGTATTTAACATAATAAACAGTAAGCGATATCTAGCAACACATTACTGTTACCCAAGTCACAAAATTGTCATGTGATCTGACAAAATCTTTTGTGATAGTATTTGTATGTACAATTATCATTTTGTCTTTATGTTTATATTGAACACAAGGCATATATCGTGTCATCCTTATCCAGTTCAATATTGGACCCTTAGACATTTATCCTGTTATGCATGATGGACAAATTCCATTTAGGCTACTCATGTCCCTCAACATGCTTTGTGAAGTACCCATCAACTGTCTTTATAATCATCTAGTTACGGGCAACTTTGATCAGCAATAAAGTACTTGACTCTACATCTAATGTTCATAGTAGTTTCAGGTCGAAGGGTGGTATACACCATTATCACCATGAGAGTAACTTATGACACTTTGCATAACATTCTATATAGTACTCTCATAATGGGTCAGTCCAGTATAAATATTACTCCTAATATTCATACTTATGTCAAGACTTGATAACTCTTTATCCATGATCCATGAGATGTGATCACCAGTCTATCTATATAATAGTTTTAATGTTTTAAGGCTATCCCATTTCACATTAAAGCTCGACTATGGATGCTTTAAGAATAGTGTACTCATGTTTAATGGAATCTCATGATTAAGTTACACTTAATATTTCATTAAACGAACTAGTTATTCTAGGGACTTTATCTTTTTGGAAAAACAAACATAATAAAGAAATGCTTTTTATTATTAATAAATAATTCGATACAAGTACCAAAAGTATTGGCCTCTAGGGCTTACACCAACAATCTCCCACTAGCACTAGAGCCAATCAGGCATACCCTTAATACCCATATATCTAGTATGACCATCATGCTTCTGTTGTGCAAGAGGCTTTGTCAATAGGTCTGCAATATTGTCAAGTGTGGGTACTTTGCATATCTTCACATCTCCCCAATCTATTATCTCTCGAATGAGATGATAACGCCTAAGTATGTGCTTGGATTGTTGGTGAGATCTATGTTTTTTAGCTTGTGCGATGGCACCATTGTTATCACAATAAAGATCAATGGTATCCACAATGCTAGGGATTATTCCAAGTTCACTAATGAACTTCTTGATCCAAACAGCTTACTTTGCTGCATTTAAGGCAACAATATACTCGGCCTCGGTTGTAGAATTAGCAACTGTCTCTTGCTTTGAACTCTTCCAGCTTACAACGCCACCATTTAGGCAGAACACATAACCAGATTGCGATTTGAAGTCATCCTTATCTGTCTGGAAGTTAGCATTGGTGTAACCAATTACCGTGAGCTCTTCTTGACCTTCATATATCAAGAATGTATCCTTATTCCTTCTCAAGTACTTAAGGATATTCTTGACATCTACCTAGTGAGTATCACCAAGATCAGATTGGTACCTACTCATTACACTTAAAGCATATGAGACATATGGTTGAGTACATAACATGGCATACATGATAGATCCTATTGAAGATGCATATGGAATCTTATTCATGTGATCCCTTTCTTCCTTAGTTGAATGGGATTGTGTTTTTATAGACACAGACCATGTTGCATAGGTATGAATCATTTATTGGAATCATGCATATTAAAGCATCTCAACACTCTGTCTATGTATGTACTCTGACTTAGGCCAAACAGTTTTTGTGATTTATCTCTATAGATCCTGATTCCTAATATATAGGCTGTTTCACCAGGGTCCTTCATAGAAAAATATTTCCCTAACCAAGCTTTTACTTGTTGCAAGGTAGGGATATCATTTCCAATGAGTAATATGTCATCTACATATAATACCAGGAAAACGATCATGCTCTCACTAACC
Source organism: Lathyrus aphaca (assembly GCA_963966055.1). Taxonomy (NCBI): domain Eukaryota; kingdom Viridiplantae; phylum Streptophyta; class Magnoliopsida; order Fabales; family Fabaceae; genus Lathyrus; species Lathyrus aphaca. The sequence continues at coordinate 454,018,654 of OZ014525.1, read as the reverse complement.
TTCTTGTAGACACAAGGCTCGTTTCATTCTTTATGAATCCATATTGTTTTACAGTTTCATCAAAACGAAGATTCCAGCTTCTTGAAGCTTGCTTCGATCCATAAATTGATCGATGTAACTTGCATATCTTATGGCCTTCTTCAGGTATGTCAAATCCTTCAGGCTGTGTCATGTACACATCCTTAAGAAGATTCTCATTAAGGAAAGCATTATTGACATTCATCTTCCATATTTCATAATCATGATATACGGCGATAGCAAGTAAAATTCGAATAGATTTAAGCATTGCAACTGGTGAAAAGGTTTCATCATAGTCTATCCCATTAATTTGTTTATAACATTTAGCAACCAATCTTGCCTTATAGGTATGTACTTTACCATCCATGTCAGTATTCTTTTTGAAGACCCATTTGCATCATATAGGATTAATTCCTACAAGAGGTTCTACCAAGGTCCAAACTTGGTTTGTGTACATGGAATCCATTTCAGATTTCATGGCTTCTAGCCACTTCTCAGACTAATGACCAGTTATGGCCTCTTGATAGGTTGTAGGCTCATCTTGATCCATGAGTAATACATCACCTTGATCAGTTATGAGATATCCATATTTTTCTGGTTGGTGATGTATCTTGCTTGACATACGTTGGTTTTGTTTTACTCGAGTAGGTTGCTCTTCCACAACTATTTGTGATTCCTACTCTAATTCCTCCATAGGTGTATCAATGCTTTGTGATTCTTGAATTTCTTTAAGCTCTACTTTCCTCCCACTGATTCCTTTAGAAATAAAATCTTTTTCCAAGAAGACTCCAGTTCGAGCGACAAACATTTTTTCCTCAGAAGGATTATAGAAGTAATATCCTCTTGTTTCTTTAGGATATCCTACAAATAAGCATTTGTCAGATTTAGGCTCAAGCTTAGTTGAAACTTGTTATTTCACATAAAGTTCACAACCCAAACCTTCATGTAAGACATAGGTGGTTTCTTACCATTCCATATCTCATATGGTATCTTTTCTACCTTTTTGGATGGAACACAGTTAAGTGTGTAAGCTACTGTCAGTAGTGCATGTCCCCAAAAGGAGTTTGGAAGATCGACGTGACTCGTCATGGATCAGACCATGTCTAACAAAGTTCTATTTCGTCTCTCAGATACACCATTCCATTATGGTGTTCCAAGAGGAGTGAGTTGGGATAGAATCCCACACTCTTTTAGATGGTCATCAAACTCTAAGATTAAATATTCACCGTTTCGATCTGATCGAAGAGTTTTAATATTCTTACCTAATTGGTTTTGTACTTCATTATTGAACTCCTTGAACTTTTCAAAGGATTTAGATTTGTGTTTCATTAAATACACATAACCATATCTAGTGAAATCATCAGTAAATGTGATGAAGTATCGAAAACCTCCTTTGGATGGTATGTTCAGTGGTCCACATACATCAATATGTATGAGGGCCAACAAATAATTTTCCCTTTCACCTTTTCTTGTGAATGGGGTCTTTGTCATTTTTCCAATTAAACAAGATCCGCATTATCATATGATTCGTAATCAAAAGAGTCCAATAGTCCATCTTTATGGAGTTTGGAAATGTGTTTCTCATTTATATGGCCTAAGCGACAATGCCAAAGGTAACTTGGATTTAACTCATTAGTTTTCATCCTTTTAATATTAATGTTATAAATTGGCATTTCAAGATCAAGGACATATAATTCATTGTTCATTTGTGTAGTAACATAGAATATATCATTAAAATAAATAGAGCAACAATTGTTATTTATTATAAATAAAAAAACCAAACTTGTCCAAACAAGAAACAAAAATAATATTCCTGCTAATTGCAGGTACATAATAACAGTTCTCTAACTGAAGTATTAAACCATTAGGTAAAGTCAAATCATAAATTCCTACAGCTAAAGCAACAACCTTTGCTTTATTTCCAACTCGTAGGTCAACTTCACCTTTTTCCAAAAATCTACTCATTTTTAGTCCCTACACATTAGTACAAATGTGAGAACCACATCCAGTATCTAATACTCATGATGCAGAAGTAAATAAATTAATTTCTATAACAAAAATACCTGAAGTTGAAGTCTCCACTCCATTCTTCTTATCTTCCAGGTACTTTGGGCAGTTTCTCTTCCAGTGTCCGGTCTTACCGCAATAGAAGAAAGTGCCCTCTTTAGTTATGCCTCCACTAGGCTTCAAAGCAGGTGCAGTATGTTTGGGTTCGGCAACTTCCTTGCCTTTCCATTTACCACCCTGCTTGGTGAGCCTTTTGTTCTGTTTCTTTCCATTACTGATCATCAGAATGGATTTCCCTTTTGACTTCAGATTTTGCTCGGCAGTTCTTAGCAATTCAAGAAGAGATCTGTCCATATCATTCATGTTAAAATTAAGGACAAATTGACTGAAACTCTCCGACAATAATTGCAGGATCAAATCAGTTGCAAGCTCTTTCTTGAGGGGAAATCTCAATCTTTCAAGATTATCTGCATACCCAATCATCTTGAGTACATGGGGACTGATGGGAAAATAGCAAGTGTACTATTTTTGCCCACTGTAGTAATAATAGGGAAAAATTCCCCGAATATCGATCTCGAGGACTGTGTGGCAAATTAAGTTTTTTAATTGTTTCAATTGAACAAAAATTCTTTAGAGTTGGTTTAGATATTATCAAATGACTTGCAAACATAAAATTTAGGAAAATTATAAGGATGACAAATATGAGAATTATATTAGGGAAGGTGTATGAGAAATTCTTATAATGACAAATTATTTATATTTGTTAAAATAACACTGCAACTAAAACACTACCGCCTTTCAAATCTAGTTTTTAAAAGATTCCTCTAAGAAAAACCTTTGGTATTCCTTCTATACCCCAATTCCTTGATTGTATAGAAAGAACACCAAACTTTTACACATTGAAAGTTTTTACGGTTAAATATGATATCTCAATTCCTTGGTCATATGCGATAAAAAGTTTTGATTGAAAAAAAACATTAACGGTGGCATTCCTACCTACTGTTAACCGTTGATTAAAAATCTCATTTTCCAATATTGATTTTTATAATAAGATCGGATTAATCAACACAATGAAAATAGAAGCAGTGTCTTTACAAGAAACTCAGGGACACCCCTAGCATTGGGGGGTTTAGCCACTCATATTCAAAACAATGAAAATCACATACATAAGGAAAATAGACATTACAATATTCAAAGGATTGGTTGGATCGTCAATTGCTTCTGCGTTTGATCGATCATTCTTCTCCTCTTTTAATCTCTTGTTCTCTCCCAAGTGTAAAAATTCCAAAGTCAAAAGTGTCGTGTCTCAGTCACAACCAGCCTAATGTATCAGATTACAAAAATGCATACAAAATTCCTAAACTGCCCTCAGTACATAAAAATTTGGAAATGACAAAAAATTGCATCCAGGTGCCATGACACGGGTCGTGTTGTGTGACACGGGCACCCGTGTCAGGCTGCTGGAACTTTTGGCTGTGCACATCATCAATGAGGACTATGACATGGGCCGTGTCATGTGACACGGACACCCATGCCATGCTTCTGTGTTGCCCTCAAACATTGTTCAGGTCTTAGTTTCTTTTGACATCCTGACACGGGTCGTGTCATGTGACACGGGCACCCGTGTCAGGCTTCTGAAACCCCATTTTTCTCTATTTCCTTACACTCGGATCGCCATTGCATTAGTATCTGATCACCAGCTTGTTAAATGCCTGAAAACACACTAAAAACAACCAAATTAAACGCACCAACGATAGAAACGATAAACGCATAACATGCTCGCCACATACAGGAATAACAAGAAAAGACATAAACACACGACTCAAAAACATACCAAAATCAAAAGAACTAACAACTAAAATAGCTTGAAATATATGACTAAAAATCACCGATCAAACTCCCCTGAACTTGAACTTTTGCTTGTCCTCAAGCAGAAAGCTTGCATAAATGCACAAGTCAACCATTCGTTACTGAAACTTTCGAGATGAAATGGGGATACTCGTACTTGAGTTTTGTTCCAAGTTACCGGACGGGTACTTTTAGTACTTCTCTCTCAATAAAAGTATCTTACAAACACCGAACCGCGGTAGCACCACAGACCTTAATCCTCTTTTTGGTAACCTCTCCGACTATGCTTTGGGCTTAAGTCTTCCTATCAATTTTCCCCCGTCTTCATTCGGACACTCGTTTTAAGGCTTTTTGTGATTTTTCATTGTATACACAAGATTGATCAATCAAAGAAATGTTTTTTTTAGACACCGTTATTTTCTTGTCACTTAAGGACGACTTTTAGGTTCAACCGTCATTAGGTTGAATAACCGGGTGAAGGTTACCCAACTTAGAGGGATCGGTTGTCTAATTGTCTCTTTTTTTTTACGGTGTCTTTTCTTTTCTTTTTTTTCTTTTTCTCGATCAACCTTGCACAACAATTAGTATAAATGAAGCCTGACTGTCATGATAAACTAATAAGGGGGTACTTCTCAGATTAAAGTACCATAGCACAGATCTACATGTAGGACTCGTTACTTATTCAGAGGATTCAGTGTGTTTGCGTTATACCTTCACATCAAGATTTTTCTAATTTCTTCACCCGATTCTTTTTCACTTAACTCTCTACACTTTCTCCTCACCTCACTCGCAAGACAAATTATTTTTTTAGTTCAGCTCAGGGGTGCTTTCACAAATGATTACAATTATACATTCAAGCAGTACAGACTCGCAACTAGAATTAACAGCAAAAACATAAAACAAACTAAACAAAACAAAATAACTAAATGAAACCCTCCCACACCAGAACTCAGCAGTGTCCTCACTGATGGAGAACTAGTGCGAACATGGGACTCACAAGGACTACTGAGGTGAAGGCTGGTCTCACAGATGCATTTGCTTCAACCATTTGTACGTTTCTCCTATGAGTTTGCCTTGGCGGATTTGCTCTCTCCCTTGCCGGGTCTGTTCTTCTCCTTGTTTTGTCTACTCACTCAGAAGATAGCACATTTCATTCTGCATCCACTTCCAGTCCTCTTTACTCATGCTCCACGAACCCGTTTTTTGATTACGTGAGTTATCAACTGGCGATATAGGGTCCATTTCAGGTTGATAACCTTCTTCGCCATCCGTACCTGCAACATCTTCAAAAACAACTTCGTCGTCCTGTAAAGGACTCTCATATAACCAATTAGCCTCGTTTTCAATACTGATAAAATCAGGCGCAAGCAAGGCTAACAGGTGATGGTTACGACTATCCAAAGAATAATAATCATTAAAAACCTTAATCATACCTTGTGTAGTGAGAGTAGCAAGGTCAATTTTTGTTTTACCTGCAACAATTGGTTCCTCCCTCAGAAGAGCATCATATCCAAAGTGGTCGGCTATTTGAGTTATCATGCCTCCCACTGATATCTCACCAGAATTAGCATTTGCCACTCATTTCAGATGATCGGCTGCAAAAGCCGCTACATTGATTAGCTCCTTGTTGGACATGTCGTATAGCAGGTATAATTCCTTCTGAGTCGCTACTCCCGTGTTGTCCCCTCTACATAACAAGGTATATGCCAAGCCTTTTTGTGCATATCTGAAGCACGGGTTGTGAATGCAGGATGCCTTTGCCGCCTTTGCGACATACTCAGGATTTCCTGTGATGGCTTTTCTGAAATCACCTACAGTAAAAGTACTCGGGGGAGCTCCAGGTCCAAAGCTAGGAAGCTTCAGAACTTCTCCCAGTTCGGCCACAGACAATGAATGATCAGTATTAAACAGACAGAACCTTAATGTTCCGAAATACTCTTCATCAGAACCCGTCCACCTGTGTTTTAGCTGAAACTCCAAAAAACTCAGAAATTCAAAGGTTATGCGCTCAAAGGTTGGCGCTTCAAATTGCATAAATTCAAGCATGCCAAGAGTATGAAACATTTTATGCACTTCAAATCTCAGTCTTAAATTATCAAGATTATCATTACAAATATACCTTACCGGAATCAACTTACGCTTGACCAATACCAAGTATTTCCTCTGATGCTCAGGATCCTCGAACAAAATGTCGTGAGCGTTCGCCATACGGTGGGCTCTCTTACGGGGGCAAGATGGTTCAGCCATAGCCTTTCCAGTGTCCCTTCGTGGAGGCATTCTCAAATTCCTGCAAAAATAAACAAACGAAATCCGAAATTCGGATTAGAAGAAAACGTCACCGTAGGAGTGACAAGGAAGGTGGGAGGAGCACTTTTTGTGAAGAGGGTATAGTGTTTGGGTGAGTGGGTGTTAGAGAAAATGAAGGTTTTTAGTGAGAAGAAAAATGGAGGTTGGGTTTTTAGAGATGAAGAGTTTGGAGAAGAAGAGAGATTTTTGTGAAAAAGAAAAGTAAAAAGGATAAACGAGTGGTGGAGATTACAAAATTCACGGGCCCCACTCATTAAAGAGATAAAACAAATTGAAAATGTGAATCCTCCTCTCTAACACGGGCCGTGTCGCGTGACACGGGCACCCGTGTCAGGCCCCTGCAAAAGAAGAACATTAGCCTTAAATCAGAAAAAGACCCAGGACCTGCAACACGGGCACCCGTGTTGCACCTCTAACTTTCACAAAACTCAGCAAAGCAATCATGTCCACGTATCCTCCTGACACGGGTCGTGTTGTGTGACACGGGCACCCGTGTCAGGGCCCTGAATTTGCTCAAACACGAGTCTCGCACGATATTTAGACCGTTTCTCCACTTTGTCTTTCCTCCACCGGATCTGTGAGAAATTTATTCAACCTACCTACAAAATGAACAAATAAAGATGAATAAAAAAACATTGTGGGTTGCCTCCCACGCAGTGCTACATTTAATGTCACATGGCTCAACGGTCACTCATCCTACCGGGTAAGACGAATGACATTGGCATGATCTCTAGGTTGTCCTTGGAAATAAGGTTTCAACCTTTGCCCGTTCACTTTGAAGATGTCTCCATTAGACTGATTTTTTATCTCGACCGCCCCATGCGGGAAGACGCGATGAACCTCAAAGGGTCCCGACCACTTAGATTTTAGTTTCCCGGGAAACAGTTTCAGCCTTGAGTTATATAGTAAGACAAGTTGTCCTTCCCAAAAGTCTTTCCTTTGAATTCTCTTGTCATGCCATTTTTTTGTTTGATCTTTGTAAACCTTGGCATTCTCATATGCCCGGTTCCGGAATTCCTCTAACTCGTGAAGTTGGAGGATGCGAGAGCTTCCGGCCTTAGATAGGTCCATATTCAAATACTTAGAAGCCCAAAACGCCTTGTGTTCGAGTTCCAACAGTAAATGACATGCCTTTCCGTAAACCAACTGATATGATGACATGTCGATCGGTGTTTTGAAAGCCGTTCGGTATGCCCATAGAGCGTCATCCAACTTAATAGACCAATCCTTCCGAGATGAGTTCACTGTCTTCTCCAGAATTTGTTTGAGTTGTCTATTTGATAACTCTACTTGGCCACTTGTTTGCGGATGGTATGGAGTGGCTACCCGGTGTTTCACATTATACTTTTGTAGAAGCCTCTCCATGAGGTGATTTAGGAAGTGGGTTCCTCCATCACTTATTAAAGCTCTAGGCACACCAAATCTTGTGAATATATTATCCTTCAAAAATCTTGTAACCACTTTCGCATCGTTGGTGGGTAGTGCTACCGCTTCCACCCACTTTGATACGTAATCCACAACAACCAAAATGTATGTCTTTCCAAATGACTGAGGAAATGGTCTCATGAAGTTTATTCCCCACACATAAAATAACTCCACTTCAAGCATAGAGTTTTGGGGCATCTGATTTCTTCTTGATATGTTCCTGGTCCTCTGACATCGGTCACACTCCTTCACCAACTGCTGAGCATCTTTGAATAAAGTAGGCCAATATAACCTTGATTGAAGGACTTTAGTTGTTGTCCTGTCACCACTGAAATGCCCTCCATACTTGAAATCATGACATGCTTTTAGTACATCTTTCCGTTCTTCTTCTGGTACACACCTTCTGACCAAACCATCCACTCCTATTTTATATAGAAACGGATCATCCCATATATAAAACCTGCAATCATGAACAAACTTTTTTCTTCTGTTAGAGTCAAAATCATTAGGTATAATACCACCGACCAAATAGTTTGCATAATCCGCAAACCACGGAACACCAATCATAGATAATATATGTTCATCTGCGAACTCATCCTTTATAGGTGATAACGAGAAATCGTATCATTTTATTACTACGTTTTAAGTCCAATTTATCGCACATTTATCATATTAACACCCGATTCTTCGAGTTTTCTATGTCATATTGCAGGTATAACATTTCTAGAGCTAAATCATGAGCCAAAGATGAAATGAACAAAAACAAGCATGAAAAGAAGAAGAAGAAAGGAATTCTGTAATTCTGCATAATTTGTAACAACCACGGTCGTTACCACATCGTCACGACCGTGACGCCCAACGTGGACCACTCACGATCGTCACTCAAGTGTCACGACCGTGACACGCTTTAAATGCAAAAAGTGAGCGTGACACCTTTGTCACGAACGTGACAAAGGAAAATAGGTTTTATTTGGATTGAATTGGTCACAGACGTGCAACGTGAGTCAAAAAAGTGTCTATTATTTCTCAAACCCAGTATGCATTTTCTCCTGGATTCTGTCTTCAACGGAACGATACCCACGCTATGGATTTCAACTGCCCAAGCCCAATATTATTTTCTATAAATAGCCTAATTACGAAGTAGAAAGTACAGAGTTTTATTTTAGGATTTTCGCGGAAGCTATGCCGTATTTTTGTTGCACCCTTATTTTATTTTCTAGCAATTGTTCTTGTTTTATTTTCTGCTTCTATATCCAAACCAAACTAAATAACAATTTCCAACATTAGGAAATTGTTATTATTAATTTCATTTCAGCCTTCAGAAATTCGTTTAATTTTATTTTTTTCGATTCCGGTTCCGCACTCCGAGCTTACCAGTCTGTGGAAGAAGGAGTATTAAAGTTTTAATCATTCAGGTTTTTATATTTTCGCATTTATTTTAAGTTATTTATTTTGTTTATGTTAAGAAATTGTTTTTATTAATATATGTCTGTTTCTGCACCTGTCTGGTACAACAAAAATGAGTAGCTAAACAAATTAGGCGGTATGTAATTAAACTAAACCAAACCGGTAAAATCAAATCTAGGCTAAAATAAATAAGAACTTAAATTCTGGCTGTGACTTTTTATTATTAAAACTAATCTTTTTGTTACGAGAGTAAGAAAAGTGTAATAGGTTAGGTCGAGACCACGAGAGTGTGAGATTTTAACCAGATAGCTAAAGTTAGGCATTTGATTTAAATACAGCGAGAGCGCTTTAAAATGAATTAGACTTATTAAGTTTTCAAAAATTATTCTCTAAACACTTATGGGCTAGCGAGAGCAGGCATAGGGCTTTAGGAGTAAGATATGAGATAAGACCACGAGAGTGTGAGTTAAGGGTATTTAAACTGATAATCTCTACAAAATAATTTAAGTGAACCACCTTTATAAGCTTAGGTTAGATTGACCCGCATAGGTTAACATAATTACATACCGACCGCTTTATTATTTTTCATTAAAACTAAAATTTAATTCTCGTTCTAATCCTTAAAACCAAATCGTGACAAACATCCACCTTAGCTAAACTAGTAGACCCTCTAGCACTAAGTGATCATAAAATCCCTGTGGGATCGACAATCTTTTATATTACTTCGATAGGTTGTGCGCTTGCAGTTCAGATACCGCTAGACACATACCACGTCTTCGCGCCCATCAAGTTTTTGGCGCCGTTGCCGGGGATCTTAATTTAGTTACTAGTGCACTATTAGAGTAGCATTGTCTAGACTAAGGTAACAACTTATTCTTTTCCTAATCTAATTTCCTGAGTGTATGCCAAGTACTCGCTCTCAAGGCGAAGACTTGCAACCTCCAGTTCTAGAATTAGAACGCTTCTTACACGTAAGAAGACGAATATTCGATTACGAACGAAAATACAACATTCCAGATCTTCAAGTTGATCCACCTAAACCGGTCGGAACATCAAAGGACGCAGAGATGGCTGAAGAACCGAATCATCCACTCAAATATTACGCTAGTCCTTCGCAAGCTGAGCCGCATTCCAGCATTGCCGCACCGGCTATCAACCGAAACGATTTCGAATTGAAACCTTCGCTGATATCATCCGTGCAACAAAATCAATTCGCCGGAAATCCTACCGAGGATCCGAACCTTCATCTTTTGATATTTGTGCAGTACGCAGATACTGTAAAAGCTAATGGAGTTACCCAAGAAGCTATTAGATTACGTCTCTTTCCTTTTTCACTTCGAGACAGAGCTAGAGCCTGGCTTCAATCTTTACCCTCGAATTCAGTAACTACGTGGGAGGAACTAAAGAGAGTCTTCTTGACAAGATATTTCCCACCTAGCAAGACAGCTATGCTAAGAGCTCAAATCAACGGATTTAAGCAAAAGGAAAACAAGTCACTTTTCGAAGCTTGGGAACGCTACGAAGATATGCTGAGACTTTGTCCACATCACGGATTAGTAGAATGGATGGTCATCCATACCTTCTACAATGGACTCTTGTACAACACAAGAATGACAATTGACGCTGCCGCAGGCGGCACACTAATGGACAAACAGTATAATGATGCTTATGCACTTATCGAGAGTATGGCCCAGAACCATTACCAATGGGGAAGCGAGAGAGTCGCAACTGAGAAACCAACAAAAGGAGGTATGTACAAAGTGAATAGTATGGATCAAGTCAATGCAAAGTTTGACCAACTAAACCAAAAGATCGACAACTTGGCCATAACACCAACAACCACCGTGGCTGCGGTAACACCTAACTGTGAGTTATGTGGAGTTCCAGGACATGATGTCCCTGATTGTCAACTATTAGCAGGAATTCCCACAGATCAAGTGAATTATGCTCAAGGAAACCCGTACTCAAACACATACAACCCAGGTTGGAAGAATCATCTGAACTTCTCTTATAAGAACAACAATGCTTTATACGCACCAGGTTAAGCACCAGCTACACCACCAAGATATCAAAAGACTGCTCCTAATGTTCCTAGAAAATCAAACCTTGAGTTGATGATGGAGAACTTCATAGCTACCCAATCTCAAACAAACAAGGATTTCCTAAACCAAAACATACACACTAGTGAGCAGATTAAACAATTAGTGAGCAAGGTAGATGCGTTAGCTACACATAACAGAATGCTTGAAACTCAGATTTCACAAGTAGCTCAACAACAAGCACCTACCGCTGCACCAGCTGGAGTATTTCCTGGACAACCCCAACCTAATCCAAAAGGACAGGCCAATGCTGTGATATTAAGAAGTGGCAAGGAACTTGACGGACCTACCGATCCAAGACTTGACAATCCAGCCATGTACCAAAAACCGGATAAGCCGACTGAAATGGTGAATGAACCAGAAGAAAAGGAAGATAATAATCAAGAGGCAGTGGAGAAAGAAAAGCCTTATGTGCCTCCACCACCTTATAAACCACCAATTCCGTACCCTCAGAGATTAACCAATTCTAAGACGATGGGCCAGTTCAAGAAATTTGTTGAACTTCTGAAACAGCTGAATATTACTATTCCGTTTACAGAAGCTATCACTCAAATGCCCTCGTATGCTAAGTTTCTAAAAGAAATCTTATCCAATAAGAAAAAGATAGAGGATAACGGAACCGTTACACTTACTGCTGAGTGTAGCGCAATAATTCAAAATAATATGCCTCCTAAGCTAAAAGATCCAGGAAGTTTCTCTATACCCTGTGTAATAGGAAAATTCGTCATTGACAAAGCTCTATGCGATTTAGGAGCCAGTATCAGTGTTATGCCCTTAACAATTTGCAAGAGGCTAGACATGGGAGACCTAAGACCAACTAAAATGTCAGTTCAACTAGCCGATCGCTCTATTAAGTATCCTGTAGGCATACTAGAAAACGTCCCAGTACGTATAGGACAATTCTACATTCCTACTGATTTTATAATCATGGACATCTCTGAAGACTCCACTACACCTATCATACTAGGAAGACCATTCTTAGCTACCGCCGGAGCTATTATAGACGTAAAGAAAGGAAAGCTAACCTTTGAAGTAGGTGAAGAGAAAGTTGAATTTATTTTAACACAATTCTTACAATCACCAGCTATAGAGGATACATGCTATTTATTGGATGTAATTGACGAATGTGTAAGAGAAATGGAAATGAAAGAAACTACCTATTCTGAAATTATGAAAATTCAAATCCCTCCGATTTTCGAAGATGACAATTGGTGTGAACCATATCAGGACGATGGTCTAAGCGAAAGTTTAGCACTTACACCGGATCCCATGCCAAGTAAGAATAAACCTACATTAGAATTAAAAACTTTACCTAAGAACCTAAGATACGAATTCCTAGACATTGAATGTACAAGACCAGTTATAATCAATTCCAGTTTAGGAACAATTGAAACAAAGAAACTTTTAGATGTCTTAAAGAAATATCCAACTGCATTAGGATATAACATATCTGATCTCAAAGGAATATGCCCTTCAATCTGTATGCATCGTATTCTGCTAGAAGAAGATTGCAAAACCTCCAGAGAATCTCAAAGAAGAATTAACCCAATCCTTAGCACTGTAGTAAAGGAAGAAGTAAAGAAACTACTAGACGCTGGAATAATATATCCAATCTCTGATAGTAAATGGGTTAGTCCAGTACATGTAGTACCAAAGAAAGGAGGTATCATTGTTGTGAAAAACGCTAAAGGCGAATCGATATCACAAAGAGTAGTGACCGGACATAGAGTGTGCATCGATTATCGTAAACTAAATAAAGCCACTCGAAAAGATCATTTCCCACTACCTTTTATAGATCAAATGTTAGAACGATTAGCCAAACACTCATATTTCTGTTATCTTGATGGTTACTCAGGATTTTTCCAAATCCCTATCCACCCAGATGATCAAGAAAAGACTACATTCACATGCCCTTATGGAACGTTCGCTTATAGACGAATGCCCTTTGGATTATGCAACGCTCCTGCAACCTTTCAAAGATGTATGATGTCAATATTTGCAGATTTCATAGACAACATCATGGAAGTGTTCATGGACGACTTCTCTGTATGCGGGCAAAGTTTTGAAGGATGTCTATCAAATTTAGAAATGGTGTTAGAAAGATGTGTAAAAGTAAACCTCGTACTTAATTGGGAGAAATGTCATTTTATGGTCAGAGAAGGAATCGTACTAGGACACGTTATATCTGACAAGGGAATTGAAGTTGATAAAGCTAAGATAGAAGTCATAAAAGATCTTCAACCCCCTAAGACCGTTCGAGAAATACGAAGCTTTTTAGGACACGCCGGTTTCTACCGACGATTCATCAAAGATTTCTCGAAAATCACTAAACCTCTTACCGGTTTATTAATGAAAGACGCTGAGTTCATATTCAATGAAGATTGTCTTAAAGCATTCGAAACTCTAAAAACAGCCCTCATCACCGCACCAATCATGCAACCCCCTGACTGGAGATTACCTTTCGAAATCATGTGCGATGCGAGTGGCTATGCTGTAGGCGCAGTTCTAGGACAAAGGAAGGACAAGAAACTTCACGCAATTTACTATGCCAGTAGAACCTTAGATTCTGCTCAGATGAACTACGCCACTACTGAAAAAGAATTGTTAGCAGTTGTCTTTGCGCTTGACAAATTCCGTTCCTACCTAGTGGGAGCGAAAATAATCGTTTACACAGACCACGCTGCTATCAGATATCTATTAACCAAGAAAGATGCTAAACCAAGACTCTTGAGATGGATTTTACTCTTGCAAGAGTTTGATATCGAAATAAAAGATAAGAAAGGTACTGAAAACGTCGTAGCGGACCATTTATCTAGAATAGAAGGTATTAAACCCGAACAAGTGCCGATCAACGACGATTTTCCGTATGAACAGCTGATAACACAAATAGGAAGCGACCCAGTTCAGTTAGACATAGATGAACCACAACCCGTGGAAACAATCCAAACAACCGTAGGACTGCCATGGTACGCTGACATTGTCAACTACTTAGCTGCAGGAGCACTTCTACCTGATTTAACCTATCAGCAGAAAAAGAAATTCTTTCACAATCTCAAACATTATTATTGGGACGAACCATTATTGTTTAAAAGAGGACCCGACGGAAACTTTCGTCGATGTATTCCCGAAGAAGAAATAGAAGATGTCATTGCTCATTGTCATTCATCTCCTTATGGTGGACATGCAAGCACTTCCAAGACTTGTGCAAAAATCTTACAAGCCGGCCTGTTCTGGCCTAATTTATGGAAAGATGTCCACATCGCTGTTATAAATTGCGATCGGTGTCAACGCACCGGTAATATTACAAGAAGAGATGAAATGCCTCAAAGAGGAATATTAGAAGTAGAAGTCTTTGACGTCTGGGGAATAGATTTCATGGGACCATTCCCATCATCTTTCGGTAATAATTACATACTCGTAGCTGTCGATTATGTTTCAAAATGGATTGAGGCTATAGCTTCTCCTACAAATGACACACGAGTAGTAATTAAGCTTTTCAAGAATATAATCTTTCCAAGATTTGGTGTGCCTAGACTTGTCATAAGTAACGGTGGCTCGCATTTCATTTCGAAAATATTTGACAAATTACTATCTAAGTATGGAGTCATACATCGTGTAGCAACACCATATCATCCACAAACAAGTGGACAGGTCGAAGTCTCAAACAGAGAAATTAAACAAATCCTAGAAAAGATTGTCGCCATATCTAGGAAAGATTAGTCATCTAAACTTAATGAAGCTTTATGGGCTTATAGGACAGCCTACAAGACACCCATAGGAACTACACCTTTCAAATTAGTGTATGGAAAGTCTTGTCATCTCCCGGTAGAACTAGAACACAAAACATATTGGGCGATTAAAACACTCAATATAAACTATAATGCCGCAGGAGAAAAGCGAATCCTCGATATTAACGAATTAGAAGAGTTAAGGTTAGATGCTTATGAGAATGCTAAGATATATAAAGAAAGAACTAAGCGGTGGCACGATAAACGCCTATCTAGGAAAGAATTTAGTGTGGGAGACGTTGTACTCGTCTTTAATTCAAGACTTAGGCTCTTTCCTGGAAAATTAAAATCTAGATGGTAAGGACCCTTTGAAATAACTAAAGTGTTCCCGAGCGGAGCAATAGAAATTAAGGGTAGGAATAGTGAACCGTTCACAATAAACGGACAACGATTAAAACATTACCATAAAATTGAAAATAGAGATTATGCAAATAGTCTAAGTGTCGCTCCCCGGATTTCCATCCTGGTACAAACGCAAAAGTGGCGCGGAAAAAAGAATAGAGTCGCCAGCCAGGCATTTTTATCCCGAAGAAAGGGAATGGTAATGCTGCACAAACCAGAAGAAAGAAGAGGAAGGACACAGGTCCTACGAACCAAAGAGACTGAGTTCGGGAGTCGGTTACGACCTGGGAAGGTATTAGCACCCAG
Source organism: Lathyrus aphaca (assembly GCA_963966055.1). NCBI lineage: Eukaryota > Viridiplantae > Streptophyta > Magnoliopsida > Fabales > Fabaceae > Lathyrus > Lathyrus aphaca. The sequence goes on along the minus strand of OZ014525.1, from coordinate 454,003,107 downwards.
ATCGTCCGCCGTACCCGACGGGATCCACGCTTGCAAAAGAAACTGTTTCAAAGGGTGAGGGGATGAAAGCTGCAGCAAAAGAAATGAAAATGAACTGGAAAAGAAATGAGAAAACAAAGAGAAAAATGTAGGGAAAATAAAGATTGTGCTCGAACGGGCCCTACCCCGATGCCTACATACCTCATCAGGATAATGAGGATCAGAGACGCCGTAGTTCCCCTAACTAGGGGTACTAAAAGGAATTTGCTTGTGAATTAAGGGCTTGAACTGCCTATGCCATTGCTCAGGTGTTGCAGACTCGGACGACGAGTGCGTAACCGTCTTGCAAAGTGACAAGTAGGAGCAAGTTCGCGTACGGAGCGAATGAGATGAGAAGAGAATTCCCGAAGGAAAGACGCTTATTGTTTGTTTATGTTTTTTATGAAGCTTTTATGAGTGTGTCACAAGGAAGTGAACTCAAACTCTTTTCCATGGAATGTGCACTTGTCACTACATTCCAAGATGGAATAATAGAACAAGCACACTCAAGTAAGGAGAAGATCCCCAAAACTTGAACCCAAAGATTAGGGCCTAAGCTCACTAACTTGTTAAATTATTAAGTGTTTTGATATTTACAAATGAAGAAATGTTTTTTTATGCTTTTCTTTATGAAGAAGATACCTTGATTAGACTTGTGCATCACAAGGTAAACTTGTACTATCCCAAGATGGGAAGACTACAAGCATACCTCATGGGATAAGGCTATGGATCAAGACATTACTTCAAACATTATTAAGGTGTTTTTTAGAGTTATGAGATGAAAAGAGAAGAAGAACCAAAAGGATCTCAAAGGAAAAATTCTAAAGGGAACTAAAAATAATCCTAAGTGTTAACATGCATGGACGTCCTAAGGGTTAGTGAGGTTTCTATCCTAGTGAAGAAAGAAAGAAGGAGAGAAGAAGAAGAAAAGAAAAAGAGGGAAGAGAAAGGCCTAAGCCCAATAATCACAAGGTTAGCATTAATGAAGAAAGAAGAAGAGATAAGAATTGGAGATGTGGGAATCACACCCACACCTCTCACTTACCTAAGCCCCTGCAATGGTTAGCCAAAATTCAACACATGTTCATCAATAAAATCATGGCAAAGACATGCTTAAAGTTCACCCCAATCTAGATCAAACAATCATGCCAAACAATGCACATACAAGCATTTACGTGTCGAGAATATAGAAGCATGCATCAATCAGCAAGAAAGTCACCCAAACAATCAAATTCAATAATCATATAATGATCTATGGCATTTAGAACAAGTATGGGGATCAAACATGCCAAAAATCATTCAAAAGTAGCTCACTGCTTCAGTGTTAACCGGTTAACCAATCCGTTAACCGGTTAACCATGCCAAAACCTGCGTAAAACAACAAAATCTAGGTGCGTTAACCGGTTAACCAATCCGTTAACCGGTTAACACTGCTAAAAAAGCAGCAAAAACCTGCAGAAACCAGCTCACAAACAGCTTATTCCAAACAACCTCATACCAGTCCAGCAAGCATTTGAACATGAAAATAGTGCATCAATTCACATTAGATGGAATCAAGAAGCTTATGAACATTAATAGACGGATCCGGTTACCAATCAATCAATTAATTCAATCAACACAAACAAATACGCAAACATATGGCGGATCTAAAGCGCAAGCATGCAAATAAGCTAAAATAGAGCTAGATCTGAAATTAACCAACCTACAAAGCTAGATATGATTTGGTAATTGTTGATCGAACTGAAAATGATAGATCTCGTGCAAAGCCTTGAAGATCCGATGCTAAACTTCACACTCCGTGCAAAATAAATGCGAGAACAAGCTCTTGATGCAAAATTTTGGATCCAAAAGCACTTCTAAATCCCAAACCAGATCTGAATCACCACTAAAACCAACAAAAAGATGTAATGAAGTGATGCATGGAGGTCTAGTTCCAAGATCTACACACCTCAAGGCAAGGTTGTGTGATCTTCAAAGAGGAACTTTGAGTGATTTGGAAAATTGGGAGAGAAAAGTGAGAGAATTGTGAGTGAGAGGAATGAAAATTCAGAAAATGAGAGTGAAAAATGAGGGAAGCCCCTTTTGGTTTGGAGAGGAATGATTAAATATGTTTTAGGTTTGGGGCCCAAAAATTAGGATTGGGATCCAAAATTATGGTTTGGGTAGGGTGATTAGGATGTAGCAATGGGATTAGGCTTGGACAAGAGCTCTAGATCTTTCCTTTAATTTCCAATTAATTCAAAAATGAATAAAAATCAGAGAAATGAAAAATGGAGCAAAAATCACACATGCTGAATTGCTGCTGAAAATTCAAAATTCGTGGTCGTTAACCGGTTAACCAATCCGTTAACCGGTTAACGCCAGTGAATTTTGAATTTCCCTCCTTTTGGTGGGAACCTTCAAAAATAAGCCGGTGCCAACCATTTTGATCTGATTTTGATCCCTGATCTTGCCAAATCTCTTTTAACATTATAAGAACATCCCTTGGCTAGAAAAAATGGGGTTGGACCCCTTGAAATCTCACAGTTGACCTTTTCAAGGCTCTGTTGACTTTTTCCTTCATTTGCAATCAACTGAGGCATTGTCTGACTTCCACAGGGAGTTTTCTCATGAAATTTGACACATAGGATCCTCTCAACATATAGAAGACTTGGCCCATGAGAAATGGCCCAAGTTGTGAGGTCTTGGTGATTGAATCCCAAACCCTGATTTGGGTACACCACATAGGAGCTTTGCCTTGTCCTGAGATCTCTGATGATCATGCAATCCTATGAGCTTTTGTCAATGGACTTGATCTTGTAAATGGAGTGTAGACTCACCATAGAAATTGTACAAACTCATTGGGACCCTTCTCATGGCTTGAAATGCTTTTGGGAACTCCCTGTGACCATATGCTGATGCTAGGACATGAAGTATATTATGCTTCATCTTTCCATGCTAGGATGCTGTGGACATGATATATATATGATGAATATGATGTGATATGATGCTTAAAAGAAGAGGGCAAATTTGGGGTGTTACAGCTTCCCCTATTCAATCATCAGTTAATCTGAAAAGGACGATAGTACGGGCTATCGACCATTCAAGATAAACTGTGGTTGAATACCAAGAAGACCAGAAATTTGCACTCTGACGAAGAATGCAACACCGGGAAATAAACCCAAACAGATGACGCTCTGAGGGATAAGAAGGGGAGAAAGAAGCAGACGAGCTTCTTCCAAGTTGAAACTGATATCTGGAATAAGAGAACCAAGACAGACGAGTCTTCAAACAATCCTGTGATGCCAGGAGCTGGACATACGAGTCCTCAAACACTTCAAGCATATAATCTGAGACAGACGAGTCTTCAAACAATCCTGTGACGCCAGGAGCTGGACGTACGAGTCCTCAAACACTTCAAACATAATCTAAGACAGACGAGCCTCCTTCGGATTTACCTGTTACGCCAGGACCGGAAATGCATTTAAGTCTGTGGGATAGACATGCAATCAAGGTAGACGAACCTTCCTCATATATTATCCGTGGATATATGGTACAAGACAGACGAGTCTTCTTAGCAAACCTGTGACGCCAGGTGCAACAACAACAATAATTGGTGCCTGAGACAGACGAGCCTCCTTCGGATTTACCTGTTACGCCAGGACCGGAAACCATTTCGACATTAATTCCCACTGTCAGGATTTGAAACCTTTTCAATACAGACGAGTATTGAATGATCATCAAGATAACACAGACGAGTGCCATAAGTCAATGATACAGACGAGTATCAGACGATGATCCGAGAAACACAGACGAGTGCTTCAGGCCATGATACAGACGAGTATCAGCCACTGGTACAGACGAATACCAGAAATTCAAACACAGACGATCATTTGAAGTAGCAATACAGAAATACCAGGGTAAACAGTAAATCCTCACATACAGATGTAAGCTAGCACAGACGAGTGTTGGGGATGATACAGACGAGTATCCAAGCAAAGCAGACGAGCTTCAGAACACAGACGACTTCTGGGGAATAAAAGCAGACGAGCTTCAAACAAACACAGACGAGTGCTGGATATGATACAGACGAGTATCCACAAATATCAGGCGTGCCAAACACAGACGAGTGCTGGAAAGTTGCAGACGAGCAATAGTTGAAAATACACAGCAAGGCACAGACGAGTGCAGCAAATGACCCAATATCAAACACAGACGAGTGTTGAGGAGTTGCAGACGAACAACCGCAGGTGAGATACCACAACACATACGAGTGTTGGAGATTTGCAGACGAGCAATAGCAAATATCATATCAGAACACAGACGAGTGTCGAAAATTGCAGACGAGCAAACAACAACTGATATAACCAAGCACAGACGAGTGTTTGAAATTGCAGACGAGCATTACGTCAGGCTTATGACGATAAAAACAACGCTTAGTGGGAGGCAACCCATTTTATTATTTTAATCAATTTATCATTTTTTTTCCTTTTATCATTTTATTGTTTTATTTCATTATTATCATTATTGATTCTATTTATGCATTTATTTTCTTATTTCTCTTTATTTTAATTTTAATTTTCTAAATCACTTTTACAGATTTTCTAAAGCTTTTCCACTTTCCTTTTCCCCCTGATTTGTTTCCTCCACATTCACACTAACTATGGCTAACCAACCAAGAAACATTTTGGAAACCAAATTTAGAGGTAGGAACCAAAGAATGAAATTTGAAGAGTTATCACAGAGACCAATGGATTTGACTCTGTACCCGAATGATCTGACTATGGAAACTTTAGGTATACATGATAGCATCCTATACCTGTTTAACCAACTTGGATGGGAGAATGCTCTCATAAAACAAAAGTTTGTGACTTACCGCGAGCTCACCCTTGAGTTCTTAAGCTCCTTAGTTTACTTACCCGAGCGCGATTTTGGATTAAGGAAAGGATTTATCAGTTTCCGACTATTCGGGATCGAATATGACTTTAACCATAAAGAACTAGCTGACTTATTAGGATTCCCTAGTGGGCCATTTGCTTTTACTACCACCCAGGTAGAATTAATGGATATTGAGCTGGACTTCTTTTGGGGAACCTTAACCGGAAATTACCATCCTGAGCCGGATAACATGAACAATGATGAAATACATAACCCTGCTATCCGCTATTTCCATAAGATCCTTGCCCACACCTTCTTTGGAAAGGAAGAAAACCTCACTGGAGTATCTAAAGATGAGATATTCATTATGTCCTGTCTGACCAATGGACAACCAGTTAATGGTGTACCATTCATGATGCAAACTTTTACCCGAATCTAAGAGGAACCTGATCTACCAATATTGGTAGGAGGCCTGGTCACCATGATTGCTGATGCCCTAGGACTTAGATACCAATTACACAAGTGTAACCGTTTAGGAACCATCCGTCCTATGAATCTGAACTTTTGCTTTAACCGCCAAATCATAAGAAACTTAGGACAACCACCTTACGAGTACCTAATCAGAAATGAAGTAGTAACCCTGTTCACATTACCGAACCATGCTAGAGTCAGTGTTCACAATAAAGATAATTGGCTTTATGAGCTTACCCCTCCTGACTATCCATCTACACCCGAAACACCACAATCTTACAGAATTAGGGATGACATAATGACTGATGTAGAAAGTGACCCTGAGACACCTCCTGGTTACCATGACATTGACCACACTGATGAAGTGATTGAAACCCCTGAAGTAAATCAAGTAGGATATGCTGGCAACTTAAAGAAAATTATGAATACTCTTGAAGTTTACCAAGCCGATATTAATGATGTTAAAGATGAGGTTAAAAGCATGCGATTGGACGTTATAGGTTTAACTGACATAACATGTGAACAATTCTACCATTTAAACTCCGCACTTGAAGATTTGAAGAAGCAACTTTGAAAATGCTGTAGTGATTTAATTTATTTTACTTTTCGCTTTTGTTTCTAGTTAGTTTTAACATTTTGCAAACATTTCGTAGCTTATTTTTATCAATGTAATTTTCCTTCCATTATATCAAAAGCAAAGTACTTCTAGTTTTGCAACTTTCTAATTTAATCAATTTCCATGTTTTTCATTATTTACTGTTATATTTAAATTGCTTAATACTTTATGAATTCTCGTGTGATGAAATTTACTGCTAATATATGTTGATCCAGTATTATATATATTGTTTATGTTAGAATTAATTGAAAGTGATAAGTAATTGCATTGAACTGAAGTGAGATAATGCATTCTGTGAAAAATTACTAGTTTTATAGTCATCACGGTCGTCACTCATCACTCACGATCGTGACGAGCTATTTAGCGCGTCACGACCGTAAGACCTCCCTCACGACCGTGACACCCCTATTTTATGAATTCTGAAGAAACAGAACCGTTCACCTTCGCAGAACCCCAACTCCATTTTCACAAAAATAAGAAACCTCCCATTATCTCCTCATTCTCCCGTAACCTCCCAATACTCTCAATCAATTTCATTAACCCATTAAACCTCTCCATTTATTTCAAACTTCTCACATTCACTCATTTCATTATAATCCGAACAAATTCTTCACTTTTCTTCATTTTCTCACAAAACCTCAAAAACTCGTATCCCTCGTTACCTTACTTGCATGCAATGGAGAATATCCAATTTAGAGATGGTGACCAAGGAGAAGCACAAAGACAGAAGTTTATCAGGTTTCAGAACCGTGGCATCCAACCCACTCGGTATGTCGACCTTGACTGCTTGAGGGAGTTAGGACTGCTAGACGGCGTGAAGCTACTGCTTGAGCATGTTGGTTTGTGGCACTTGTGCAGTCAACCACAACCGACATTCGAAATCCTCACCTTGGAATTTCTGAGTTCGTTTCAGTATTTTACATCTCCCGGTTCAACAAGTCAACTCACCGGCATTGCAAAGTTCAGAATGCTCGGACGAGAGTTCGAAATCACGCAAACAAGGATCGCTGAACTGTTAGGTTTCGATCACGGCGATGATGCTCATCTCCGCGTGCCCGACAACTTCAATGAAGTTGCTTTCACTTTGTGGCACGACATCACCAACACCTGTGCTACTGCCTTCCAGAGTCTGAATGCCACCCACATCCATAATCCGGCGATTCGGTATTTCCATCGCATCATCTGCAACACTATTTTCGCAAGAGAGAGCAATCACAAGCTGAACTCCAAAGAGCTCTTGTTCTTGCATTGTGCCTTAAATGAGGAGCGCATCAATGCTGCCCCGTTCCTTTTATCCCATATCCAGTCTGTAGCGCATAGAGGCGCAACCCCCTTCTACATTGGCGGGATTGTTACCACCCTTGCCATTCAGCTGGAGCTTGGTGACCAGATTACTCATTTGCCTCACAGAGTCGCAGAGTTGCTTACAAAGAGCTATTGCAAGTCCGCCCATTTGATATCGCAGAGAGAGGATGGTAGGTTCAACCCTGTTATCCAAGGCACCATCTATCATCACATCACCTTACCTTGCCGTGACCGCATCGATCCATCGAACCGAGCCAATTGGCTATTTGCTTTACCGGATGCTGCAGGCCACATTCCAATTATTGATGAGCAGACCGATGCACCTGTGGACGAGATGCAGGATACCATGGATGTTGCTGAGCCAGTACAGGACATCCCTGAGTCCTCCACCAGGCAGCCACCTTTACCCGACATCACACTTGAAGACGTCCTCCGTGTCATTCATCAGCATAATCAGATGAATGCCGCACTCAAGCGAAGGCAAAAAGAGCAATATGACGCACTACTTTCAGCTGTTTCCAGTAACTAGAGGACGACAGATGAGAAGCTTGGAGAGATTTTTAGCGAGCTAGAGGCTTTGCGTATTGATATCACTGCTCTCACCACCACCGGTTCTGATCCAGAAGCGACTCCGACCAGACGCTCCCGCACCAGAAGCCGAGGCCGTGGTCGTCAGCAGCCTTAGTTTATGTTTTTGTTTTTCGCATTTTCTGTTTTTTGTATTGTATTTTCCCCGCTATTATATCACAACATTAAGGACAATGTCTGATATAGTGTGGGAGAGATACCTTTCCCTTTCCGCATTTTCCATTTCATTGTATTTCCCTTTCCATATTTCAATTAAACAAAGTAATATTTGTGCTATTTCTTCAGTTTTGAATTTTCCCCGTTTATTTAGCCATACCGAAAATTTTTGTTTTATCTTCGCATTACTCGACTTACCTATGAAATCATAGTTAGGAAGCTGAGAAAGATCCAACAAGATCAATACAGTCTTGACACCTTAGACTTCCTACTTAAGCATTCCGTTCCGATAATTGTTATGAATACACCTTAAGTTTCAGTTCTAAAGTAACCACTAGTAGTTTATACTAGCAGTCAGCACCGTCTGAACACAAACCACGTGGGGAGCCGATGAACATAAGTGTTTGATGCCTAATCTATAAATGATCCTTCATATGTCGATGCCAATAAAAAGAAATTGCACCAAAGTACACGGTCGCATTTAAGAAACGAGAAATATGAGAAGGAGTCCATTGCGGGTTGGTTCAGAGGTACCTGGTTCTGAACTTGGTAGGGCGTGCTACGGCTCGATCCCCCACAACCTCCAATTTGGATAATATATATATAGGGTTGCCACATTCGTGTACCAGACCCCGTGCTTATAAAGGATCAAAGTCACTAACCGGCTACTCCACTACGTGCGTGCTAAGGCAAAGGGCTTAATGTGATTGCGCCAGAATGAAACCGGGTGAAATAAGATCAAAAGACTCTAGGTAGAATCGTAACGCAATTACCGAATGTTTCGTTTAACGGGAAGTCGACGACTTAGCTTGTTGCTTGTATCATTAGTGTATCGTTAGTGTTCTATTCTAGTACCGGTTTATCTAGCTAAATGATTCCTCGTATGGTTTGTTATGTGTATGCGTCCGATGAAAATTGTCCGATCATTTTTCAACCGACTATTTGCTTGAGGACAAGCAAAGGTTTAAGTTTGGGGAAGTTTGATAACGAGAAATCGTATCATTTTATTACTACGTTTTAAGTCCGATTTATCGCACATTTATCATATTAACACCCGATTCTTCGAGTTTTCTATGTCATATTGCAGGTATAACATTTCTAGAGCTAATTCATGAGCCAAAGATGAAATGAACAAAAACAAGCATGAAAAGAAGAAGAAGAAAGGAATTCTATAATTCTGCATAATTTGTAACAACCACGGTCGTTACCACATCGTCACGACCGTGACGCCCAACGTGGACCACTCACGATCGTCACTCAAGTGTCACGACCGTGACACGCTTTAAATGAAAAAAGTGAGAGTGACACCTTTGTCACGAACGTGACAAAGGAAAATAGGTTTTATTTGGATTGAATTGGTCACAGACGTGCAACGTGAGTAAAAAAAGTGCCTATTATTTCTCAAACCCAGTATGCATTTTCTCCTGGATTCTCTCTTCAACGGAACGATACCCACGCTATGGATTTCAACTGCCCAAGCCCAATATTATTTTCTATAAATAGCCTAATTACGAAGTAGAAAGTACAGAGTTTTATTTTAGGATTTTCGCGGAAGCTCTGCCGTATTTTTGTTGCACCCTTATTTTATTTTCTAGCAATTGTTCTTGTTTTATTTTCTGCTTCTATATCCAAACCAAACTAAATAACAATTTCCAACATTAGGAAATTGTTATTATTAATTTCTTTTCAGCCTTCAGAAATTCGTTTAATTTTATTTTTTTCGATTCCGGTTCCGCACTCCGAGCTTACCAGTCTGTGGAAGAAGGAGTATTAAAGTTTTAATCATTCAGGTTTTTATATTTTCGCATTTATTTTAAGTTATTTATTTTGTTTATGTTAAGATATTGTTTTTATTTTATAATGCATGTTTTTATTAATATTTGTCTGTTTCTGCATCTGTCTGGTACAACAAAAATGAGTAGCTAAACAAATTAGGCGGTATGTAATTAAACTAAACCAAACCGGTAAAATCAAATCTAGGCTAAAATAAATAAGAACTTAAATTCTGGCTGTGACTTTTTATTATTAAAACTAATCTTTTTGTTACGAGAGTAAGAAAAGTGTAATAGGTTAGGTCGAGACCACGAGAGTGTGAGATTTTAACCGGATAGCTAAAGTTAGGCATTTGATTTAAATACAGCGAGAGCGCTTTAAAATGAATTAGACTTATTAAGTTTTCAAAAATTATTCTCTAAACACTTATGGGCTAGCGAGAGCAGGCATAGGGCTTTAGGAGTAAGATCTGAGATAAGACCACGAGAGTGTGAGTTAAGGGTATTTAAACTGATAATCTCTACAGAATAATTTAAGTGAACCACCTTTATAAGCTTAGGTTAGATTGACCCGCATAGGTTAACATAATTACATACCGACCGCTTTCTTATTATTTCATTAAAACTAAAATTTAATTCTCGTTCTAATCCTTAAAACCAAATCGTGACAAACATCCACCTTAGCTAAACTAGTAGACCCTCTAGCACTAAGTGATCATAAAGTCCCTGTGGGATCGACAATCTTTTATATTACTTCGATAGGCTGTGCGCTTGCAGTTCAGATACCGCTAGACACATATCGCGTCTTCGCGCCCATCAATAGGACGCTTGTCCTCATTTTCTTCAATAGGTGACATCCGCGAAAGGTGATCTGCTACAGTGTTCTCACAACCTTTCTTATCGCGAATCTCAACATCAAATTTCTGAAGGAGTAAAATCCACCTCAATAGCCTTGGCTTTGAATCCTATTTAGCAAAAAGATACTTCAAATCAGCATGGTCAGTATAAACAATCACTTTTGAACCCAGCAGATATTGCCTGAATTTATCAAAGGCATAAACCACAATTAACAACTCCTTCTTGGTAGTTGCATAATTCATCTGTGCAGGGTTCAAAACGTGACTAGCATAGTAAATAACATGCAATATCTTATTTTTTCACTGCCCCAAAACAGACCCGACAACAATATCATTGGCATCGCACATAATCTCAAAGGGTAGAGACCAGTCGGGGGCAATCATAATGGGCACCGACACTAATTTATTTTTCAGTGTCTCAAAAGCATCGACGCACTCTTTATCAAACACAAAAGCCTTATCTTTAACCAATATAGTAGTTAAAGGTTTGGCTATCTTTGAGAAGTCTCTTATGAACCTGCGATAAAAACCTGCATGTCCTAAGAAGCTTCTCATACCTTTCTCATTAACAGGCGATGCCATCTTTGAGATTACTTCCACTTTGGCTTAATCGACTTCGATCCCTTTGTGAAAGATCTTGTGACCTAGAACAATGCCTTCTCGTACCATAAAATGACATTTTTCCCAGTTAAGGATCAAATTACTTTCCTGACATCGCTGCAAAACAAGTGAAAGATTAGTTAAACAGTTATCAAATGGAGACCCAAACACAGAGAAGTCATCCATGAAGACTTCCTTGTGCTTCTCAAGCATATCAACAAAAATGGAGGTCATGCATATTTGGAATGTAGCATGGGCGTTACATAGCCCGAATGGCATCCTCCTATAGGCAAAAACACCATACGGGCATGTAAACACCGTCTTCTCTTGATCTTCCGGTGCAACCGTAATTTGGTTGTATCCGGAGTAGCCATCCAGAAAAAAATACTAATCATGCCCAATCAATCTCTCCAACATCTGGTCAATGAACGGAAACGAAAAATGGTCCTTTCTAGTGGCCAAGTTCAACCTTCTGTAATCAATGCATACTCTTCAACCTGTAACCGTTCTAGTAGGAATCAACTCATTTTTTTCATTGGTTATTACGGTTGTTCCTCCCTTTTTGGGCACCACATGGACCGGGCTCACCCAAGCACTATCTGATATAGGATAGATCAATCCTGCATCTAACAGCTTAAAAACTTCCTTTCTCACAACCTCCTTCATAATAAGGTTCAATCTCCTTTGGGGATGCACAACCGGTTTGTGATCTTCCTCCATGAGTATTTTGTGCATGCACACGGTAGGACTTATACCTTTGAGGTCTTCAATTTTCCAACCAATGGCTCCCTTAAACTTTTTAAGAACTCCAATCAACTTGTCCTCTTGCACACTTTTCAAATTAGAGCTAATAATAGCGGGGCATTTTTCTTCAGTGTCGAGAAAGACATATTTGAGATTTTTAGGTAGTTGTTTCAACTCTGAGCTCTTTGGCTTGTCCTCATCTCCATCAACCACTAGAGGCTGCCTTAGCTCTTTCCACCGATGGGTTATGGATCTTTTTAGGATGGGTTAAGTTTCAAACATTGCTACCACTTCCATATCACTACTTTCAACTTCCTTATCATCCTAAAAAATAGACATGCTCAATACCCTCTCTAGCGGCAATTGGGACACACTCTCTAAATGTTCACTAGCTTCCACTTGTTCTAACACTTGTATGTTACTACTAGTTCCAACATCATCTTTATACTTCAAAGTGTTCCTCACATCAATTTTTAACTCTTCATCGTACACTTTCAAAGTAAGTGTCCCCCCTTCCATATATATCATAACTCTCCCGGTTTCCAAGAATGGTCTGCCCAGAATTAACAGAATTTCTTCATCTTCCGGCATTTCAAGAATCACGAAATCAACCGGAAACACAAACTTGTCCACTCTCACAAGGATATCATGGACTACTCCATAAGGCCGCCTCACAGAATGATTTGCAAACTGGAGAGTCATCCGAGTGTCTTGAACAACACCAATACCCAACTTTTTGTAGATGGATAGAGGCATTAAACTAATGCTTGCTCCCAAATCAATTAGAGCTCTCTTGAATGACCGGTCACCAATAGTGCATGGAATGGTGACAGCTCCTATGTCCTTCTTCTTCACCAGAATCTTTAGTCCCTGCAAAATAGCACTATAAGTTTTGGTTAGAATAATAGGTTCAGCCTCCATGGTTCGCTTTTTAGCGATGATATCTTTCATGAATTTGGCATATGTGGGCATTTGCTCAAGTGCTTCAAGTAATGGAATATTCAGCTCCAGCTTCTTGAACAACTCCAGGAACTTCTCAAAATTCTTCTCTTGTTGTCCTTTCTTTTTATTTCTTGTTGGATATGGAAGTTTGATCACCGATTTTGGTTCCACCGTTTTTTCTTTGGTTACCAGTGTTGGGGTTACTCATTCCTCTTCTTCAACAACTTCATTCTCTTTTATTTCTAGTTCCACTTCAACCGTTTGATCCTCACTCTCAGAATTATCTTTCACCTCTTCATTTGCTTTCCCTCTTCGCGTTATGACTGTATTAACTTTATGGTTATCTTTTGTTGTTACAATTGCACTTGGGAGGGCCCCTGGAGTTTGAGGAATTGCAAGATGTTGGGCAATTTGGCTCATTTGCACTTCAAGGTTCTTAATTGAGGCTCTAGTATTCCTTAAGTTACTCCTTGTTTCTTCTTGGAATTTGAGAATTGTGAGCGGCCATATTTTCAATGGAAATTTCCCAATCCGCCTTTCTTGGAACATGTGGTTGGTATTGTTGTTGTTGGGGCTGATATGGTTGTTGGCCTTGAAGTGATTTCTGAATGTTCCCTTGTTGATCTTTCCATGAGAAGTTGGGGTGGTTTTTCCACCCCGGATTATATGTGTTGGCATACGGGTTATTCTGCCTCAACATATTAATTTGTTCAGCCTATTCTTGAGTTGCCAAACAATGCATGGTAAAGTGTGGTCCACAACAAATCTCACAAATCACCGCTTGAACTGGTTCCACCTGTGCCACTGTCTGTGTGCTAATATTCATTTTCTTCAACCTTCTTTCAACTTCTGCAGCGATTTGATCTTCCATTTTAACAACTTGCTCTGTCAGCTTTAAATCAATCTTACCACCGAGTTGACTCACAGTGCGATCATACAATTCAAGATGCTCATTAGCAGCAATTGCTTCTTTGATTATTTTGATACCAGTGGCTGTTGAAAAGTTTGTTGAGCCACCTGCAGCAGTATCTATAAGTTGTTTTGTCTTGAGTCGCAACCCATTCACAAAGTTTTACATTTGCTCGGTCGCATCCATATTATGAATAGGACACGCGGTCAGACACCTTTTAAATCTCTTGTATGCATCTCCAAGTGATTCACCCTCTTTTTGTTTAAAATTTACAATATCATATCTTTTTCGGATGAAAACTGAAGTAGGAAAATATTTGTTGAGGAATGATGTTTCCATCTCTTGCCATGTTATGATACTCGCAGCTGGGAGTGAGTAGAACCACTCTTCTGCATCATCAGTAAGTGTAAATGGAAACATCACAAGTCTTTTTGCCTCCTCATAGTGACCTTCAATCTTTAAAGATGTAATGGTAGTAAGGAATCTCTGAAGATGCTTGTTTGCATCCTCATTGATTGTTCCGGAAAAAGGTTTGCTCTCCAACTGGAGAATGGTGGAAGGATGTAACTGGAAATGTGCAACATTCACCGGTTGGTTAACAATAGTCATCCGGTTGGGTTGAGCATTAGCTCCTCCATAGTCACCTAACAGTCTATCTACAGGAGGTTAATTTCCTACCATGTTACCAAATCCTGGATTTGTCTCCTTGTCGGAGTCAGATTCATTGTGCTCAAAATGCACAGATATTTCGTCTTCTGTTTCCTGATTCAGGACACTGGGACCTGCACTAGCAGCTGCCAGTCTATCAATTCTTGCCTTGCGGCATCTCTTGTGCAAAACTCTTTCTAGTTCTGTGTCAAAGGAAAACTTAGCTGAGGTCTGACCTTGCATAAACAGTTAGACAAAAGTTAGAACGGATAACAAAATTTCAATAACACTTAAAATAGCAGAAAAATAAAATTTTAGTCGCAGAGCAACAAAATTTCAATTGAAATAAGAAAATAAACTTAATCTTTGGCAGTCCCCGGCAACGGCGCCAAAAACTTGATGGGAAAATAGCAAGTGTACTATTTTTGCCCACTGTAGTAATAATAGGGAAAAATTCCCCGAATATTGATCTCGAGGACTGCGTGGCAAATTAAGTTTTTTAATTGTTTCAATTGAACAAAAATTCTTTAGAGTTGGTTTAGATATTATCAAATGACTTGCAAACATAAAATTTAGGAAAATACTAGGGAAGGTGTATGAGAAATTCTTATAATGACAAATTATTTATATTCGTTAAAATAACACTGCAACTAAAACACTACCGCCTTTCAAATCTAGTTTTTAAAAGATTCCTCTAAGAAAAACCTTTGGTATTCCTTTTATACCCCAATTCCTTGATTGTATAGAAAGAACACCAAGCTTTTGCACATCGAATGTTTTTACGGTTAAATATGATATCCCAATTCCTTGGTCATATGCGATAAAAAGTTTTGATTGAAAAAAAACATTAACGGTGGCATTCCTACCTACTGTTAACCGATGATTAAAAATCTCATTTTCCAATATTGATTTTTATAATAAGATCGGATAAATCAACACAATGAAAATAGAAGCAGTGAAATTCATAAAATCAAATTCAATGTCATTACAAGAAACTCAGGGACACCCCCTAGCATTGGGGGGTTTAGCCACTCATATTCAAAACAATGAAAATCACATACATAAGGAAAAGAGACATTACAATATTCAAAGGATTGGTTGGATCGTCAATTGCTTCCGCATTTGATCGATCCTTCTTCTCCTCTCTTAATCTCTTGTTCTCTCCCAAGCGTAAAAATTCCAAAGTCAAAAGTCTCATGTCTCAGTCACAACCAGCCTAATGTATCAGATTACAAAAATGCATACGAAATGCCTAAACTTCCCTCAGCACATACAAATTTGGAAATGACAAAAAATTGCATCCAGGTGCCATGACACAGGCCGTGTCGTGTGACACAGGCACCCGTGTCAGGCTACTGGAACTTTTGGTCGCGTACATCATCAATGGGGACTATGACACGGGCCGTGTCATGTGACACGGGCACCCGTGTCATGCTTTTGTCTTGCCTCAAACATTGTTCAGGTCTTAGTTTCCCTTGCCATCCTGACACGGGCCGTGTCATGTGACACGGGCACCCGTGTCAAGCTTCTGAAACCCCCTTTTTCTCTGTTTCCTTGCACTCAGATCGCCATTGCATTAGTATCTGATCATCAGCTTGTTAAATGCCTGAAAACACACTAAAAACAACCAAATTAAACGCACCAACGATAGAAACGATAAACGCATAACATGCTCGCCACATACGGGAATAACAAGAAAAGACATAAACACACGACTCAAAAACACACAAAAAACAAAAGAACCAACAACTAAAATAGCTTGAAATATATGACTTAAAATCACTGATCAGGGACCTACTAGGTTTCCCTCACTTCGCTTGGCTTGGAAAAAGGGCTTTCTAAACTTCAAACCTCCTATGCCTTTCCTGCTCTTGATAGAGCATTTTCAGATGTTCAATCATATCGAATGCTATCATGTTTTCATGTTGCTTTTGCAATTCAGAATTCATGGTAGCCAGCATGAGACAGGCAGTTTCACTGGCATCATCGACATGCTTCTTATAAGCATCTCTTTCAGCCTTAGGAGCAGAATTAGGAGGTTCCTCATCAGGAACAAGTGTCTCTAAGGCATATAACTTTTTGTCATGTTTGAGGACAATCCTCAGATTTCGGTGCCAATCTAGAAAATTTGTCCTAGACAATTTTTCCTTATCCAGGATTGTTCGCAAAATTTTATTAGATGTGTTGTTTGTTATGGTAATCTACATTAAAAGATGGTGGAGATATTAGTATCATTAAACATATTTAGTTAAGCCTTTAATTAAATATGCTACCACTATTTTACTCAAAACAAATGACCCTCATCATTTGATTCGGAAAATCTCGTTGGAAGATTTTCTAGTGGATTGAAATCCATATTTCGCTTTGTTTTAAGTCAACGTTAGGCTGATTACACAAAACTCGGCTATTTAGGTAGGAACTCCTTCCAATTACATCCAATACAATTCTCGAATATTTCAGTTGGGTGAATAACTC
This sequence comes from Lathyrus aphaca, assembly GCA_963966055.1. Lineage (NCBI taxonomy): Eukaryota > Viridiplantae > Streptophyta > Magnoliopsida > Fabales > Fabaceae > Lathyrus > Lathyrus aphaca. The sequence goes on along the minus strand of OZ014525.1, from coordinate 453,986,148 downwards.
CTTATTTTAATTCATCATATGGATAATTTCCAACCCATGCTTCTAAACATATATAATCTTATTATATTTTGTTTAGTTAAGTTTGACCCATTGTTTTAGAAATTAGATATTACATTTATCCCATCGCACTTTACCAATATATAATATGCACCTCGCGTTAGGCGAAACCTACATAATTCGATACTAGTATTGATGAGTTCTAAAATTTGGAAAGAAAAAACTTAATATTTAGTTTTGTGGAAATTTTAATTAATTTGATCTCACGACTTATTTATCATATAAATCGTTCCTCACACATGCATCAACATACATACAATATTTATATCAACATACAAACAAATGAAACAGTTATGGCCCATAGCGAAATTGTTCTCCCAAGCCAATGAGAGAACTAAGCTAAACCTAATAAAAAATTTCACTTCACCAAGCAAGATCTCCAAGGTTGTCCTTCTTTATTTTGTAGTCCTCTCTTTCTTCATAATAATTCATTACATCAAAGAAACTCGTTTTACATACGAGGGAGTGAGATGAGAAAAGAAATTACATGAAGAGAATAAGAAAGAGGCACGACACGCAGGTCATATTTATAAAATCCAAAAACAAAATAAAAATAAAATAAGGCCATAACTGACCACCACACACAAAAATTAATAAAACAAATTTATTATTATTATTATTAATTTAAGTCTGGTTAATAAAACAAATCAAAATAAATTTTGGTAAAATAACAATAAACCCTTTTATTATTATTGCATACATTATTGACGCAACCCTTGCACCGTCAAATGTCCATGACACCCGTCACAACTCCATGACGACCGTCACAAGTCTACAACAACTGTCACACATCATATGAAGGCTGTCACACATTCAGAATGCGCATACCTCATTGACGGTGCAACCCTTGTGCCGTCACACATTTTAACGACCTCATTGACGATGCAACCCTTGTGTCGTCACAAATTTTAATGCAACAATCTCATACTATCAAACCACCATGATTAATAATTTCGTATGATTGATCCGTATGTTATTGCTTCACCATACTAAAGTCGAATTCCGAAGCAGATAACCACATATCACACAACTGAATGATAATCATTACATGATTTTAATCGATGAAATAAAACAGTATATCCAATATACCATCTTTGCATTAAAACTAATCATATCATATATGAATTAGATCAATCATATATGTGTAACTTATGGACGATTGACATATCGCTGCTTCACCATACTATTGTCGGATATCGAAGCAGTGTCAATATCAACCATCCAAACCGTACACAATCTGATGCCAAAATTTAATATCCGAATTTGATTTAATTTTTGTTTATGTGTTTTAATCCAATTAAAACAAAATTGACAATTTTACATGTTTTAATCCAATTAAAATAAAATTGACAGAAAGTAAATAATTACCAGATTCATGGTTTCGTAAGTGGCTCTGATACCACTGAAAGGAAATCGCTATAATAAATGCAGCGGAAAACAAAAAATTCCTTTTAGAGATCCTTACTAAAGGTCATGATCCGTGATAAAATATTTACCTCTTGTGGCGCTTGAAACATTTGATTCCTATTTGATCACGAGCGTTGTACGACGAACAATGCCTCTACTCGGTCTACACAAATAACTTCCTTCAATCACAGTGCTAGCTGGTTATGAATGAAGGTTTATAGTGAAAGGAGAGGAAAAAGTAATACGGCCAGAGTTTCAAAAACAACAACAACTGAGCTTGTGCACAAGGGTTCTATTTATAGAACTACTTGTGTGAGCTTTAACCTAAAAGCCCAACTCAATAATAATATTATTATATTATTATAATAACTATTATTATAATAACTACAATTTTATTATTATTATATTTTATAACTATTATAAAATTAATAATAACTATTATTATTATTATATCATATGATATCTTACCATATTTCATATTCCATTCAAGTGCATTGTACCTTACGGTGTACCTTATTTATTTCACCTCTTCTTTAATTGTCCTTGTGTATGTGTGTGTGTGTAACATGGTTATAGAACTGACTTGGTGTTTTTGTTTGACAAAAACATGTGCGAATAGCAAGAGTCGCCACCGACTTTTATTTTATCCAATAGGAAAGGTTATAAAAGAACAGGAAAGACCTTTTAAATTTTGAGTTCGGGGGGGGGGGGGGGGTAGGTTATATAAAGGGAAGGTGTTAGCATCCTTTATATCCATGGTTATCCATGGGCTCTTAGTTACTTAGCTCACTTATTTGTTTGAAAAATGTGTAGTGTGTGTTTAGAAAATATTTTCAGAAGTTCTTTGTAATGAGCCTCGTATGGATGTATACAAAGTCTTAAGTTTGAATATATTTTGAAATTGGGGTGTGAATAAGATTTTTTGAAAAAAGTGAGCAAGTAATTAAGCGTTACCTACCCTAAGTTGGTCTTTCATGTTTTTCTATTTCCTTTCAAGGGTAAAATTGTCCTTACTATTAAGGAGTAACTAGTCATTACCTTGGATGTTTAAGGGACGGGCGTAGGTTCATCGTATGGTCAATGAAAGCAACTTGTAGGGGTGTCTTTAGCAATTCTTAGGGACTATCATCATCTTTTTCGTAGGGTCATCGAAGGACGAGATCATTTATTCTGTAGGCAACTTCGAAGGGACTATGATCTTATGAACTTTGAAGGAACTTGATGATTTATTTTGTAGGGACATTTGCTTAAGACACCCCCACGTTATAGGGACTTGACCATGGTTTAAAGGCAACCAAGAGAGGAAACCCGAAGAGGTGCAGATGGCAATCGTATAACGATTGACTTACGTGTGTGAATATTAATTTCAGATATTTTATCTTATGGATTTAGTGAGCTAGGTCCAATTAATTAAGCATATAAGTCTTTGCACTCCCTAATTTACTAACCACGCAGTTATATTTTGCAGAAAATAAAAGTAGAAAGTAAAAACCCTAAACTATTACATGGCTTTGGGAGAGATACATAAATAAAACCTGACAGAAAACGTAAAGTGCGGAAAATAAAACCTAAAACTATTACAACCAGGAAGCAGTTACATTATCTTTAGAAATCGTAAAATAATCGAAATGAAAAGATCGGAAAAATATTTAGTCTTTGAGATGAGATAAGGATATTTTTTATCATGCTATTAGAAGAATAAATAAAAAAAACAGAGTCAAATAAAATCACTACAGATTTTAAAATAATGAAAAATAAGAAAAGCGGTTAAAATAAAATCTAAAAACTATCAAAACGATGCTAAAAATCTAATAAAATCAAATAAAGAGCGCACGATTTTTTTCAGATTTTTTTGAGAATATGAAAATAGACAATAAATCAAATAAAATAGAAAAAAAAGAGGAATTTGCGATTTTGAGGGTCGAAATCTTTTAGAATTATATTCTAAAAGAGTATTGTTCTTCGATTTTTTCTGAACTTCTAGAAAAAATTAGGAGTAAATCGAAACATTAGCACTTACCTGACTTACCTGTCAGACTAAAATTCTCATCACTAATGCAGCCTTCAAAGTATCGGCAGAAACATATTAACCAACAATTTAGTTCTCTATGGTGCCCTAACAATGGCAAGTCACGGTTTTTGTACCTAAACTTCAATTCGATCGCCCAGATAGCTTGCTCACATCATGAAAAACACAAATATGCAAAGAGATTAGATGTATCATGTGTAAAATTATGAAATTGAAAATTGAAAAATAAAGCAAAAAACGAATTCGGTTATGGCATTTTAAGAGGCTTTGGATGATTGTGATGACCGGTACACCTTCAGAAGAGTCTAAGGAATATTTTTGGACCTTCAAACCTTCTTGAGAATGACTGCAACCCTAAAACCGAATCCAACTTACTCTTGCATTTTTTGAAGTTTTGTATGCTCTCTTTGGAAGAAAAAAAATCGTGTCCTTACTATGTGAAGGTGTTATGTATTTATAGAGGAAGGATTTATGTCAACTTGTGGGCTTCGGTTCAATTTATTTTGGGATGATAGGATTTGATTGAAATTTGATTTGAAAACTTTCTATTTTGGTCATAATATTAGATTAAATCACACCCTTTTGGTCTTGCATGAACTGGGATTTGATCAATCAACTTAATCATCAAATATTTTATCCCAAAATAAATTTTAGATCAAATATTTGATTTCTTATGATTTATTTTAATTAAAATTGAATTTACATTCAATATAATATAAAATAAATAATAAAAATCAGAAAATATGATCAATGGGTCGTGAATAGTCTTAGAACTGAGTTTGGGTTGAAAGATTATGGGCCCATTTGAAGAAAACTTGAGTTTTGACCTTTTTTGCTTCATACACCTCCTCAAAATTGCCCAACTTCAACAATGAATAACTCCCTCAATTTTTATCCCCTGAAGATGTTCTAGGACTTTTTAGAAGGCTTAGAGTGTCCTCTAAATTATCCTTTTGGTCTCATGTCCATATCATTTTCCATTTTTAAGTTATGAGCTCTTGAAAAAGTTGACTTTTTGTTGACTTTTAAAAGGACCTGTAATGTTTTGGCTCATATCTTTCAAATGAAGCATTTTTGGACTTGGCTTGTGAGACACAAAGTTGTAGAGAATTGATTTTTCTTCAAAATAAGATTTGGATGGGAAATTCTTGATGGAGTATGTGAAATTTATGGCTGGTCAAAGTTCAATTGACTTTTACTAGACAAAACCCTAATTTAGCAATTCTTGATTCCTGATGATTATGAGGTTTCCTTGATGAATCATGATCAACCCTTGATCAAATGATGAATTTCACCTCACAATATTGATGTTTACCAAAAATCTTGAAGTTTGACTTTATGTTGACCACAGTTGACTTTTTGACCAAGTTAACTGATTTTTAGGTATCTAAGAATCTGACTGACCAAACTTGTTGGGAAAGCTTTAAAACTTGACATGAGGATTCTTTAAGGTATATAGGATATTATGAAGTCCACTTGAGGCCTTGTAAGTCCACTTTTATTGGGGAAACTCAAAACCCTGGTTCTAAGATCCATTGTTCAGGAGGAGGTTTTGTTAGGTGAAACCATCAATCCATTTGACCAATTGAGAATCTTGTGACTATTAAGAGACCTCTTGAAATATATGATCTTTAATGTGGAAGGGAAAATTTTGGGGTACAACAGTGTGACCCTGTAGGATTTTTCGACGTTGGCAATTATATTAAATCATGCATTTAACATAATAAACAATGAGCGGTATCTAGCAACACATCACTGCTATCCAAGTCACAAAATTGTCATATGATTTGACAAAACATTTTATGATAGTATTTATGTGTACAATTACCCTTTTTCCCTTATGTCTATATTGAACACGAGACATATACCATGTCATCCTTGTCCAGTTCAATATTGGGTCCTTAGACATTTATGCTGTTAGGAAGGATGGGAAAATTCCATCTAGGTTATTCATGTCCCTCAGCATGCTTTCTGAAGTACCCATCAACTGTCTTTATGATCATTCAGTTATGGACATGTATATGTACAATTTCGACACCATGAGTTTGATAAAGGAAAGTGTTGCACCCCAAAATTTTCCCTCCCACAATCAATACAACCTCTCTCAAGACTTCTAGATGATCATAAGATCATCAAGACTCCCAATTGATCAAGAAGTGTGGAAGTTTCCCCAGACAATGCCTCCTCCTAAGCAAAGTGTCCAAAACTAGGGTTTTGTGTTTCCTCAGGTTAAAATTATTTTCAAGGCCTCAAGTGAGCTTCATAACATCCCACATATATTAAATAATCCCCATGTCAAGTTTCAAAGTTTTCCCAAAGAGCTTGCCCTGTCAGATGATCAAATATGAAAAAATCAGTCAAAGTAGTTAAAAAGTCAAACTGAGGTCAACTGTGGTCAAATTAAAGTCAAACTTCAAGATTTTTTGCCAAAATCAATTTTATGAAGTAAAATTCATCATTTGATCAAGGATTGATCATGATTCATCAAGGAAGTTTCAGATCATCAAGAATCAGGAGTTTCTAAATTAGGGTTTTCTAAGGAAAAGTCAACTGAACTTTGACCAGCCATAACTTTCACATTCTTCATCAAAAAATTTCCATCCAAAGCTAATTTTGAAGGAAATTGAATTCTCTACAACTTTTTGTCTCACAAGACAAGCCTAAAAATGCTTCATTTGGAAGGTATGAGCTAAAACATTACAGGTCATTTCAAAAGTCAACATCTTCCAAAGGGCATAATTTGAAAATGGTAAAAGATATGGACATGGGACCAAAGAGGTTTGTTAGAGGACTCTTTAAGCTTTTCAAAATGTCCAAGAACACCTTCATAGCCTTAAAATTGAGGGATTTATGCCTTATCAAAGTTTGGAGATTTTTAAGGGGTGTATGAAGAAAATAAAGTCTTAAAACAAATTTTTTCCAAATGGGCCTATCATTTTGCAACCCAATCTTCACGATAACATCAAGCACGACCCAATTCAAATATTTTCTGATTTTTATAATTTATTTATAATTTATTTGGATTTTATTCATTAAAATTCATTTTAAATCAAAATAAAATATGAAAATACAAATATTTGATTTGATCCTTCTTCTATAAGCTTTTAAATGACATTCAAGAGGATTAGATGTTATCCAGTTTCGTGCACACCCAATTTAGAAGCATATCATTTGATTTTTTTCACATTTAAGATGGAATATTTCTTCATGATCAAATTATTCAAAAAGCCCACAAATCTACCAATTTTTCTGACCTAAGTCATTCCTCTATAAGTACACAAGTTAACACAAGCATTGAGGACGAATTGGGCAGACACAAGCATAAGATTCAAAACTTCAAAGTCTTCACAAAAACCTCAATTCGGATTCTTGCTTATAGGAAGTATCAAAGCTTTTTAAAGGTTGAGACATGAGCCTTGATACCTCTTGAAGATATCCTGATCAATTGCATCATCAAAAAGCATGCCCAATCGCATAAGCCGAATGCCATTTTTTTTTGTTTTTTTTCAAATTTCGATTTTGAATATATATGTGTTTAAACTCTAATTTGATTATACAATGTTGTTTGTGTTGATGCAAGGAACGATTTTGGGCTGGTTAATTGAATTTCTCGTGCAGGTTTAGGGATGCGCCATTTTTAGGGTTCCTTAGCTTGAAATTGGGAACTTCGTAAAGAGGTTATTTAAGGACAAATTATTGGTTCAATAAGACTTACCAGATGCCTTTTGATTGTTTTAAACTATTATAAGTAATTTATATGATGCGTATAACATGTTACAATATGCAGGTTTTGTAGTGACAGCGAAAATCCGTCACTAAAACCTTTAGTGACGGAAAAACCGTAGGTAAAACCTAAGGTGACGACCAGGGGAAGAAGACAACATTTGGCGCGGAAGAATTATTTGAATTTTGATATGGCTTTTGTTATTTGTGTTTCCTATAGTTATCAGCACGCGCGCTTGGCCCATTTGGTAAAGGTATTAGCTGTGAGAGGTATAGGGCCTGGGTTCGATTCCCAGGTCCCTTTATTTTTGTATATTAGCTTCTTTTCTTTCCTATTTTCTCCATTATTATTTCTAATTATTTTCTTAAAACAATAATTACTTAAAATTAATTAAATAAATTATTAGACTAATCCTAAAATATTTTCTTAAAAAAACACTTCCACTAATTTTTTTTTTTTATGTAAAGTATTTAATTTTAATAAATAATAATAATAATAATAATCTTATATAAATTAATTAGTAATTAAGCTATACTTTTAAATTATCCTAATTTTCTAAAAAATCTAATTTTTTTTTTCCTTTCAATCATTTTAACATGTAAATTTTTATGTAAATTAATTTCTCCTTTTAATTTGTAAATTCATTTTAGATTTAGATCGATTTCTTTTAAAAAGCCTGTTTTTTCTTAAAAAATCCTGATTTTTTTTATAAACTTAAAAACCCTAATTTTAACCTTGATTTTCGTTTAAACTTTAATTGTTCTATTTCCAATCCTAATTTTCTTTTAATGTTCGAGTATTCTTTTTTTATATATTATAATTATGTAACTGCTTCAGGATTGTAATATTCTTAGATTTTTTTTCTTTCTCGTTTTCTTATTTCTGTAACTGCCCCAAAGCGTTGTAATAGCGTAGGATACTTTCTTTATACCATTTATTTTATTGTGGTTAGTAATAATAGGGAGTGGAAAGAATTAATTGTGATTAAATAAAATTAGATAATTAATTTAAAAAGATAAATATTTAAAATATACATTCACACATGTAAGTCGATCTTTGATCGCCATCTGCACTTCCTAGGGTATTCCTCTTAGTTGCCTTTACATATGGTCAAGTACCTCAAATATAGGGGTGTCTTAAGCAAAGTCCCTTCAAGTATAAATCATCATAGTCCCTTCAGTTTAAAAGATCAAGTCCCTTCGAGGTTGCCTACGATAATGATCTTGTCCCTTCGAATAAATGATGATAGTCCCTACGAATTGCTAAAGACACCCCTACCTGTTGCCTTCTATGACCATACGATGACCCTACGCCTGTCCCTTAACAAATCCAAGGTAATGACTACCTATTCCTTAATAATAGGGACAATCTTACCCTTGAAAGGACATAAAAGAACTTGAATGACTTAACTTAGGGTAGGTATCTCCTAGTTACTTGCTCACATCTTTAAAATACTTTTTACACCTCACTTTCTTAAACATTTTTCAAAACAAGGCTTTGTATACAACCATACGAGGATCATTACAAAGTACTTAGAAAAATTTCTAATCACATACTACACTCTTCAAAAACAATTTAAGTGAGCTAAGTAACTAAGAGCCCATGGATAACCATGGATATAAAGGGTGCTAACACCTTCCCTTTATATAACCTACCCCCCGAACCTAAATCTTTTAAAAATAGGTCTTTCCTACTCTTTTATGTCCTTTCCACTTGGATAAAATAAAAGTCGGTGGTGACTCTTGCTATCCGCAACATGATTAAAAGTCAGTTCTCCCACCGTGTTACAGAACTGGCGACTCTGTTGGGGACTTACTAAGTAAAAGAGGGGTACCCTTAGGAATTAGATCACTTAAATTGTTTTTCTTGTTTGCTTTATATTTATCTGTTGGGCTTATGTGTGAAAGATCCTAACCCGGATCTAGTGTACCCTAGGTAAATGGCAATAGATCAAGGAAACTGTACGGCGTATACCGATATGGTTGATCTAGTGGCCATAAATAGTGTGACTTCTTGGTTGAAGGATTTGATTGAAATTTGATTTGAAAACTTTCTATTTTGGTCATAATATTAGATTAAATCACACCCTTTTGGTCTTGCATGAACTGGGATTTGATCAATCAACTTAATCATCAAATATTTTATCCCAAAATAAATTTTAGATCAAATATTTGATTTCTTATGATTTATTTTAATTAAAATTGAATTTACATTCAATATAATATAAAATAAATAATAAAAATCAGAAAATATGATCAATGGGTCGTGAATAGTCTTAGAACTGAGTTTGGGTTGAAAGATTATGGGCCCATTTGAAGAAAACTTGAGTTTTGACCTTTTTTGCTTCATACACCTCCTCAAAATTGCCCAACTTCAACAATGAATAACTCCCTCAATTTTTATCCCCTGAAGATGTTCTAGGACTTTTTAGAAGGCTTAGAGTGTCCTCTAAATTATCCTTTTGGTCTCATGTCCATATCATTTTCCATTTTTAAGTTATGAGCTCTTGAAAAAGTTGACTTTTTGTTGACTTTTAAAAGGACCTGTAATGTTTTGGCTCATATCTTTCAAATGAAGCATTTTTGGACTTGGCTTGTGAGACACAAAGTTGTAGAGAATTGATTTTTCTTCAAAATAAGATTTGGATGGGAAATTCTTGATGGAGTATGTGAAATTTATGGCTGGTCAAAGTTCAATTGACTTTTACTAGACAAAACCCTAATTTAGCAATTCTTGATTCCTGATGATTATGAGGTTTCCTTGATGAATCATGATCAACCCTTGATCAAATGATGAATTTCACCTCACAATATTGATGTTTACCAAAAATCTTGAAGTTTGACTTTATGTTGACCACAGTTGACTTTTTGACCAAGTTAACTGATTTTTAGGTATCTAAGAATCTGACTGACCAAACTTGTTGGGAAAGCTTTAAAACTTGACATGAGGATTCTTTAAGGTATATAGGATATTATGAAGTCCACTTGAGGCCTTGTAAGTCCACTTTTATTGGGGAAACTCAAAACCCTGGTTCTAAGATCCATTGTTCAGGAGGAGGTTTTGTTAGGTGAAACCATCAATCCATTTGACCAATTGAGAATCTTGTGACTATTAAGAGACCTCTTGAAATATATGATCTTTAATGTGGAAGGGAAAATTTTGGGGTACAACAGTGTGACCCTGTAGGATTTTTCGACGTTGGCAATTATATTAAATCATGCATTTAACATAATAAACAATGAGCGGTATCTAGCAACACATCACTGCTATCCAAGTCACAAAATTGTCATATGATTTGACAAAACATTTTATGATAGTATTTATGTGTACAATTACCCTTTTTCCCTTATGTCTATATTGAACACGAGACATATACCATGTCATCCTTGTCCAGTTCAATATTGGGTCCTTAGACATTTATGCTGTTAGGAAGGATGGGAAAATTCCATCTAGGTTATTCATGTCCCTCAGCATGCTTTCTGAAGTACCCATCAACTGTCTTTATGATCATTCAGTTATGGACATGTATATGTACAATTTCGACACCATGAGTTTGATAAAGGAAAGTGTTGCACCCCAAAATTTTCCCTCCCACAATCAAGACAACCTCTCTCAAGACTTCTAGATGATCATAAGATCATCAAGACTCCCAATTGATCAAGAAGTGTGGAAGTTTCCCCAGACAATGCCTCCTCCTAAGCAAAGTGTCCAAAACTAGGGTTTTGTGTTTCCTCAGGTTAAAATTATTTTCAAGGCCTCAAGTGAGCTTCATAACATCCCACATATATTAAATAATCCCCATGTCAAGTTTCAAAGTTTTCCCAAAGAGCTTGCCCTGTCAGATGATCAAATATGAAAAAATCAGTCAAAGTAGTTAAAAAGTCAAACTGAGGTCAACTGTGGTCAAATTAAAGTCAAACTTCAAGATTTTTTGCCAAAATCAATTTTATGAAGTAAAATTCATCATTTGATCAAGGATTGATCATGATTCATCAAGGAAGTTTCAGATCATCAAGAATCAGGAGTTTCTAAATTAGGGTTTTCTAAGGAAAAGTCAACTGAACTTTGACCAGCCATAACTTTCACATTCTTCATCAAAAAATTTCCATCCAAAGCTAATTTTGAAGGAAATTGAATTCTCTACAACTTTTTGTCTCACAAGACAAGCCTAAAAATGCTTCATTTGGAAGGTATGAGCTAAAACATTACAGGTCATTTCAAAAGTCAACATCTTCCAAAGGGCATAATTTGAAAATGGTAAAAGATATGGACATGGGACCAAAGAGGTTTGTTAGAGGACTCTTTAAGCTTTTCAAAATGTCCAAGAACACCTTCATAGCCTTAAAATTGAGGGATTTATGCCTTATCAAAGTTTGGAGATTTTTAAGGGGTGTATGAAGAAAATAAAGTCTTAAAACAAATTTTTTCCAAATGGGCCTATCATTTTGCAACCCAATCTTCACGATAACATCAAGCACGACCCAATTCAAATATTTTCTGATTTTTATAATTTATTTATAATTTATTTGGATTTTATTCATTAAAATTCATTTTAAATCAAAATAAAATATGAAAATACAAATATTTGATTTGATCCTTCTTCTATAAGCTTTTAAATGACATTCAAGAGGATTAGATGTTATCCAGTTTCGTGCACACCCAATTTAGAAGCATATCATTTGATTTTTTTCACATTTAAGATGGAATATTTCTTCATGATCAAATTATTCAAAAAGCCCACAAATCTACCAATTTTTCTGACCTAAGTCATTCCTCTATAAGTACACAAGTTAACACAAGCATTGAGGACGAATTGGGCAGGCACAAGCATAAGATTCAAAACTTCAAAGTCTTCACAAAAACCTCAATTCGGATTCTTGCTTATAGGAAGTATCAAAGCTTTTTAAAGGTTGAGACATGAGCCTTGATACCTCTTGAAGATATCCTGATCAATTGCATCATCAAAAAGCATGCCCAATCGCATAAGCCGAATGCCATTTTTTTTTGTTTTTTTTCAAATTTCGATTTTGAATATATATGTGTTTAAACTCTAATTTGATTATACAATGTTGTTTGTGTTGATGCAAGGAACGATTTTGGGCTGGTTAATTGAATTTCTCGTGCAGGTTTAGGGATGCGCCATTTTTAGGGTTCCTTAGCTTGAAATTGGGAACTTCGTAAAGAGGTTATTTAAGGACAAATTATTGGTTCAATAAGACTTACCAGATGCCTTTTGATTGTTTTAAACTATTATAAGTAATTTATATGATGCGTATAACATGTTACAATATGCAGGTTTTGTAGTGACAGCGAAAATCCGTCACTAAAACCTTTAGTGACGGAAAAACCGTAGGTAAAACCTAAGGTGACGACCAGGGGAAGAAGACAACATTTGGCGCGGAAGAATTATTTGAATTTTGATATGGCTTTTGTTATTTGTGTTTCCTATAGTTATCAGCACGCGCGCTTGGCCCATTTGGTAAAGGTATTAGCTGTGAGAGGTATAGGGCCTGGGTTCGATTCCCAGGTCCCTTTATTTTTGTATATTAGCTTCTTTTCTTTCCTATTTTCTCCATTATTATTTCTAATTATTTTCTTAAAACAATAATTACTTAAAATTAATTAAATAAATTATTAGACTAATCCTAAAATATTTTCTTAAAAAAACACTTCCACTAATTTTTTTTTTTATGTAAAGTATTTAATTTTAATAAATAATAATAATAATAATAATCTTATATAAATTAATTAGTAATTAAGCTATACTTTTAAATTATCCTAATTTTCTAAAAAATCTAATTTTTTTTTCCTTTCAATCATTTTAACATGTAAATTTTTATGTAAATTAATTTCTCCTTTTAATTTGTAAATTCATTTTAGATTTAGATCGATTTCTTTTAAAAAGCCTGTTTTTTCTTAAAAAATCCTGATTTTTTTTATAAACTTAAAAACCCTAATTTTAACCTTGATTTTCGTTTAAACTTTAATTGTTCTATTTCCAATCCTAATTTTCTTTTAATGTTTGAGTATTCTTTTTTTATATATTATTATTATGTAACTGCTTCAGGATTGTAATATTCTTAGATTTTTTTTCTTTCTCGTTTTCTTATTTCTGTAACTGCCCCAAAGCGTTGTAATAGCGTAGGATACTTTCTTTATACCATTTATTTTATTGTGGTTAGTAATAATAGGGAGTGGAAAGAATTAATTGTGATTAAATAAAATTAGATAATTAATTTAAAAAGATAAATATTTAAAATATACATTCACACATGTAAGTCGATCTTTGATCGCCATCTGCACTTCCTAGGGTATTCCTCTTAGTTGCCTTTACATATGGTCAAGTACCTCAAATATAGGGGTGTCTTAAGCAAAGTCCCTTCAAGTATAAATCATCATAGTCCCTTCAGTTTAAAAGATCAAGTCCCTTCGAGGTTGCCTACGATAATGATCTTGTCCCTTCGAATAAATGATGATAGTCCCTACGAATTGCTAAAGACACCCCTACCTGTTGCCTTCTATGACCATACGATGACCCTACGCCTGTCCCTTAACAAATCCAAGGTAATGACTACCTATTCCTTAATAATAGGGACAATCTTACCCTTGAAAGGACATAAAAGAACTTGAATGACTTAACTTAGGGTAGGTATCTCCTAGTTACTTGCTCACATCTTTAAAATACTTTTTACACCTCACTTTCTTAAACATTTTTCAAAACAAGGCTTTGTATACAACCATACGAGGATCATTACAAAGTACTTAGAAAAATTTCTAATCACATACTACACTCTTCAAAAACAATTTAAGTGAGCTAAGTAACTAAGAGCCCATGGATAACCATGGATATAAAGGGTGCTAACACCTTCCCTTTATATAACCTACCCCCCGAACCTAAATCTTTTAAAAATAGGTCTTTCCTACTCTTTTATGTCCTTTCCACTTGGATAAAATAAAAGTCGGTGGTGACTCTTGCTATCCGCAACATGATTAAAAGTCAGTTCTCCCACCGTGTTACAGAACTGGCGACTCTGTTGGGGACTTACTAAGTAAAAGAGGGGTACCCTTAGGAATTAGATCACTTAAATTGTTTTTCTTGTTTGCTTTATATTTATCTGTTGGGCTTATGTGTGAAAGATCCTAACCCGGATCTAGTGTACCCTAGGTAAATGGCAATAGATCAAGGAAACTGTACGGCGTATACCGATATGGTTGATCTAGTGGCCATAAATAGTGTTACTGCTTGGTTGAAGGATTTGATTGAAATTTGATTTGAAAACTTTCTATTTTGGTCATAATATTAGATTAAATCACACCCTTTTGGTCTTGCATGAACTGGGATTTGATCAATCAACTTAATCATCAAATATTTGATCCCAAAATAAATTTTAGATCAAATATTTGATTTCTTATGATTTATTTTAATTAAAATTGAATTTACATTCAATATAATATAAAATAAATAATAAAAATCAGAAAATATGATCAATGGGTCGTGAATAGTCTTAGAACTGAGTTTGGGTTGAAAGATTATGGGCCCATTTGAAGAAAACTTGAGTTTTGACCTTTTTTGCTTCATACACCTCCTCAAAATTGCCCAACTTCAACAATGAATAACTCCCTCAATTTTTATCCCCTGAAGATGTTCTAGGACTTTTTAGAAGGCTTAGAGTGTCCTCTAAATTATCCTTTTGGTCTCATGTCCATATCATTTTCCATTTTTAAGTTATGAGCTCTTGAAAAAGTTGACTTTTTGTTGACTTTTAAAAGGACCTGTAATGTTTTGGCTCATATCTTTCAAATGAAGCATTTTTGGACTTGGCTTGTGAGACACAAAGTTGTAGAGAATTGATTTTTCTTCAAAATAAGATTTGGATGGGAAATTCTTGATGGAGTATGTGAAATTTATGGCTGGTCAAAGTTCAATTGACTTTTACTAGACAAAACCCTAATTTAGCAATTCTTGATTCCTGATGATTATGAGGTTTCCTTGATGAATCATGATCAACCCTTGATCAAATGATGAATTTCACCTCACAATATTGATGTTTACCAAAAATCTTGAAGTTTGACTTTATGTTGACCACAGTTGACTTTTTGACCAAGTTAACTGATTTTTAGGTATCTAAGAATCTGACTGACCAAACTTGTTGGGAAAGCTTTAAAACTTGACATGAGGATTCTTTAAGGTATATAGGATATTATGAAGTCCACTTGAGGCCTTGTAAGTCCACTTTTATTGGGGAAACTCAAAACCCTGGTTCTAAGATCCATTGTTCAGGAGGAGGTTTTGTTAGGTGAAACCATCAATCCATTTGACCAATTGAGAATCTTGTGACTATTAAGAGACCTCTTGAAATATATGATCTTTAATGTGGAAGGGAAAATTTTGGGGTACAACAGTGTGACCCTGTAGGATTTTTCGACGTTGGCAATTATATTAAATCATGCATTTAACATAATAAACAATGAGCGGTATCTAGCAACACATCACTGCTATCCAAGTCACAAAATTGTCATATGATTTGACAAAACATTTTATGATAGTATTTATGTGTACAATTACCCTTTTTCCCTTATGTCTATATTGAACACGAGACATATACCATGTCATCCTTGTCCAGTTCAATATTGGGTCCTTAGACATTTATGCTGTTAGGAAGGATGGGAAAATTCCATCTAGGTTATTCATGTCCCTCAGCATGCTTTCTGAAGTACCCATCAACTGTCTTTATGATCATTCAGTTATGGACATGTATATGTACAATTTCGACACCATGAGTTTGATAAAGGAAAGTGTTGCACCCCAAAATTTTCCCTCCCACAATCAAGACAACCTCTCTCAAGACTTCTAGATGATCATAAGATCATCAAGACTCCCAATTGATCAAGAAGTGTGGAAGTTTCCCCAGACAATGCCTCCTCCTAAGCAAAGTGTCCAAAACTAGGGTTTTGTGTTTCCTCAGGTTAAAATTATTTTCAAGGCCTCAAGTGAGCTTCATAACATCCCACATATATTAAATAATCCCCATGTCAAGTTTCAAAGTTTTCCCAAAGAGCTTGCCCTGTCAGATGATCAAATATGAAAAAATCAGTCAAAGTAGTTAAAAAGTCAAACTGAGGTCAACTGTGGTCAAATTAAAGTCAAACTTCAAGATTTTTTGCCAAAATCAATTTTATGAAGTAAAATTCATCATTTGATCAAGGATTGATCATGATTCATCAAGGAAGTTTCAGATCATCAAGAATCAGGAGTTTCTAAATTAGGGTTTTCTAAGGAAAAGTCAACTGAACTTTGACCAGCCATAACTTTCACATTCTTCATCAAAAAATTTCCATCCAAAGCTAATTTTGAAGGAAATTGAATTCTCTACAACTTTTTGTCTCACAAGACAAGCCTAAAAATGCTTCATTTGGAAGGTATGAGCTAAAACATTACAGGTCATTTCAAAAGTCAACATCTTCCAAAGGGCATAATTTGAAAATGGTAAAAGATATGGACATGGGACCAAAGAGGTTTGTTAGAGGACTCTTTAATCTTTTCAAAATGTCCAAGAACACCTTCATAGCCTTAAAATTGAGGGATTTATGCCTTATCAAAGTTTGGAGATTTTTAAGGGGTGTATGAAGAAAATAAAGTCTTAAAACAAATTTTTTCCAAATGGGCCTATCATTTTGCAACCCAATCTTCACGATAACATCAAGCACGACCCAATTCAAATATTTTCTGATTTTTATAATTTATTTATAATTTATTTGGATTTTATTCATTAAAATTCATTTTAAATCAAAATAAAATATGAAAATACAAATATTTGATTTGATCCTTCTTCTATAAGCTTTTAAATGACATTCAAGAGGATTAGATGTTATCCAGTTTCGTGCACACCCAATTTAGAAGCATATCATTTGATTTTTTTCACATTTAAGATGGAATATTTCTTCATGATCAAATTATTCAAAAAGCCCACAAATCTACCAATTTTTCTGACCTAAGTCATTCCTCTATAAGTACACAAGTTAACACAAGCATTGAGGACGAATTGGGCAGGCACAAGCATAAGATTCAAAACTTCAAAGTCTTCACAAAAACCTCAATTCGGATTCTTGCTTATAGGAAGTATCAAAGCTTTTTAAAGGTTGAGACATGAGCCTTGATACCTCTTGAAGATATCCTGATCAATTGCATCATCAAAAAGCATGCCCAATCGCATAAGCCGAATGCCATTTTTTTTTGTTTTTTTTCAAATTTCGATTTTGAATATATATGTGTTTAAACTCTAATTTGATTATACAATGTTGTTTGTGTTGATGCAAGGAACGATTTTGGGCTGGTTAATTGAATTTCTCGTGCAGGTTTAGGGATGCGCCATTTTTAGGGTTCCTTAGCTTGAAATTGGGAACTTCGTAAAGAGGTTATTTAAGGACAAATTATTGGTTCAATAAGACTTACCAGATGCCTTTTGATTGTTTTAAACTATTATAAGTAATTTATATGATGCGTATAACATGTTACAATATGCAGGTTTTGTAGTGACAGCGAAAATCCGTCACTAAAACCTTTAGTGACGGAAAAACCGTAGGTAAAACCTAAGGTGACGACCAGGGGAAGAAGACAACATTTGGCGCGGAAGAATTATTTGAATTTTGATATGGCTTTTGTTATTTGTGTTTCCTATAGTTATCAGCACGCGCGCTTGGCCCATTTGGTAAAGGTATTAGCTGTGAGAGGTATAGGGCCTGGGTTCGATTCCCAGGTCCCTTTATTTTTGTATATTAGCTTCTTTTCTTTCCTATTTTCTCCATTATTATTTCTAATTATTTTCTTAAAACAATAATTACTTAAAATTAATTAAATAAATTATTAGACTAATCCTAAAATATTTTCTTAAAAAAACACTTCCACTAATTTTTTTTTTATGTAAAGTATTTAATTTTAATAAATAATAATAATAATAATAATCTTATATAAATTAATTAGTAATTAAGCTATACTTTTAAATTATCCTAATTTTCTAAAAAATCTAATTTTTTTTTCCTTTCAATCATTTTAACATGTAAATTTTTATGTAAATTAATTTCTCCTTTTAATTTGTAAATTCATTTTAGATTTAGATCGATTTCTTTTAAAAAGCCTGTTTTTTCTTAAAAAATCCTGATTTTTTTTATAAACTTAAAAACCCTAATTTTAACCTTGATTTTCGTTTAAACTTTAATTGTTCTATTTCCAATCCTAATTTTCTTTTAATGTTCGAGTATTCTTTTTTTATATATTATTATTATGTAACTGCTTCAGGATTGTAATATTCTTAGATTTTTTTTCTTTCTCGTTTTCTTATTTCTGTAACTGCCCCAAAGCGTTGTAATAGCGTAGGATACTTTCTTTATACCATTTATTTTATTGTGGTTAGTAATAATAGGGAGTGGAAAGAATTAATTGTGATTAAATAAAATTAGATAATTAATTTAAAAAGATAAATATTTAAAATATACATTCACACATGTAAGCCGATCTTTGATCGCCATCTGCACTTCCTAGGGTATTCCTCTTAGTTGCCTTTACATATGGTCAAGTACCTCAAATATAGGGGTGTCTTAAGCAAAGTCCCTTCAAGTATAAATCATCATAGTCCCTTCAGTTTAAAAGATCAAGTCCCTTCGAGGTTGCCTACGATAATGATCTTGTCCCTTCGAATAAATGATGATAGTCCCTACGAATTGCTAAAGACACCCCTACCTGTTGCCTTCTATGACCATACGATGACCCTACGCCTGTCCCTTAACAAATCCAAGGTAATGACTACCTATTCCTTAATAATAGGGACAATCTTACCCTTGAAAGGACATAAAAGAACTTGAATGACTTAACTTAGGGTAGGTATCTCCTAGTTACTTGCTCACATCTTTAAAATACTTTTTACACCTCACTTTCTTAAACATTTTTCAAAACAAGGCTTTGTATACAACCATACGAGGATCATTACAAAGTACTTAGAAAAATTTCTAATCACATACTACACTCTTCAAAAACAATTTAAGTGAGCTAAGTAACTAAGAGCCCATGGATAACCATGGATATAAAGGGTGCTAACACCTTCCCTTTATATAACCTACCCCCCGAACCTAAATCTTTTAAAAATAGGTCTTTCCTACTCTTTTATGTCCTTTCCACTTGGATAAAATAAAAGTCGGTGGTGACTCTTGCTATCCGCAACATGATTAAAAGTCAGTTCTCCCACCGTGTTACAGAACTGGCGACTCTGTTGGGGACTTACTAAGTAAAAGAGGGGTACCCTTAGGAATTAGATCACTTAAATTGTTTTTCTTGTTTGCTTTATATTTATCTGTTGGGCTTATGTGTGAAAGATCCTAACCCGGATCTAGTGTACCCTAGGTAAATGGCAATAGATCAAGGAAACTGTACGGCGTATACCGATATGGTTGATCTAGTGGCCATAAATAGTGTTACTGCTTGGTTGAAGGATTTGATTGAAATTTGATTTGAAAACTTTCTATTTTGGTCATAATATTAGATTAAATCACACCCTTTTGGTCTTGCATGAACTGGGATTTGATCAATCAACTTAATCATCAAATATTTGATCCCAAAATAAATTTTAGATCAAATATTTGATTTCTTATGATTTATTTTAATTAAAATTGAATTTACATTCAATATAATATAAAATAAATAATAAAAATCAGAAAATATGATCAATGGGTCGTGAATAGTCTTAGAACTGAGTTTGGGTTGAAAGATTATGGGCCCATTTGAAGAAAACTTGAGTTTTGACCTTTTTTGCTTCATACACCTCCTCAAAATTGCCCAACTTCAACAATGAATAACTCCCTCAATTTTTATCCCCTGAAGATGTTCTAGGACTTTTTAGAAGGCTTAGAGTGTCCTCTAAATTATCCTTTTGGTCTCATGTCCATATCATTTTCCATTTTTAAGTTATGAGCTCTTGAAAAAGTTGACTTTTTGTTGACTTTTAAAAGGACCTGTAATGTTTTGGCTCATATCTTTCAAATGAAGCATTTTTGGACTTGGCTTGTGAGACACAAAGTTGTAGAGAATTGATTTTTCTTCAAAATAAGATTTGGATGGGAAATTCTTGATGGAGTATGTGAAATTTATGGCTGGTCAAAGTTCAATTGACTTTTACTAGACAAAACCCTAATTTAGCAATTCTTGATTCCTGATGATTATGAGGTTTCCTTGATGAATCATGATCAACCCTTGATCAAATGATGAATTTCACCTCACAATATTGATGTTTACCAAAAATCTTGAAGTTTGACTTTATGTTGACCACAGTTGACTTTTTGACCAAGTTAACTGATTTTTAGGTATCTAAGAATCTGACTGACCAAACTTGTTGGGAAAGCTTTAAAACTTGACATGAGGATTCTTTAAGGTATATAGGATATTATGAAGTCCACTTGAGGCCTTGTAAGTCCACTTTTATTGGGGAAACTCAAAACCCTGGTTCTAAGATCCATTGTTCAGGAGGAGGTTTTGTTAGGTGAAACCATCAATCCATTTGACCAATTGAGAATCTTGTGACTATTAAGAGACCTCTTGAAATATATGATCTTTAATGTGGAAGGGAAAATTTTGGGGTACAACAGTGTGACCCTGTAGGATTTTTCGACGTTGGCAATTATATTAAATCATGCATTTAACATAATAAACAATGAGCGGTATCTAGCAACACATCACTGCTATCCAAGTCACAAAATTGTCATATGATTTGACAAAACATTTTATGATAGTATTTATGTGTACAATTACCCTTTTTCCCTTATGTCTATATTGAACACGAGACATATACCATGTCATCCTTGTCCAGTTCAATATTGGGTCCTTAGACATTTATGCTGTTAGGAAGGATGGGAAAATTCCATCTAGGTTATTCATGTCCCTCAGCATGCTTTCTGAAGTACCCATCAACTGTCTTTATGATCATTCAGTTATGGACATGTATATGTACAATTTCGACACCATGAGTTTGATAAAGGAAAGTGTTGCACCCCAAAATTTTCCCTCCCACAATCAAGACAACCTCTCTCAAGACTTCTAGATGATCATAAGATCATCAAGACTCCCAATTGATCAAGAAGTGTGGAAGTTTCCCCAGACAATGCCTCCTCCTAAGCAAAGTGTCCAAAACTAGGGTTTTGTGTTTCCTCAGGTTAAAATTATTTTCAAGGCCTCAAGTGAGCTTCATAACATCCCACATATATTAAATAATCCCCATGTCAAGTTTCAAAGTTTTCCCAAAGAGCTTGCCCTGTCAGATGATCAAATATGAAAAAATCAGTCAAAGTAGTTAAAAAGTCAAACTGAGGTCAACTGTGGTCAAATTAAAGTCAAACTTCAAGATTTTTTGCCAAAATCAATTTTATGAAGTAAAATTCATCATTTGATCAAGGATTGATCATGATTCATCAAGGAAGTTTCAGATCATCAAGAATCAGGAGTTTCTAAATTAGGGTTTTCTAAGGAAAAGTCAACTGAACTTTGACCAGCCATAACTTTCACATTCTTCATCAAAAAATTTCCATCCAAAGCTAATTTTGAAGGAAATTGAATTCTCTACAACTTTTTGTCTCACAAGACAAGCCTAAAAATGCTTCATTTGGAAGGTATGAGCTAAAACATTACAGGTCATTTCAAAAGTCAACATCTTCCAAAGGGCATAATTTGAAAATGGTAAAAGATATGGACATGGGACCAAAGAGGTTTGTTAGAGGACTCTTTAAGCTTTTCAAAATGTCCAAGAACACCTTCATAGCCTTAAAATTGAGGGATTTATGCCTTATCAAAGTTTGGAGATTTTTAAGGGGTGTATGAAGAAAATAAAGTCTTAAAACAAATTTTTTCCAAATGGGCCTATCATTTTGCAACCCAATCTTCACGATAACATCAAGCACGACCCAATTCAAATATTTTCTGATTTTTATAATTTATTTATAATTTATTTGGATTTTATTCATTAAAATTCATTTTAAATCAAAATAAAATATGAAAATACAAATATTTGATTTGATCCTTCTTCTATAAGCTTTTAAATGACATTCAAGAGGATTAGATGTTATCCAGTTTCGTGCACACCCAATTTAGAAGCATATCATTTGATTTTTTTCACATTTAAGATGGAATATTTCTTCATGATCAAATTATTCAAAAAGCCCACAAATCTACCAATTTTTCTGACCTAAGTCATTCCTCTATAAGTACACAAGTTAACACAAGCATTGAGGACGAATTGGGCAGGCACAAGCATAAGATTCAAAACTTCAAAGTCTTCACAAAAACCTCAATTCGGATTCTTGCTTATAGGAAGTATCAAAGCTTTTTAAAGGTTGAGACATGAGCCTTGATACCTCTTGAAGATATCCTGATCAATTGCATCATCAAAAAGCATGCCCAATCGCATAAGCCGAATGCCATTTTTTTTTGTTTTTTTTCAAATTTCGATTTTGAATATATATGTGTTTAAACTCTAATTTGATTATACAATGTTGTTTGTGTTGATGCAAGGAACGATTTTGGGCTGGTTAATTGAATTTCTCGTGCAGGTTTAGGGATGCGCCATTTTTAGGGTTCCTTAGCTTGAAATTGGGAACTTCGTAAAGAGGTTATTTAAGGACAAATTATTGGTTCAATAAGACTTACCAGATGCCTTTTGATTGTTTTAAACTATTATAAGTAATTTATATGATGCGTATAACATGTTACAATATGCAGGTTTTGTAGTGACAGCGAAAATCCGTCACTAAAACCTTTAGTGACGGAAAAACCGTAGGTAAAACCTAAGGTGACGACCAGGGGAAGAAGACAACATTTGGCGCGGAAGAATTATTTGAATTTTGATATGGCTTTTGTTATTTGTGTTTCCTATAGTTATCAGCACGCGCGCTTGGCCCATTTGGTAAAGGTATTAGCTGTGAGAGGTATAGGGCCTGGGTTCGATTCCCAGGTCCCTTTATTTTTGTATATTAGCTTCTTTTCTTTCCTATTTTCTCCATTATTATTTCTAATTATTTTCTTAAAACAATAATTACTTAAAATTAATTAAATAAATTATTAGACTAATCCTAAAATATTTTCTTAAAAAAACACTTCCACTAATTTTTTTTTTATGTAAAGTATTTAATTTTAATAAATAATAATAATAATAATAATCTTATATAAATTAATTAGTAATTAAGCTATACTTTTAAATTATCCTAATTTTCTAAAAAATCTATTTTTTTTTCCTTTCAATCATTTTAACATGTAAATTTTTATGTAAATTAATTTCTCCTTTTAATTTGTAAATTCATTTTAGATTTAGATCGATTTCTTTTAAAAAGCCTGTTTTTTCTTAAAAAATCCTGATTTTTTTTATAAACTTAAAAACCCTAATTTTAACCTTGATTTTCGTTTAAACTTTAATTGTTCTATTTCCAATCCTAATTTTCTTTTAATGTTCGAGTATTCTTTTTTTATATATTATTATTATGTAACTGCTTCAGGATTGTAATATTCTTAGATTTTTTTTCTTTCTCGTTTTCTTATTTCTGTAACTGCCCCAAAGCGTTGTAATAGCGTAGGATACTTTCTTTATACCATTTATTTTATTGTGGTTAGTAATAATAGGGAGTGGAAAGAATTAATTATGATTAAATAAAATTAGATAATTAATTTAAAAAGATAAATATTTAAAATATACATTCACACATGTAAGTCGATCTTTGATCGCCATCTGCACTTCCTAGGGTATTCCTCTTAGTTGCCTTTACATATGGTCAAGTACCTCAAATATAGGGGTGTCTTAAGCAAAGTCCCTTCAAGTATAAATCATCATAGTCCCTTCAGTTTAAAAGATCAAGTCCCTTCGAGGTTGCCTACGATAATGATCTTGTCCTTTCGAATAAATGATGATAGTCCCTACGAATTGCTAAAGACACCCCTACCTGTTGCCTTCTATGACCATACGATGACCCTACGCCTGTCCCTTAACAAATCCAAGGTAATGACTACCTATTCCTTAATAATAGGGACAATCTTACCCTTGAAAGGACATAAAAGAACTTGAATGACTTAACTTAGGGTAGGTATCTCCTAGTTACTTGCTCACATCTTTAAAATACTTTTTACACCTCACTTTCTTAAACATTTTTCAAAACAAGGCTTTGTATACAACCATACGAGGATCATTACAAAGTACTTAGAAAAATTTCTAATCACATACTACACTCTTCAAAAACAATTTAAGTGAGCTAAGTAACTAAGAGCCCATGGATAACCATGGATATAAAGGGTGCTAACACCTTCCCTTTATATAACCTACCCCCCGAACCTAAATCTTTTAAAAATAGGTCTTTCCTACTCTTTTATGTCCTTTCCACTTGGATAAAATAAAAGTCGGTGGTGACTCTTGCTATCCGCAACATGATTAAAAGTCAGTTCTCCCACCGTGTTACAGAACTGGCGACTCTGTTGGGGACTTACTAAGTAAAAGAGGGGTACCCTTAGGAATTAGATCACTTAAATTGTTTTTCTTGTTTGCTTTATATTTATCTGTTGGGCTTATGTGTGAAAGATCCTAACCCGGATCTAGTGTACCCTAGGTAAATGGCAATAGATCAAGGAAACTGTACGGCGTATACCGATATGGTTGATCTAGTGGCCATAAATAGTGTGACTTCTTGGTTGGTGCTTATGTTCCTTAAGTAAGTTAAGGATAATACGGGGTTGCCATATGTTATCAATACACTAACTGACTTTTAGAACCCTAGTTATCCCATCTTGGCCTTTAGAAAGTAGTGAGATAGCCGACTTTGGCGAAGACTGAAGTTGGTTGATACTCGATACTACGCTCGTTGAGATCCTAAACTTGGAGGGTTTTGGTTCGCAAGTAAGTTGCCTACTGAACAACCACCCTTGGGAAGGATCAGTGATATTGAGATCCCTTAGAACCTAGTTACTTTGTAGGACAGGATGAACCAAATAAACTTCAGGGGAAGGTACTTACCTTTAAACCTCATGCAAGCTTTCAAACCTAGGGCTATTGTGTGACTTGTTTGTGTGTGCCACATGTTTGTGATTGAGCATAACAACATCATGACATCATAAGCATAGCATTTTCACTAACCATTTCAAGGACCAAATGCTTTATCTTTGTTCTTTGTTGCAGGTCATGGCTTCTGCTCGTAGGAATACTATTCGAATCAACTTTGTAGGAATACCTTCTAAGCTTAAGGAATTGGTCTCTCGAGTTTCTGAAAACTCCCAATTCATCAAGAGGCATGGTCACCTACTGGATCTAGTCACTTCAGGGTTCAATGAAGACATGATGAGTGTCCTATTTCAGTTCTTTGATCCTAAACATCATTGCTTCACATTACTCGACTATCAGTTGGTTCCTACAATCGAAGAGTTCTGTAAATTACTGAGTATACCTATCCTTGATCAGAGACCCTTCACAGGCTTAGAGAAGGAGCCTAAAGCTGAAGTCATTGCTGCAGCCCTACATTTGAAGAAATCAGACATTGTCCTAGAAACGAGAAGCGGAGTTAAGGGCATTCTTGCTAAGGTATTAATGGAGAAAGCTCAAGTGTTCTTGAAGGCTATGAGCTATGATGCTTTTGAGGAGATCCTGGCCTTATTGATCTATGGCTTAGTGTTGTTCCCTAATCCAGGCCATTTCATAGACGTACACGCCATCAATATATTTCTGACTCGCAATCCAGTGCCCACATTACTTGGAGATATCTTACATTCTCTTCATACCCGTACTACGAAGGTTAGAGGAACTCTGATGTGTTGCATACCTTTATTGGCTAGGTGGTTTATTTCTCACCTTCCTCGATTAATGATGAAGAATGAACAAGGGTTAAGGTGGTCTAAGAGGATTATGTCACTTTCTCATTCAGACATTCATTGGTGCTCTCGATCTAAGGAGAATTTTACTATCATTGACCGTTGTGGGGAGTTCCCTAATGTGCCACTCCTAGGTATAAAATGGGGCATTACCTACAACCCTTATTTAGCACTACCTTAGTTTGGTTATGCTCGGAGTAATGTTCCTCATGACATGCTTATTCAAGGTATTGTGTTCGACTACGAAAACGATATTCAGGGTTACTGTCAAAGGTTTGTACGAGCTTGGAACAAGGTAAATAGGATTGATAGCAAGACTTTGGAGCCAAAGTATTCTATTCCTATGGAGCCTTATCTCAGATGGGTGTGATCTCATGCTCAGACTCTTATGATGCCATATCATGTTGTTCTACCTATCACTATGGAGCCTGTTGCTGAAGGAGATGTTCTTTATACCATCCTTCATCCGGACATGCCCACTGATTTGGAAGAGCTGCAAAAGTCCTAGATTCAGTTGAAGGAGCAAAGGGATACTTTTGAGACTCATTTCAGAGTTGATCAAGAAAGAATTCTGGAGCTGACAAGGCAACTTCATGAGGAGCAAAACCTCAACAAATACCTCCACACAAAGAGGAAGCGTGGGAGACTTAAAACCCCATATTTATTTTTTGTATTTTATTGTTATTTCCTTTCATTGTAAGACCAAAGGGAAAAATTATATTAAACATTTACTAATAAAAATTTGTTTTTGTTTTTATTTAAACAAATTTAAATCCCGCGGTCCTTGAAAATATTGCATATGCATCTACATACCATATCATTGCATGACAGGTTTCTATAGCAGGTTTCTCAATCTTCTCACTGTTTATTTCAACAGAAATGGCTCTCGAACAAACTGTTAAGGATCTCTAGGCTCAGAATGTTCAGTTCCAAGAAGTGATCCTGAATTTGTCCAAGGGGCAAGAAGAGTTGAAATCACTCCTCTCTGAAAATCATGAAGATAACAAGAATGGTCAGTTGGAACAATTGCAAGATGAGATGGAAGATATAAGGATCCAGATGAATGGCCAGGTGGCTCTTATCCAAAGTTTAGCTCAGGGGCAAGAAGAGCTGAGAACCTTTGTCCACAAACTTCAAAGTAATGGAGTCAGGAATCTAATCGTCAGTCAACCTCCATCAAAACAAGCTGACTTGGTTGAAAGGAAGATGAGGATAAAAGAAGGCAAGAGACAGGTTACCACTGATTGTTCTTCAGTTGAAGAAAAAATACCTTGTAACTTTAATCCACTTCAACATAAGGAATATAAAAGATAGTTTGTCAAATTCAGCACTCCAATGTCGCAAGTATTGCAATGCTTGTTGGAGATGAAGCTAATTCCCTTGAGAAATCCTCCTCAAAATCCTAATACTTCCTCTCCTCGCTATAATCCCAAGGCAAGGTGTGGGTATCACTCCAACTGTCCCGGACATGATACTAATAGTTGTTGGACATTGAAGAAAAAGATTCAAGACCTGATTGACGAAGGAATCCTCGAGGTTACGCCAGAAGGCCAAATTGAATTCTACTATCGTCCATCAAACATCGAAGCTGCAAGACAAGTTGCCCAAAGTAGCAAGAAAGAAAGCCTACCTATTCCTGTTGAGATATGGGGCACCTTGGGACATCCAAGTGGCAAATTTGATTTCATGGTGAAATATATTGCTCCTGAAAGTTCACGGATTGCAATTGAAGACATTCAGCCAACTGGATGGGACAACATTTTAACTTTCATTTGTAATTTATTTTATTTTGTTTAAACACTTACTATCATGTTAAACTTTTGTTTTCATTAATGCATAGCATATGTTTGTCTTGAATTAATCCATTCGTTTCACTATATTTTGAACTATGCTTCATATTTCTATTTTGTGATATTTAACTCTTGATAAAGCTATAAGCCTGTAGAGGGAGGATGACGAAAACAATACCATAATCTTAGGCAATATGCTTTTGAACAGACTATGCTGACGATGTACATGCATTGTTTCAATTCCTAAACAGTGGAGATATAAGGAATTTAATCCCTAGTCAACCATTTTGAGCCTATGAAGTAGGAGTTTTCCTTCTCATTCAAGTTAAACCCTTAATCATAACCTGGGGCAGGGTAGTTCCTCGGTTAACTCAATTATGCCAGTTGTCCTTTTGTACACAATTAATGATGGTTCCCTGTAATCACTTAAGTCTGACAGTCAATATCCAGCAAAAGAAAAGCCCACTAAGTCAAAACCTATGAAGAGGACTTAGTAAAAAAATTAAGACATCCTGCTGACTATAACCTTGAAATAAACAGTTCAGGCAAAAAGAAGGGATAACAAAGTCAAAATAAAAAAGGAGGTCACTATAGATCCTAAATAAAGAAAGATGAATGAATTTTCAAATAAATATTTTGGTTCCTGAATCATCACAAATGTCAGTGCTACAATTCCAAACTACTTTGGAACCTCAATGCATAAGTTAACAGAACATAGGACTGAAGAACATCACGAATAATGGGTTGGGTACAAATAAATTTGAGCCTTTATCTTTTGTTTCTTAAACCATGAACCAAGCCACGTTATAACCCTTTAAACGTCCTAACTGAAGCATGGTTAGTTTGAAAGCATATTGCCACAAAAAGGTATCCTGACTCCTTTAAGGCTTATTATAAATCTTGAGTTAATATCACAGTTTTTACAAAGATTGTTTTATTAAAATAACTCTTTTTCAAAACTTCAAGACAGACATAAGCATTGCATTTTTTAATATCATTGTTTGCATATAACCGAGTGTTTGACAAACAGAGAAACTTACAGGATGAATGTTCAATAAACCAAAATCCTTCTGATAGACAAAGTTGCTTCCTGGATCAAAGCCCAGGTATACAAAGAGGCATTACCACTATCTTCCACTAAAGGGGGCATGCCATGATACTGCCTAATTCATTTGAGGCAATCAGGTCAAGATTCAACTATGCTTAAGTAGCCAGGGGCAGGTCTCCTCATCTATTTGAATTACCAAAGGTAACATCACAGAGTTCACGAGGCCAGTGGCATATGTTTGTGGGACATTATGCTTATTTCTCTTGAGGTAACTCCTTTCAGATACTTCCATTATGAGAGAATTCAACCTCAACCAAGGGGCAATGCTCTCTTTCCAAATCTAATACTCAGAGCGTATATGGTCCATCACAATTTGAAGGTACGTTCCTCTCATTGTATTACCTTGATATTGGATTCTCAGCAGAAGCCATTGTGGAAATTAACTGCCTATGCTAGTAATATCAGATGGTGTCAGTATCATGTCTTCGGATCTAGCCATGAGAATTTCTGGGAAATTATTCAGGAAAGTTAAGAACCTTAGAAAGCTCTATATCCAATTGGTTATACACTCTCAAAGTTGAAATGATTCTATTTTCGAGTTTAGGTTTACTTTTCCCTCTTTATTCAAGGAAGAAATGTTTTCCGAATTCAGGTTTACTTTTCCCCTTTTACTAAAGCGAGAAATGTATGTTGGTTATGTTTGAATGTATATATGCTTTTGAATATGATTGATGTTTACCAGAAATGCATAAAATATAATAATAACATTTACTAAGAACGAAGGGAGATAGGAATTCAACGGAGCTTTGCCGGTTCATCACCACGGAGTAATCTTTACAAATATCCTTACAGAATACCTCAAGTAATATCTTATACTTCCAACTTTACAAAGCCTCCAAGCAGTGTCATATTCTCCGAAGAATTGATACTTAACTACATAGGTCTCTCGGATCTGTGTCCATCTCTTTTATCCTCAGTCAGGATATTCAGGAACTTAAACCTTCAATAAGAAGTATGACGAACGAAAACGAGAGGTTCTAAGTACAATATTCTTAAACAAGACGGAAACGAAGTCTTCATGCTCCTCAGCAACAAATCGGGATTTATTTTTCCCAGCCAGCAGTTGTTATATGAAGCTACTGATCAGCTTCCCGACATAATTCATTCGTACATACATCATATCATATCATATCATACGTATTCTCATAAAATATTATCTTGCAGATTGTTATATATATCATTATATTTGCACCAAACTAACCTTGTTTTTCAGGTTAATTCTCCAACAGGTAGACTTCATCAACAACTTACCTTGGACTGTCGTTTATTCTTCCCAATGGTTATCTTGTTACCTCGGGCCGTCGTTTATTCTTCCCGAAGGTTATCTTATTTCGGACCATCGATTATTCTTCCCGAATGTTATCTCATTTTGGGCCGTCGTTTATTCTTCCCAAAAGCCAACTTACCTTGGGCCGTCGTTTATTCTTCCCAATGGTTATCTTGTTACCTCGGGCCGTCGTTTATTCTTCCCGAAGGTTATCTCATTTTGGGCCGTCGTTTATTCTTCCCAAAATCCAACTTACCTTGGGCCGTCGTTTATTCTTACCAATGGTTATCTTGTTACTTTGGGCCGTCGATTATTCTTCCCGTAGGTTATCTCATTTTGGGCCGTCGTTTATTCTTCCCAAAATCCAACTTACCTTGGGTCGTCGTTTATTCTTCCCAATGGTTATCTTGTTACCTCGGGCCGTCATTTATTCTTCCCGAAGGTTATCTCATTTTGGGCCGTCGATTATTCTTCCCAAAAGCCATATTGATACCGTGGGCCGTCGTTTATTCCTCCCAAAGGTTATCTTGTTACATCGGGCCGTCGTTTATTCTTCCCGAAGGTTATCTCATTTTGGGCCGTCGTTTATTCTTCCCAAAAGCCAACTTACCTTGGGCCTTCATTTATTCTTCCCAATGGTTATCTTATTACCTCGGGCCGTCGTTTATTCTTCCCGAAGGTTATCTCATTTTGGGCCGTCGTTTATTCTTCCCAATGGTTATCTTGTTACCTCGGGCCATCGATTATTCTTCCCGTAGGTTATCTCATTTTGGGCCGTCGTTTATTCTTCCCAAAAGCCAACTTATCTTGGGCCGTCGTTTATTCTTCCCAATGGTTATCTTGTTACCTCGGGCCGTCGTTTATTCTTCTCGAAGGTTATCTCATTTTGGGCTTTCGATTATTCTTCCCAAAAGCCATATTGATACCGTGGGCCGTCGTTTATTCTTCCCAAAGGTTATCTTGTTACCTCGGGCCTTCGTTTATTCTTCCCAAAGGTTATCTCATTTTGGGCCGTCGTTTATTCTTCCCAAAAGCCAACTTACCTTGGGCCGTAATTTATTCTTCCCAATGGTTATCTTATTACCTCGGGCCGTCATTTATTCTTCCTGAAGGTTATCTCATTTGTACCGTTGTTTATTCTTCCCAAAATCCAACTTACCTTGGGCCGTCGTTTATTCTTCCCAATGGTTACCTTATTACCTCGGGTCGTCGTTTATTCTTCCCGAAGGTTATCTCATTTTGGGTCGTCGTTTATTCTTCCCAAAATCCATATTGATACCTTGGGCCGTCGTATATTCTTCCCAATGGTTATCTTGTTACCTTGGGTCATTGTTCATTCTTCCCGAAGGTTATCTCATTTTTGGGTCGTCGTTTATTCTTCCCAAAAGCCATATTGATACCTTGGGCCGTCGTTTATTCTTCCCAATGGTTATCTTGTTACCTCGGGCCGTCGTTTATTCTTCCCAAAGGTTATCTCATTTTTGGGCCGTCGTTTATTCTTCCCAAAAGTTGTATTGATACCTTGGGCCGTCATTTATTCTTCCCAAAGGTTATCTTGTTACCTCGGGCCGTCGTTTATTCTTCCCGAAGGTTATCTCATTTTTGGGCCGTCATTTATTCTTCCCAAAAAGTTATCTTCATATTTAAGAAACATATCTGAAGACTCTTTATCCGAATGGCATCTTTAAGCCCATTCAAGCATCACAATCAACCAACAATATCATTCTACACACCAGCGAATGCAAATATTTGAGCTTTTGTGTTCAATCCTCTTCAATCTTCAAGTCACGGATGGTGTACATACCAATCTAACTCCTCAGATTTCAGAAAATTGAACAAGGGGAAGTTTTTGCACCCTAAAATTTGCCCTCCCACAATCAAGACAACCTTTCTCAAGACTTCTAGATAATCATAAGATCCTCAAGACTCCCAATTGATCAAGAAGTGTGGAAGTTTCCCCAGACAATGCCTCCTCCTAAGCAAAGTGTCCAAAACTAGGGTTTTGTGTTTCCTCAGGTTAAAATGATTTTCAAGGCCTCGAGTGAGCTTCATAACATCCCACATATATTCAATAACCCCCATGTCAAGTTTCAAAGCTTTCCCAAAGAGCTTGCCCAGTCAGATGATCAGATATGAAAAAATCAGTCAAAGTAGTTAAAAAGTCAAACTGAGGTCAACTGTGGTCAAATTAAAGTCAAACTTCAAGATTTTTCCCAACATCAAGTTTATGAAGTAAAATTCTTCATTTAGTCAAGGATTGATCATGATTCATCAAGGAAGTTTCAGATCATCAAGAATCAGGAGTTTCTAAATTAGGGTTTTCTAAGGAAAAATCAACTGAACTTTGACCAGCCATAACTTTCACATGCTTCATCAAAAAATTTCCATCCAAAGCTCATTTTGAAGGAAATTGAATTCTCTACATCTTTGTGCCTCACAAGCCAAGCCTAAAAATGCTTCATTTGGAAGGTATGGGCTAAAACATTACAGGTCATTTCAAAAGTCAACAAAAAGTCAACATCTTCCAAAGGGCATAATTTGAAAATGGTAAAAGATATGGACATGGGACCAAAGAGGTTTGTTAGAGGACTCTTTAAGCTTTTCAAAATGTACAAGAACACCTTCATATCTTTAAAATTGAGGGATTTATGCCTTATCAAAGTTGGGAGATTTTTAAGGGGTGTATGAAGAAAATAAAGTCTTAAAACCAAATGTTTCCAAATGGGCCTATCATTTTGCAACCCAATCTTCATGATAACATCAAGCACGACCCAATTCAAATATTTTCTGATTTTTATAATTTATTTATAATTTATTTGGATTTTATTCATTAAAATTCATTTTAAATACAAATAAAATATGAAAATACAAATATTTGATTTGATCCTTCTTCTAGAAGCTTTTAAATGACATTCAAGAGGATTAAATGCTATCCAGTTTCGTGCACACCCAATTTAGAAGCATATCATTTGATTTTTTTCACATTTAAGATGGAAGATTTCTTCATGATTAAGTTATTCAAAAAGCCCACAAATCTACCAATTTTTCTGACCTAAATTATTCCTCTATAAGTACACAAGTTAACACAGGCATTGAGGATGAATTGGGCAGGCACAAGCATAAGATTCAAAACTTCAAAGTCTTCACAAAAACCTCAATTCAGATTCTTGCTTATAGGAAGTATCAAAGCTTTTTAAAGGTTGAGACATGACCCTTGATACCTCTTGAAGATATCCTGATCAATTGCATCATCAAAAACATGCCCAATCGCATAAGCCGAATGCCATTTTTTTTTGTTTTTTTTTCAAATTTCGATTTTGAATATATATGTGTTTAAACTCTAATTTGATTGTACAATGTTGTTTGTGTTGATGCAAGGAACGATTATGGGCTGGTTAATTGAATTTCTCGTGCAGGTTTAGGGATTCGCCATTTTTAGGGTTCCTTAGTTTGAAATTGGGAACTTCGTAAAGAGGTTATTTAAGGACAAATTATTGGTTCAATAAGACTTACCAGATGCCTTTTGATTGTTTTAAACTATTAAAAGTAATTTATATGATGCGTATAACATGTTACAATATGCAGGTTTTGTAGTGACATCGAAAATCCGTCACTAAAACCTTTAGTGATGGAAAAACCGTAGGTAAAACCTAAGGTGACGACCAGGGGAAGAAGACAACATTTGGCGCGGACGAATTATTTGAATTTTGATATGGCTTTTGTTATTTGTGTTTCCTATAGTTATCAGCACGCGCGCTTGGCCCAGTTGGTAAAGGTATTAGCTGTGAGAGGTATAGGGCCTGGGTTCGATTCCCAGGTCCCTTTATTTTTGTATATTAGCTTCTTTTCTTTCCTATTTTCTCCATTATTATTTCTAATTATTTTCTTAAAACAATAATTACTTAAAATTAATTAAATAAATTATTAGACTAATCCTAAAATATTTTCTTAAAAAAACACTTCCATTAATTTTTTTTTTATGTAAAGTATTTAATTTTAATAAATAATAATAATAATAATATTCTTATATAAATTAATTAGTAATTAAGCTATACTTTTAAATTATCCTAATTTTCTAAAAAATCTAAATTTCTTTTTTTCCTTTCAATCATTTTAACATGTAAATTTTTATGTAAATCAATTTCTCCTTTTAATTTGTAAATTCATTTTAGATTTAGATTGATTTCTTTTAAAAAGCCTGTTTTTTTCTTAAAAATCCTGATTTTTTTAATAAACTTAAAAACCCTAATTTTAACCTTGATTTTAGTTTAAACTTTAATTGTTCTATTTCCAATCCTAATTTTCTTTTAATGTTCGAGTATTCTTTTTTTTATATATTATTATTATGTAAATGCTTCAGGATTGTAATATTCTTAGATTTTTTTCTTTCTCGTTTTCTTATTTCTGTAACTGCCCCAAAGCGTTGTAATAGCGTAAGATACTTTCTTTATACCATTTATTTTATTGTGTTTAGTAATAATAGGGAGTGGAAAGAATTAATTGTGATTAAATAAAATTAGATAATTAATTTAAAAAGATAAATATTTAAAATATACATTCATACATGTAAGTCGATCTTTGATCTCCATCTGCACTTCCTAGGGTATTCCTCTTGGTTGCCTTTAAATATGGTCAAGTCCCTCAAATATAGGGGTGTCTTAAGCAAAGTCCCTTCAAGTATAAATCATCATAGTCCCTTCAGTTTAAAAGATCAAGTCCCTTCGAGTTTGCCTACGATAATGATCTTGTCCCTTCGAATAAATGATGATAGTCCCTACGAATTACTAAAGACACCCTACCCGTTGCCTTCTATGACCATACGATGACCCTACGCCTGTCCCTTAACAAATCCAAGGTAATGACTACCTATTCCTTAATAATAGGGACATTCTTACCCTTGAAAGGACATAAAAGAACTTGAATGACTTAACTTAGGGTAGGTATCTCTTAGTTACTTGCTCACATCTTCAAAATACTTTTTACACCTCACTTTCTTAAACATTTTTCAAAACAAGGCTTTGTATACAACCATACGAGGATCATTACAAAGTACTTAGAAAAATTTCTAATCACACACTACACTCTTCAAAAATAATTTAAGTGAGCTAAGTAACTAAGAGCTCATGGATAACCATGGATATAAAGGCTGCTAACACCTTCCCTTTATATAACCTACCCCCTGAACCCAAATATTTTAAAAATATGTCTTTCCTGTTCTTTTATGTCCTTTCCACTTGGATAAAATAAATGTCGGTGGCGACTCTTGCTATCCGCAACATGACTAAAAGTCAGTTCTCCCACCGTGTTACAGAAAGCCTTAGTAGCCGATGGATTTGTCAAACTATGTTCCCTACACGTTATCATTATCTGACGTGATAATTTCTCAACATTTCTCATCACATTATACTTTAAGTAAACGATGTGCGTGGCTTTGAAGATTTTCGACAGGATAGAATCACTCTTTCTTCCAAACATGTCCAGAATCTTGGATCACTCTTTCTTCCAAACATGTCTGGAATCTTGATAAGGTTTGTGTTGATTTGGTTCATGATATGACAAACAATTGTATGTCGAAAGCATGGACGAGTTACCCTTTAGGGAGTTCTTCACATCACTACTAGGAAATACTCTCTTATTTTCGACAAGAGATATGAAGGCAAGGATTCGACGAAGAAGACGTTGGGACTATTTGAATTTCAAATGAATTCGACATAAAAAGGAGATACGCCGTTTCGTCATTTAAATGGCAGTTTTCATGAATAACGGTTTCGTCTGGTAGAAGATACGTGGAAGATTCTTAGAGATTGTTAACATGCAAAGTGCCAAGTGGCGAATTCTTAGGAATTGACTGTTATTCGACGGTTATTTTATTTGTATATAAATATGATAGTTTGCTTTGTGTAAAGTGTGTGAAATTATGTATAATATTTATATGAAGATTACTCTAATACTCGTGTGTAAGATAAAGGAGAATTATCTGGAAAATGTACGTGTAAACACCATTTAATTTTCAGTTATAAAGATTAGATTTATCCTTCATTCTTTGTTCAAGTTTATGCTTTTATTTACTTTCAAGCAATCTACTTTCCAGCAATTTACTCTCAAGTCAATTTGTATTGCAACAAATCTTTAATGCAAACTTTAAGTTTCTTGGTTAGTTTCATTAGACAAACATTTCCATATTGTAATATAAACTAAGAATAATCTTGTTAAGAAACCGTTCAACAGAACATATAAAAAACCAATAAGACTCATACATTAAGAACCTATCCTTAAAATTTAGCACATGTGTCCTAGGATTTGTGTGGTTGGTCCTGCAAGTAACCCATTTCCAAGGAATTGGTAAACCAGAGGTTGTTCGCCAAAAACACTTACGAACAAATTGGCACGCCCAGTGGGACAGTGCTAAAACACTAAAAAGGATTCTTAATCCAAAAGAGTTTTATTACGTTGTATGATTTTACGAAGTGGTAAATTAGTCTTAACTGACATATAAAGACCTAGGCGAACTAGAGTAAGAAAAATGGATATCCCACCAGGAAATACTGAAGAAATTCCAGTTTCCAACGATATTCCTTCGACATGGGGAAGTATGGAGACATTCCACGTTTCAGAATGGGGAAATCCCTCATCATCTAGATCGATACCAGCGGTGTCTTTTTCTCAAACCAGACCCAGTTCCTCCAACATAGGGAATTCGATACCTATGGGGACCCCTCCCCCTGGAGGAAATAACTTTAGGCCGTATCAAGCAAATTTTTCCACACCTATGTTTGGAAGAGAACAACCTTATGGAATGCCAACTTCAGTGATGGCTAGTTTGCATAATGCAACACCCTTGTATTCTGATACAGTGGCCCACATGTCTTCACCATTACAAGGTTCAGGTTATGGTGGGAACGTTAGTAGACCAAACCAACCCCCACCAGGATTCCACATGCCAGCAATTACAACTAATTATGCGCAGGCAATACGTCAACAAATGGACGAAAGCAATCATGAAATGGTCCATAAGTTGACTCAACAAATGAGGGAAGTGTTTAACCCTTTAATACAAAACACTACTCAAACAAATTAGATTTTGGCAGCACAAATCGTGCGTATTGCTGAGTTCTTTGGAGTTCCCCAAATTCGACAGAGAGAACCTGTGATTCAGAACCCAATAATCAATGTCGAAGAAGAACCAACAATAAATCAAAGACCTTTAAACAACCCTCAGGCAAATCTAAGACTCCAAGAAGAGGTTGTCAAACATCCTCGCGTCGAAGTCCCTATCCAACAGGAGCCTAGGAGGTTGTTAGTGCAGAGAGGTCAAGACGCTGATGACATTTTACAACAGAGAATGCATTACAATAACCCACCTGTCGAAAACAATTTGGCAGTCATGGTCGAGAGAATAATGGCGTAAAATGGAGCAAACGTGGGATTCCATAGGCCCAGTTACGTTTCCCCACTCTTTGAATATGTTCTACAACAAGAACTACCCCCAAGGTGGAAAATCCCCAAATTCACAAATTTTTCAGGGGATACTAGTGAATCCACCATAGAACACATAGTGCGTTACTTGATCGAAGTGGGCGAAATAACACGTAATGAAAATCTAAAGATGAAATATTTCCCAAGCTCTTTAACAAAAAACACATTTACTTGGTTTACGTCCCTACCAGCAGGTTCTATACATACATGGACTCAGTTGGAAAGATTGTTCCATGAACAATTCTACATAGGACAAACTAAAATAAGCCTGAAAGAGTTGGCAAGCGTTAAAAGAAAATTCTCAGAGCCTATAGATGACTACCTTAATAGATTTAGGCTGCTAAAAGCAAGATGTTTCACGCAAGTGTCAGAACAAGAACTGGTCGAAATGGCTGCAGGAGGTCTAGACTATTCCATAAGGAAAAAACTAGATACTCAATACTTAAAAGATATGGCACAATTAGCAGATAGGGTAAGGCAGATCGAAAGGCTAAAATCTGAGAAGTTTAGGGCTAACAAAGGTAAAAAAGAAAGGGTGGCTTATGTAGGAATGTGCCAAGAAGATGACTGTGACGAAGACAAAACAGTCATTTTCGACGATCAAGAAATTGACCTGGAAGAATTAAATCAAGGTCCACCATATTCTTGCAAAATGTTGACTCCGTCGAATGGAAAAAATCCTGTCGAGCCGGAGAAGAACAATAAATTCCCTAAAAGAACATATATGTTCGACGTCACCAAGTGTGACGAAATCTTTGATTTGTTGGTAAAGGATGGTCAATTAATAAAACCACCAGGTGTTAAAGAACCCCCTATTGACCAACAAAAAAAGAGAGGTTTTGGTAAGTATCATAATTTCTTGGGCCATAAAACTACTCAATGTTTTCTTTTCAGGGATCTAGTGCAAAATGCAGTCCAGGATGGAAGGCCGAGGTTTGGAGACAAACCAAAACAACAAATGAGGATTGACACCAATCCTATACAGATCCTGGAAGCCAATTATGCTGAACCATTCGACATGAACATGGTCGAAATGGAGAAGATGTCTGATGATAGCTTCGAGATGATTGAAGTCAGTGAAGTCTTCGACACCTACGTTAACATGGTAAGGATTAATGAAGATCTCCCTATCCAGCCCAACGTGGAAGAAGTATCTGAAGACGAATTAACCATGCCTGTATTGATCAAGGTTATTGATGACCTTGATGTAAAGAATGATGTCAAGACCACTGAGGGTTTCGACGCTCAAAAACAGGTTGGGACTACTGAGGGTCTCATCAATGCCATCAACATTGAGATTACTGAAGATTTCAACAACCAGAACAAAGTTGAGGCCACTGACGGTTTCGACCATCAAGACAAAACCAGGGTTACTGAAAGCTCTGAGTGTATGAAGAAAGAAGCTACTGAAGGCTTCGACAAAAGAAACAACAACTTGGATGAATGAGGAATAATATGGGACACCTTGGGAGAACCTAGCGGAAAATTTGACTATCTTGTGAAATACACCGCTCCTGCCAGTGCCCATGTTAACATCAAGAAAATCCAGCCAACAGGTTGGGGAGACATTTTTGAGAACACTGAGGAAAAATCTGATGTTTCCCTCAACATTGAGAAGAAGGCTCCTGAAGGCCTCAACAACAAAGACAAAATTGTTGAAGATGTTGGTCCTAACCAAACAGGAGAAGAGGATACCAAGGACCTCACCAATGTTGTCGAAACTGCAAATGAGAGCACTGCAGAAGTCAGGGTGGAAACTGTCGAAGAAGTCCTCATTGAAAAGATGGATAAGCTGAGCATTACTGGAGGAAAGAAGATAGATATCAATATGGTAGAAGCCTCTCAAAAGAGTAATGAGAAGAGTGAAAAGGAACACCGACAAGAGGAATACCAAAGGACAACCTATCCAAAAGAAGATGAGAACTTGGCAGAATTCATCCAAAGGTGTCAAAAGAAAAAGACTGAAGTAATGTTATGCCCAAGATGCAGCGCCGTCTTCGACAGAAAATCAGCAGCAAACTTGGAGGTTGTGGAGAAGACTAAAACAAAAGGAAATTGGGGGCGAAGGCCAGCAGTCGAAACGTGTAGATGTGATCCAAGAAGAGGTCAGTATCACTTTCAAAACACTGGGGGAAGATACTACAACACTTATAAACCATCTGGCAAGGTACCTGATGATAGGTGGGTGCAGCCCATTAGAGATGCCCAAGGACCAAGAAGATGGAAGAATTTCGAAGTCCAGAGAGGATCTTCAGTCGAAGTAAAGAAAGAAACTGGGAAACAGAAGCCAAGACCACACCCCTCAGAGACGTAATAGAGGGACTCAACATCAAGAAGAAAAATGCTGACGAAGATAAAGCAGAGTCCAGCAGAAACACTCAGGCAGAGAAGGACAAACTTCCCAAAAGGAACAACACCAACAACATGTTGCAGCTGTTAAAACTAACCAACATAATATCAGAAGGTGACGAAGCAACTGACAACTTTGAGTCTGACGAAGAAGGGTCATTCGACGTAATATGCAATGTGGTTTCAGTCCTCCCTAGAGACTACGACAGAGTAATGGAAATCGAAGACGAAGAAGAAAACATGATAGATAGTATTGTGGGACCAAGGCCTGTGTGTTATTACATCATGAATAATGGTTGTGTCGAAGAACATAATGCCTTCTTTGAGAAGCCAGACGAATCAATGATGGGGCATTTGAAACCTTTATTCATAAAAGGGAAGGTCGAAAATGTAGGCGTCAACAAAATACTAGTGGATGGGGGAGCTGCAGTAAACCTAATGCCCCATTACATGCTAAAAAAGATTGGAAAAGATGACTCTGATGCAAAACCACACAACATGGTTCTGTCGAACTATAAAGGAAAAATGGGCTCAACCATGGATGTTATTCAAGTGGATTTGACAGTTGGCACCATCACCAGGCCAACAATGTTTATAGTTATAGCTTCCAGAGCCAACTACAACTTGTTGTTAGGAAGAGAATGGATCCATGGAGTAAGAGTTGTCCCTTCATCCATGCACCAGCGCATAGTCATCTAGCGCCCTGATGGCATTGTCGAAAACATCGAAGCAGACCAAAGCTACTTCATGACTGAAGTGAACAATGTGAATAGTCGAAGCTTCGACAAAAATCTGGCTCACATAGCTCCTTGCAATCCAGATGAGTTTGATCTGAAAGCATCAGACAATGCCTATTGTTCCATGTACCTACACCCAACACATGGTTTTCAATGGGACAAGGAGGTAATTGGTGAAACAAGCCATGCATGGGGAACCTCTAATATAGAGCCAGCTGGATGGGGTAGCGAGTTCGACGATGATGATGAATGAAACATCAACATTGAATAAACTGACGGCCTACATGGCCAAAAATAAACTAAAAGCGGCTCTAGAGGCCGAAATAAAATATATGGTTGTCGAAGCCAGTGAAGAAAATTTAGACCCACCATGCCCTCCCCATGGCATTGATGGAGAAGATAAAGACAACATAATAGACAAATGGCAGGATCAAAAGCTTGATGCCATTTATGATGACGAACCTTTGGGGTTCGAAAAAGACCCAATATCAACTAGCTTGAAGATGGTGGCATAGGACCCTTTGGAGGAAATAAATATAGGACTGGGAGCAGAAAAAAGACCAACCTATATAAGTGCTAACATGGACCCCCAGTTCAGAGTCGAATTAGTCCAGTTGCTGAAAGAGTTTAATGAGTGCTTCACATGGGACTATGACGAAATGCATGGCCTCGATAGAAACTTGGTCTAACTAAAGCTTCCTATCATAGAAGGAAAGAAGCCTATAAAGTAGACTCCAAGGCGGTTCGCACCAGAGGTACTGTCGAAAATAAAAGAAGAGGTCGAAAGACTTCTCAGATGCAAATTCATTCGCCCAACTAGGTATGTCGAATGGATTGCAAATATTGTACCTGTGATAAAGAAAAATGGCACATTGAGGGTGTGCATTGATTTTCGAGACTTGAATTCAGCCACCCATAAGGATGAATATCCTATGCCAGTAGCATAAATGCTAGTAGGCTCTGCAGTAGGCCATGAGTACCTGAGCATGCTAGATGGATACTCTGGCTACAATCAAATCTTCATTCCAGAGGAAGATGTTGCCAAAACAACCTTTCGTTGTCCTGGAGCAATAGGGACTTACGAATGGGTAGTTATGCCCTTTGGTCTAAAAAATGTTGGGGCTACATACCAAAGGGCCATGAATTCTATTTTTCATGATTTCATTGAAACATTCATGCAAGTATATATTGATGACATTGTAATAAAGTCTGTTTCAGAAAAACATCATTTAGACCATCTTCGACAATCCTTTGAAAGGATGAGAAAATTTGGTTTAAAAATGAATCCCCTTAAATGTGCGTTTGGTGTGGAGGCTGGAGATTTCCTAGGTTTTGTGGTCCACAAAAAGGGAATCGAAATAAACGCCAACAAAGCTAAAGCAATAATGGAGGCGAAGGCGCCATCAACAAAGAAAGGATTGCAATCACTGCTGGGAAAAATTAATTTTCTAAGAAGATTCATTTCAAACCTCAGGGGGAAAACGCAAGCTTTTTCTCCTCTACTTCGACTCAAAAAAGAAGACTTCGCATGGGGGCAAGAGCAACAAGATGCTTTCGACAAGATCAAGGGATACCTAGCCAGCCCTCCAGTCTTGATGCCTCATAGTGGGAAAAGAAGCATGAGGTTGTATATATCAGCATCCGACAAGACCTTAGGAAGTATGTTGTGTCAAGAGGATGAAAATGGCGTCGAAAAGGCCATTTACTATCTCAGCAGAGTCTTAAACGATGTTGAAACTAGATATAGTGTAATAGAAAAATTATGTTTATGTGTGTATTTTTCTTGTACAAAATTAAAGCACTATATAAGACCAGTTGATGTATTTGTATCATCTCATTTCGACGTAGTAAAATATATGTTGTCTAAACCTATTTTACATAGTCGAATTGGAAAGTGGGCTCTAGCATTAACTGAATATTCCTTGAAATACCTACCTTTGAAGGCTATAAAAGGACAAGTGGTAGCTGACTTTATAGTTGACCACTCCATAGACGAAAATGAAATAAAATACGTCGAATTGCAGCCATGGAGACTATATTTTGATGGTTCCAGCCATAAAAATGGTGTAGGTATTGGTATATTAATTATTTCTCCTGATAAAATTCCAACAAAATTCAAGTATAGGGTCAAAAACCCATGATCAAACAATGAAGCCGAATATGAAGCTTTAATTGATGGACTTGGAGTGTTATTGGAATTGGGGGCAACAAGAGTCGAAATGATGGGCGACTCAGAACTAGTAATAAAACAATTGACCAAAGAATACAGACGTGTCAAAGAAAATCTGATTATGTACTTCGTTATAGCCAATAGACTCCTCAAAAGATTCGAAACTGTGGTTTTTAAACATATACCTAGAATAAAAAATCAAGAGGCCAATGACTTGGCTCAAATTGCATCAGGTTACAAAGTGTCGAAAGAAAAACTGGAGACTGCTATTGAAGTGAGGGGAAGAGTTGTATCGACCAAATTATCCCCATTAGATTTGGAAACGATAAAACTTGGTTATGGGGATGATGAAAACTTTGAAATCTTTAACATAGATAATTCAGAGAAAGAAGATTGGAGAAAACCCATCAAAGAATATCTCCAAGACCCAAACCAAAAGGTGGAAAGAAAAGTAAGATACAGAGCTCTAAGCTATGTACTCTTTGGAAACAAATTATTCAAAAAGACTGCAGAGGGAGTTTTGCTAAGATGTTTAGGCGAAGAAGAAGCCTACATAGCTTCGTCAAATGTACATAGTGGTACATGTGGTGCACACCAAGCTGGGCATAAGATGAAATGGTTGCTATTTAGACAAGGTTTATATTGGCCAACCATGCTAAAAGATTGTGCCGAATTCGCAAAGGGTTGCCAAGAATGTCAAGTCCATGCATGCATACCACATGTCCCTGCGAACGAATTGCATTTGATCATAAAACCTTGGTCATTCAGAGGTTGGGCCTTGGATTTAATAGGAGAAATTCGACCAGCTTCGTCGAAATGACAGAAATACATCTTAGTAGGAGTCGATTACTTTACTAAATGGATTGAAGCCATACCATTGGTGAATGTGGATCAGGAGGCAGTCATAAAATTTATTCAAAAATATATAATCTATAGATTTGGAATACCAGAAACAATAACCACTGATCAAAGGTCTGTGTTTACTGGTAGAATCATGCAAGCTTTTGCAAAAGAAACAGGGTTTA
Source organism: Lathyrus aphaca (assembly GCA_963966055.1). Lineage (NCBI taxonomy): Eukaryota > Viridiplantae > Streptophyta > Magnoliopsida > Fabales > Fabaceae > Lathyrus > Lathyrus aphaca. The sequence continues at coordinate 453,942,135 of OZ014525.1, read as the reverse complement.
AGTTATTAACCTCTACACCCTATTATGCCCAAGCAAATGGACAAGTCGAAGCAGCAAACAAAGTGATACTAAATTTGATAAAAAAATATGTAGGTAAAAAGCCTAGAAATTGGCATAAAACCTTAGATCAGATTTTATGGGCTTGTCGAACGTCACCCAAAGAGGCCACTAACTCTACTCCATTTAAATTGACATATGGACATGATGCAGTACTTCCAGTCGAAATCTATTTGCAGTCCATACATGTTCAAAGACATCATGAGATTCCTTCAGAAATGTATTGGAGCATGATGATGGACAAATTAGTGGATTTAGACGAAGAAAGGCTACACGCGTTGGACTTGATAAGGAGGCAAAAAGAAAGCGTTAAAAAATCTTACAATAAAAAAGTAAAGTTAAAAGTCCTTTGTGTGGGTGATTTAGTTTTGAAGGTAATACTTCCAATAGATCGAAAAGACAGATTAATGGGAAAATGGTCCCCCAAGTGGGATGGGCCTTTCAAAATTTTAAGTGTTTTTTCGAATGGTGCTTATGAAGTCGAAGAAATAGGCAAAGACGAAAGAATATTAAAAATAAATGGCAAATACTTGAAAAATACAAACCAATTCTACAAGAAGTAAAAATAAAAGCAAAATAATTGCATTAATTGTTTTGCCAAATAAGCATTGAAGTCATTACAAAGGGGGCCTTCAGTCGTACCTCGAAAAAATACGATCCTAAAACAATAACAGAGTCGCCACTTAATTTTATTTATTCCAACTAAAGAAAAGGGAGATATAGACACAACCTAAATAGGACAAGAAATGGTCAACGAAACCACTAATCTAAGTTCGGGATATTACACCAAACTAGGCCGCGTAGTCACCATCCACGGCCTAATCTTCGCCCGACGTTAGCTGAGCTGACCGCGGTCCCGTCTACCGTCCACCTGAAGATGAAATATTACACCAAACTAGGCCGCGTAGTCACCATCCACGGAGACATCGAAGCTTCCCGAAGGTGTTATGATGCCGCAGTAAAAGGACAAACCACAATCAATACAAAGAGCAACAAAAAGCCCAGGGCCGAGGATCCTCCCCTCCAGGGAATCAACGCCATCAACCTCGATTACCGCATCGGTCAGGACGAAACTGAAGAATGGAAACCCACCAAGGAGCAGACTCCCGCTCACCCGTTCCTCCCAATCCCGGACGGAGAGTTCGAGCTCGTCCCCCTGGGCGACAACCCCGACAGAGCAGTAAAAATAGGCAAGGGATTGCTCGAAGAAACAAGGAAGCAACTCACGATGTGCCTCAGGGAGAACTCCGATCTTTTCGCATGGAACGCCGCAGAAATTCCCGGCCTAGACACTGAGGTCGCATGTCAACAATTAGCTTTGGACCGGGCAGTCAAGCCCGTAGCACAGTGTAGGCGCAAGCAGTCCCCCGAGAAAGCGGAGGCTGTCGAGCGAGCTGTAAAAGATCTCTTAGAGGAAAATTTTATTTCTGAAGCCCAGTACACAACCTGGCTCTCTAATGTAGTCCTCGTTAAGAAAAATAATGGAAAATGGCGCATGTGTGTTGATTATACTGATCTTAATAGGGCTTTCCCCAAAGACGCTTTCCCTCTCTCTAACATAGATAAACTCGTTGACAACTCTGTAGGTTTCAAACTCTTGTCCTTCATGGATGCATACAACGGATATAATCAAATCCCTATGTCGGACACGGACAAGAGACATACGGCGTTCATGACCCCGACCGGTAATTACTACTACAACGTAATTCCCTTCGGACTCAAGAACGCCGGGGCCACATACCAGCGCATGATGAACAAAGTTTTCCAAGGAGAAATTGGGGATATGCTCGTGGTATACATGGACGAAATGATCATCAAATCACACGAGGAGACCGACCACGCTCGACACCTCTACAAAGTCTTCGAGCAGGCGAGACAATGCAAAATGAGGTTTAACCCTGAAAAATGCACGTTCGGCGTCCGGGCAGGAAAATTCCTAGGTTTCTACCTCACCGAGAGGGGAATCGAGGCCAACCCTGAAAAATGTCGAGCATTCTCGGAATTTCCGACCCCGAAATCTAAAAAATCCATCCAATCCCTCAACGGGGTGCTCGCCTCGCTCTCACGTTTCATCGCCAAATCTGTCCAGCACGCGCTACCTTTCTTCAGACTCCTCCGTAAAGAGGCCAACTTCGAATGGACCGACGAATGTGAACGGGCGTTACTCCATTTGAAGAAGGTCCTCTCTGAACCCCCGGTCCTATCACGACCATTGGAAAGGGAGACCTTATACCTGTATCTGTCCGTGGCAACCGAGGCCGTCAGTGCCGTTCTAATCAAAGAAACCGACGAGGGACAAAAACCCATCTATTTCACGAGCAAAGCACTCCAAGGCCCCGAGCTCAGATACCAACAAATCGAAAAGGTTGCATTGGCTCTCATAAACGCAGCGAGGAGATTACGTCATTACTTCCTCGCTCACACGGTCAAGGTAAGAACCGATCAACCGATAAAACAACTCCTCGGGCGACCAGACATGGCCGACAAAATGCTAAAATGGTCGCTGGAACTTTCCGAATTCGATATACAGTACGAGAACAGGAAGGCTCTGAAGGCTCAAGCCCTGGCCGACTTTGTCGCGGAAATGACTCATAGCCTGGTACCGGCGGACGGCGCCCATAAATGGACGATCTTCGTCGACGGCGCCTCCAGCACGACGGGCAGCGGGGCCGAAATCATCCTCGAAAACGAGGACAAAATCCTGATTGAGGTCTCATTAGCATTAGTTTTCCCAACATCCAACAACCAAGCCGAATATGAAGCTTTCATCGCCGGCCTGAGACTGGCCGAGGACTTAGGAGCAAAAGAAGTAAAAATATCAACAGACTCCCAGCTCGTAGCATCACAAGTACGGGGAGAGTACCAAACCAAGAATGACAACCTCATCGAGTACTTGGCCCTAGTCAAAGAAAGACTCGAAAAATTCGAGAAGTGGGAAGTTCAACACGTACCTCGCGAGCACAACACACGAGCAGACATCCTGTCGAAACTAGCTAGCACGAGAAAGAAGGGGGGAAACAAATCAGTAATCCAGGAAATCTTTCCTCGACCTAGTATCGAGAAGCCGCCTCCCCCACTTTAGGTTAACGTGATCGGGGATACTCATTGTTGGATGACGCCCATCTATAATTACCTCACGAAGGGCGAACTCCCCACTGACCCTAAAGAGGCGACCGTCACCAAACGTAGGGCGTGCTCGTACGTCCTCCTCGAAGGGAAACTCTACCGTAGAGGGCTTTCCATCCCGTTACTCAAATGCGTCGAAGAAGAGAAAGTTCCCGACATATTGGGGGAAATGCACCGAGGAATCAACGCCCAACATCTCGGCGGACGATCACTCGCACGAAAGGCTCTTCGAGCAGGCTACTATTGGCCGACTATGCAACACGACTCCAAGGAACACGTCAAAAAATGCGACAAATGTCAATGACACGCCGACATGCACCTTGCACCCCCGAACGAACTAAAAACACTCTCCTCTCCTTGGCCCTTCGCGTAGTGGGGCATGGACATCCTCAGACCCTTCGTAACCGGATCATACCAGAATAAATACCTCATCGTAGGGGTAGACTATTTTACCAAATGGATCGAAGCAGAAGCACTGGCTAAAATAACAGCACAAAACATTCTCCGATTCTTTAAACGAAATATCCTCGCTCGGTTCGACATACCTCAGGTCCTCATCACGGACAATGGGACACAATTCACAGACGAAGGATTTCAGGACTTCGTGGCTAGCTTAGGTACTAAATAACATTTCACATTTGTCGAGCACCCTCAAACCAACGGGCAAGCAGAAGCGACCAACAAGGTAATCCTGCGCGGGCTGAAGCGCAGACTCGGCGAGGCAAAAAGGGCATGGGTCAAAGAATTACACAGCGTCCTGTGGGCATACCGCACGACACCACACTCCACAACCGGGGAAACCCCATTCCGACTAACATACGGCACCGAAGCAGTCATCCCAGTAGAAATACGAGAGTCGACGAGACGCATAGAGGAACCCCTAGACAAGGAGATGGACGACGAGGCACTTAGAGCCGAGCTGGACCTCGTCGAGGAGATCCGCTCCGAAGCAGCCCTTAGGGAAATATCCCTCAAACAAAAAATAGCCTTGCGCCACGACGCGAAGGTCATAAAGAGAGAATTCCAGGTGGGTAGCCTGGTCCTCAGAAGAAATAAAAAAAACCCAAGAGAGGGTAATCTGGCCGCCAACTGGGAAGGTCCCTACCGCGTCCGCGACAAGACGAGCAACGGGGCATACTATCTAGAAAACCTACAAGGTGAAGAACTCGCTCGACCATGGAACACAGAGAAACTTAGACAATATTACAGCTGAATATGTCACGGGGAGACATGGGAGGTACGACCACGCTCTTCACCATCGAAACTACAAGGAGGAATCACGCTACCCGGGGATGAACACGACCCCTCCAGCGGACACAACCCTCCCCGAAAGTTGGGACCTCGATCGAGCCCCAGCGTTGCAGTACCATGATTGGCAGGGCACCCAGCTCGCGATGGGAAGGCCCAAGCCCCGAGGTCAGAGTTCTCCAATCGCGACCTCGGCTTCGATTTTAGGCGAGCACAACGCCCGCTACCTCGTCGGTTCCCTAAACCGGCGAGACAAACATAGTCGAGCATAAAATAGTTCACAAAAATACAACAAATATAAACTGAATAAAACCGAGCAAGGTAACAGCTAAAAACAAAACATTCATACGCGGCCGTAGCCGAAGAAAAGACAAGTATGCCCGAAGGCCAATATTCGTACAAACTAGGCACACATGCCATACAAATTAGGCACGCAGGCCATGCAAATAAACAAAATAAAATACATAAGACTCCGCCCGGAGTTACTCTTCCTCTTCTCCCAGCTCCTCCTCCGCTTCGAAGGGACACATGATCTCCCCATCCTGGACGTAGTAATTGTGAGCTGACCCCTCTGTCGCCAACTCAGGATTCAGTATCCTCAGCTGGTCGACAGCGTTGTCAAACCCTTCTTTAAACACGGCCACCGGATCCTGGTTGAGCGAACGGATGTGTCCCACCAGCTCACCCTGGGAACGGAGAGCGAGCTCCTCTTCACTCTCATCTGCCAAGGGACGGAAAATATCCTCGAGCAGAGCCAGACGAGCACGAAGCACAGCAGTCTCCTCAGCCACTTTCTTATGCTCAGCTGCTTGCTCCTCCAGGCTCGCCTTTTCCACCTTCAGCGTATCCCGCTCCCCTTTCACTTCTTCCAGCTCTTTCTTCAGCCCTTCCTGCAGCTGATGCTCCTCCTTATAGTCCGATAGGTCCTTTGACAACTTGTCATTTTCAGAATGGACCTTCAGAAGGGCATCCTTCAGGGAAGCCGTGGACACGGAGGTATCGGTCAGAACCATGGCCGTCTCCATCACCCGGATGACTGCAGCCAAATCCTTCGCCAATTCCTTTCGCCGGACACCAGCCTCCTGGCTCAGAATAGCCTTTGCCTCGAGCGTTGGCACAACAATAGCATCTTCAGCTTTGAAAAAATCCTGCTCTATGTAGCAGGGAGGCAGCAAATAGCTCCCGGGGCCACCCGGACTGCTGCCCCCCGCTAGAGCAGACCTAGCAAGTGTCCCGTCCGGGCGCTTCCGCTTATGGAGAGGGGAGGTAGATGGAGGCGGGCTATCTGGGATATCGATCAGAGAGGGGCGCGGGATGGGCGGAGGAGAAGTGGGCACTAGGCTCGCCGTGTTAGAGGTCCCGGTCCCAGAGTCATCAGCTACTTCCTGGACACGAGGAGCTGCCTTCTTCTTCTTCTTGGGGACCCTGTCCGGGGCTCCTCCCTTATTGGCCAGCTTAAGGACTCGGTCGCGAGCAGAGGGCATAGCACCTGCAAAACAAAGACACAAACATCAGCGGGCAAAAACATAAGACAAAACAGCATAGGAATAAAAGAACACCTACTCAATAATTCCATGGCCTGATCGTCAGTATCACATTCGAGCAGAGCCTTCGTGTTGATGAGACGAGGTTCGCAAAGCGGCATCCCGACCTCATCGACATAAGGAACACCCTTTCAGTCAACCCAGACCGCTAGGTTGAAACTCTGCACGAAATCCACCAGCTTCTTGTAAGCGAGTCTATCCTCAACACCCAGGCTCAAGAACTTGACCCGGTAATGGCTGGTGGAAAGATCAAAGTGGTCGGGCTGCCACCTCAACGGTATCCTCGACATGAGTTTCTCCTCCCCGTCCGCATCTCGCTTGTAATAATAAAGAGAATGCAGGGCGACACGGGTGATCGGCCTCACTACATACCATCTCCCTTTGAAGTGTCGGGTGGAGTCAACGTACGTCTTGAATAGCCTCACTGGCTGCTTAAAGGAAACCCAGCTATGACGCCCTCGAAGACCGGACCGCTGAAGGTGGAAAATATGGAAGAAGAGGGCCCGAGTACACCCGATGCCGAGGAAGCGGCAAACTAACTCGTACGCCCGCATGAAAGCGATGGCGTTGGGGTGCAACTGTGACGGCGCCAGCCGAAGCCACTTGAAGATCGACATTTGAAAGGAGTTGAAGGGAAGCCTAACCCTCGCCTCTCGAAAAGCAAACTCGTACATGGCAAATTGCTTCCCCGGGAAGCGATGACATATCCGGTCCGCCTCTTTAGGAGCACGACACTGCCAGTTTTCAGGGTCCTCGGGACCCCGATCTTCCACCACGGCATAAGCATGGGTCGACTCGTCGCAAAAATAGGACTCCTCGTCCAAGGGTTCATCCGCAACCCAGGAAAGGTCATTTTTCCCAGACGAAGAGACGTGTTCAGTGCCTCCCCGACACTTCCCTCCTTGACATTCAAGCGCACGACATCTGCTTCTACGGGCCGCGGATCAGTATCTTCTCCTCTGGGTTGAAGACGCCCGGTCACACCTGAAACGCAGACAGAAAGAGTGAATTTGACATTGTATCAAATCCACCCTTCCACCGCAGGTCAAGTGAAAGGGCGTAGGACTAAAAACACACGCCCCAAAACATGACTATTGGTCTAGGACTGGAGAAGGGGCGACCCTCGCGAGAAAATGAAACCCTGGACCGCGAAGCAACACCGACGCAGACTCTACGCCCGCGACCACCAGGCCTCATTTGGGAAAATTCACACATATCTGCTCGCAACGGTCATATGCATATGAAATTTTAGCCCGAGTCATTCATATGCATATGAAATTTTTGCCCGGTTCATTCATACACATATGAAATATCTGCCCGGGATAACCTAACCCTAATGAAATATTTCACACTTATAACCTATTAAACTGTTTCTAGGCTAATTCTACCTACTCTACACAAATAAATCATACAATCCCTAGCTACCAAACGTAGAAAACATGAAAACCAGAGGATTAGAGGTAAGATCAGTACCTGACATAGTGAAAACAAGAGAGTGGGACGACGGTGCTCGAGCAACAACGACGTTTCAGGTGGCGGAAACGGGCAGAGAGAGGAATTTTCTTCAGAGCTTCCGGTGAACGTCTGAGCGAAAAAAGTTCCAATGAAATAGTTCACCCCCTTTTTATAGCCATAAGCGCGTGGATTGACGCATCAAGTCATCATTACCTACTGCCTACGCCGTTGTTTGCACAATAAACAAAGCGACGCACCATTAATGCTGAAACGCGTCAATCCATAAGGAATCTGGAACGACGCCGAGCAACCATACGCCTCCCCGACTCTAGAAACGTCCTCGACCCCGTAAGACGTCCTCGACTCTCTTAAACGTCACGTGTCCGTCGAGGACTTTCATACTTGAATCTACGAGACGTCCTCGACCCCATGAAACACCCTCGACTCTGTTGAACGCCACATGCCCGACGAAAAAGAATACTACAGTCAACTCTGTAAACATCATGATCGACCCGACCATACGCCCGCTGCTTTATCCATTGCGCTTGCGCCCGACTACCTTATAATTCATCACTCCGACTCGGAGACTCGACTTGGGGGGCTCCTGTTCCGGACTGGGCCTCAAGAATGTATTAGGCTACGGCCCAACAGGTCGAGCAGAGGCCCATATACTTGAGCAGAGATGCCTAGCAGACGGGCAGGGGTACCTCACAGTCAGACTAGCTTCTTATACGACGGGCATACACTCGGGACGGACAAAGAACGAGTCTGCCAGGTCACTTACCACGTCACCCAAGTGTCCCTTATTATCTCCTGAAAGATAGGGGCAGTTGGACCAAGGACTAGGCCTCTTAGCTAGGTCTTCAAGCTTCTCACGCGTTCCTTGGCAGTTCTTCCTTGGGCCTAGCTGACCTAGGCCCAAAGAGGGACCTTGGCCCAGCGCTGGGGGCACATTATAAATACCCTTTTTCATTAAAGGGTCAGGTATTCTGATTTCACCATACTCAAACCATTTTTCACTGTACCTCTTCTCACTTAAGCATTGGAGTGCCTTGCAGGTACACCCCCTTTTTTTCTCCTCCCATCCTTTGGCCGTTACATCAAGTCACTGGAAGGTCCTTCTGATCAGGTAAGATCATAATGTATTAAGCACCCCTCACGTCCGTTGTACTCAACGGGAACCTCTTAGTCTAATTTGCGCTTAAATGTCATCTTGTATTATTGTCTTCTTTTTGTTAAGATTACTTTTAAGAAAATGTTTTAATTATTATTATTGTGACAAAGAAATGGTTAGTTTTTTATTATTGTGATTATGATGGGGACATAGTTAAATTTTTTATTATTGTCCTCGCGAATGATTAAAATCCCCGTGCCTACGTATTCCTTTGTGCAATGGGAAAGTCAGAGCTTCGTAGTTCGTGCAACTACGGTTTGTGTTTTTTTAAAATGAATAATTGTTTGAAAATGCTTTTTAATCTGCTAAGCGTTGACTTTTACTTGCGGTGGAGGTTGAAGCGCTAGCTTGTTTGCAAGATAGAAAGATTTACACAATATTCGTTTAGAGAAAAGAGGTTTGACCTTTGTTAAGGTGTATTAAACGAAAGGGCGAATGAACCACAATGCGTGGGGCTAGCCCAAGAGTGATTGCATTCAAGAACCTGATGAATGCTAGATTCCCGAGTTCAGTTATTCATTGATTAATTATGGAAAATAATTTGTATTGGTTGGTAAGTTTTAAGTTGTACTTGAAAAGAAAGATACAAGTCGTCATCTTTAAGGGAGATATGTCGCCTATTCCACCACAAACATTTAAGGACGAGAAATCAAAAGAAGCTTTAAACTTGGATACGAGGATCGACAAGCAATGCCACATTCTTTCTTTGAGAAATAAAATCGGAAGAAGCTTTAAACTTGGATATGAGTATCGACTAGCAATGCCACATTCTTCCTCTGAGAATAAATGTTTGTAATATTTGATTTGTGTTTGTGGAGATAGAAGGAATATCTTCCTATGGAGATGAACCATGTCTAATCTTTTAAGGTTGTTGAATTGTTTTGAATACGAAAGAGTGAATGAATTAAAATCCGAAGGCTAGTGTAACACGGTGGGAGAACTGACTTTTAGTCATGTTGCGGATAGCAAGAATCGCCACCGACTTTTATTTTATCCAAGTGGAAAGGACATAAAAGAATAGGAAATACCTATTTTAAAAGACTTGAGTTTAGGGGGTAGGTTATACAAAGGGAAGGTGTTAGCACCCTTTATATCCATGGTTATCCATGGGCTCTTAATTACTTAGCTCACTTAAATTGTTTTTGAAGAGTGTAGTGTGTGATAAGAAATTTTTCTAAGTACTTTGTAATGATCCTCGTATGGATGTATACAAAGCCTTGTTTTGAAAAATGTTTAAGAAAGTGAGGTGTCAAAAGTAATTTTGAAGAGTGAGCAAGTAACTAAGAGGTACCTACCCTAGATTAAGTCTTTCATGTTCTCGTATGTTCTTTCAATGGTAAGACTATCCCTATTATTAAGGAATAGGTAGTCATTACCTTGGATGTGTTAAGGGACAAGCATAGGGTCATCGTATGGTCATAGAAAGCAACTTAAGAGATGTCTTTAGTAATTCGTAGGGACTATCATCATTTATTCGAAGGGACAAGATCATTATCGTAGGAATCCTCGAAGGGACTTGATCTTTTAAACTGAAGGGACTATGATGATTTATACTTGAAGGGACTTTGCTTAAGACATCCCTATATTCGAGGGACTTGACCATATTAAAGGCAACCAAGAGGAATACCCTAGGAAGTGCAAGATGGCGATCAAAGATCGACTTACGTGTGTGAGTGTTTATTTTCAAATATTTATCTTTTTAAAGTTAATTATCTAAATTAAGTTTAATTACAAATAGTTTCCACACCTTATTTACTAACCACACAGTTAAATATTTATAATAAAATAAAGACGGAAAATAAATCTAGAATTATTACATGGCTTTGGGATAGCTACAATATAATTGGATAATAATAAATAATAATAGCAAATATAATATATATAATAAAATGATAAATAAGCAATAATAATAAAGCAATAATAATAATAATAATAATAATAATAAAGCAAAAAAATAGTAAAGTTAAAATAAATTAAAATATTTAATTAAAAGAAAAGTTTAGATTAGACAAGTTATATATATTTTTTAGAAGTTATTAAGAAAAATAGGAATTTAATTAATTATTAATAATAAAAAAGAATTTAATTATTTACAAAAAAATAATGTTTGATTTAATAACAAAGATAAGGTTATAAGAAAAATAGTAAGAAAATATAAACCTAATTAATTTTTAACCATTTAGAAATTATTATAAAAAATGATGAAAGAATATTATAAAATTAATTTACAAAAATAATTAATGATATACAATATTAGAATTTTTAATTAGAAAATGCTTGGTTATTTATTTATAATTCAATTATCATAAGAAAATAAGTTAATAAAAAAATGAAAGTTATTACCGTTTATTCAAGAAAATAATCTAAGTATATAAATTAACTAAATAAAGCTTGATTAAATTACTTGTAATTATATGTTAATTATTGATTAATTATGGTTAATTATTTATTTAGAAAATAATTTAAATAAGTTAGTAAAGAAGAAAAAAATAAAATAGAAAACACAAAAGATGGACCTGGGATTTGAACCCAAGTCCCTAACCTGGATGAAGAGGAGAATGACCAACCGAATTGCATGTGCATTGGTGTCCTTGAATGACTACCATATGATAATATATGAAACCTTCTTAAATATTTGAGAAAACAAAAAAATATTGTGGCCAGGACTCGAACCCTCAACCTTATGCATATGAAACAAAGTCCTTACCACCAAGCCACATGGGGCGCGTCTGATAACAAAACAACAACACATGATTATATAATAAACAGAAAATTGAAAAAAATGAGAAGAAAATGGTCTCACCCAGGTTTGAACCCTGATCCTTTATGTCTATGCGCGTACAACAAAACTACCAGGCCATTCACGCTACTCAAACATAAAACAAAAAAGAAAGATTATAAAATAAAACGTATTTTAAATTCCAGAATTCACGCCAGTCATCTTCAACCTCCAGACCTGGGGAATTTCCTGTGAATTTTATTTCCTATTTTCCTGCGAAATTATACTCATAGGAAAACCTGCGAAAATTCATATCATGTCAAAACGATACAATTTCATCAAATTAATCACACCAACATGATCCAAACAGTTTTTTCAATTGATTTATGATTTTAGAATGCATTTATAGTCATTGGATTAGGAAACCCCAATTCGAAGGTCATGAACCATAAAATGGCATTTTATGAATTAACCACGGTTTCTTTAGTTTAATCACCCCAAATTCATCACAAGCTTCAACTAAACACAAATCAACAAACAAAATCAATTAGTGATGCTTGCATAATCAAGAACAAAAAATCAAAAATATGAGAAAAAGTGTGAATCGGATTTGTCAATATGAAGTGTTATGGAGTAATGTGATGATGCCAATTGACTCTATGAAGGTCCAGGAACGATTTGCCACCTTTATTTTGTCTTGAAAGTGCCTCTAGGATTGAAACCGAATCAAGCTTTTTGTGTGATTTTTTTTGAAGTTGAATGTGATGTTCTTGGCTATAAAATTCTTCCCTCATGCTTTGGTTGACTTCGTGTATTGATAAATGAATGAATTAGGTCAGAAGAGTGGTGGATTTGTGGGCTTTTTGGATGCCTTGAGTGTGAAGAAATCTCCTTGCCAAATTGGTCAAAAAATCAAATATATTCATGCCATAATGCCTTAGCACGAAATTGGAACTTCTCAATCAACTTTAAATGACCTTTAAGAGTTTCTAGAAGAAGGATCCAATCAAATAATTGTATTTTTATATTTTATTTTGATTTAAAATGAATTTTAATGAATACAATCCAAATAAATATAAAATAAATTATAAAATCTGAAAAAATTAAGTATTGGGTCGTGCATGATGTCATTGTAAGGATTGGATTACAACATTGTAAGCCCATTTGGAAAAATTTGGTTTTAAGACCTCATTTGTTCAATATACCCCTAAAAAATTTCCCAACTTTGCAAAGGCACAACTCCCTCAATTTTAAGGCTATGAAGGTGTTCTTGGACATTTTGGAAAGCTTAAGGAGTCCTATTACCAACCTCTTTGGTCTCATGTCCATATCATTTACCATTTTCAAATTATGCCCTTTGGAAGATGTTGACTTTTTGTTGACTTTTGAAATGACCTATAATGTTTTAGCTCATACCTTCTAAATGTAGCATTTTTAGGCTTGGCTTGTGAGACACAAAGTTGTATAGAATTCAATTTCCTTAAAAATGAGCTTTGGATTGGAATTTTTTGATGAAGCATGTGAAAGTTATGGCTGGTCAAAGTTTAGTTGACTTTCCTTAAGAAAACCCTAATTTAGAAACTCCTGATTCTTGATGATCTTAAACTTCCTTGATGAATCATGATCAACCCTTGATCAAATGATGAAATTTACTTTATAAAATTGATGTTGGCAAAAAATCTTGAAGTTTGACTTTAATTTGACCACAGTTGACCTCAGTTTGACTTTTTAACTACTTTGACTAATTTTTGCATATTTGATCATCTGACTGGGCAAACTTATTGGGAAAGCCTTGAAACTTGACATGGGTATTCTTGAATACATGTGGGATGTTATGAAGCTCACTTGAGGTCTTGAAACTCATTTTAACCTGAAGAAACAAAAAACCCTAGTTTTGGACACTTGGCTTAGGAGGAGGCATTGTCTGAAGAGAATTCCATACTTCTTGATCAATTGGGAGCCTTGAGGATCTTATGATCATCTAGAAGTCTTGAGAGAGATTGTCTTGATTGTGGGAGGGAAAAGTTTGGGGTACAACAACTTCCCCTTGTTCAATTTTATGGAATCTGAGGAGTTAGATTGGCATGTACGTCATTCGTGACTTGAAGATTGAAGAGGATTGAATACAAAAACCCAAAAATTTGCACTTGATGGTGTAGAATGATACTGTTGGTTGACTGTGATGCTTGAATGGGCTTAAAGATGCCATTTGAATAAAGAGTCTTCTGATATGTTTCTTAAATATGGAGATGACACTTTTGGGAAGAATAAACGACGTCTCAAAAATGAGATAACCTTCGGGAAGAATAAACGACGGCCCGAGGTAACAAGATAACCATTGGGAAGAATAAACAACGACCCAAGGTAATTTGACTTTTGGGAAGAATAAACGACAACCCAAAATGAGATAACCTGCGGGAAGAATAAACGAAGGCCCGAGGTAACAAGATAACCATTGGGAAGAATAAACGACGACCCAAGGTAAGTTGACTTTTGGGAAGAATAAACGACGGCCCAAAATGAGATAACCTGCGGGAAGAATAAACGACGGCCCGAGGTAACAAGATGACCATTGGGAAGAATAAACGACGGCCCAAGGTAAGTTGACTTTTGGGAAGAATAAACGACGGCCCAAAATGAGATAACCTGCGGGAAGAATAAACGACGGCCCGAGGTAACAAGATAACCATTGGGAAGAATAAACGAAGGCCCAAGGTACGTTGACTTTTGGGAAGAATAAACGACGGCCCATGTAACGCCCCGAAAATCTAAATTTAATTATTTTATCATTTATTTAATTAATTTAGAAAAATTGGAGAGTTTGGGATTAATTAGAGAATTATGGAGAAAAAGAGTATTTTTATATAATAAGGATAAATAATGTTTTATTATACTATTTTATTATTATTATTATTAAAAATATATTAAAGAAAAAGGGTAAGGTGGTCCTTTTGTGAAATTATGAGGGTAAAGTGGGAAAGACTTAACTGGGATAATGTATCCAAAGAGGGGAATACGATTAGTTTTCTAACATTATCATGTTTTTGGGGAAAAGAGGTGCTCTGAAGGAAAAAGGGAGAGGAAGAGGAAGCTCAGAGTCAGGAGGCTGTGGAAAACCCCAGAGAAGAGTGTAAAGCAGCGAAATTCTCTAAGGTATGGGGAGTTTTTATAATCTATGATAAATGTGTAGGAATTGGAATATGAATGGATTATGATGGTATGAGTTTTAGGAGTTTTTGGGGTTTTGAGTTAGGTTGAGTTTATGAGAAAGTCTTGATGAATTAGAGTGATTAGAATGGGTTATAATCATATATTTGTTGGTATAATTGTTATCTTGATGTTGTTGATGTTTGATTGATTTTTTTGAATAGTTTTTGAGTGTTTGAATGTGAAACCCGTAATGGGATTTGGGGTTTTTTGGTGTTGGAGCAGCCTGCAATTGTATAGCAGAGAACTGCTGGAAAACGTGCGTTAACCGGTTAACGCTATGGGTTAACCGGTTAACCATTGTAATTTTTGGTAAAATTCTGGAATTTCGTAGGCGTTAACCGGTTAACGCTATGGGTTAACCGGTTAACACTGTTTGGATGACAAATTTTAATTCTTGAAAAATCTGTAACTTTCAAACCGTAAATCCGATTCGCATTCCGTTTGAAGTGTCGAAAAGAGCATAAACTGGATTTTATTTTGATGAATAAAAATGAGAAAAAGGCAATAGTTTTTATAAATGAAATTTATGAAATAACCTTGTAATTGACTCATAATTTACCGGGTACGAGTTAATTCTTGATGTGTCAGAGTGGTTATAGAACCAGTGTTCTAGTGTAATGTCATGATGATATGTATGATTATTTGATGATTGTTTTGATGATTGAAATGAATGATGCGAATTATTTTGATGAATTTACGATGTAGCGCATCATTGCATTTCATAACATTCACGATGGGGCTTCGGTCTATTTATTTTCTTCAATCCCATTGTGTGGATTGAAGTGTCTCGATGATTTACGATGTGCTCCTTTGTGGAGGGTTGATGGTCATGTATCCATCTCACGATGAAAATGGTACCACATGCATATTGCATATCAGGATGTTAGAATTGCATATTCTGGATGAATTTCATGACTGTGTTGGTGTTGCTTAATTTCATGATCGTGTTGTTGTTGTTGTTGCTGAATTTTATAGTTGATGATGTCATGATGTGTTGCACTAATTTATTTATGTTCTATATTCTTGTATGTTTATGATATATTATGATTACTCACCCTGCCTGCTTGGAAATGTTGCCTCTTTCGTGGGTAACTTGCAGATGATAAAGAATAGGCTTGCAGTGCAAGAGGAGTTTTCATGAGTCTCGGAGCGTTCTTTAGTGTTCCTTAGAAGTGGTCATGGTTTATGTGTCCTGCTCTGTGTCATGTAACACTGGGACGGGGTTTATTGTTAAACTGTTTTCCATTATGTTATGATTTGGATAAATGTTTTCCTATTTTATGATGTTAAATTCAGGATGGTGAAAATTATGTTTATGAAGTTTTGAATTATGAAGTTTAAATTCCGCTGCGAAATGATTTATGATATTCTTGATGTTGATTAAACCGTGTTACGGGACAAGACACTATTTGTGTTGAATTATGATGATATGTGATACCCTTTTTAGATGATTACTCTGATAATATTTAAATATTTTATTTTGGGGTAGAAGGGTGTTACATTAGTGGTATCAGAGCAAGTCGGTCTGTCCGGCCAAGTTTTGTTGTTGTCAGTCAGTTGTCAAGTCGTTATTTACTTTACGATTATTCTCTTCTGATGTGGTAAGTGTTGTGCAGAATGGCTGGAAACAACACGCGTGCTCTCGCTGATGCTATTGCAGCTCTTGCTCAGACTGCTGCTCGAAACAATGCGCATGATGAGTTTCGTGCCTTGGAGAAATTCCAGAGGAATAATCCACCTGTGTTTGAAGGAACTCGTGACCCGACGAGCGCACAGAAGTGGCTCAAGGCAATTGAGAAGATTTTCAGAGTGATGGCATGTGCTGACGCGCAGAAAGTTCAATCTGGAACTCATATGTTGTCTGAGGAATCCGAAGACTGGTGGGATAATACTCGTCAGCGTCTCGAGGATTAGGCTATTGTGGTGACTTGGACTGTGTTTAAGCCGGAGTTCCTTAAGAAGTATTTTCCGGAAGATGCTCGTGGTAAGTTGGAGGTAGAATTCCTTGAACTGAAGCAAGGAAACATGATAGTGGCAGAGTATGCTGCCAAATTTGAAAGGCTGGTGAAGTTTTGTCCTCACTACAACAGGGCAGATGCTGAACTTTCCAAGTGCCTTAAGTTTGAGAATGGACTGAGACCTGAAATTAAGCAGGGAATTGGATGCCAACAAATTCGCAAGTATGCAGAGTTGGTCGATAAGAGCCGTATTTATGACGAGGAAAGATGAGCTCGGTCAGCTCACTATAAACAGCTGACCGAGAAGAAAGACAAGAGTCAGTATAGAGGGAAACCTTATGTGACTACTGGTGATAAAGGGAAGCAGAAGGCATTTGATGAGAAGAAGCAAAGTAGAGGAGCTGCTAATGTACCTGTTAAGTGTTACAAGTGTGGAGAGACAGGTCATAAGGCCGATGTGTGTACCACCAGAGTTATGAAATGTTATCGTTGTGGCAAGCTTGGGCATAAGATGAGTGATTGTCCTAATGAGGGCCCAACCTGTTACAATTGTGGTGAACAAGGGCATATCAGCGCCCAATGCCAGAAACCAAAGAAGAATGCTGCTACTGCTCAGAATGCTGGGAGAGTTTTTGTGTTAGCTGGTTCAGAAGCTCCAAAGAAGGACAACTTGATCAGAGGTACCTGTTTTATTAATAATACTGAGTTGATTGCTATTATTGACACTGAAGCTACACGTTTATTTATTTCTCTTGAGTGTGCTAATAGATTGGGTTTAAAGTTGTCTAATATGAACGGTAATATGATAATAGAGACTCCTGCTAATGGTTCTGTGACTACCATGCTTGTTTGTTTGAAGTGTCCTTTGACAATTTTCGAGAAGAATTTTGTGATGGATTTGGTGTGCCTACCATTACACCAAATCAATGTTATCCTTGGTATGAACTGGTTGGAATTCAATTATGTTCATATTAACTGTTATAGTAAGACAGTGAAGTTCCCTGAGTTGAGCGAGAATGGTGAATTGATGTTTTTATCTGCTAAGCAAGTGGATGAACTTGTTTTAGATGAAGCTGTGATGTTTGCAGTGTTTGCATCATTGCAAGTTGATGACAAGACTGTCAGTGCAGAGTTGCCTATGGTTTGTGAATTTCAAGACGTGTTTCCTGGTGATATAAGTGATTTACCACCGGAACGTGAAATTGATTTTTCTGTGGACTTAGTACCGGGTATGAGTCCTGTCTCGATGGCTCCTTATAGAATGTCGGCTTCAGAGTTGAATGAGTTGAAGAAACAATTAGAAGAATTGTTAGATAAGAGGTTCATTAGACCCAGTGTTTCTCCTTGGGGTGCTCCGGTGTTGCTCGTTAAAAAGAAGGATGGTAGTATGAGATTGTGTGTCGATTACCAACAGTTGAATAAAGTGACTATCAAGAATAAGTACCCACTTCTGAGGATCGATGATTTGATGGATCAGCTAGTAGGTGCTTGTGTCTTTAGTAAAATTGATCTGAGGTCTGGTTATCATCAGATTCGAGTTAAAGCTGATGATATTCCGAAGACAGCTTTCAGGATGAGATATGGGCATTACGAGTATACGGTGATGCCATTTGGGGTTTCTAATGCGCCTGGTGTGTTTATGGAATATATGAATAGGATCTTTCATGAGTATCTTGATAAATTCGTGGTGGTTTTCATAGATGATATCTTGGTATATTCTAAATCAGAAGAGGAACATGCTGAGCATTTGAGGGTTGTGTTGCAAGTGTTGAGAGAAAATAAATTATTTGCTAAATTATCTAAGTGTGAGTTCTGGTTAAAGGAAGTGAGTTTCCTCGGCCATGTAATTTCAAGTGGTGGAATTTCTGTGGATCCTTCAAAGATTGATGCGGTATTGCAGTGGGAGACTCCGAAGTCAGCTACAGAAATTCGTAGTTTTCTTGGGTTGGCTGGTTACTATCGTAAGTTCATTGAAGGTTTTTCTAAGATAGTGTTACCGTTGACGCAATTGACTAGGAAGGGTCAAGCGTATGTGTGGGATGTTGCTTGTGAAGAGAGTTTCATAGAACTGAAGAAAAGATTAACGACCGCGCCAATGTTGATCTTACCGAATCCAGATGAGTCCTTTGTAATTTATTGTGATGCTTCCAAGATGGGTCTTGGTGGAGTTTTGATGCAGGATAATAAGGTGGTTGCGTATGCTTCTAGACAGTTAAGAGTTCATGAGAGGAACTATCCTACTCACGACTTAGAGTTAGCAGCTGTGGTGTTTGTGCTCAAGATTTGGAGGCACTACTTGTTTGGTTCGAAATTTGAAGTATTCAGTGATCACACAAGTTTAAGGTACTTGTTTGATCAGAAAGAGTTAAATATGAGGCAGAGGCGATGGCTTGAATTATTGAAAGACTTTGATTTTGATTTGAATTACCATCCTGGTAAGACAAATGTTATGGCTGATGCTTTGAGTAGGAAGTCGTTGCATATTTCGATGCTTATGGTGAAAGAATTGGAAATGATCGAGCAATTCAGAGACATGAGCTTGTTGTGTGAAACTACTACTGATAGTGTGAAATTGGGAATGTTAAAGCTGACCAGTGAGATTTTGGATGAGATTCGTAAGGGTCAGAAATCTGATTTGAAATTAGTTGATCAATTGATGTTGGTTGATCAAGGTAATGCAGGTGACTTTCGAGTTGATGAAGATGGAGTTTTGAGATTTCGAGATAGAGTATGTGTTCCGGATATTATAGGAATTAAAAAGAGTATTTTAGAAGAGGGGCACAAGAGTCGACTGAGTATTCATCCTGGTGCTACGAAGATGTATCAGGATTTACACAGGTTGTTTTGGTGGCCGGGTATGAAAAGAGACATTGCTGAATTTGTATATGCTTGTTTGACATGTCAGAAGTCAAAGATAGAGCATCAGAGACCTTCAAGTATGATGCAACCATTGAATGTTCCTGAGTGGAAATGGGATAGTATTTCCATGGATTTCGTGACTGGGTGGCCTAAGACTGCTAGAGGTAATGATTCGATTTGGGTAATTATTGACCGGTTAACTAAGTCGGCACACTTTTTGCCGATGAAGATTAACCATTCCATGCAAAGGTTAGCTGAGATTTATATTGAGGAAATTGTGAAGTTGCAAGGTGTACCTTCAAGTATTGTATCGGATAAAGATCCGCGGTTTACGTCGAGGTTTTGGAAGAGTTTGCAGGATGCCTTGGGTACTAAATTGAGGATGAGTTCTGCTTATCACCCTCAAACGGACGGCCAGACGGAAAGAACAATCCAATCTTTAGTAGATTTGCTAAGAGCTTGTGTATTAGATCAAGGAGGGTCTTGGGATAGTCATTTGCCGTTGGTCGAGTTTACGTACAATAACAATTTTCATGCTAGTATCGGGATGGCTCCATATGAGGCGTTGTATGGTAGACGTTGTCGTACTCCATTATGTTGGTATGAGTCAGGAGAGAGTTTAGTGCTTGGGCCAGAGATTATCCAAGAAACAACTGAAAAGATAAAAATGATTCAGGAAAGGATGAAAACATTGCAGAGTCGTCAAAAAAGTTATCACGATAAGAGAAGGAAAGCACTTGAGTTCCAAGAGGGAGATCACGTGTTCTTAAGAGTTACTCCTATGACTGGTGTGGGAAGAGCTTTCAAGTCTAGAAAGCTTACTTCACGTTTTGTCGGTCCGTATCAGATTATGCAGAGGATAGGGGAAGTGGCCTATCGAGTGGCTTTACCTCCCTCTCTTGCGAATTTACATGATGTATTCCATGTATCACAGTTGAGGAAGTACATTCCGGACCCGTCGCATGTAATTCAGATAGATGATATTCAGGTGAGAGATAATCTGACGATTGAAGCTTTACCAATGAGGATTAATGGTAGAGAATTGAAGCAACTTCGAGGCAAGGAAATTTCTTTAGTGAAGGTATTATGGGGAGGACCAGCTGGAGAAAGTTGGACTTGGGAGCGGGAAGATCAGATGAGGAAGTCGTATCCGACTCTATTTACTTAAGGTAATTTTCGAGGACGAAAATTCTTTAAGTAGGGGAGAGTTTTAAAACCCCGAAAATCTAAATTTAATTATTTAATCATTTATTTAATTAATTTAGAAAAATTGGAGAGTTTGAGATTAATTAGAGAATTTTGGAGAAAAAGAGTATTTTTATATAATAAGGATAAATAGTGTTTTATTATACTATTTTATTATTATTATTAAAAATATATTAAAGAAAAATGGTAAGGTGGTCCTTTTGTGAAATTATGAGGGTAAAGTGGGAAAAGACTTAACTGGGATAATGTATCCAAAGAGGGGAATATGATTAGTTTTCTAACATTATCGTGTTTTTGGGGAAAAGAGATGCTCTGAAGGAAAAAGGGAGAGGAAGAGGAAGCTCAGAGTCAGGAGGCTGTGGAAAACTCCAGAGAAGAGTTTAAAGCGGCGAAATTCTCTAAGGTATGGGGAGTTTTTATAATCTATGATAAATGTGTAGGAATTGGAATATGAATGGATTAGGATGGTATGAGTTTTAGGAGTTTTTGGGGTTTTGAGTTAGGTTGAGTTTATGAGAAAGTCTTGATGAATTAGAGTGATTAGAATGAGTTATAATCATATATTTGTTGGTATAATTGTTATCTTGATGTTGTTGATGTTTGATTGATGTTTTTGAATGGTTTTTGAGTGTTTGGATGTGAAACCCGTAATGGGATTTGGGGGTTTTTGGTGTTGGAGCAGCCTACAATTGTATAGCAGAGAACTGCTGGAAAACGTGCATTAACCGGTTAACGCTATGGGTTAACCGGTTAACCATTGTAATATTTGGTAAAATTCTGGAATTTCGTAGGCGTTAACCGGTTAACGCTATGGGTTAACCGGTTAACACTGTTTGGATGACAAATTTTAATTCTTGAAAAATCCGTAACTTTCAAACCGTAAATCCGATTCGCATTCCGTTTGAAGCGTCGAAAAGAGCATAAACTGAATTTTATTTTGATGAATAAAAATGAGAAAAAGGCAATAGTTTTTATAAATGAAATTTATGAAATAACCTTGTAATTGACTCATAATTTACCGGGTACGGGTTAATTCTTGATGTGTCAGAATGGTTATAGAACCAGTGTTCTGGGTGTAATGTCATGATGATATGTATGATTATTTGATGATTGTTTTGCTGATTGAAATGAATGATGCAAATTATTTTGATGAATTTACAATGTAGCGCATCATTGCATTTCATAACATTCACGATGGGGCTTCGGCCTATTTATTTGCTTCAATCCCATTGTGTGGATTGAAGTGTCTCGATGATTTACGATGTGCTCCTTTATGGAGGGTTGATGGTCATGTATCCATCTCACGATGAAATTGGTACCATATGCATATTGCATATCAGGATGTTAGAATTGCATATTCTGGATGAATTTCATGACTGTGTTGGTGTTGCTTGATTTCATGATCGTGTTGTTGCTGTTGCTGAATTTTATAGTTGATGATGTCATGATGTGTTGCACTAATTTATTTATGTTCTATATTCTTGTACGTTTATGATATATTATGATTACTCACCCTGCCTGCTTGGAAATGTTGCCTCTTTCGTGGGTAACTTGCAGATGATAAAGAATAGGCTTGCAGTGCAAGAGGAGTTTTCATGAGTCTCGGAGCGTTCTTTAGTGTTCCTTAGAAGTGGTCATGGTTTATGTGTCCTGCTCTGTGTCATGTAACACTGGGACAGGGTTTATTGTTAAACTGTTTTCCGTTATGTTATGGTTTGGATAAATGTTTTCCTATTTTATGATGTTAAATTCAGGATGGTGAAAATTATGTTTATGAAGTTTTGAATTATGAAGTTTAAATTCCGCTGCGAAATGATTTATGATATTCTTGATGTTGATTAACCCGTGTTACGGGACATGACACTGTTTGTGTTGAATTATGATGATATGTGATACCCTTTTTAGATGATTACTCTGATAATATTTAAATATTTTGTTTTGGGGTAGAAGGGTGTTACAGCCCAAAATGAGATAACCTGCGGGAAGAATAAACGGTGGCCCGAGGTAACAAGGTAACCATTGGGAAGAATAAACGACGGCCCAAGGTAAGTTGGCTTTTGGGAAGAATAAACAACGGCCCAAAATGAGATAACCTTCGGGAAGAATAAACGACGGCCCGAGGTAACAAGGTAACCATTGGGAAGAATAAACGACGGCCCAAGGTAAGTTGACTTTTTGGGAAGAATAAACGATGGCACAAAAATGAGATAACCTTCGGGAAGAATAAACGACGGCCTGAGGTAACAAGATAACCATTGGGAAGAATAAACGACGGCCCAAGGTAAGTTGGCTTTTGGGAAGAATAAACGACGGCCCAAAAATGAGATAACCTTCGGGAAGAATAAACGACGGCCCGAGGTAACGAAATAACCATTGGGAAGAATAAACGACTGCCCAAGGTAAGTTGGCTTTTGGGAAGAATAAAAGACGACCCAAAAATGAGATAACCTTCGGGAAGAATAAACGACGGCCCGAGGTAACGAAATAACCATTGGGAAGAATAAACGACGACCCAAGATAAGTTGACTTTTGGGAGGAATAAACGACGACCCAAAATGAGATAACCTTCGAGAAGAATAAAAGAAGGCCCGAGGTAACAAGATAACCATTGGGAAGAATAAACGACGGCCCAAGGTAAGTTGCTGATGAAGTTTGTCTGCTGGAGAAATTAACTTGAAAAACAAGGTTAGTTTGGTGCCAGTATAATGATATATATAACAATCTGCAAGATAATATTTTATGAGAATGTGTATGATATGATATGATATGATATGATGTATGTACGAATGAATTATGTCGGGAAGCTGATCAGTAGCTTCATATAACAACTGCTGGCTGGGGATAATAAATCCCGATTTGTTGCTGAGGAGCATGAAGACTTCGTTCTCGTCTTGTTTAAGAATATCGTACTTAGAACCTCTCGTTTTCGTTCGTCATACTTCTTATTGAAGGATTAAGTTCCTGAATATCCCGACTGAGGATAAAATAGACGGACACAGATTCGGGAGACCTATGCAGTTAAGTATCAATTCTTCGGAGGATATGACACTGCTTAAAGAATTCGTCAAGCTGGAAGTGTAAGCTATTACTTGAGGTATTCTGTAAGGGTATCCGTAAAGATTACTCTGTGGGGATGAACCGGCGAAGCTTCATTGAATTCCTTCCTCCGTTCGTTCTTAGTAAATGCTATTATTGTATTTTATGCATTTCTGGTAAACATCAATCATATTCAAAGGCATATATACATTCGAGCATAACCAACATACATTTCCCGTTAGTAAAAAGGGAAAAGTAATCCTGAATTCAAAAAGCATTTCCTACTTGAATAAAAAGGGAAAAGTAAAGCTGAACTCGAAAACTGTCGTTTCAACTTTTGAGAGCGTATAACCAATTGGATTTATAGCTTCTGAGGTTCTTATTTTTCTTGAATAATTTCCCAAGAATTCTCATGGCTGGATCCAAAGAGATGATACTGACACCATCTGATACTACTGGCATAGACAGTTGATTTTCACAATGGCTTCTGCTGAGAATCCAATATCAAGGTAATACAATGAGAGGAACGTGCTTTCAAATTGTGATGGACCATATACGCTCCAGGTATTAGATTTGGAAAGAGAGCGTTGCCCCTTGGTTGAGGATGAATTGTCTCATAATGGGAGTATCTGAAAGGAGCTACCTCAAGAGAAATAATAAGAATGCCCCACAATAATATGCCCCCAGCGTCGTGAACTTTGTAATGTTACCCTTGGTAATTCAGATAGATGAGGAGACCTGCCCCTAACTACTTAAGCATAGTTGAATCTTGACCTGATTGCCCCAAATGAGTTAGGCAGTATCATGGCATGCCCCCTTGATTGGGAGATAATGACTATGCCCCTTTGTATACATGGGATTTGATCCAGGAAGCAACTTTGTTTATCGGAAGGACTTTGGTTTATTGAACATTCATCCTGTAAGTTTCTCTGTTTGCCAAACACTCAGTTATATGTAAACAATGATATTAAAAAATGCAATGCATATGTCTGTCTTGAAGTTTTGAAGAAGATTTATTTTAGTAAAACAATGTTTATGAAAACTCTGATATTAACTCAAAATTTAAAATAAGCCCTAAAGGAGTCAGGATACCTTTTTGTAACAGTATGCTTTTTGAACTAACCATGCTTCAATTAGGACTTTTAACGGGTTGTAACGTGGTCTAGTTCACGGTTTAAGAAACAAAGGATAAAAGGCTCAAATTTATTTGTACCCAACCCATTCTTCATGATGTTCTTCAGTCCTATGTTTGGTTAACTTATGCATTGAAGCTCCAAAAGAGTTTGGAAGTGTAACACTGACATTTGTGATGATTCAGGAACCAAAAATTTATTTGAAAATTCAGTCATCTTTCTTTGTTGAGGATCTATGGTGACCTCTTTTTTCTTTTGACTTTGTTATCCCTTCTTTTTTCCTGAACTGTTTGTTTCAAAATTACAGTCAGCGGGATTTCTCAATTTTTTTTACTAAGTCTCCTTCATAGGTTTTGACTTAGTGGGTTTTTCTTTTGCTGGATATTGACTGTCAGGTTTAATGATTACAGAGAACCATCATTAGTTGTGTACAACACAAATAATTGGCATATTTGAGTTAACCGAGTAACTACCCTGCCCCGGGTTACGAATAAGGGTTTTAATTTGCGTGAGAATGAAAAACTCCTACTTCATAGGCTCAAAAGGGTTGACAAGGGATTAACTTCCTTATATATTCACTGTTTAGGAATTGAAACAATGCCTGTACATCGTCAACATAGTCTGTTCAAAAGCATACTGCATAAGATTATGGTATTGTTTTCGTCATCCTCCCTCTACAGGCTTATAGCTTTATCAGGAGTTAAATATCACAAAGTAGAAATATGAAGCATAGTTCAAAATATAGTGAAACAAATGGATTAATTCAAGACAAACATATGCAATGCATTAATGAAAACAAAAGTTTAACATAATAGTAAGTGTTTAAACAAAATAAAAGAAATTACAAATGAAAGTTCAAATGTTGTCCCATCCAGTTGGCTGAATGTCTTCAATTGCAATCTGTGAACTTTCAGAAGCAGTATATTTCACCATGAAATCAAATTTGCCACTTGGATGTCCCAAGGTGCCCCATATCTCAACTGGAATAGGTAAGCTTTCTTTCTTGCTACTTTGGGCAACTTGTCTTGCAGCTTCGATGTTTGATGGATGATAGTAGAATTCAATTTGGCCTTCTGGCGTAACCTCGAGGATTCCTTCGTCAATCAGGTATTAAATCTTTTTCTTCAATGTCCAACAACTATTAGTATCATGTTCGGGACAGTTGGAGTGATACCCATACCTTGCCTTGGGATTATAGCGAGGATAGGAAGTATTAGGATTTTGAGGAGGATTTTTCAAGGAAATTAGCTTCATCTCCAACAAGCATTGGAGAACTTGCGACATTGGAGTGCTGAATTTGATAAACTGTCTTCTACATTCCTTATGTTGAGGTGGATTAACCTTACCAGGTCTTTTTTCTTCAACTGAAGAACAATTAGTGGCAACCTGTCTCTTACCTTCTTTTATCCTCATCTTCCTTTCAACCAAGTCAGCTTGTTTTAACGAAGGTTGACTGACAATTAGATTCTTGACTCCATTACTTTGAAGTTTGTGGACAAAGGTTCTCAACTCTTCTTGCCCCTGAGCTAAACTTTGGATAAGAGCTACCCGGCCATTCATCTGGATCCTCATTTATGCCATCTCAGCTTGCAATTGTTCCAACTGAGCATTCTTATTATCTTCAGGATTTTCAGAGAGGGGTGCTTTCAACTCTTCTTGCCCCTTGGACAAATTCAGGATCACTTCTTGGAACTGAGCATTCTGAGCCTGGAGATCCTTGATAGTTTGTTCGAGAGCCATTTCTGCTGAAATAAATAGCGAGAAGATAAGATACCTGTTCATAAGAAACCTGTGATGTAATGATATGGTATGTATATGTTTATGCAATGTTTTCAAGGACCGCATGATTTAAATTTGTTTAAAGAAAACAAAAAAAACAAAATTTTATTAGTAAATACTTAATATAAGTTTTGCCCCTTAGGCTTACAAAGAAATAAACATAAAGTACAAAAGATAAATATATGGGGTTTTAAGTCTCCCATGGACGCTTCCTCTTTGCATGGAGGTCTTGTTGAGGTTTTGCTCCTCGTGAAGTTGCCTTGTTAGCTCCAGAATTCTTTCTTGACTAGCTCTGAAATGAGTCTCAAAAGTATCCCTTTGCTTCCGCAACTGAATCCAGGACTTCTGCAACTCTTCCAAATCAGTGGGCATGTCTGGATGAAGGATGATATAAGGAGTATCCCCTTCTGCAACAGGCTCCATAGTGATTGGTAGCACAACATGATTTGGCATCATAAGAGTCTGAGCACGGGATCGCACCCATCTGAGATAAGGCTCCATAGGAATATAATACTTTGGCTCCAAAGTCTTGCTATCAATCCTATTCACCTTGTTCCAAGCTCGTATAAACCTTTGACGGTAACCCTGGAGATCGTCGTCGTAGTAGAATATAATACCCTGAATAAGCATGTCATGAGGACCATTACTCCGAGCATAACCAAACTGACGTAGAGCTAAAGAAAGGTTGTAGGTAATGCCCCCTCTTATGCCAAGGAGTGGCACATTAGGGAACTCCCCACAACGATTAATGATAGTAACATTCTCCATAGATCGAGAGCACCAATGAATGTCTGAATGAGAAAGTGACATAATCCTCTTGAACCACCTGAACCCTTGTTAATTCTTCGAGGAAGGTGAGAAATAAACCACCTAGACAATAAATGTATGCAACACATCAGAGTTCCCTTCGCCTTCGTAGTACGAGTGTGAAGAGAATGTAGGATGTCTCTAAGTAGTGTAGGCACTAGATTGCGAGTCTGAAATATATTGATGGCGTGTACGTCTATGAACTGGCCTGGATTAGGTAACAACACTAAGCCATAGATCAATAGGGCTAGGATCTCCTTAAAAGCATCATAACTCATAGCCTTCAAGAACACATGAGCTTTCTCCATCAATACCTTAGAAAGAATACCCTTAACTCCGCTTCTCGTTTCTAGGACAATGTCTGATTTCTTCAGATGTAGGGCTGCAACAATGACTTCAGGTTTAGGCTCTTTTTCTAAGCCTGTGAAGAGTCTCTGATCAAGGATAGGTATACCCAGTAATTTGGAGAACTCTTCCATTGTAGGAACCAGCTGATAATCGGGGAATGTGAAGCAATGATGTTTAGGATCAAAGAACTGAAATATGACACTCATCATGTATTCATTGAACCCTGAAGTGACTAGATCCAGTAGGTGACCATGCCTTTTGATGAATTGGGAGTTTTCAGAAACTTGAGAGACCAATTCTTTAAGCTTAGAAGGTATTCCTACAAAGTTGATCCGGATAGTATTCCTACGAGCAAAAGCCATGACCTACAACAAAGAACAAAGATAAATCCTTTGGTCCTTGAAATGGTTAGTGAAAATGCTATGCTTATGATGCATGATGTCATGATGTTATGCTCAATCACAAACATGTGGCACACACAAACAAGTCACACAATATCCCTAGGTTTGAAGGCTTGCATGTGGTTTAAAGGTAAGTACCCTCCCCTGAAGTTTAGTTGGTTCATCCTGTCCTACAAAACTAACCAGGTTCTAAGGGATCTCAATATCATTGATCCTTCCCAAAGGTGGTTGTTCAGTAGGCAACTTACTTGCAAACCAAAACCCTCCAAGTTTAGGATCTCAATGAGTGCATTATCGAGTATCAACCAACTTCAGTCTTCACCAAAGCCGGCTATCTCACTACTTTATAAAGGCCAAGATGGGATAACTAGGGTTCTAAAAAAGTCAGTTAGTGTATTGACAACATATGGCAACCCCATATTATACTTAACTTACTTAAGAAACATAAGCACCAACCAAGAAGTCACACTAACTATGGACACCAGATCAACCATATCAGTATACGCCGTACAGTTTCCTTGGTTTATTGCCATTTATCTAGGGTACACTAGATCCGGGTTAGGATCTTTCACACATAAAACCCAACAAGTAATATAAAGCAAACAATTTAAAGTGATCTAATTCCTAAGGGTACCCCTCTTTTACTTAGTAACTCCCCAGCAGAGTCGCCAGTTCTGTAACACGGTGGGAGAACTGACTTTTAGTCATGTTGCGGATAGCAAGAGTCGCCACCGACTTTTATTTTATCCAAGTGGAAAGGACATAAAAGAATAGGAAAGACCTATTTTAAAAGACTTGAGTTCAGGGGGTAGGTTATATAAAGGGAAGGTGTTAGCACCCTTTATATCCATGGTTATCCATAGGCTCTTAGTTACTTAGCTCACTTAAATTGTTTTTGAAGAGTGTAGTGTGTGATTAGAAATTTTTCTAAGTACTTTGTAATGATCCTCGTATGGATGTATACAAAGCCTTGTTTTGAAAAATGTTTAAGAAAGTGAGGTGTCAAAAGTAATTTTGAAGAGTGAGCAAGTAACTAAGAGGTACCTACCCTAGATTAAGTCTTTCATGTTCTCGTATGTTCTTTCAATGGTAAGACTATCCCTATCATTAAGGAATAGGTAGTCATTACCTTGTATGTGTTAAGGGACAAGCATATGGTCATCGTATGGTCATAGAAAGCAACTTAAGGGATGTCTTTAGTAATTCGTAGGGACTATCATCATTTATTCGAAGGGACAAGATCATTATCGTAAGCAACCTCGAAGGGACTTGATCTTTTAAACTGAAGGGACTATGATGATTTATACTTGAAGGGACTTTGCTTAAGACATCCCTATATTCGAGGGACTTGACCATATTAAAGGCAACCAAGAGGAATACCCTAGGAAGTGCAAGATGGCGATCAAAGATCGACTTACATGTATGAGTGTTTATTTTCAAATATTTATCTTTTTAAAGTTAATTATCTAAATTAATTTTAATTACAAATAGTTTCCACACCTTATTTACTAACCACACAGTTAAATATTTATAATAAAATAAAGACGGAAAATAAATCTAGAATTATTACATGGCTTTGGGATAGCTACAATATAATTGGATAATAATAAATAATAATAGCAAATATAATATATATAATAAAATGATAAATAAACAATAATAATAAAGCAATAATAATAATAATAAAGCAAAAAAATAGTAAAGTTAAAATAAATTAAAACATTTAATTAAAAGAAAAGTTTAGATTAGACAAGTTATATATATTTTTTTAGAAGTTATTAAGAAAAATAGGAATTTAATTAATTATTAATACTAAAAAATAATTTAATTATTTACAAAAAAATAATGTTTGATTTAATAACAAAGATAAGGTTATAAGAAAAATAGTAAGAAAATATAAACCTAATTAATTTTTAACCATTTAGAAATTATTATAAAAAATGATGAAAGAATATTATAAAATTAATTTACAAAAATAATTAATGATATACAATATTAGAATTTTTAATTAGAAAATGCTTGGTTATTTATTTATAAGTTAATTATCATAAGAAAATAAGTTAATAAAAAAATGAAAGTTATTACCGTTTATTCAAGAAAATAATCTAAGTATATAAATTAACTAAATAAAGCTTGATTAAATTACTTGTAATTATATGTTAATTATTGATTAATTATGGTTAATTATTTATTTAGAAAATAATTTAAATAAGTTAGTAAAGAAGAAATAAATAAAATAGAAAACACAAAAGATGGACCTGGGATTTGAACCCAAGTCCCTAACCTGGATGAAGAGGAGAATGACCAACTGAGCTGCGTGTGCATTGGTGTCCTTGAATGACTACCATATGATAATATATGAAACCTTCTTAAATATTTGAGAAAACAAAAAAATATTGTGGCCAGGACTCGAACCCTCAACCTTATGCATATGAAACAAAGTCCTTACCACCAAGCCACATGGGGCGTGTCTGATAACAAAACAACAACACATGATTATATAATAAACATATTGAAAATTGAAAAAAATGAGAAAAAAAATGGTCTCACCCAGGTCTGAACCCTGATCCTTTATGTCTATGCGCGTACAACAAAACCACCAGGCAATTCACGCTACTCAAACATAAAACAAAAAAGAAAGATTATAAAATAAAACGTATTTTAAATTCCAGAATTCGCGCCAGTCATCTTCAACCTCCAGACCTGGGGAATTTCCTGTGAATTTTATTTCCAATTTTCCTGCGAAATTATACTCATAGGAAAACCTGCGAAAACTCATATCATGTCAAAACGATACAATTTCATCAAATTAATCACACCAACATGATCCAAACAGTTTGTTCAATTGATTTATGGTTTTAGAATGCATTTATAGTCATTGGATTAGGAAACCCCAATTCGAAGGTCATGAACCCTAAAATGACATTTTATGAATTAACCACAGTTTCTTTAGTTTAATCACCCAGAATTCATCACAAGCTTAAACTAAACACAAATCAACAAACAAAATCAATTAGTGATGCTTGCATAATCAAGAACGAAAAATAAAAAATATGAGAAAAAGTGTGA
Source organism: Lathyrus aphaca (assembly GCA_963966055.1). Lineage (NCBI taxonomy): Eukaryota > Viridiplantae > Streptophyta > Magnoliopsida > Fabales > Fabaceae > Lathyrus > Lathyrus aphaca. The sequence goes on along the minus strand of OZ014525.1, from coordinate 453,911,006 downwards.
ATCAGATTTGTCAATATGAAGTGTTATGGAGTAATGTGATGATGCCAATTGACTCTATGAAGGTCCAGGAACGATTTGCCACCTTTATTTTGTCTTGAAAGTGCCTCTAGGATTGAAACCGAATCAAGCTTTTTGTGTGATTTTTTTTGAAGTTGAATGTGATGTTCTTGGCTGCAAAATTATTCCCTCATGCTTTGGTTAACTTCATGTATTTATAAATGAATGAATTAGGTCAGAAAAGTGGTGGATTTGTGGGCTTTTTGGATGCCTTGAGTGTGAAGAAATCTCCTTGCCAAATTGGTCAAAAAAGAAAATATATTCATGCCATAATGCCTTAGCACGAAATTGGAACTTCTCAATCAACTTTAAATAACCTTTAAGAGTTTCTAGAAGAAGGATCAAATCAAATAATTGTATTTTTATATTTTATTTTGATTTAAAATAAATTTTAATGAATAAAATCCAAATAAATATAAAATAAATTATAAAAATTTGAAAAAATAAGTATTGGGTCGTGCATGATGTCATTGTAAGGATTGGATTACAACATTGCAAGCCCATTTGGAAAAATTTGGTTTTAAGACCTCATTTGTTCAATATACCCCTAAACAATTTCCCAACTTTGCAAAGGCACAAATCCCTAAATTCTAAGGATATGAAGGTGTTATTGGACATTTTGGAAAGCTTAAGGAGTCCTCTTACCAACCTCTTTGGTCTCATGTCCATATCCTTTACCATTTTCAAATTATGCCCTTTGGAAGATGTTGACTTTTTGTTGACTTTTGAAATGACTTATAATGTTTTAGCTCATACCTTCTAAATGAAGCATTTTTAGGCTTGGCTTGTGAGACACAAATTTGTAGAGAATCCAATTTCCTTCAAAATGAGCTTTGAATGGGAATTTTTTGATGAAGCATGTGAAAGTTATGGCTGGTCAAAGTTCAGTTGACTTTCCGTAAGAAAACCCTAATTTAGAAACTCCTGATTCTTGATGATCTGAAACTTCCTTGATGAATCATGATCAAACCTTGATCAAATGATGAAATTTACTTCATAAACTTAATGTTGGCAGAAAATCTTGAAGTTTGACTTTAATTTGACCATAGTTGACCTCAGTTTGACTTTTTAACTACTTTGATTGATTTTTGCATATCTGATCATCTGACTGGGAAAACTTATTGGGAAAGCCTTGAAACTTGACATGGGGATTCTTGAATACATGTGGGATGTTATGAAGCTCATTTGAGGTCTTGCAACTCATTTTAACTTGAAGAAACACAAAACCCTAGTTTTGGACACTTGACTTAGGAGGAGGCATTGTCTGAGGAGACTTCCATACTTCTTGATCAATTGGGAGCCTTGAGGATCTTATGATCATCTAGAAGTCTTGAGAGAGATTGTCTTGATTGTGGGAGGGAAAATTTTGGGGTACAACAGCTAGCCTCAGGAGTAATTCAGTTCAAGAACCCGAGGAATGCTAGATTCCTGAGTTCAGTTCTTCGTATAATTAATTTAAACGTTTAGGTATTTTAGGAACGAGAGGGCGAATAAGCCACATCGTGTGGGGCTAGCCCAAGAGTGATTTAATTCAAGGATTATGTGGAGTGCCAGACTCCAGAATCCAGTTCCTCCGTTATTTGATTTGTGAAGTAAGACGTTTCGATTGTTTTGGATGCTTTAGGATTTAATATTTTAGAAACGAAGGAGTAAATGAAACACAACTCGAAGGCTAGCCTCAAGAATGGTTCATTAAAGAACCCGCGGAATGCTAGATTCCGAAGTTCAGTTCCTCGTTAATTAATTTATACGCGTAAGGTCGTGCAGATGGAGATCACGTAGGTGACCTACTTACGTGTGTGAAAAATGTAGATGTGTGAGTTGTTTAATTGATCATGTGAATCGAGTATTTTAAATACGAAAGGGCGAATGAATCCACAACGTGTGGAGCTAGCCCAGGAGTGATTCATTCAAGAACTCGTGGAATGCTAGACTCCAGGATTCACTTATTTTGCAAATTAATTATTTTGAAAGTTTGATGAAAATCACATTTGTTCTAAGAGATTTAGGATTTAAAATTGGTGGTGAGGTACGAGTAAATAAGCAAACGCAAACGCGACATCAAGACTATAGTGAGGCGCAAAAGAGATAACATCGAGTTTTTAGTTATACCTAACGGAGGAGGTCCGTTGCCTCTTCAATGCATGCAACATTAAACCAATAAACCATAACGTTCCTCGCGTCAAACTTAAAGCTCCAAACATGTCAAAACACCAAAACTAAACAACCCTTAAGCAAGGATCAACAAGGTTATATACATAAAAGTTTTTATATTAAAATCTAAATAAAACAAACTAGAATTTTAAAAAATTAATTGAAACTCTAACAAATGTTTACTAATTCTAAATTAAAAAACTAATTAAAATTTAACACGTAATACAATTAGAAATTAGCAAGAAATAATTAATTCCCTAAAAAAAAAACAAGAACTTAGTGAGAGGTAAGTGAGGAATTCTTGGGGTGATGAAGGATTAAACTCGGTGGGCTTAGTCCACCCCCAATATCAAGAATAATTTCAAAAGAAAAGAAAAAAAAAGAAGTTAAAAAAAAATAAATAAATAAAAAAAGCAAAATCGAGGTTTATTTTAAAAGGAAAATGAAAGGGTTAGTAATAACAACAAGATTGTCCAAAAAAAAAGAAAAAGGGCATTGTCCACTCCAAAGAAAAACCGTAAAACAATGGTGGTTTATAGGTTACGGCGGCGGTTCGCGTTTGGCCGTGGTTTATAGGTTACGGCGGCGGTGGATGATGGTGAAGAAGGAGATGTTGAGGCGGAAGGTGAACACAAGTGTGAAAGACTCGTTCCAGATGAAACTCATGAAGAGTTTTTTTTGTCTAAGGTAATGAGTTTTTTTCGTTCCTTTTTTCCTCTCTCGATCTTTCCTCGTCTCAAACTCGCTCGTCCTTTTTTGATTTGCGACGGTCGAAGGTTTGGATCGGACGGTTGTGTTTGGTTTGAGTGTTGGTATTTCCTTTGAAAACAAATTGTTGAAGGAGGTTTTGGTGTCTTTTGGTTTTTTTGTGTGAAGTTTTTGGATGGTTTTGGCGAAGGCCCTTTGGATTGTTGGTGGCGATTTTTTTGAAGAAGAGGAAAGGGTTCCCGTTTTTTAGAAGAGAAAAGTCTTTTTTCTTCTCCCTTTTTTTTAATCTTGCTGAAAAAATATATCTCTGTCCTCCTTGGAAATCCCTCTCCCTCCCTTTTGAACTAAAAAAATCTCTTCTTTCTCAACTCCAAACTTCTTCAATAAGTTTTCAGGTACACATACTTTGTCCTGTCCTGATGATGAATCGTTTTCATGTTGCAGGCTTTTGTTATAGCAGCAGACTGGATTCGTGGGCTGGTGTTGGCGTGATAGGAGGCTTGCTTTTTTTTATCCATTTTGATGAAAAAATGTTCTTACAATTTTGGGCTCTTTGTTGTTGTTTGATAACAGTGGTTCTGCTTTATTATTGTAGCAGAAAGACAATGGCATATAAAACAAAACTGTGTTAACCTTTTTTTTTCGGACAACGTGTTGGTCAAGTGTTATGGTAGACTGTGTGTTGTAGGACTGTGGTATAGACTGTGTACTTTTTGGACCAAAAGTCAGGATTAATGAAATATACATTATTAACTAATAAAAATAATTAATAAAAATTAAGGTCAATTGATTTAATTAAAGTAAATAGAAAATAAATAAACTAATTAAAAGTTGGATTAATTACCAATTAATTAAAATATTTATTTGATTAAAAGATCTAATAAAACTGATTTAAGAAAACAAACTCATTATAAGTAAAACTAAAATAATAATAAAAAACCTTAAATATGATATCAAAATAACTAAATTAGATTAAATTAAAAATAACTATTTCCAGATCAACCTAAATCAAAATTTAAAATTAAATTGACTTAAATAAATAAATGAAAATTAAACTTAAATAATGACTAAATTAAAATAAAGTAAAAATGCATGTTTAATGAATAATGAGATGTTTTAACCTAAAAATGCAAAAATGATTGATTTTCGATATATCGACGAAAACACGTCAAATGAACAAAAATCTGAAAACTTATGGTCAAAATTTAGGGTATGACAGCTGCCCCTATTTAATCATCCTGAACCTGAATGTACGAGTAACAAAGAAATTTTTGGACATTCAAGATGGAAGAGGATTAAATATCAGAATACCTACAATTTTGGCCGAAAGTGCAGATGGAATGATATGATATGCAATGTAAAAATGCAAGACAAAAGGCTACAACGCTACCGGGAAAGAAAATTGACACTACTGAGGATTATGCACACATGACTGAAGTACAATCCACATGAGGAATTTTCTTCTGGAGCGTAACCAGACGACAACTGTCTACAAATCCCAAGATGAATTTCTTGGACAAATCCCATCGGAGAACTCTTCTGTTGAGATTTAGAACATCGTTCGGAAATACCTTCTGTCGAGGTATCAAAATGAACCAAAAATCCACTGTCGAGATCCTGGAGGAAAAACCATCTTCTGTTGAAGTCTGCTGGAGATCTACTGTCGAGATTACCATAGAATCTAAGATAGAAATACCTTCTGTCGAGGTATCAAAATGAACCAAAAATCTATTGTCGAGATCCTGGAGGGAAAACCATCTTCTGTTGAAGTCTGCTGGAGATCTACTGTCGAGATTACCAGAGAATCTAAGAAAGAAATACCTTATGTCGAGTATTAACTGAGGACACACCCGTTGCCAAATCTTCTGTCATGATTTAACTAACGGACACACCCCTTGCCAAATCTTCTGTCGTGATTTAACTAAGGATGCAAATGTCGAGATTAGAAAAAGTAAATACTTCCTGCCTAGGTAGACTACAAATCTTTTTGCCGAGGCTTTCCATAAAGGAAACACCTTCTGTCGAGGCTTAGAAAAATATTATTTGATAATAAATAAGGATTCACAACAAACTCCTCACAATGTCTTGTAGAGATGCCGTTTGCTTGAAAAAGTAAGTAGTTCATATCAAACTTCTCAACATGTATTGAAGAGATGCCATTTGACGGAAACTAAAAATTCACAACAAACTTCTCACCTTGTTTGGGAGAGATGCCATATTCTTGAAAAAAGAGATTCATACCAAACTTCTCAACGTGTATCGGAGAGATTCCATTTGATAGAACCCTCATCATATTTCCCTTCCTTTGAAAGAGACGCCATATGATGAAGAAACAACTTCACACTCAAACTTCTCACCTTGTCTGGGAGAGATGCCATTTGACAGAAATTGGAAATTCACAACAAACTTCTCACCTTGTCTGGGAGAGATGCCATTTGCTTGAAAAAAAAGAGATTTATACCAAACTTCTCAACGTGTATTGGAGAGATGTCATTTGATAGAATCCTTATCATACTTCTCTTCCTCTGAAAGAGACTCCATATGATGGAGAACAACTTCACACTCAAACTTCTCCCCTTGTCTAGGAGAGATGCCATTTGACGGAAATTGGAAATTCATAACAAACTTCTCACCTTGTCTGGGAGAGATGCCATTTGTTGGAAAAAATAAGCTCATACCAAACTTATCAACGTGTATTGGAGAGATGTCATTTGATAGAACCCTCATCATACTTCCCTTCCTCTGAAAGAGACACCATATGATGGAGAACAACTTCACACTCAAACTTCTCACCTTGTCTGAGAGAGATGCCATTTGACGGAAATTGGAAATTCACAACAATCTTCTCACCTTGTTTGGGAGAGATGTCATTTGTTGGAAAAAAATAAGCTCATACCAAACTTCTCCGCCAAACAGAGGATATGCCATTTGATAGAACAATAACCTTGCTGGGGATGAACAAGCTGCTCAAAAAGAGACTGCCATCCGTTGATTTACTGGGAAATCCATGGACAAAACAAGCTTCTCAGATAAAGAGACTGCCACTTGTAGGCAGGTATAAGTACCCCAATAGAATGTTGTAGCAACACTATTGGAGAGCGAAATTTATCTTCATTGGGGGAACCTTCAACAAATTACTTCTGGGGACAAAGCACTCGAAGGTGTAAAATAAATGCACTTTCTATCTGGAAATTCAATCATCAAAATTGTCAAAGACCAAATTCAATCCAGGAACGAGCTGGAAAGAAACTGTCAAGCAAGACACTAACCCATGAGGGATTAACTCAACTGGGGATTAATCATATCCAAGTGTGGAAAGGAGAACTAAAGCAAAATTTTCCACGAGGTTAAAAGCTCAGTGGGGAATTAGAAAGAATGTACATTTTCCGCCTAATGGATGACGACTCTATTGGAGAAAGGGGAACACAACATTTGGGGATAAACACGACCAAGGTGAAAGTGGTATGCATCAATGAATGCAACATGAATATGAATATGAATATGAATTCATTTATAATTTACATGTATGTATATGCGTTATGTTTATGCTGACAAAACAATCAAAACAGACACGAGAGATAAATTGGTGACGAAATAAACATCACAACAAACAGATACTCGACCAATCTTGTCAAAGTGTACGCAATCACAGAAGATAGGGTAGAGAGCCATCCATGGAATAAAGTCCTGCTACAAAGCTCAAATCTTTTTGAGGAGAGAAATATACTTCAATTGGGAAATAAATCCAAGCAAATCTTCTAATTTCAATGTCCATCAGAAGGAAACAAATATACAAACTATGTTTGCTTAGGATGAAGTAGACTTGTACTCCGTTGGGGGAGAAAATTTCATTCAGCTAGAGAAGCTTGAATCAAGGCTCAATTGGGGATACTAGACTTAATATCTCACTGGAAGCACTATGTAGTAAGAGGAATTCACCAGAAAATACCAAGGCATGCACCTAATATATCATAGCAACTTGGCGTAAAGACCCATCATCTAGAGATACTTGCAAGGCTGATCACAAGAGTGCTTTGCTTGGGGAAACATATGTTCATGCACCCACGAAATGGTTTGTGAGAAGAGATCATCTCAAGAGGATTTTATAGAAGACTTGACATTCAAAATGCCCCAGTGTCTTCAAACTCTTGGAGAGATTTTGTTGAATCTCGACGTAACTGCCCTATATTAATTGTATTTGGCACAAATAAGTCTTCAATACTTATCCTTTTAGGGATGATCAGAATGTGTAAGTAATAAATTGGGAAACAACTTTCCCCTGTTTAGCAAAGTCTTCAAGCAACATGCCCCTGTCTTGCAAAGTCTTCAAGCAACATGCTCCTGGGGATGATCATTCTCTGAAATGGTTGTTCAACTACTCATCAGAGTTTCAAATCTCAAGAGATTAAGCTCATCACTGGTACTCATACACAGGCTTCTATGATATCAAGCAAATTATAACAGGCAAAATGTTAATGTTGAGACTGCTAATGCAACACACATGTTTGTCTCGAAGTTTTTTTTATGTTTTTGAAAAGATTTTCACAATAGCCTGTGACCGAATCACTAGCTAGGATGTGGTATTCATTTTTATAAAGCCAACACAAATTTTGAACATAGCTCATAGGAGTCAGGGAACACTATCTCATTGAGTATGCTTTCGAAACAAACCCTACTTCAATTAGGACTTTCGAGGGCTGTAATGTGGTTTGGTTCACGTTTCTTAGAAACAAAGGATAAAGGCTCGAAGTTTATTTGGTGCCCACCCATTCTCCGTGATGTTCTCCAATCCTATGCTCAACTAAATTGACACATACATTTGTCCTTGATGGTTTTGTAGTAAAGATGAAGATCCAAGGTTTGCTTGAAATGACAGTTATCTTATTTGTCCTCTATGGATATCAGTGACCCCTTTGACTTTGATATGGTGGTCACTAAATCTTATGGATTTGAGGGCTTCTTTCGATTAATTTATTCTATTTGGTCCCTAAGCCTCCTTTTGGGTGTTTGTCTTAGCGGGATTTTCTTTTTCTTCTTTTTTATAATCATTGGAAGGCTGAAAATTATGACTGTCAAGTTGTTGATTGTAGTGGATTCCTTGATGGGAGGTTTCTTCTTATGATTTGAATGTGTAACCAGATTAACTGAACACTACCCTGCCCCAGGTTAAGCGTAAAGGTTTTGAATTATCCAAAAGAAACTCCTACTTCTAGGCCCGAAGTGGATGACTAGGGATTAACTCCTTATTTCTCCAGTGTTTGGGGATTCAAAACAATGCCTGTACATCGTTAGTAGGGTTTTGTTCAAAAGCGTTCAACTAGAGAATTTGCGTTCTAATTTTGTCATCCTCCCTCCAATTATCTGCCTAAGCAAGAGATAGGATAATGTTGGCATTATAAAGTGGAAAAAGCATTATGAGCGAATACGAATGGACTACTTCAAGACAAACATATTCATTGCATTAATCATTCAAAATAAATAAAGTTCTTACATGCCAAAAACAAATGCATTAACAAACAAAGAAAAATACATATGAAAAATAGAGAGTGACCTAAACATCCGAGAAGATAAACTTCAGAGCGTCAAACAATCATATGCATAAAAGAATTTGTCCCATGCTCCAGCAACAAACTGACTTGGAAAGGACTCTCTTGAGTTTTATCAGCATAAAGGCACTCCGCCCACAAATGGGCTTCCTCCATTGAAGGTCAACACCTTGTAGTCGATCATTTCTTGAACCTTTTCCTTGAAACCTTTGCACTCTTCAATCGGATGCCCCAATACACCACCATGAAACTCACAACTGATATTTTGATTGAACCAGCGAGGGCGATACCCCATGGCTCTGGTCTTTCTGGGTGTCATTATTGAATTCCGGGAAAAATAAGACCACAGTTGGCTGTAAGTTATTGGGATTGGGTCAAACTGATGGTTTGCTCCTTCAGGACTGTTTGGAGGTCTCCGCTGATTCTGACGTCGCTGACTAGTAGAAGTAGAATTTGGCTGACGTTGAGAAATGACCAAATCTTGGATCAAAGAAATCGGTTGTCCTTTACCAATTTTCAAGCTGTGAATATCTTCTTGGAGTTCATTATTCTCCTGCACAAGGTTGTATACTATAGTCTACATCGTAGTCGAGAATATTCCCATATGGTTTCTCAAAGTAGTGACTTCATCTCTAAGCTCTCTATTTTCCTGCTCAAGTTGGTCCATCTTTCTCTAGTGACTGGTCGAGTACAGTTGACTGACGGAGAATAAGACATGTGTGAGTTGGATTTTTGGGAGATGATATGCAATGCAAATGTAAATGCAAATGATATGCGAATCAATGCAAAGCTCAGAATCACGAATACAATCAGTTCCATAGTTGGAGTATGAAGGCAAGATGTTGGATCCAAGGTATCACAAGTAACTCAGAATCTCCTAACTGGTAAGCCTTAAGTGGAGAGTTATAAATTCTTCACCCATAAATCCCATTCACAGGATAGCTTCTATGGTGATGGCATTAGGAAACTCAAGGTCACAGACGTTTATCGTATTAACGCCCCGCCGCAGGCTAGCTGCATTATGATGATAATGACGATAAGGTTTACCTTGAGTGAAGTTCTCATGCTAGGCCCACAAAGGGGCGAGCCTTCGGAGAGTAACATTACACAACTGCCAATTTCGAAATTGGTTCTAAGGGGACCCAGAATCAAAGCCTTTCCGTGAATCAGGTCACGCGACAAGCTAGCTGTGTTGTGACAAGATCTACGAAAAGTCTAAATATCTGGGGGAGCTTTCATGCTAGGCCCTCAATAAGCGAGTTCTTAGAGACTAACACTAATAACTACCAATTCTAACTTAGGTGTTCCCTCTTCTTTTTTTCAAAACTCAAGTATAAAGCTTCACACGTAAAGTAACCCCAAGATTCCAACAGGCGAATATAATAATGAGCATTATAATGAAGAAGAAAGCAATATATAAGCATATAAAATATCAATAGTAAATAAGGAAGACAATCAAAACAAAATAGCAAACAAGCACAAACTATCCTAATTTAGGCTCGACTCTTTTATGCATAAGGCATTATGTCCCCATTAGAGTCGCCAAATGTCGTACCTCGAAAAAATACGATCCTAAAACAATAACAGAGTTGCCACTTAATTCTATTTATTCTAACTAAAGAAAAGGGATATATAGACACAAAATAAATAGGACAAGAAATGGTCAACGAAACCACTAATCTATGTTCGGGAGTCAGTTACGCAAGGGGAAGGTATTAAGCACCCCTCACGTCCGTTGTACTCAACGGGAACCTCTTAGTCTAATTTGTGCTTAAATGTCATCTTGTATTATTGTCTTCTTTTTGTTAAGATTGCTTTTAAGGAAATGTTTTAATTATTATTATTGTGACAAAGAAATGGTTAGTTTTTTATTATTGTGATTATGATGGGGACATAGTTAAATTTTTTATTATTGTCCTCGCGAAGGATTAAAATCCCCGTGCCTACGTATTCCCTTGTGCAATGGGAAAGTCAGAGCTTCGTAGTTCGTGCAACTACGGTTTGTGTTTTTTTTAAATAAACAATTGTTTGAAAATGCTTTCTAATCTGCTAAGCGTTGGCTTTTACTCGCGGTGGAGGTTGAAGCGCTAGCTTGTTTGCGAGATAGAAAGATTTACACAATGTTCGTTTAGAGAAAAGAGGTTTGACCTTTGTTAAGGTGTTTTAAATGAAAGGGAAAATGAACCACAACGCGTGGGGCTAGCCCAGGAGTGATTACATTCAAGAACCCGAGGAATGCTAGATTCCTGAGTTCAGTTATTCGTTGATTAATTATGGAAAATAATTTGTATTGGTTGGTAAGTTTTAAGTTGTATTTGAAAAGAAAGTGACAAGTCGTCATCTTTAAGGGAGATATCTCGCCTATTCCACCACAAACATTTAAGGATGAGGAATCAAAAGAAGCTGTAAACTTGGATACGAGGATCGATAAGCAATGCCACATTCTTTCTTTGAGAAATAAAATCGGAAGAAACTTTAAACTTGGATATGAGTATCGACAAGAAAAGCCACATTCTTCCTTTGAGAATAATTGTTTGTAAGATTTGATTTGTGTTTGTGGAGATAGAAGGAATATCTTCCTATGGAGATGAACCATGTCTAATCTTTTAAGGTTGTTGAACTGTTTTGAATACGAAAGAGTGAATGAATTACAACCCAAAGGCTAGCCTCATGAGTAATTCAGTTCAAGAACCCGAGGAATGCTAGATTCTGAGTTCAGTTCTTCGTATAATTAATTTAAATGTTTAGGTATTTTAGGAACGAGAGGGCGAATAAACCACGTCGCGTGGGGCTAGCCCATGAGTGATTTAATTCAAGGATTATGTGGAGTGCCAGACTCCAGAATCCATTTCCTCTGTTATTAGATTTGTGAAGTAAGACATTTCGATTGTTTTGGATGCTTTAAGATTTAATATTTTAGAAACGAAGGAGTAAATGAAACACAACTCGAAGGCTAGCCTCAAGAGTGGTTCATTAAAGAACCCGCAGAATGCTAGATTCCGAAGTTCAGTTCCTCGTTAATTAATTTAGACGCGTAAGGTCGTGCAGATGACAATCACGTAGGTGACCGACTTATGTGTGTGAAAAATGTAGATGTGTGAGTTGTTTAATTGATCATGTGAATCAAGTGTTTTAAATACGAAAGGGAGAATGAATCCACAACGCGTGGGGCTAGCCTAGGAGTGATTCACTCAAGAACTCGTGGAGTGCTAGACTCCAGGGTTCAGTTCTTTCGCAAATTAATTAGTTTGAAAGTTTGATGAAAATCGCATTTGTTCTAAGAGATTTAGGATTTAAAATCGGTGGTGAGGTACGAGTAAATAAGCAAACGCAAACGCGACATCAAGACTATAGTGAGGCGCAAAAGAGATAACATCGAGTTTTTAGTTATACCTAAAGGAGGAGGTCCGTTGCCTCTTCAATGCATGCAAGATTAAACCAATCGACCATAACGTTCCTCGCGTCAAACTTAAAGCTCCAAACATGTCAAAACACCAAAACTAAACAACCCTTAAGCAAGGATCAACAAGGTTATATACATAAAAGTTTTTATTTTAAAATCTAAATAAAACAAACTAGAATTTTAAACAATTAATTGAAACTCTAACAAATGTTTACTAATTCTAAATTAAAAAACTAATTAAAATTTAACAAGTAATTAATTAGAAATTAGCAAGAAATAATTAATTCCCTAAGAAAAATAACAAGAACTTAGTGAGAGGTAAGTGAGGAATTCTTAGGGTGATGAAAGATTAAACTCGGTGGGCTTAGCCCACCCCCAATATCAAGAATAATTTCAAAAGAAAAGAAAAAAAAAGTTAAAACAAAATAAATAAAAAAAAGCAAAATCGAGGTTTATTTTAAAAGGAAAATGAAAGGGTCAGTAATAACAACAAGATTGTCACAAAAAAAGAAAAAAGGGCATTGTCCACTCCAAAGAAAAACCGTAAAACAATGCTTCAAAACCACCATCACTCTCACATCACCGATGATATGTCTCTCCCTCAACACGGTTCTAGCAGGAACAACCACTTAATTCTCTTTATCATTTTCCTATTTGAAGAATGTCTTTGGCCATAGACGACTGAAAGAGGCGCAAAAGCCTCACGATCAACAATCCCACAAATTGACGATGATTTGGTCAAAGGCGTTGAAACAACGGTGGTGCAAACGAGCTAGGGTTTGAAGCGACTTCGAGACTCGCACTAAGTTTGGTAGTAATGGTGGATTTGGTGTAAGATTTCTTGAACGTCGGAGAAAAAGGTTTGAGCTTGGTTGATTTCAATTTTGTTTTGGATGAATTCAGTGTTCGGTGGAATCGGCGGAGGTAGGTGATTCGCATTTGGCCGTGGTTTATAGGTTACGACGGCGGCGGATGATGGTGAAGGAGATGTTGAGGCGGAAGGTGAAAACCAAGTGTGAAAGACTCTTTCCAAATGAAACTCATGAAGTGTTTTTTTTTGTCAAAGGTAATGAGTTTTTTTCGTTCCTTTTTTCCTCTCTCGATCTTTCCTCGTCTCAAACTCGCTCGTCCTTTTTTGATTTGCGGCGGTTGAAGGTTTGGATCAGACTATTATGTTTAGTTTGAGTGTTGGTATTTCCTTTGAAAAAAGATTGTTGAAGGAGGTTTTGGTGTCTTTTGGTTTTTTTGTGTGAAGTTTTTGGATGGTTTTGGCAAAGGCCCTTTGGATTGTTGGTGGCGAGTTCTTGAAGAAGAGGAAAGGGTTCCCATTTTTTAGAAGAGAAAAGTCTTTTTTCTTCTCCCTTTTTTTAATCTTGCTGAAAAAATATATCTCTGTCCTCCTCGGAAATCCCTCTCCCTCCCTTTTGAACTAAAAAAATCTCTTCTTTCTCAACTCCAAACTTCTTCAATAAGTTTTCTGGTACACATACTTTGTCCTGTCCTGATGATGAATCATTTTTATGTTGTAGGCTTTTGTTATAGCAGCAGACTGGATTCGTGGGCTGGTGTTGGCATGATAGGAGGCTTGCTTTTTTTTAGCCATTTTGATGAAAATGTGTTCTTACAATTCTGGCCTCTTTGTTGTTGTTTGATAGCAGTGGTTCTGCTTTATTATTGTAGCAGAAAGGCAATGGCATATAAAATAAAACTGTGTTAACATTTTTTCCGGACAACGTGTTGGTCAAGTGTTATGGTAGACTATGTGTTGTAGGACTGTGTACTTTTTGGACCAAAAGTCAGGATTAATGAAATATACATTATTAAATAATAAAAATAATTAATAAAAATTAAGTTCAATTGATTTAATTAAAGTAAATGGAAAATAAACAAACTAATTAAAAGTTGGATTAATTACCAATTAATTAAAATATTCATTTGATTAAAAGATCTAATAAAACTGAATTAAGAAAACAAACTCATTATAAGTAAAACTAAAATAATAACAATAAAAAACCTTAAATATGATATCAAAATAACTAAATTAGATTAAATTAAAAATAACTATTTCCAGATCAACCTAAATCAAAATTTAAAATTAAATTGACTTAAATAAATAAATGAAAATTAAACTTAAATAATGGCTAAATTAAAATAAAGTAAAAATGCATGTTTAATGAATAATGAAATGTTTTAACCTAAAAATGCAAAAATGATTGATTTTCGATATATCGAAGAAAACACGTCAAATGAACAAAAATCTGAAAACTTATGGTCAAAATTTAGGGTATGACACCTTCTAGGGCTGCTAAATGAAAAGAAAATACATAGCCTATTTCTCTATTACAAAGTTATGGCTCTAAAGGAAACACTCCTTAAGCTCTATGAATTTCCTCTTCTGGATGGAGATTCGACAATCACACAAACTTTTATTATAAGACATTTTGTCAATCTCTTTGTCCAATTTTTGAGCCATGTCTGCGTGATGAAGCCCTACTTTGATCTCCTCTTTGATTTCGTTTATCCTAGGTTGCTGAAGATCTGCTTTGCGCTTCTGTTCTTGAGCAATTTTGGCTTCAAGCTGGGATATTTGCTCCTTGAAGTTTTGAATGTTTTTATCACATTCAGCCACCTCTTGGGAGTAAGCCTCAGAGAGTTTCGACAACTCTGAAACCTTTTCAGTCGAAGCTTCCACAACATCCCATTCAACAACCTGGGTCTCTTTCTTTTTGGAGATTGTTTAGATGTAATCCTGTCGACGACTGAGATCTCCATTAACCACATCAATTATCTAAGCGAGATCCATTACCAGACGAGTTTTGTCAGCACTGGCCTCCAAGACATTCACCTGTTTGAGGAGTTTTTTGAGTTCAGTTTGCTGAGTGGGATCCTCCTTCAAAAGTTTGAATAAATCGACACCAAACACTTGGGTCTTAACTTCAGCCATGATGGAGTTGAGAGTCTTGACCTCAGAGGTGGCCCTAGAGGTAGTCGAACTGCTGGAAGAATCTTGAAAGTTATAGCGATTGCTGAGCATGACCCTCAAGTATTCCAAAGGCTTCCTTGTCTTCAGGATTTCAAGCCCCTCACGTGAGAAGATAGTCAAACCAGAAGATGAAGGGTTGCTTAGTATTGGATCAAGAGTGTAGATGTTTAGAATTGGCAGAATTTTTGACAAACAAGAAGTGTTGAACTTAGTTCAGGATGTCACACCAGATGTTGTGACATTATCAAACAGAGTATAAGTTAATGAACTTAGTTCAGGATGTCACACCAGATGTTGTGACATTGTATAAGTTAATGAATTAAGTTCAGACATCAGGATGTCACACCAGATGTTGTGACATCTCAGACCTGCTACCAGACTTAAATGATGCATAACAGAACTGAGTAAATTCAGGGAATTTATCTGGAATTAATTGTGAATGGATAAACAATACAAGGCGCATCTGTAGGGAGCTTAGTTATCTGATTTCAGTATAACAGAATAACTACCTCACCTAGAATCAAGGAAGTAACAAACCCTAATTCAAGGTGATGACAGCATGCGTATCAGGACTGGATAATCTACAGAAAGCCCAAAATCCAAGCATCTATTTAAGGAGCAGAAACTCTCAGAATAGAGTACGAAATTAAGAAGACTAAATAGGGTGTTTGTGTTTAATAGCAGGTTTTAGTTGTGTATCACTTTATGAGCTTTTAAGCAAAAAGTGTATTGTGTCTTGATTGAAACTGTTAAGTAAAATCAAGCTGTTGTGTTTGAAGTGTGACTTCAATTTTATTAAACTTGTAACATATCACTGTGTGATTGAGGGGGAGTGAGTTGGTACTCATATCTAAGTTGTGTCTTAGGTAGAAATTGCCTTGGGTAGATATTAAGTGAAGGATTAAACTGAGTGGTTTAAGTCCAAAATTAATATTACATATATTGGATTTCCTTCCTGGCTTGGTAGCCCCCAGATGTAAGTGTGGAGATACACTGAACTGGGTTAACAATTTCCTGTGTTGTTTAATTTACCTTCACTTTAAGTTTTGTTTAAGTCTTCAAGTGTTTAAACATCTCATTCGACATCATGTACCTGATCCCAGAATTTCAATTGGCATCAGAGCAGGCACCCTGCCTGTTTAACTGGGTGATATCTAGGGACTGCAAATTTTGGGAACATGGACAGAGATGTAGGATCCTTGAATAGACCACCTATATTGGATGGATCCAACTATGACTACTGGAAGCCAAGAATGGTAGAATTCTTAAAATCACTTGATAGTAGGGCTTGGAAAGCAGTCAACAAAGGATGGGAGCACCCTGTCCAAGACAACAAGGATGGGGCAAAAGTGTTGAAACCTGAAGAAGAATGGAGCAAGGAGGA
This sequence comes from Lathyrus aphaca, assembly GCA_963966055.1. Taxonomy (NCBI): domain Eukaryota; kingdom Viridiplantae; phylum Streptophyta; class Magnoliopsida; order Fabales; family Fabaceae; genus Lathyrus; species Lathyrus aphaca. The sequence continues at coordinate 453,894,771 of OZ014525.1, read as the reverse complement.
AGAAGATTCAGCACTTGGAAATTCCAAAGCCTTAAATGCCTTATTCAATGGCATTGATAGGAACATATTCAGACTTGTGCATCACTGTGAGCTGGCCAAAGATGTTTGGGACACTCTCAAAACCACTCATGAAGGAACATCAAAGGTGAAGATGTCAAGACTTCAACTTCTCACCACCAAGTTTGAAAACTTGAGAATGAAGGAAGATGAGACAATTCATGTGTGATGAAAAGCTGGTAAGAAAGATTCTCAGATCTTTACCAAAAAGATTTGACATGAAGGTTACTGCAATAGAAGAAGCTCAGGACATATGCACAATGAAGGTTGAAGAGCTCATTGGTTCCCTTCAAACATTTGAGATGGGAATGAATGATACAATTTTGAAGAAGAACAAAAGCATAGCCTTGGTTTCAAATACTGATAAAGAAGAAGAAAATCATGAAGCAGACCTTGAAGAAAATTTATCAGAAACAATTGCTATGCTTGGAAGACAATTCAACAAGATTCTCAAAAGAATGGATAGCAGGTCCAGACCAAGTGGAAGAAACTCAAACTCTTCTGAGAATAAAAGACCTTATGATGCTAATAGAAGGTCAAATTATGATGAGAAGACCAACCAAGGAAAAGGGATTCAATGTCATGGATGTGAAGGATATGGACACATCAGAAATGAATGCCCTACCTATCTAAAGAAGCAGAAAAAAGGTCTCTCTGTGACCTGGTCAGATGAAGACTCAGGATGTGAATCAGAAGAAGAATCTGCAAAGCACATCACTGCTCTAGCTGGAGTATGTGAATCTGAAGGGGGATCCAGTGATGAGGAGCTGACTTTTGAAGAGCTTGAAGAATCATACAAAATGCTGTGTAAAAGGAGCACTGAAGTATGCATGGAGAATATAAAGCAGAAGAAGCAGATTGAGGCATTAAAGGTTGAAAAGACAAGTAATCTAGAGATCATTGACACTTTAAAAAGTGAAGTGATCCTTCTCAACTCCAAGTTGGAGCATATGTCCAAATCTGTCAGAATGCTGAACAGTAGCTCAAACACACTGGATGTCATTCTCAACAACAACAAGCACTCATGGGATAGAACTGGGCTAGGATTTAATAAAGCTCAAAAGTTTGAGGCTAGCACCAGCAAAACAACTTCAAATCCCATAAAGTAAAACAAGATGTCCCAACAGATGTCCCAACATCATGAAAAGAACATGATGAAAAAGAAGTATCAAAGATGGAGATGCCATCATTGTGGAAGGTTTGGTCACATCAAACCTTTTTGCTACAAGTTGCATGGACATCCAAATCAGAGGTATCAGCAACCCCCTAAGCAAAAGACAGAGGTCACCAAGAAAGTGGTGCATGGACATCAAAATCAAAGACATCAGCAACCCCCTAAGCAGAAGACAAAGGTCATCAAGAAAGTATGGGTACCTAAAGCTAGTCTTCATGCTGATCAAAGCTACAAATACATGCCCAAGAACAAGTTCAATAAACAACCTTAGAGCTCTAAAGATAGACAATACACAGGGCAGAGGCATCAAAGGAAACCTCACAACAGGCAAAAATGGTCAAAGAAGGTTGTTGCCTATATAGCTCATACATCTCTCAGAGTATCAGCTAAGGAAGACTGGTACTTTGATAGTGGATGCTCAAGGCACATGACTGGATTGAAGAATCTGCTGGTAGACTTAAAGTCACACTCATCTAGATATGTAACCTTTGGAGATGGAGCTAAAGGAGAAATCAAGGGAGTTGGGACTTTGGACTGCCCAGATGTACCAAGACTAGATGATGTGCTGCTGGTAAAAGGATTGACTGCTAACTTGATCAACATAAGTCAATTATATGATCAAGGTTACAGTGTAAACTTTACCAAAACTGAATGCATAGTGTCTGATAAAGAACAGAAGGTTGTCATGAGAGGAGCCAGATCTAAAGACAACTGTTATATGTGGGAACCTCAAGATTTCAGTCTCACTTCAACTTGCTCCTTAGCCAAAGAAGAAGAAGTGAAGCTATGGCACCAAAGACTGGGTCATCTTCATCTCAGAGGAATAAAGAAGATCATATCTATGGAGGCTGTAAGGGGTATTCCAAGACTGAAGATTGATGAAGGCAAAGTATGTGGTGAATGTCAAATAGGCAAGCAAACCAAGATGTCCCATCCAAAGCTCCAACATCTGACAACTTCCAAAGTTTTGGAATTATTGCATATGGATCTTATGGGACCAATGCAGGTTGAGAGCCTTGGTGGAAAAAGGTATGCCTATGTGGTTGTTGATGACTTTTCAAGATATACATGGATAAATTTCATCAAAGAAAAGTCTGATGTGTTTGAGGTATTCAAAGATCTATGCCAAAGAATACAAAGAGAAAAAGCAAGCTGTGTGGTCAGAATAAGAAGTGACCATGGAAAGGAGTTTGAGAATAAAAAATTCTCATATTTCTGCTCTTTAGAAGGAATCAATCATGAGTATTCTTCTCCTATCACCCCTCAACAGAATGGGATTGTTGAGAGGAAGAACAGAACTATCCAAGAATCAGCAAGAGCTATGATTCATGCTAAAAAGTTACCATTGTACTTCTGGGCTGAAGCTATGAACACAGCTTGTTACATTCACAATAGAGTCACTCTAAGAAAAGGAACCTTTTCCACCATCTATGAAGTTTGGAAGGGCAGAAAACCTATAGTCAAGTACTTCCATGTGTTTGGAAGTAATTGTTACATTCTGGCTGATAGGGATCAAAGAAGAAAGATGGATCCTAAAAGTGATGAAGGGATTTTCCTTGGATACTCCATAAATAGCAGAACCTATAGAGTATTTAACTCTAGAACCAAGGTTATAATGGAGTCAATAAATGTGATCATTGATGATGCCCCTGCAGATGTAGCTGATGATGTTGGAACATCTGCTGACAGTCAGACTGAAGTTGAAATAAAGAGTGATAATCCTGACTTCACTCTAACTAAGGCAAGGACAGAACAATATAGCAAACCTCCCTCCATCAGAATCCAGAAAGATCATCCTAAAGATCTAATAATTAGTGATCCTAACAGTGGTGTAATCACTAGATCAAGAGAGATGATTTCAGGTTCTTGTTTTGTTTCAAAAATAGAACCTAAAAACATCAAGGAAGCTCTGAATGATGAGTACTGGATTTCTGCTATGCAAGAAGAATTAGGCCAGTTCACAAGGAATGAAGTGTGGGATCTTGTTCCTAGACCTGATGACATAAATGTGATTGGCACTAAATGGGTGTATAAGAACAAGTCAAATGAGCAGGGAGTTGTTACAAAGAACAAGGCTAGACTTGTAGCTCAAGGATACACACAAATTGAGGGAGTAGACTTTGATGAAACCTTTGCACCAGTAGCAAGGCTTGAATCAATCAGACTACTCTTTGGAATTGCTTGTATCCTGAAGTTCAAGCTATATCAAATGGATGTGAAAAGTGCCTTTCTAAATGGATATCTTAATGAGGAGGTATATGTGGAGCAGCCTAAGGGATTTGTTGATCCAAGCTGTCCAGATCATGTATACAAACTAAGAAAGGCTCTTTATGGTCTGAAGCAAGCCCCAAGAGCATGGTATGAAAGATTGACCACTTTTCTCATAAAACAAGGGTACAGGAAAGGTGGAATAGACAAAACCTTGTTTGTGAAGGATGAAGAAGGAAATGTCATGATTGCTCAAATATATGTAGATGACATAGTCTTTGGTGGGATGTCAGATAGGATGGTTAAACATTTTGTCACTCAAATGGAATCTGAATTTGAGATGAGCCTAGTAGGAGAATTAACCTACTTTCTTGGACTGCAAATCAAGCAGATGGAGGACTCCATGTTCATATCCCAAAGCAAGTATGTAAAGAACATTGTCAAGAAGTTTGGGATGGACAATGCTAGTCACAAAAGAACACCTGCCCCCACTCATTTAAAGCTGACAAAGGATGAAAAGGGTGAGAATGTAGACCATAGCTTATACAGAAGCATGATTGGAAGCCTATTATATCTGACTGCTAGCAGACCAGATATAGCCTTTGCAGTAGGTGTATGTGCAAGATATCAAGCTGAGCCAAGTAAGTCATCTAAACCAGGTTAAGAGGATTTTGAAATATGTCAATGGTACTTGTGACTATGGCATAATGTACTCTCATGGATGTGATCCAATTCTTACTGGCTTTTGTGATGCTGACTGGGCTGGAAGTGCTGATGATAGAAAGAGCACATCAGGAGGATGCTTCTTTCTAGGAAACAATTTGATTTCTTGGTTCAGTAAGAAACAAAATTGTGTATCCTTATCCACTGCTGAAGCTGAATATATTGCAGCTGGTAGCAGTTGTTCACAGTTGGTTTGGATGAAGCAAATGCTCACAGAATACAATGTCCCACAAGATGTCATGACATTGTACTGTGACAATTTAAGTGCTATTAACATATCAAAGAATCCCATTCAACACAGCAGGACCAAGCACATTGATATCAGGCATCATTTCATCAGAGATCTTGTGGAAGAGAAGGTGATCTCATTAGACAATGTAGCCACAGATCTGCAATTGGATGATATATTTACTAAAGCTTTGGATGCTACCCAATTTGAAAACCTAAGGGGTAAATTGGGAATCTGCTTATGTGAAATATAGCAGTTATGGAGAAGTGCCAACATGTCCTATGACATCGTGTGGCATGATCACCAGATGGCAGCATCAGTCTGGTCACTAACTCTGTGTATTCCACTTTTTAGAATTCCACCAGTAACGGAATTTATAAAAGCTCAAACGTGCTCTCAGCTCTTCATCTCCTCACTATCTTCTCAAAACCATTTGCATGCTAAAGCTGATTTTCTGAGCTCATCAAAATCAATCAAACCTAAACTCTTCTTCCACCACATTCGAAAATGTCTCAACATCAAAACCCTAACATCATGGATGAAAATATCAACCAAGAAGATGTGGTGCATGCAACCCCAATCTCTATGGTTCCAATGGATACTACTCCCATGGACGAAATCATAGGAAGTGTCCCTCTTGCTCAAAAACCTAGAACTCCAAATGTGAGAAGAGCAAAGGAACCTGTGTTCAGCAAAAGCAAAGGGATTCCTTCAGCTTCAAACACCCCCCCCAAAGCTTCTAACTATGTGGATGCTTCCATCAAGCATCTTGTGAACAAGATTCTATCTGAACAAAGAGTGGTGCATGGGATATCTGTTCCCCTGAACAGCATGCCTGCTCCACAAGAGGAACAGAGCAATCAAGCTGAAGAGGACACTCCTGCTCAACAGGATGTCCCAATAAATGTTGAAGCTTCTGAGGACCAGAACAAGGCCTCAACTGATGATGATGAAGCCACTGATGACCAAGCTTCTGTTGATCCACCTGCTGAAAAGGAGGCTTCCCAACCTCCTCCTGCTGAAACCATAGATGATGACTCTGACACAGAGATCATTGCATCTGTTAACCCTAGCATAGCCAAAAGGCTTAGGGATAGGAAGGAGAAGAAGCCTGCTGGACATTCAACTCCTGAAAAGAAACAGTCTACTCCAAAGAAGGACAAAGCAAAAGTTGCCTTTGGCCCTACTAAACAATGGAGCAAGGTGAGTACCCAAAAGAGGAAAGCTGCTACTCCACCTGATTCAGATGTTGAAGAGGATGTCCCAACATCCCCACCAAGGAAGAAACCAACACCTTCAAGGTCTACCTCTGCTGTTCCAGAAGCTCCTCTGGACAATGTTTCCTTTCATCATGTGTCAAGTGTGAGCAAATGGAAGTATGTCTACCAAAGAAGGGTGGCACTAGAAAGAGAGCTAGGCAGCAATGCATTGGAGTGCACAAAGGTAATTGACTTGATATCCTCTGCTGGCTTATTCAAGACAGTTTCAAATTTTTCACCCTGCTATGAGCTGCTGGTTAAGGAGTTCATTGTCAACCTGCAAGAAGACTGTGCTGATGGAAAGTCAGAAGAATTCATAAAGGTTTGTGTAAGAGGAAGATGTGTGGAATTCTCTCCTAGGGTTATAAATCATTACCTAGGGAGAGAATCTGATGGTCCTAATGAGCTGGGGAAGACAGACAACCAAGTTTGCAAGGTCATCACTGCCAACCAGGTCAAAACTTGGCCAGTCAAGGGCAAACTTTCTGTTAGCTTGCTAACAAGGAAGTATGCAATGCTGCATAGAATTGGTACTGTCAACTGGGTCCCTACCAACCATACTTCTTCAATAGCTACTGGATTGGGAAGATTCATTTATGCTGTGGGCACCCAAACAAAGTTGGACTTTGGGGCTTACATATTTGATCAAACTCTGAAGCATGCAGGAACATCAGCAACAAAGCTTCCCATTGCTTTTCCATCTCTGCTCTGTGGAATCATCCTCAACCAGTATCCAGGCATCCTCACTGAGAAGGATTCAGTCTGCAAGAGAGAAAGTCCACTGGCCTTCCACTACAAATTATTCTTGAGCCATCATGCTGTTGATGTTGAAGCTCCCAGTGGGACATCTGCTGGACCTTCAAAAGCAAAGACTCCCATATCCAAAGCTGCTTTGATTGCAGAACTCAAGAACACTTGCAAAGAGCTGGAAGCCAGAAAGAAAAAGCATGAGGAAATAATTCAAAGGCTGGAGATGGAAGAGGGTGCTCAGAATGCTGCTAAATCTGATAATGAATCTGATGATGAATCTGAAGAGGAAGATGATACTGAATATGATGACTCTGAGTGAAAATGTGTGAGGAAAGTGAATTGCCTGTTTCAACATTGTATTTTGGTTTTGTAATTTTGAATATTTTGTTTTCTCTCTGCTTATGTAAAATTTGGCCCCAATTTCTGTCTAACAAGGGGGAGAAGAGAAGTGTACTGAACAACAACAATGTCTGCTGCAGTTTGCCTGATTAATGAACAATGCTGTTTGTCTGTTTAATGTCTGCTTCTGAACTAAGTTTTTTTTTAATAGAAAATTTTGTTGAACAAGTCAGAATACATACAGGTTTGAGGGGGAGCAAATTATCAGAAAAGAATTGCTGCACTCTGATAAATAAAACTCTGCTACACTCTGATAAAACCAGAAGATTGTGTTAGCCAAAAATTAGCCAAAGGGGGAGTTTGTAGATGTTTAGAATTGGCAGAATTTTTGACAAACAAGAAGTGTTGAACTTAGTTCAGGATGTCACACCAGATGTTGTGACATTATCAAACAGAGTATAAGTTAATGAACTTAGTTCAGGATGTCACACCAGATGTTGTGACATTGTATAAGTTAATGAATTAAGTTCAGACATTAGGATGTCACACCAGATGTTGTGACATCTCAGACCTGCTACCAGACTTAAATGATGCATAACAGAACTGAGTAAATTCAGGGAATTTATCTGGAATTAATTGTGAATGGATAAACAATACAAGGCGCATCTGTAGGGAGCTTAGTTATCTGATTTCAGTATAACAGAATAACTACCTCACCTAGAATTAAGGAAGTAACAAACCCTAATTCAAGGTGATGACAACATGCGTATCAGGACTGGATAATCTACAGAAAGCCCAAAATCCAAGCATCTATTTAAGGAGCAGAAACTCTCAGAATAGAGTACGAAATTAAGAAGACTAAATAGGGTGTTTGTGTTTAATAGCAGGTTTTAGTTGTGTATCACTTTATGAGCTTTTAAGCAAAAAGTGTATTGTGTCTTGATTGAAACTGTTAAGTAAAATCAAGCTGTTGTGTTTGAAGTGTGACTTCAATTTTATTAAACTTGTAACATATCACTGTGTGATTGAGGGGGAGTGAGTTGGTACTCATATCTAAGTTGTGTCTTAGGTAGAAATTGCCTTGGGTAGATATTAAGTGAAGGATTAAACTGAGTGGTTTAAGTCTAGAATTAATATTACTTATATTGGATTTCCTTCCTGGCTTGGTAGCCCCCAGATGTAAGTGTGGAGATACACTGAACTGGGTTAACAATTTCCTGTGTTGTTTAATTTACCTGCACTTTAAGTTTTGTTTAAGTCTTCAAGTGTTTAAACATCTCATTCGACATCACGTACCTGATCCTAGAATTTCAAAGAGTAATGTGAGCGCTAGGCCCAACCTCCCCTTTCGATTGACCTTTCCTGCTATACTCTTGGCATTAAGGTTTTCTTCGCCAGCATCTTGGGGTTTATGTTGCTCTTCCTCCTCTTTGACGTTGGACCCAACATCAATTTGTTTGCCCTTGTCGTCTTTAGAGGGACTTTCTTTGTTGGCGGTAGACTTTGGCTGATCAGGAGAATTGTCTGCAGAACCTTCCTCCATGGTGATGTCAAATTCAGCCACGGTTTGGGTTCCAGCCTACCACTTTTGGGCATATTTTCTTCTTGGGCCTTTTCGGTTCCACCAAGAGGGGAGTCTTGCAGATTGATGGAATGCTCCTCAGTATGGATTTGAACCTGAAACAAAATAAAAGTTCAAAAGATGAAGAGTATACAAAGGTCAAAGTAAAATTTTGTCGAAGGAAAATTACCTGAGGGATTATGGCGTGGAAGCTAGAATTTCCACTCTCTACGTCTTGTGCAAGCTTCTTTATTGGGCTCGCAGGAGGGGTTTTCTTTGATGTCACCAATGATCTTTGAGAGGCAACCGTCTTTATTTTGGTAGGCTTCTTCCTCTTCAAGGGTTGTAGATCTGGAGATTCATCACCTGAATCTTCAGAAGGCACCTTCATTTCCTCTACTTTTCTTTTTTGGGGAGTAGTTGGCTTTAAACTCATCTAAAGTATCAAAGAAAGTTCAATAAGCTTAAGACTAAAACAACTGCATAACTGAGATAGTCTCTTTGCAAAAAGGATAGAAAAGAACCTTTTTTGTGGAGGTGGATTTCTTGGTGGACTTGACAGGTTTGTCTTTGACAACGCTCTTCTTACCAGTAATCTTAGCAGCTGAAAAGAGAGAGAAGTTAGAAAAAAAGAAGAAACTAAAACATAGATATTGAATACAAATATGAAGTCGAAATCATGGTTACACCTTTAACAATGATAGATTCCACGTGAACGTGTTCTATTCCAATATGAAGGTGCCTAGGGTAATTATCCAGATGATATTTGGTTGGAACCACATGCTCATCAAGCTTTTTTCGTGACTCTTGAAGCAATTTTAAGTCGGAGCCACATACAAACCAATCTGGAAAAGGTGGGCTCAGAGCCACACCAAAACTAGCAGTTGGTAGATGTGGAAACTTTGGTGGATAACTAGTATACACAAAGTTATAACGCGCCTCTTTGGGGATGTATGAAGGTAATACCAACTTCTCCAACTTTTCTGTAAATTTATGCTTCAGAGTCAAAGCTGCTTCGCCTATGGTTCGCCTAAGATCATCTGGCCTATAAATTGTTTCAAAATATTTTTGAAATTTCTGAATCTCTTTGACATGTTGTTGAGTACATTTCTTGGTTCGATCCTGCACGAAAGCAAAAACATTGGTCAGAAGAGTGTTGAAGTCAGATGCATCATAAAACCTGGTGAGATAATACTTTTTCCACCAAATGTCGAACTCCTGAGTGCAGAGGAAGACTGGTCGAAAGACCACTGGCTGAATCTCCAAAGCAGCGTCATGTAGCTATTCTGAAAGCTCCATAATTTTCGACTTAGTGGAGGTTGAGTTGTAGAAGATGATGGATCCTTTTTTGGGATAGAGGGACCTTGGCTTCAGTTGTATCAGCCCAAATTGTCGAGCCACTAAATTTGGCTGATAAACTATTAGGGCCACCTTAGAATTGGACATGGTGGGGTAAGAGGGCAAGAGCCTGGGTGTAAGGAACAATTTCCAGATGGCTAGAAAATTGTCCTCTTCCTTTTGGTGTTCCACAGGGAGTTGTCTGGTGAACCAATTGGGTCCGACATTCCTATTGGCGAAAGGTGCCATGCTTTCCTTGAAGTTGTAGCTCTTAGTGAACATATTCACGTAATTCATAAAGGATCGTTGAAGACCTAATCCCTCTTCAGAAGGAGTCAGCTGCGCCAGTTTTGCCCATTCGACGTGTCTATCCTTGACATATTCTTCCTCCACTAGACCTTTGTCAGGAAGACCAGATTCGAAAGTGGCGTTGAGCCATAGTTGAAGAAGCCAAAAGGGGCCTGTTGTAAACACCCCAAATTTTCCCTCACTATTTCTCACACCATGGCTTGTGATCTTTCATTTTTGCATTAGCATAAGCATACCATCTCATATTGCATTGCATAGCTTCATTTCATCTGCATCTAGGGTTTGAGATCTGAGCAATCCAATAAGTGATCTGAGCCATCCCAATGGTCTTGAAGCATGCCATGAGGGCCCATGAGTGTTCCATGATCATCTTACATCTCCAAGAAGTCTTTGAAGTCACAAAATGTCAAAAGATTGCACAGAGGTCCAGGCAGAAGTTGAACCCCAACAAATGCACATTCGGGGTACGTTCCGGTAAGCTGCTGGGTTTTATTGTAAGTGAAAAGGGAATTGAGGTTGATCCCGACAAAGTCAAAGCTATTCAGGAAATTCCTGCACCTAAGACTGAGAAAGAAGTTTGAGGGTTCTTAGGTAGATTGAACTACATATCAAGGTTCATATCTCATCTCACTGCAACCTGTGAACCCTTGTTCAAGCTGTTAAGAAAAGAACAAACAGTTAGGTGGAACGATGATTGTCAGAGAGCTTTTGACAAAATCAAGGAATATCTGTATGAACCTCCAAGTCTCATGCCTCCAATTGAAGGAAGACCTCTAATCATGTACCTGGCAGTTTTAGAAGGGTCAATAGGGTGTGTGTTGGGCCAGCATGACGAGTCTGGTCGAAAAGAGTATGCAATATACTACCTAAGCAAAAAGTTTACCGACTGTGAACAACGTTATTCACTGCTCGAGAAAACTTGCTGTACTTTAGCGTGGGCTGCTCGCAGACTAAGACAGTATATGTTGACTCACACTACCTTATTAATCTCAAAGATGGACCCAGTCAAGTACATATTTGAGAAGCCAACACTTACCGGAAGGGTTGCAAGATGGAAAATGATTCTAACAGAGTATGACATTCAATACACTTCTCAAAAAGCCATCAAGGGCAGTGTATTGTCTGATTATCTGGCCGAACAACCCATTGATGATTACCAGCCTATGAGATTTGACTACCCTGATGAAGACATCATGTAGTTAAAGGCAAAAGATTGCGAAGAGCCTATTCACACTGAAAGGCCTGACCCAGAAGAAGCATGGACTATGATGTTTGACGGGGAAGTTAATTGTAATGGTCGCGAAGTTGGTGCTGTTAGAACAATTATGGTTCTAAACCTCTAAGTGTTTTGATGATAACAAATATCATTATGCTAGAATAGAAGTTCTAATGAATACCTTTATTCTTGTGTAGAAGAGAAATTCAATTAAAGGAGACGTGCATTACTAGAAGATATATTGAGCCATATATAGAAGATACAATTAATGAAGAATCCATCATTTAATGACATGATTAATTGGCTGCGCATCAAGTCTTTACTATCTCTGATTTCCGTCTAGAAGATGATGATATTCATAATGAAGACATTAATTAAAGAATATTTTAATTAATGATTAAGACAAGTATCTCTGGTTATGGAAGGAATTTATGGCATTAACTAATATCCATAATAAGCTCAAGATGTCTCCAACGGCTACATTTATTCAAGAACTATATAAAGGAATAAAATTGAAGAATTGAAGCTAATACACTCACGAGAAAAGACTGAATCATTTTGTGCTAAAATATTGTAACTATCACTTAGTGATCCTAGCTTGATAAGAAGCAAATTTAGTTACTATATTATTCTCATTGTAATAGTTGTGTAATATTCCTTGAGTGACTAGTTTCAGTCAGAAGACTCAAGAGGACATTGACTATAGGTCAGTGTGTGTATTCATTTGTTGAATAAGTGGATTAAGACCTCAGTAGAGGCAAAATCACCTTGGCAGGTGGACTGGACGTAGTTTGAGTTCAAACGAACCAAGATAAATTAACTTGTCATTAGAAGTTATTTTTAGTTGTTAAAGAAAACCCAATTCCAACACCCCCTTCCTTGTGTTTTACGCACCTTCAATTGGCATCAGAGCGCTAGGTTCTGAGAAAAACACTTAACCGTGTCAGTAAAAGATCCAGAAGCTAAAACACATGGTATAAGCTGGCAATAACAACAATGACTACCAAAATGATAAGATCAATGCTAAACCTCCAGTGTTAAATGGTGACAATTTTGACTACTGGAAGGATGTTCTGGAAAGTTTCTTTCTATCTCTAGATGGAGATCTCTGGGACATGGTGACAAATGGATACATTCATCCCGTTGGAGCAGATGGTCAGAAGATTGAAAGAAAAAATATGACAGCTCAACAGAAGAAGGAATTCAGAAATCATCACAAAGCTAGAACCATACTTCTAAGTGCTATCTCATATACAGAATATGAGAAGATCACAAACAGGGACTCAGCTAAACACATGTTCGATTCTCTGAGGATGACACATGAAGGCAACACTCAAGTCAAGGAGATTAAAGCACTAGCCCTCATCCAGAAGTACGAAGCTTTCAAGATGGAAGAAGATGAGACAATTGAAAAAATATTCTCAAGGTTCCAAATTCTGGTAGCTGGACTGAAAGTTCTGGACAAAGGCTACTCAACAGCAGATCATGTGAAGAAAATCATCAAAAGTTTACCAAAAGCTTGGAGGCCCATGGTCACTGCTATAAAGCTATCTAAAAATCTGAATGAAATATCCTTAGAAGAACTGATCAGCTCCTTGAGAAGTCATGAGATTGAACTAGAAGAAGATGAACCCCAGAAGAAAGGTAAGTCTGTAGCTCTTAAATCTAACAAATCTGTTTCTAAAGCTTTACAGGCAGAAGAAGAAGAAAGTTCTGGATGCTCATCAGAAGAAGATGAACTATCTCTCCTATCCAGAAGAGTCCAACAACTCTGGAAGCATCGTCAGAAGAAGTTCAGAAATACCAGAAGAACCAACAATTATTCTGAATCAACATCTGGTCACAAAAAACCCAGAAGCAAAGAAGTTGTGTGCTATGAATGCAAAGAACCAGGACACTACAAGAGTGAATGTCCAAAACTCCAGAAAGAGAAACCCAGAAACAAATTCAACAGAGAAAAGAAAAAGAGTCTCATGGCAACATGGGATGATTCTGAATCATCTGAAGCAGAGTCAGATTCTGAAGATGAACAAGCTAATATTGCACTAATGGCAAACATACCAGAAGATGATCACTCATCAGAATTAGAATCAGAATCAGATTCAGAAGAGGTATTTTCTAAACTCTCCAGATCTCAATTAGAAGCTAGCCTCTCAGAAATTCTTGAAATATATCAGAAGCTTCAATTCAAATACAAAGACATGAAACAAAGTCTGGTATCTGAATTAGAAGAAGTTAGAAAACTAAAAACAGAAAACTCTGAGCTGAAAGAAAACATTTTTGAATGCAAAAACTCTTTTGAAAAACTTAAAGCTCAGAAGGAATCTGAATTAGAAGATCTATTCAACTCTGATAATATCATAAAACAATATGATTATGGTTTTCAAAAATTCATAGCTAAAAGCATAGATAGAATCAAAATTGCATCTATGATCTATGGAGTTAGCAGAAATGATAGAAGAGGCACAGGCTATGTGAAAACTAAAGAAACTCTAAAGTATAAAAAGATTGATGACATTGTCATAAAAATTAATACTCCTCTATGTTCTCATATTACCTATGGTCATAATCATGATCTAATATACACTAGTGAGTCATCTTGTTCCACAAGTTCTGATTTGAAACCTAAAATGAATCAGAAGTTTGTAAAAACTAACAAACAAGGACCCAGAAGAATATGGGTACCCAAAGATAAAATTGTGTATGTTGCAGATGTCTTTAACAGCAAAACTGAAACACCAATCATGGTACCGTGACTCTGGATGCTCACGACACATGACGAGAAGAAAGCATATGTTCCAAAGTCTTGAATTAAAAGATGGAGGCCACGTAGGTTTTGAAGGCAATCAAAAAGGAAAAATAATTGGCTCTGGAACTATTGGTAATGGAAATCTTCCCTCTATCTCTAATGTTCTATTAGTAGAAGGATTAATGCATAATCTATTATCCATAAGTCAATTAAGTGATAATGGTTATGACATAATCTTTAATCAAAAGTTCTGTAAAGCTGTTAGTCAGAAAGATGGAACAATCCTCTTTAGTGGAAAGAGAAAGAACAACATTTATAAAATAAAACTTTCAGAATTAAAAATTCAGAATGTAAAATGTCTAATGTCTGTGGAAACTGAGCAATGGGTCTGGCACAGAAGATTGGGACATGTTAATATGAGAAAATTATCTCAACTTAACAAACTCAATCTAGTCAGAGGACTTCCAAATTTGAAGTTCAACTCAGAAGCTCTGTGTGAAGCATGTCAGAAAGGCAAATTTTCAAAACCTGGTTTTAAAGCTAAAAATGTTGTATCTTCCTCTAGACCATTAGAACTTCTGCACATTGACTTGTTTGGACCAGTGAAAACTGCTTCTGTCAGTGGCAAGAAGTATGGACTGGTGATCGTAGATGACTTCAGCAGATGGACATGGGTAAAGTTTCTTAGACACAAGGATGAGTCAATTGCTGTATTTTCTAACTTCTGCAAACAAGTTCAAAATGAAAAAGAATTTAAAATTATTAAAGTCAGAAGTGATCATGGTGGAGAATTTGAAAATAAACAATTAGAATCATTTTTTAATGAAAATGGCATCTCTCATGATTTTTCTTGTCCTAGAACTCCTCAACAAAATGGGGTTGTAGAACGTAAGAATAGAACATTGCAAGAGATGGCCAGAACCATGATCAATGAGACTAATATGGCTAAACATTTTTGGGCAGAAGCAGTAAATACAACATGCTATATTCAGAATAGAATCTCTATAAGACCTATATTCAGAATAGAATCTCTATAAGACTCCTTATGAATTGTGGAAGAACAAAAAGCCCACCATTTCATATTTTCATCCTTTTGGATGCATATGTTTTATTCTGAATACTAATGATACTCTGAATAAATTTGACTCTAAGGCACAAAAGTGTTATATGTTAGGATACTCTGAACGTTCTAAAGGATACAGAGTATACAACACAGAAACACGTATTGTGATAGAATCTATTTATGTCAGATTTGATGATAAGCTTGGTTCTGAAAAACCAAAGCAGAATGAATTAATTGCAGATATAAAAGTTGATATTTCTACAAACAGAACATCTGAAGATCAATCACCTAAAGAACAAAACAAGACAATTACTCCAACAACTTCTGAAGAACCCACTCAGAAGAAACTATCCAGAAGCAAGGTGAATCATCCAGAAGATAAAATCTTAGGAAAGAAAGATGAACCAATTCAGAAATCCAGAAGAATCTCTAATGGGACTTGTTTCTCTGATTGAACCAACTTCTGTAGAAGAAGCTCTCTCAGAAAATGATTGGATTCTGGCTATGCAAGAAGAACTTAACCAATTCACCATAAATGATGTATGGGATCTAGTTCCTAGGCCCAGAGGATTCAACATCATTGGCACCAAGTGGGTATTCAGAAACAAGCTAAATGAGCAAGGAAAAGTTGTCAGAAACAAAGCAAGACTGGTTGCACAAGGTTATAGTCAACAAGAAGGAATTGACTATACAGAAACCTATGCACCAGTTGCCAGGTTAGAATCAATTAGACTTCTAATCTCATTTGCTGTAAACCATGATATCATTCTATATCAAATGGATGTCAAGAGTGCATTTTTAAATGGTTATATTGATGAAGAAGTGTATGTACACCAACCCCCTGGCTTTGAAAATATAAAATTTCTAGAACATGTTTTCAAACTGAAAAAATATTTATATGGTCTGAAACAAGCTCCCAGAGCTTGGTATGAAAGACTAAGTACTTTTCTTCTGGAAAATAACTTCATCAGAGGGAAAGTGGATAAAACTCTTTTCCTTAAAAACATTAAAAATGATCTTCTGATATGTCAAATTTATGTAGATGATATAATTTTTGGTTCTACTAAAAGTGCCTTGGGAAAGGAATTTGCTAAGTCTATGCAGGCAGAATTTGAAATGAGCATGATGGGAGAATTAAAGTTCTTCCTGGGAATTCAGATAAATCAAACTTCAGAAGGTACATATATCCATCAAAGCAAATATGTCAAAGAACTTCTGAAGAGATTTGATTTATCAGAAAGCATAATATCTAAAACTCCTATGCATCCTACATGTATTCTGGAAAAAGAAGAGGTAAGTAAGAAAGTAGATCAGAAGCTCTACGGAGGTATGATTGGCTCTCTCCTCTATCTAACTGCTTCTAGACCAGATATTCTATACAGTGTATGTTTATGTGCTAGATTCCAATCAGATCCTAGAGAAACTCACTTAACAGCAGTTAAGAGAATTTTTAGGTATCTAAAAGGTACTACTAATCTTGGCTTATATTACAGAAGATCCCAAGATTATAAACTTGTAGGATATTGTGATGCTGATTTTGCTGGAGACAGAACAGAAAGAAAAAGTACTTCTGGAAGTTGTCAATTTCTGGGAGATAATCTAATTTCTTGGTCCAGCAAAAGACAGTCAACCATAGCATTATCAACTGCAGAAGCTGAATACATTGCAGCAGCTGGATGCAGTACTCAGATGCTCTGGATGAAAAATCAGCTTGAGGATTTCAATATTTATGAGAGTAACATTCCCATCCTCTGTGATAATACCTCTGCTATTTGTCTATCTAAAAATCCAATTTTACATTCTAGAGCTAAACACATAGAAGTTAAACATCATTTCATTAGGGACTATACTCAGAAGGGAATTTTAATATTAAAATTCATAGATACAAATCACCAATGGGCTGATATTTTTACAAAACCCCTTCCTGAAGATAGATTTAATTTCATACTAACTAACCTTAGCATGAAATTATGTCCAGAATGAAAATGCTTTAATTATATGTTTTTAACTCTTAGAAGTTCTGAAATTAATCCTCTATATTATTATTTCAGAAGATACTATTTTCTAACTGTTTCATTCTGAGAACTTCTGTTCAAAGGAATAACATGCAGATCTTCAAATCAACAAGTGTCAACAAGGCTCTAAGGAATCCCATCAGAATTAAAACAAGTGTCCAAATTCTGAAGAGTGACAGAACATGCATTGGACAACTGTCCTCTACAGAATGACATCTGTTAATCTTCTGGGAAACTGATACGGCTAACTTGACACCAAAAAGGCAAAAATCTCTTGGGTAACTGTTCCAGAATCTTTTACGCCTTACCCTATGTCAGCAGCATTTATTGCATATAATCATTATGTTTTTTAAACTTAATTTTTCCCACTAATTTCTCGTTTTATTAAATGCATTATTTTTTCCTATATAAGTAACTTTTCATTTTCACTTTCACTTTTTACCCTAATTGCATTTTTACTGAAAAATCTTTTCACTCTCTCTTTTGCGTTCTCTCTGAAATTTTCTAAAACCCTAAACTTCAAAAACCTCATCTTAGTAACTATGGCTTCCCTTCCTCAACAACGAAAAGACTTCACTGATGTATTTTACGTTGAACCTATGAAGACCCTTACTACTCCTGCTGACAAACTGGAAGTTCTTTGTGAGCTCTTTGTGGATTTCAACAGTCTGAAGGATAATGGTTTTGATCTCTTTCCGGCCGTTCAAGCTCAGGGCTGGGAGAAGTACTTTGATCGTCTAATGGGACCAGTCTTCCCAAAACTGGTAAAGGAATTCTGGGCATATGCAACAGCCTCCAACACTCATGTCACTTCGTACATGCTGGGTAAAAGGATAATTATTTCTGAAGATCACATTGCCAAGCTCATAGAATCTGATGGCAATGGAATAAAGTGTAGTGAGATGGACAAGATGTCTGATACAAAGCTGATTGCCAAGGAAATCTTCTCTTCTGGCCAACCCTCTAATAAGATAAAGGATCTGAAGATTCCTCTCAGAATTTGGGCCAAGATCATTCTTGGAACAATCTGCCACAAGAAAGCTACAAATTCTCCAGACTATATCAACATGGATCAACAGTTTCTGTTGTACTTCATTGCCAAACAGAAGAAGATCAACCTTGCACACACTCTGTTTCAACATCTGAAAACTAGTGTGAAGGAAACTAGAGATGGAGAGAAAACCAAGAGGGATTGGATTCCTCTAGGACGTGTAATTTCTGACATTCTCTGTCAAAATAAGTTGGTAGACTTTCTGGCAGAATTAAAGCAGACACAATTTTCTTGAAACAGATGTTGGTAAACCTCTGAATGCGAAATATTTGAAGAAGATGAATTTTATAACTTCTATCCAGCAAGAACCTGTCCTCCATTCTAGAGAAGTTATCACCACCAGGAAGATTCCCCTGGAGAACTTTCCCATCTTCTCTTCTGACACACCTCCAGAGGTTGTGGTCAATTACTTGGATATATGCAAGCAACATGGTGTGGACCCAATGTTCAAGCCAACTGAACTCACTCAGAAAACTCCAGATGCTGCCTCTGCAAGAACCAAGAAGAGAAACGCTGGAGAAGGATCGTCTCAGAAGACTCCCAAATCAACCAGAAGATCAGGTAAAACTTCTGCCTCTAACTCTGAATTCATTTATGTAGTAGAAGCAGTTACAGTAGAAGTGTCTGAAAACCCTTCTAACCCAACACCTTATGTTGACATTCCTTCTGCACCTATCCCATCTTCTGAACCACCTCAATCCTCTAATCCTATTCCATCTGAAATACCTGCATCTGTTGCTGTCTCATCCATCCTATCATCACTTTATCCACCAGAAGTAGAACACCATCAACCACAAACAATTTCTGATTTTGATATTCCAATAGATACAACACCACTTTCTGATATTGATCGCTCACCAACAACTGAAACACAAACTGCTTTGCAACATGTCCTCTCTGACATTGATAACTTCCAACCCCCAGAATCTGTCCAAATTCCATCCTCTGAAAATGTTTCTAATTTTCCCCCCATAAGAGAAAGCTCCATGTCTTCATATATGTCTACCCCTCCCAACTCACCAACTTTTATAACCATCCCTGACACACCACCAGAAGAAACTGAACATGAAAATCCTCTTAGAACCTCTGTTAATATTGAAGCTTTACAAAAATTGTCCTTTGTCTCTAACAAAATAGCCATACCTGCACCTAAACCAAAGCCCTTAAAAATAGACATTTCTGCTTTGTTACTTGCTTTTGAAACAGTTATGAAATTGAAGTTAGAGGATCTGAAGTCTGCGTGCTCAGAGCTTACAGATCCAAATGCTTTTGACTTTCTGTGGGCTACCTTCAGAAAATGGTTTAATGCTGAGACAAAGAGACTCAAGGACATCTGCTATGATATTGCTCACCAGAACTTCTGTGAGTATCTCAAAGCAGTTGTTTCTAACTTTGAATAGAATAAACCTCTTCTGCTGGACAATAAGCCCTGGATAGAGTCAGAACCTCTGGAAGAAAACTCTGGATTTCAAATGGTTCTGGTACCTTTTGAAGAAGATCATGATGATGAACCTGCTCTATCACCAGCAAATGTAGAAGTTCTTGAGAATCAAGCTGCTCCAGAAGTTGAAGATCCTCTGCCAACAAATCTTGTTCTGCAGACCTTGGAAGAGCTGAAGAAGGAAAATGAAATGGTTAAGCAACGCCTGGATAAGCAAGACGAAACCACTGATGAGTTAAAGACAATGCTTGGAAAGCAAGTGGAATCATCCTCTGAGATCAAGTCTCTGCTGGAGGCCTTAGTTACTAAGATGCACTCCTGATTTTCTGCTTATCTTCTGCTTAGTTGTTTTTTTCTGTTTCTCCATGACTCTTTAAGTTCTACTGGTTTTTGTTATTATCTTTTTAATTATATTTAATGGTAACGTATTTTGCTTCTATACTCTTGCATTTTTTTACTTCTGCATCTATTCTTTTTGATTATGACAAAAAGGGGGAGAAACGTAGAAGATCCTGATCCATAGCAGTTTATCCTGATTTGCCTCTTACATTTAAAATTCTAATAAAATTATTTGAGTTGTGATTCTAAAATAGAAACAGGTCAAGTAATCAACTCAGGGGGAGCTAAGGCTAATGAAACTTTTGAAGGATAGAACTTCTGAAGAGATCTTTAAAAGAAATATTTGATTCTATTCAATCAAAGGGAGTTCTTCTAAATCCTATTAAACTTTATTCTCAATATTTAATTAAATGTTTTGTCATCATCAAAAAGGGGGAGATTGTTAGAACAATTATGGTTCTAAACCTCTAAGTGTTTTGATGATAACAAATATCATTATGCTAGAATAGAAGTTCTAATGAATACCTTTATTCTTGTGTAGAAGAGAAATTCAATTAAAGGAGACGTGCATTACTAGAAGATATATTGAGCCATATATAGAAGATACAATTAATGAAGAATCCATCATTTAATGACATGATTAATTGGATGCGCATCAAGTCTTTACTATCTCTGATTTCCATCTAGAAGATGATGATATTCATAATGAAGACATTAATTAAAGAATATTTTAATTAATGATTAAGACAAGTATCTCTGGTTATGGAAGGAATTTATGGTATTAACTAATATCCATAATAAGCTCAAGATGTCTCCAACGGCTACATTTATTCAAGAACTATATAAAGGAATCAAATTGAAGAATTGAAGCTAATACACTCACGAGAAAAGACTGAATCATTTTGTGCTAAAATATTGTAACTATCACTTAGTGATCATAGCTTGATAAGAAGCAAATTTAGTTACTATATTATTCTCATTGTAATAGTTGTGTAATATTCCTTGAGTGACTA
Organism: Lathyrus aphaca; assembly: GCA_963966055.1. Taxonomy (NCBI): domain Eukaryota; kingdom Viridiplantae; phylum Streptophyta; class Magnoliopsida; order Fabales; family Fabaceae; genus Lathyrus; species Lathyrus aphaca. Next base: position 453,873,937 of record OZ014525.1, on the reverse strand, counting down.
GTTTCAGTCAAAAGACTCAAGAGGACATTGACTATAGGTCAGTGTGTGTATTCATTTGTTGAATAAGTGGATTAAGACCTCAGTAGAGGCAAAATCACCTTGGCGGGTGGACTGGACGTAGTTTGAGTTCAAACGAACCAGGATAAATTAACTTGTCATTAGAAGTTATTTTTAGTTGTTAAAGAAAACCCAATTCCAACCCCCCTTCCTTGAGTTTTACGCACCTTCAGGTGCAGTACTTATTACACCTAAAGGAGTTCATATGCCTTTCTCGGCAAAACTTACCTTTGCCTGCACTAACAACGAAGCAGAATACGGAGCCTGTATCATGGGTCTTGAGGAAGCCATTGACCTCTGGATCAAAACCTTGAATGTATTCGGAGATTCAGCTTTGGTAATCAACCAGACCAACAACAAATGATACACTCATCAGGAGCATCTGATTCCCTACCGCGACTATACAAGGATATTGTTGACCTTTTTCACAACAATTAAGCTTGAATGTGCCCCTCGAGATGAGAATCAGTTTGCGGACGCTTTGGCCACCATTTCGGCCATGATCAAAGTACAAGCTGCCAATTATGTGCCTCGAATTTTGGTATCTAGACTGGACCGACCGACATATGTTTTCTCTGTGGACACTGTCGCTTACAACAAGCCTTGGTACCATGACATCAAATGCTTCTTGGATAATCAGACATACCCACCTGGGGCATCGTCAAATGATAAGAAGACATTAAGAAGGCTGGCCGGCAGTTTCTTCCTCAATATTGATGGTTCATTATACAAGTGAAATTTTGACATGGTCCTGCTCAAATGTGTTGACAAGAAGGAAGCAGACCTACTGATGCACGAAGTACATGAAGGTTCTTTCGGTACCCATGCCGGAGGACATGCAATGGCAAAAAGGTTATTAAGATCGGGTTACTACTGGATCACAATGGATGCAGACTGTTGTGCCTATGACAGAAAATGCCACAAATGCCAGATCTACGCAAATAAAGTGCATGTGCCTCTGAATCCTTTGAACGTAATGTCTTCACCTTGGCCCTTCGCCATGTGGGGCATTGACATGATTGGAAAGATTAAACTGACTGCTTCAAATAGTCACAGATTCATTCTGGTAGCCATTGATTACTTCACCAAATGGGTTGAAGTCGCTTCGTATGCAAACGTCACCAGATAAGTGGTAGCTAGATTTCTGAAATGGGATATCATCTGTCGATATGGAGTTCCCGAGCGAACCATTACTGATAATGGTTCCAATTTAAACAACAAGATGATGGCAGAACTTTGCTGGGACTTCAAGATTCAACATCAAAACTCTTCTCCTTACAGGCCAAAGATGAATGACGTTGTTGAGGCTGCTAACAAGAACATCAAGAAGATTGTGCAAAAGATGGTAGTCACCTATAAAGACTGGCACGAAATGCTACCATTTGCTTTGCATGGGTACCGAACCTCAATCAGAACGTCTACTGGGGCAACACCTTATCAGCTTGTGTATGGTATGGAAGTTTTCCTACCTGTTGAAGTTGAGTTACCCTCCTTATGGGTAATGATGGACGTAAAACTGGATGAAGCAGAATGGGTCCGGTCTCGGTACAATCAACTGAATCTGATTGAAGAGAAAAGATTAACAACCATCTACAATGGGCAGCTATATAAGAAGCGAATGAAGAAAGCCTTCGATCAGAAAGTCAGACCTCGGGAATACCAAGTAGGAGAGCTTGTTCTGAAAAGAATCCTTCCTCCTCATATAGACCACAGGGGCAAGTGGACACCAAACTATGAAGGTCCCTACGTAATAACCAAAGTCTTCTCGGGTGGAGCACTGATGCTCGCAACCATGGATGGTGAAGGCTTCCCGTCTCCTATAAATTCAGATGCAGTTAGAAAATACTTCGCATAAAAAGTCCCGCTGGACATAAAAACAGAATGTAAGTCCAAGCAAAAATAGGGCATCCCGGCGATTCAAAAACAGAATAAAAGACTCGGGCAAAAATAAGGGAAAATCAAAAAAATGTACACCCGCTGAGTTGGAAAGCCACATCGGACAGCTCAGGCAAAAATGGGTATCCCGGTGGATTGAAAACCCGAAAGGGCGATCCATGCAAAATCAGGGAATAAGTGAACAACTGCATTCTGAATTCGTCTGTATCGCTCACAACATGGCAATCTTCGAAAGGATAAAGCGTCGGTCAGAATCAACCTTCTTCAGAAAGCAAGATAAGAAGAACGTCAAGGTCATACAGGTCATAGCAAAGGAAGCTCACTGGAGCGTCATCTTCAACATTGCCAACACTTTTTATTTTCTCAATTTACAGCAATCTCCTCCTTTCAGGGGATTCACTTCTTTGACTGTACTTGCCTAATCAGGGCATGCAAATCAATAAAATCAGAATATTCAGTCACACTTTGTTTTTTACCCTTTGTTTTGTTTGCAAAATGTCCAGAGTTCGTAATACAACATTTGCATGAAACTTATAGGCCATTTTTAACAAAATGCTTGCAGGAAATATGAATTCTTAAGCAAATCTAATTCTTATGACGGAATCCGGTTAAGGATACCTCGAGACACTTGTGCGTTTTCCTTTGTCTTAACAGGTTGCAGGTACTCAAGGCAGACAATCTTTCGCAAACATGGGGCATATCAAGCATTAAATCCCCAACATACTACTTCCCATAAGTTATCTTCTCCCCAAGCGGAACCTCCCGAGCAATGCCTGACAACTCTTTCATAACAAAGTGATCAAAGAACTTTCTTTTCCCCATCGGAAGTGCCAAAATTGGCTCATCCTCAGCAGAATTGGTGGAATTGATCCCCCACAGAGTTGCCTCCCCAGTAGAGCAATGCCTAAAACACGTCTCCAGCGGAGTTGCTGAAGCTTCCTCATCCCCATTAGGAGTTCTCCCTCCGGACGGATCAATCAATGATCTCTTTCGCCAGCTGAGTTCTCTCTCCAAACAGATCAGCCAAAGATCTTTATACCTGCAAGATCCGAATCTCGGATCGAGTTTCTCATTTGCATAATCATAGCATTCACATCATATTCACCAAATTAAGCGTAACATTCCATCTGGTACGGAGTATTACGGAAAAAATCAAACATTTACATGATCATAAGCCAGGTTCGAGCCAGTCACCTACAAATACCATCATCACTTCATCAACAATATACAAAACTCATATCCCCTGCAGATAAAAGCCAAAGCATCCCCTTTGCACTCTTAAATACAAATACCTGTTTATTTATACATGCTATTTTCGATACTCGTCCGTATCATCTTTCCCCAGTAAGGTCGTCAGAATACCTTCTGCATTCTCAATACATATATTTGTTCATACTTATTTAACACTCGCCCGTGTCATACTTCTCCAGCAAGTCAAACACCCGTCTGTGTCCCTTGCCCAATCTTTTGATACTCGTCCGTGTCATGCACATACTTCACCAGCAGATCAACACTTGTACATACTTATACAATCCTCTGATACTCGTCCGTATCTTGTATATATCATCTCCCTGGCAGATTCAACACTCGTCCATGTTCCTTGCTTAACCGATTGATACTCGTCCGTATAATCATCCTTAAACACGTGTCAGCGTATTTGTTTCTATCGATACCCGTCTGTATCGTGGTCCTAAGGATGCTTGTCCGCATCTTTAATCTATACACACCGCCAAAACACTTATATAATTTATTTTAAGAGTGTAAGCACTCGTCCGTGTTTACCATTCCCCAGTAAGACGCCAACAAAACAACTTTCTTCTATCCGACATTCATCCTATGTCGTGATACTTAAGAGCAGCCGTACCCTGCCAGGTGATCGTCCTTCACCGTTGGATGACCATCCCTCATCCTTTCCCCAGTGGAATTCCCATTGTTGGAACCTTCTATCCGACATTCTCCTATGTCGTGATAAAGAGCAGCCGTCCCCTGCTAGGTGATCGTCCTTCACCTTATAATGACCTTCCCTTATCATTTATCCGATGTCCATCCCCATCGTTGATCTTTGTTATCCGGCATTCGTCCTATGTCGAGATGATTCCCCAAGAGCAGCCTTCCCCTGCTAGGTGATCGTCCTTCACCTCTTGATGATCGTCCTTCATCATGCTTACCCGATGGTCGTCCCCATCATTGATCTTTTCTATCCGGCATTCGTCCTATGTCGTGATATTTTCAGCAGCCGTCCCCTGCTAGGTGATCATCCTTCACCTTTTGATGACCGTCCCTCATCATTATTTCATTTATTCTTTTACCCGATGGCCGTCCCCATCGTAGTTTAGTTACTTTCCAGCCTGATGGCCATCCCCATCATTGCTTTTCTCACTTCTTCAAATCCCCAGAGAGTTTTATTTTCTTTACCCGATGGATGTCCCCGTCGTGGTCTTTTCTCTTTTGATTATCGTCCTTCATCACTTTACCCGATGGCCGTCCCCGTCGTGGTTCCTTTATTTCCCAGCATGATGGTCGTCCCCGTCATTGCTTTGCTTATCGTTTACCCCCAGCAGTCGTCCTCTGCTCGATGGTCGTCCTCCATCGCTTTCATTTGACACTCATACTATACAATCTGTTACAATTTATATCCATTTTCTTCTTCTGTGAAGCCAAACACTTACATCCTGCACATCTAACTCATGCTTGAATAGGGGAAGCTGTAAATACCCCAAATTTTCCCTCACTTTTTCTCACACCATGGCTTGTGATCTTTCATTTTTGCATTAGTGTTGCACCCCAAAATTTGCCCTCACAAGACAAGACTTTGTGTATTAAGAGGTTCACAAGGTTCACAAGGTTCACAAGACATCTTATGAGGTTCACAATACATCTTATGAGGTTCACAAGACATCTTATGAGGTTTACAAGGTTCACAATTAGGCAGAAGATTTGACATTTCCCTCAGACAATGCATCCTCCTAAGCAATGCATCCTAAACTAGGGTTTTGACTTTAATCAGGCTAAATGGACTTCCAAGACTTCAAGTGAGCTTCATAACATCTTATATGTGTTTAAGAATCCCCATGACAAGTTTCAAGACTTTCCCAAAGGTTTGCTCAGTCAGATGATCAAATAGGTCAAAATCAGTCAAAGCAGTTAAAAAGTCAAACTGAGGTCAACTGTGGTCAAACCAAAGTCAAACTTCATGATTTTTTGCCAACATCAAGTATATGAAGTAAAATTCATCATTTGATCAAGGGTTGATCATGATTCATCAAGGAGATTTCAGATCATCAAGAATCAGGAGTTTCTAAATTAGGGTTTCCTTAGGAAAAGTCAACTGAACTTTGACCAGCCATAACTTTCACATGCTTCATAAATTTTTTCCCATCCAAAGCTCATTTTGAAGGAAATTGAATTCTCTACAACTTTGTGTCTCACAAGCCAAGCCCAAAAATGCTTCATTTGGAAGGTATGAGCTAAGACATTATAGGTCCTTTTAAAAGTCAACAAAAAGTCAACAACTTCAAAAGAGCATAACTTGATAATGATAAAAGATATGGACATGAAACCAATGGGGTTGGTTAGAGGACTCTTTAAGCTTTCCAAAATGTCCAAGAAAACCCTCATAGCCTTAAAATTGAAGGATTTGTGTCTTTGCAAAGTTGGGAAATTTTTGGGAAGAATATTGAACAAATGGGGTCTTAGAATCAATTTTTTCCAAATGGGCCTACCATTATGCAACCCAATCCTTGTGATATCATCCCACACGACCCAATGACAAGCAATTCTGATTTTTTATATTTTATTTGATATTTATTTGAATTTTATTCATTTTAAATCAAATTAAATCAAAATAAAATCTAAAAAAATCAATATTTGGACATGATTCTTCTTCTATAAATTCATCAATGCTGTTTAACATAATTGGATCTGGTGCAAATTCGTGCTAGACCAGATTGGAATACAAATATTTGATTTTTTCATATTTTTGGATCATGACATTCCTTCATATTCAAGGCATCCAAAAAGCCCATAAATCCAAAGTTTCTTGACCTAATTCAACTCACCATATATACACAAACTAATGACAATGCAAAGGGACGAAAATTGCAGCCTCCAAGAACACTCTTGACATTCAAAATTTTCATTGAAATTTCAATTTTCGGATTCTAACTTTTGGTGGTTTTTCAGGTGAAATAAGGACATCAATCTCTTCCTTGATCATCACTGATGCTTTCCCAATACTCATTTGCATCCAAAGCATGCCAAATTGCATTAACCGAATCAAAATTGCTCTTGTTCTTATTTTTTTCGATTCTGATTATTTGTGTAATAATAATGAATTCTAACCATATATTTGTGTTGAGTATGATGTTTAGATGATTTCTGGGCAAAAAGATTGAAGAACCATGACCAAAACCGAAAGTTGCCATTGTTAGGGTTCTTGGACAAAATTTGGGGTTCTTCGATTTAACCAATATAAATTAATTCTAAAGCCATAAATAAACTGTGTGATGTCTGTGGATCATGATGATGTGATCAATTTGATGAAACCTTACATATTTGTGATGATATGAGATTGGCAGGTTTTATTCGCAGGAAATTGCCCAAGAAAATTCGTAGGAAATTTTGCAGCAACCAAGGTTGAAGATGAAGATCTTCGCGCGCTTCAGGAAATTCAAAAAGTGATATTCATATTTATTGTATTATTTATGTTTTGTTTCACAGGATGACAAACAGCCCAGTGGTTGATACGCGCATGTGTGATGCAAAGGGCATGGGTTCGAACCTGTCCTCAGTTATTTTTTGGTAAAAAGTTCCATTTATTTTCAGGCTAAAAATATAATAATCAGTGTTCATTCTATATTCACAAGCGCACTCTTGGTCTGGTGGCAGTGGTGTTGGTCCAAGAGATATCAAGCCTAGGGCCTGGGTTCGAATCCCAGCCCCAGGTAAGTCCTTTTTTTCATTTTTTTCTTATTTTATTTAATTTGTTTATATTTTAATTAATTTGATTAATGAATAAAATGTTAAAACAAAAAATGTTTATATTATTTTCTTGTATATAATTTCAAACTTATATTTTTAAAAATTAAACTTTATTATTAAAATTATTTAACATTTATTTTATTGAATATTATTAATATTATATATTTTGTACAAATAATTTAATTATATTTATATTAAATACTTAACCCTAATATTTTCATATAAAACCTAATTTTGTTTATAAACCCTAATTATGATTATGAATATTAATTTATGTGTTTGTAAATTTTAAATTGTATACTTATTTTTATAATTTGTTTATATTATTGCTATATACAGTTTTATATAAATAATGTAATTAGGATTAGATTAATTAATTAACCCTAATTTATTTTCCTAAAAAAAACAATTAAAAACCCTAACTTTATTTTATTAAATTAATTTATTATTTTATGCTTACTTAACTATAATTGGCAAATATTCTTTATAATATGTATATAAAATTAAATAATTAGACTATTAATCATATTTTATTAGTATATAATACTTATTATTTATTTATTTAATTTTGAACTTTTAAATTATTTCTATATTATATTGTTGAACTAACCCTCTTATATTTATTTATTTTTGTTTATTACTACTAATCCATTTAATTATTTATTTGCTTATTTTAATTATTTTAATTATAATGTAATTGTATCCAATATGTAATAGTTGTAGAATAATTTTTATTATTTATTTTTAATGCCATGGTTAGTAAAATAGGGAGTGTAAACATGTTTGTATTAAAAATTGAATTTAGATCACTAATTTGTAAGATAAATACTTGAATTCGTACACGCACACACGTAAGTCGATCCTGGATCGCCATCTCACTTCTTAAGGGTTAACTCTCATGTTGCCTAAACAAAAAAGGTCAAGTAAGGTGTAAAGCAAAGTCCCTTCTCTCATATCATCTAGTCCCTTAAAAGATAAAAAGATCAAGTCCCTTCACGGTTGCCTTCGTAAATGATCTTGTCCCTTTCGAATAAAGATGATAAGTCCCTTCGAAATTGCTAAATACACCTTACAATTGCCTAATCACAGATGTCCCTTCACTTGTCCCTCAAACATCCAAGGTAATGACTACCTATTCCTTAATAATAGGGATAGTCTTACCATTTAAAGGATATTTAAGAACAGAAAAGACTTAACTTAGGGTAGGTTCCTCTTATGTACTTGCTCACTCTTCAAAACATTTCAAAACACTTCACATTTTTCAAGCAATTTTCAAAACAAAGGCTTTATATATATCCGTACATGGATCATTATAAAGTACTTAAGAAAATTTCTAATCACACACTACACATTTCAAAAACATTTTAAAGTGAGCTAAGTAACTAAGAGCCCATGGATAACCATGGATGTAAAGGGTGCTAACACCTTCCCTTTACATAACCTACCCCCCGAACCCAAAAATCTTTTAAGGTCTTTCCTGTTCTTTTATGCCCTTTCCTTTGGATAAAATAAATGTCGGTGGCGACTCTTGCTATCCGCAACATTTAACTAAAGTCAGTTCTCCCACCGTGTTACAATTAGCATAAGCATACCATCTCATATTGCACTGCATAGCTTCATTTCATATGTATCTAGGGTTTGAGATCTGAGCAATCCAAGAAGTGATCTGAGCCATCCCAATGGTCTTGAAGCATGCCAAGAGGGCCCATGAGTGTTCCATGATCATCTTACATCTCCAAGAAGTCTTTGAAGTCTCATGACATGTTGATTCAGGGTATTGTGTTTGACTACGACAACGATCTGCAAGGTTACCGTCAAAGGTTCATACGAGCATGGGGTAAAGTGAACAAGGTTGACAGCAAGACTCTGGAACCAAAGTACACTATTCCTATGGAAGCTTATCTCATATGGGTGCGATCTCGTGCTCAGACTCTTATAATGCCATATCCTGCCATCCTGCCAGTTACTATGGAGCTTGTTGCTGAAGGGGATACTTCTTATACCATCCTTCATCCAGACATGCCCACTGACATGGAAGAGTTACAAAGGTCCTGGATCCAGTTGAAAGAGCAAAGGGATACTTTTGAGACTCATTACAAAGCAAGTCAAGAAAGAATCTTGGAGCTAACAAAACAACTTCACGAGGAGCGGAATCTCAACTCATACCTCAACACAAAGAGGAAACGTCCATGGGAGACTTAAAACTCCATCTTTTGTATTCATTTCATTTTTATTGTAAGCCCAAGGGGCAAACAAATTTATTACTAATAAAAGTTTACTTTTTGGTTGTTTAAACAAATTTAAATCCTGCGGTCCTTGAAAACATTGCATACGCATTTATACGCCATATCATTGCATCACAGGTTTCTCAGGTACAAGTTTCTTATCTTCTCGCTGTTTATTTCAGCAATGGCTCTTGAACAAACAGTTAAAGATCTCCAGGCACAAAATGCACAGTTCCAAGAGCTGATTCTGAACTTGTCTAAGGGACAAGATGAGTTGAAGGCACTGCTGGCTAAGAAGAAGAATCCTGAGGACAACAAGGATGATCAACTGGAGCAACTACAAGCTGAGATGACAGAAATGAGGACCCAGATGAATGACCAGGTGGCTCTTATTCAAAGATTAGCTCAGGGGCAAGAAGAGCTAAGAACCTTTGTCCATAAATTTCAAAGTAATGAAGTTAGGAATCTAAGTGTTAGTCAACCTACATTAAAACAAGCTGTTCTGGTTGAAAGGAAGATGAGGATAAAAGAAGGTAAGAGACAGGTTGCCATTGATTGTTCCTCAATTGAAGAAGAAGAACCTGATAAGGTTAATTCACCTCAACACAAGGAATGTAGAAGGCAGTTTATCAAGTTCAGCACTCCAATGTCACAAGTTCTGCAATGCTTGTTGGAGATGAAGCTAATTTCCTTGAAAAATCCTCCTCAAAATCCTAAAACTTCCTCTCCTCACTATAATCCCAAGGCAAGGTGTGAGTATCACTCCGACAGTCCCGGACACGACACTAATAACTGTTGGGCATTGAAGAAAAAGATTCAAGACCTGATTGACGAAGGAATCCTAGAGGTTACTCCAGAAGGTCAAGTTGAATTCTACTATCGTCCATCAAACACCGAAGCTGCAAGACAAGTGGCCCAAGGTAGCAAGAAAGAAAGCCTACCTATTCCTGTTGAGATATGGGGCACCTTGGGACATCCAAGTGGAAAATTTGATTTCATGGTGAAATATACTGCTCCTGAAAGTTCACGGATTGTAATTGAAGACATTCAGCCAACTGGATGGGACAACATTTGAACTTTCATTTGTAACTTCTTTTGTTTTGTTTAAACACTTACTATTATGTCAAACTTTTGTTTTCATTAATGCATTGCGTATGTTTGTTTTGAATTAATCCATTCGTTTCACTATGTTTTAAACTATGCTTCTTATTTCTATCTTGTGATATTTAACTCCTGATAAAGCTATAAGCCTGTAGAGGGAGGATGACGAAAACAATACCATAATATTAGGCAGTATGCTTTTGAACAGACTATGCTGACGATGTACATGCATTGTTCCAATTCCTAAACAGTGGAGATATAAGGAAGTTAATCCATAGTCAACCCTTTTGAGCCTATGAAGTAGGAGTTTTTATTCTCGCACAAATTAAAACCCTTATTCATAACCTGGGACAGGGTAGTTACTCGGTTAACTCAAATATGCCAATTATCTGTGTTGTACACAACTAATGATGGTTCTCTGTAATCATTAAACCTGATAGTCAATATCTAGCAAAAAAAAAAGCTTACTAAGTCAAAACCTATGAAGGAGACTTAGTAAAACATTAAGACATCCCACTGACTGAAACCTTGAAATAAGCAGTTCAGGCAAAAAGAAGGGATAATAAAGTCAAAAGAGAAGAAAGAAAAAAGAGGTCACTATGAATCCTCAACAAAGAAAGATGACTGAATGTTCAAATAAATTTTTGGTCTCTGAACCATCACAAATGTCAGTGTTACAATTCCAAACTACTTTGAGCCTCAATACATAAGTTAACCGAGCATAGGACTGAAGAACATCACGAAGAATGGGTTGGGTACAAATAAATTTGAGCCTTTATCCTTTGTTTCTTAAACCGTGAACCAGACCACGTTACAACCCTTTAAAAGTCCTAACTGAAGCATGGTTAGTTCGAAAGCATATTGCTACAAAAAGGTATCCTGACTCCTTTAGGGCTTATTATAAAACTTGAGATAATATCACAGTTTTCACAAAAAAAAAATGTTTTTCTAAAATAACTCTTTTTCAAAACTTCAAGACAGACATAAGCATTGCATTTTTGAATATATTTGTTGGCATATACTTGAGTGTTTGATAAACAGAGAAACTTACAGGATGAATGTTCAAAGTCCTTCCGATAAACAAAGTTGCTTCATGGATCAAATTCCATGTATACAAAGGGGCATAATCATTATCTCCCAATCAAGGGGGCAGGCCATGATATTGCCTAACTCATTTGGGGCAATCAGGACAGGATTCAACTATGTTTAAGTAGCCAGGGGAAGATCTCCTCATCTATCTAAGTTACCAAGGGTAACATTACAGAGTTCACAATGCCAGGGGCATATGCTTATGGGGCATTCTGCTTGTTTCTCTTGAGGTAGCTCATTTCAGATACTTCCATTATGGGACAATTCATCCTCAACCAAAGGGGCAATGCTTTCTTTTCAAATCTAGTATCCGGAGCGTATATGGTCCATCACAATTTGAAGACACATTCCTCTCATTGTGTTACCTTGATATTGGATTCTCAGCAGAAGCCATGGTGGAAATTAATTGTCTACGCCAGTAGTATCAGATGGTGTCAGTATCATGTCTTCAGATCCAGCTATGAGGATTTCTGGGAAGGTATTCAAGAAAGTTAAGAATTTCAGGAGCTCTAAATCCAATTGGTTATACACTCTCAAAGTTGAAACGATTCTGTTTTCAAGTTCAGCTTTACTTTTCCATCTTTGAATCCAGATTTACTTTTACCCTATTTACATAAGCGGAACGTCCATTGGCTATGTTTGAATGTATGTATGCTTTTGAATATGATTGATGTTTACCAGAAATGCATAAATGCTTAATATGATTGATGTTTACCAGAAATGCATGAAATGCAGTAATAGTATTTACTAAGGACGAACGAGGGAAGGAATTCAACGAAGCTTCGCCAGTTCACCCCATCAGACAGCTACAAGTCCCCTAGTAGGGCAAACCCATCTTCATAAATACTTCGAGTCACATCTCCCCTGGAATTTATATCCATCTCTTTTATCCTCAGACGGATAATCAGGAATTTATTCTTTCAATAGGAGTACGACGAACGAAGACGGGAAGTTATGGATACCTTACCATCGAACGAAGACGGGAGGTTATGGATACCTTACCATCGAACGAAGACGGGAGGTTATGGATACCATACTATCAAACGAAGACGGGAGGTTTATAAACGAGACGGGAACGAGTTCCTCATATTCTTCACTATATTATCAAACAAAACAAGTTCCTCATATTCTTCACTATATTATCAAACAAAACAAGTTCCTCATATTTTTCAGCAACAAATCAGGATTTATTTTCCCTGGCCAGCAGTTGTTATACGAAGATATCCGGATACTTCAGGCAGCATGATGCATACATACATCATTTACATCATACCATAACATACATATCCATAAATGCATAATACATTTACTTAGGTGCATCATACTATGCATGCATACATATTGCATAAATTAACATTCTCCTTGCAGGTAAATTATATGCAGGTAAAACAATATCAACAACTTACAACAGGTCAGAAATGATTCATACACTACTCAAGATGTCCTCGAATAGCAGGCAAACGGTCCGTAAAAAGATCCATTCCCTGGTTCAAGATATCTTTCAGAAGAACAAATCCTGACGTTCTTTTGACCCTTAAGAGCAAATCCTGACGCTCTTTTGGCCCCTTGTTCAAGACTCTTTCAGAAGAACTAATCCTGATGTTCTTTTGACCCTTAAGAGCAAATTCTAACGCTCTTTTGGCCCCTTGTTCAAGATATCTTTCAAAAGAACAAATCCTGACGTTCTTTTGACCCTTAAGAGCAAATCCTGACGCTCTTTTGGCCCATTGTTCAAGAATCTTTCAGAAGAACTAATCCTGACGTTCTTTTGACCCTTAAGAGCAAATCCTGACGCTCTTTTGGCCCCTTGTTCAAGACATTTTTCAGAAGAACAAATCCTGACGCTCTTTTGGCCCCTTGTTCAAGACTTTTTCAGAAGAACAAATCCTGACGTTCTTTTGACCCTTAAGAGCAAATCCTGACGCTCTTTTGGCCCCTTGTTCAAGACTTTTTCAGAAGAACAAATCCTGACGTTCTTTTGACCCTTAAGAGCAAATCCTGACGCTCTTTTGGCCCCTTGTTCAAGACTTTTTCAGAAGAACAAATCCTGACGTTCTTTCGACCCTTAAGAGCAAATCTTGACGCTCTTTTGGCCCCTTGTTCAAGACATTTTTCAGAAGAACAAATCCTAACGTTCTTTTGACCCTTAAGAGCAAATCCTGGCGCTCTTTTGGCCCTTTGTTCAAGAATTTTTTCAGAAGAACAAATCCTGACGTTCTTTTGACCCTTAAGAGCAAATCCTGACGCTCTTTTGGCCTCTTGTTCAAAACTTTTTCAGAAGGACAAATCCTGACGTTCTTTTGACCCTTAAGAGCAAATCCTGACGCTCTTTTGACCCCTTGTTCAAGACTTTTTCAGAAGAACTAATCCTGACGTTCTTTTGATCCTTAAGAGCAAATCCTGACGCTCTTTTGGCCTCTTGTTCAAAACTTTTTCAGAAGGACAAATCTTGACGTTCTTTTGACCTTGGAGAATAGGCAAACAGTCTGTGATCCAAAATACTTCCAGAAGAGATAATTATCACAAGATTTTTTTCTACTGGTCCATTCAACAACTCAACTCATGTTGCATGAATGATTCAGAGACGGCTTATACAAAGACCTGGTACTGATATCCAATATCAACATAAAGACATCATCACATCCAGATATTTCAGATGACATCTCTAAGCCCATCACCAGTTCTTCCTGATGGCATCTCTAAGCCCATCTCCAATCCTTCCAAGTGGCATCTTCAAGCCCATTTAAGCATACAGAGCTAATCATCAGTATTACTCTACGCACCAGTGAGTGCAAATTTTTGGGCTTTTGTGTTCAATCCCCTTCAACCTTCCAGGTCACGAATGGCACGTATACCAATCTAACCCCTCAGGTTTCAGAAAATTGAACAGGGGCAGCTGTTGCACCCCAAAATTTTCCCTCACAAGACAAGACTTTGTGTATTAAGAGGTTCACAAGGTTCACAAGACATCTTATGAGGTTCACAAGACATCTTATGAGGTTCACAAGGTTCACAATTAGTCAGAAGATTTGACATTTCCCTCAGACAATGCATCCTCCTAAGCAATGCATCCTAAACTAGGGTTTTGACTTTAATCAGGCTAAATGGACTTCCAATACTTCAAGTGAGCTTCATAACATCTTATATGTGTTTAAGAATCCCCATGACAAGTTTCAAGACTTTTCCCAAAGGTTTGCTCAGTCAGATGATCAGATAGGTCAAAATCAGTCAAAGCAGTTAAAAAGTCAAACTGAGGTCAACTGTGGTCAAACCAAAGTCAAACTTCATGATTTTTTGCCAAAATCAAGTATATGAAGTAAAATTCATCATTTGATCAAGGGTTGATCATGATTCATCAAGGAGATTTCAGATCATCAAGAATCAGGAGTTTCTAAATTAGGGTTTCCTTAGGAAAAGTCAACTGAACTTTGACCAGCCATAACTTTCACATGCTTCATAAATTTTTTCCCATCCAAAGCTCATTTTTAAGGAAATTGAATTCTCTACAACTTTGTGTCTCACAAGCCAAGCCCAAAAATGCTTCATTTGGAAGGTATGAGCTAAGACATTATAGGTCCTTTTAAAAGTCAACAAAAAGTCAACAACTTCAAAAGAGCATAACTTGAGAATGATAAAAGATATGGACATGAAACCAATGGGGTTGGTTATAGGACTCTTTAAGCTTTCCAAAATGTCCAAGAAAACCCTCATAGCCTTAAAATTGAAGGATTTGTGTCTTTGCAAAGTTGGGAAATTTTTGGGAAGAATATTGAACAAATGGGGTCTTAGAATCAATTTTTTCCAAATGGGCCTACCATTATGCAACCCAATCCTTGTGATATCATCCCACACGACCCAATGACAAGCAATTCTGATTTTTTATATTTTATTTGATATTTATTTGAATTTTATTCATTTTAAATCAAATTAAATCAAAATAAAATCTAAAAAAATCAATATTTGGACATGATTCTTCTTCTATAAATTCATCAATGCTGTTTAACATAATTGGATCTGGTGCAAATTCGTGCTAGACCAGATTGGAATACAAATATTTGATTTTTTCATATTTTTGAATCATGACATTCCTTCATACTCAAGGCATCCAAAAAGCCCATAAATCCAAAGTTTCTTGACCTAATTCAACTCACCATATATACACAAACTAATGACAATGCAAAGGGACGAAAATTGCAGCCTCCAAGAACACTCTTGACATTCAAAATTTTCATTGAAATTTCAATTTTCGGATTCTAACTTTTGGTGGTTTTTCAGGTGAAATAAGGACATCAATCTCTTCCTTGATCATCACTGATGCTTTCCCAATACTCATTTGCATCCAAAGCATGCCAAATTGCATTAACCGAATCAAAATTGCTCTTGTTCTTATTTTTTTCGATTCTGATTATTTGTGTAATAATAATGAATTCTAACCATATATTTGTGTTGAGTATGATGTTTAGATGATTTCTGGGCAAAAAGATTGAAGAACCATGACCAAAACCGAAAGTTGCCATTGTTAGGGTTCTTGGACAAAATTTGGGGTTCTTCGATTTAACCAATATAAATTAATTCTAAAGCCATAAATAAACTGTGTGATGTCTGTGGATCATGATGATGTGATCAATTTGATGAAACCTTACATATTTGTGATGATATGAGATTGGCAGGTTTTATTCGCAGGAAATTGCCCAAGAAAATTCGTAGGAAATTTTGCAGCAACCAAGGTTGAAGATGAAGATCTTCGCGCGCTTCAGGAAATTCAAAAAGTGATATTCATATTTATTGTATTATTTATGTTTTGTTTCACAGGATGACAAACAGCCCAGTGGTTGATACGCGCATGTGTGATGCAAAGGGCATGGGTTCGAACCTGTCCTCAGTTATTTTTTGGTAAAAAGTTCCATTTATTTTCAGGCTAAAAATATAATAATCAGTGTTCATTCTATATTCACAAGCGCACTCTTGGTCTGGTGGCAGTGGTGTTGGTCCAAGAGATATCAATCCTAGGGCCTGGGTTCGAATCCCAGCCCCAAGTAAGTCCTTTTTTTTCATTTTTTTCTTATTTTATTTAATTTGTTTATATTTTAATTAATTTGATTAATGAATAAAATGTTAAAACAAAAAATGTTTATATTATTTTCTTGTATATAATTTCAAACTTATATTTTTAAAAATTAAACTTTATTATTAAAATTATTTAACATTTATTTTATTGAATATTATTAATATTATATATTTTGTACAAATAATTTAATTATATTTATATTAAATACTTAACCCTAATATTTTCATATAAAACCTAATTTTGTTTATAAACCCTAATTATGATTATGAATATTAATTTATGTGTTTGTAAATTTTAAATTGTATACTTATTTTTATAATTTGTTTATATTATTGCTATATACAGTTTTATATAAATAATGTAATTAGGATTAGATTAATTAATTAACCCTAATTTATTTTCCTAAAAAAAACAATTAAAAACCCTAACTTTATTTTATTAAATTAATTTATTATTTTATGCTTACTTAACTATAATTGGCAAATATTCTTTATAATATGTATATAAAATTAAATAATTAGACTATTAATCATATTTTATTAGTATATAATACTTATTATTTATTTATTTAATTTTGAACTTTTAAATTATTTCTATATTATATTGTTGAACTAACCCTCTTATATTTATTTATTTTTGTTTATTACTACTAATCCATTTAATTATTTATTTGCTTATTTTAATTATTTTAATTATAATGTAATTGTATCCAATATGTAATAGTTGTAGAATAATTTTTATTATTTATTTTTAATGCCATGGTTAGTAAAATAGGGAGTGTAAACATGTTTGTATTAAAAATTGAATTTAGATCACTAATTTGTAAGATAAATACTTGAATTCGTACACGCACACACGTAAGTCGATCCTGGATCGCCATCTCACTTCTTAAGGGTTACCTCTCATGTTGCCTAAACAAAAAAGGTCAAGTAAGGTGTAAAGCAAAGTCCCTTCTCTCATATCATCTAGTCCCTTAAAAGATAAAAAGATCAAGTCCCTTCACGGTTGCCTTCGTAAATGATCTTGTCCCTTTCGAATAAAGATGATAAGTCCCTTCGAAATTGCTAAATACACCTTACAATTGCCTAATCACAGATGTCCCTTCACTTGTCCCTCAAACATCCAAGGTAATGACTACCTATTCCTTAATAATAGGGACAGTCTTACCATTTAAAGGATATTTAAGAACAGAAAAGACTTAACTTAGGGTAGGTTCCTCTTATGTACTTGCTCACTCTTCAAAACATTTCAAAACACTTCACATTTTTCAAGCAATTTTCAAAACAAAGGCTTTATATATATCCGTACATGGATCATTATAAAGTACTTAAGAAAATTTCTAATCACACACTACACATTTCAAAAACATTTTAAAGTGAGCTAAGTAACTAAGAGCCCATGGATAACCATGGATGTAAAGGGTGCTAACACCTTCCCTTTACATAACCTACCCCCCGAACCCAAAAATCTTTTAAGGTATTTCCTGTTCTTTTATGCCCTTTCCTTTGGATAAAATAAAAGTCGGTGGCGACTCTTGCTATCCGCAACATTTAACTAAAGTCAGTTCTCCCACCGTGTTACAATTAGCATAAGCATACCATCTCATATTGCACTGCATAGCTTCATTTCATATGTATCTAGGGTTTGAGATCTGAGCAATCCAAGAAGTGATCTGAGCCATCCCAATGGTCTTGAAGCATGCCAAGAGGGCCCATGAGTGTTCCATGATCATCTTACATCTCCAAGAAGTCTTTGAAGTCACAAAATGTCAAAAGATTGCACAGAGGTCCAGGCAGAGCAAAGGTTTTCCTGCACAGATGACCAAAATTAGGGTTTTGGTTTCAGAGGCCTTAATCTCAATTTTTTTGGTCATTCTTGTTTCTAATGGTCTTAATATGTTATAAGGATCATGGGTACCAAATTTGATGAAGCAATTCACTGTGGAAGTCATCTGATCATTGGATAACTTCTTGAGCAAGTAAAACAAAATCAGGGCATCTGAGGCCCCCAACAAGGGTACCAAAGGGTCATCATCATCATTTTGAGTCTCTGTGATCTTTATTTGATCTTAGAAGTGGTTGGAAGTTCACAAAGTAGAAGAATTTTGAGCCAAATGCAAACTTGCTATTTTTGGAAATGACTTGTAATGGAAACTTTCCATTTTGGGAATGATTTTCAACCAATTCTTTCATGACCAAAAATGCTTCAAATGAAAAATTCTTGGGTATGAAAGTTGTAAATTATGTCTTCCAATTTTCAAAAAGTACAAGAACATGTCTTGATTCATCCTAGAACTCAAGATATGGCCTTTCAAAGTTGGAAAAAATCCTATAATTTTCAAGTTCATGCCAAAGAGGGATTTTTGCAAAATCAAGTTTCAAGCCATTTCATGACCTCTAATCAACTTCTAAACATCATTCCAACATAATGCAACACATTTTGATCAAGATTGCACCAAAAATCACAAGTTTCTATGCCTTGCACTTCAAGAAACTCCAAAGAGGGAAAATTGCATAAACCATGAGAACTCTTGATCAAGGCCATCCAGTTGCATTCTATTGATCCAAAGGCTCACCATGAACCATGCTGAAGCAATCTAGCCACAGAAATCACCTATGCACAAGCCCATACCTCAAGTACACATATGTTGACATTTTTGCATTTCAAGCCATACCAATCCCACAGTGCCACTACAACTCTTCTGGCCGATAACAATTGTTTATTCGAGCCCTAAGCACTATAAATGGACACCCTTCATGGCCTGAAAGAACACACAACTTCAGAATCAAGAATTTGCTCCCAAACTTTAGCTCTTCGAATCTCTCAATCTAACCACTCAAATCCATAAATTCTTTCACCAATCAACTCCATATAACCTCAGGAACAATTCCCACCCATCACCATAGCCTGAAACAAGCCCAAACATAGACACGATTTCTGCAAACTCAGAACTGAAACACACAAACCAGCCACTCTAAGCTTCATTCAAGCTTGCCAATAGCATCAGGAGGTCAAAGGGGACTAGATTGCACAAAAGGAGGGCCCAAAAAGCTCCATTTCAAAGAACTTCATCTCAGGTAACCTTCAAGAACATTTTTTCCAGAAACGTATTTTTATGTTATAAAATGATTCTACATGCTTCCCTGATCATGCTGATATGTTTAGAATTGAAAATAGGCTAGAAATGAGTATTTTATGATGATCTGAAAGTTTGACCTAAAAATTTGTTTGCTTCGATTCAACCTTGTTATGCATGATAAATGAATTTTGTCTGTAGATTCATATTCTATGATGTTAGAGGAGTAATTCTGGGCAAGAAATTAGGAGTTTAGAAGCTTGTATAGGTTTCTGGGATTTTGGTTCGCCGGAGAAGATGACTGGAGGTTAGCTCCGGTCACCTGAAAATAATTAGGGTTAAACATTGTTTAATTCCCTAGATTCATTCCTGGCCCTTGGAACAAGATTAGGGTTAGTGCGTGGATGGCTTAGATTAACTCACTTAATATTATTTATGATTAATTAAATTAATTATAATTAATTAGTCAGTTTAAATGAGAACCATTGGATCACGCGCGAAATGTAACTTTAAACCTCAGCCTTAGATCTGGCCTACCTCAAGTCAACCAGACTTCCCATCTGGACCCTTGATCTCTCCCCTGCGCAATCTGGACCACCCATTTGGATTACTTTTCATTTTCTTTTTATTTATTTCATTTTATTTTCTCTTATTAATTTAAAATAGCAAAAATCATTTAAAATTTCTGAAATTTTTTATCAACCCTTAAATTAATTTTCAGAACCCAAAAATATTTTTATTTTTATTTTTTCCATTAAAAATGAATTTTTAAATAATTTAATGGTATATTTTAATTAATTAAGTCCATTTAATTAATTAAAAATACTTTAAAGTATTTAAAAATCACCAAAAAATTCAGAGAGGTTTCTTAAACATTTAGGAACATTTTCAAACTCATCTAACAAATTTCTTTTTGGTTTTGATCAAACTTTGCCAATTTTCTTTGAATTAGGGTTTATAAATTTCTTATTTTTTAACCCTAACTTCAAAAATTCATAACTTTCAAACAAAGATGAGTTTGCATTTGATTCTTTTTGCAATCTTTCACATTTGACCTCTAGTTTCTAAAAATATTTTTGTCACATTTTTATCTTGCATTTTCAAATTAATGTGCATTTTCCCTTTGAGAAATATCCAAAACCCTAGTCAATCTTAGGATAACCATAACTTGAACTTGGTAAACCTTTAGATCTCCCCCTTTGGATGGTGATTTCATGAGTGCTTAGGGTTCCCTTGGATGCAAATTTAAATTTTTTATCACTTGGTTTGCCTATGCTTTTGAATTTGTACATGTCTTGAGTTCAAACTAACCATTTTAGGTGCATTTGGTAAGTTAATCAGGATGTGGATGTGCATCCACATCCAACCTCTCTTTCTCTCTTTATTTTTATGCACTTTGTTTGTGTTTGAAGTGAATCTCATTCACTTATGTTATCTCTTGTTCTTAGGTTACTTAACTTCTTCAGGAAGTAAGTAACTTATTCTTCTTCTTCCTTCCCTTTTCATCTGCTTCTTTCATTGGTGGCCTTGAAGATCCTTTCTCTTAAGCCTAACAAACCATAGGATATCCAAGCATGATAACTTTTAGGGTTGTATATAGTCCCCATTAATTTTTTACCTTTGAGTCTCCTTGAGTCTCTCTTCTCATCTCAATACTCAGAGACTAAACTCTTAAAGCTTTAGGACTTTGAATTAGGGTTATGTCTGCATCCTTCTCTTAGGATGGAGTGTATAACTTTAATCCTAAGTGTTAAACCTTTAATTTGTTTACACCTCTTAATCAAATCACATTAATAATCACCAAGAATTTATCTTGTAACTTGGGCCTTACATTAGGGTTCTATCTCTTCCTTATGGTTAAGAGGGACTAACCCTAGTGTTTAATGGACAAGTCCCCCTCAAGTTGTCTTACAAACTTAAAATCTACTTCTTAATATCATCCCTTAATTAAAATCCACTTAATAAAGGCTTGTTATATAATGAATTTAATCCCTAACCATGGATTAAGTTGAGGTATCTTCCTCAGCTTAAGTGTTCACATCTATTATCCTTCTATTAGGATGGTGTAATGAGTTCACTAATTTGTGATTAGAGATTGAACTCATTACTTAACACTAAAAAAAAAACCAAAAACATCTAATTAATCACAAGTAGGTTAATGATCTTAATCCTACATCATCATGGTAATTAAGTTGAGATGCTTATCTCATACTTAAGTAGGCTCATTATCTCTAATCAGGGAGGATATAATGAGTTTATAACCCTTGATTTAGGCTTAAGCTCATTAACTTATGCAAAACACCAAAAACAATAACAAGACTGAAAACACAAAAACAAACAATAATCGTCTCCTCTGGGATTCTTTTCTCATCACTCTCATTCACAAACGAGAACTTTCTTATTCCGTCTAATGCAAGACAGTTAGCACTCGAGCCAGACGAGTCATACACTTGAGCATAGGCAAGCAAGCAGTTCACAGTCAATTTATTTTCAGTCTCTTTGAGTCGAACTACGGTGATCTGACTTCCTCATTGCACGCGAGGATACGTAGGAATAACTTAACGGTTATCGAACAAAAGTCTCTTTGTCATCCCCCTCTTTCAGCATTCTTTTTTAAGCCTCAGTTCCTGAGTAATTCACCTTTTGGCACTGACACCTGTACTTTCTTTCCCTAGCTTTTGCACACAGATAGCACATACACCTACCCCTTTTAAACACAATCTTGTAAGCGTGGATCCCGTCGAGTACGACGGACAATCTGGGTGCTAATACCTTCCCAGGTTGTAACCAAACCCCTTTCTCAGTTTCTCTGGTTCGCAACCGTCTTATCCATCTCTTTCCAGGTTTATGCAGCATTACCTTTCCTTCGGGATAAAAATGCCTAGCTGGCGACTCTATTTAATTTAACCTCATCAGTTTCCCTTTCGCCGACCATTCGCGTCTGCACCTTGGGACCTTAGTGTCTTTTCAGGGAAGCGACAACTTGGCGACTCTGCTGGGGAAGAGCAGTTCTTTACAACCAAGGCTTCTGGTTCTTTTTGTGGGTTTCTCCTAACGCTTGTTTGATTCGTGTTTATTGGGGTGTTATGTGTGCTTTTGTTTATTTCTTTATTTATTGCTTTCTGTACAACTTTATTTATCGCTTTCATTTACTGTTTTTATGCATTTCATATTATTGTCATCATATCATGTGCTGGATCTGTTGTTTACCTTGGTGGGAGGGATACTCAGCGAGTAAGGTTCCATACCGGAAGCCTGAGTGACACATAGGATTATAGTGGCTTCATATTCTTTCCCATTCCATTTCGGTCTGGTGCGGGAATATGAAACACGGTTCAGACATGGGTTTCTTCTTGAGAACTCTGTGCTACGGATTTCCTGTAGTACTAGGGCTATCTGGGAAGCCTGCTAAGTCTGGATGACCTTTTTAGATGATCTTCAACATCTGAGGTGAATTAGTAGGATCCTTTATGATTAATGTAAACACTGTACCTCTGGGTTAGAAGTGTTTACACTTCTCATAACTGATCCAAGCCTGAGGATCATTGTTCTAGAACAATACCTGTGAGGGGGTTGGGATGTTTACAGGTTTGCAGGAACCCTTGGCCTCAACATACCTTGTTACTGATATTGTTAAGGTTACACTATTTTGGACTGATCTTATGAAACCCTGGACTTGTGACTCTTTATTTGAGTCACCCCACCTGGTTACTGGCTCTCTGGCCTTCATCTGGACTTATGAACACACATGGACCTTATCAAAGCAGATAACAGATCCAGCAACTGATCACAAACCCTTACATATCATTTTGCATACATCATTTTGCATCATTTTAACATTTGTCTATTTGTTTTACAGGGTATCCACATCATCTTTGGTTTGGTTTTGACTGTTCTTCTGCTCAGACATCTTCATCAGATATATTTATTAGCTATCTTCATCAGAGATTTTCTTCAGCATCTTCATCAGTTGTCTTCATCAGCATTTCTCCTCAGTTATCTTCATTAGCATCCATTTTCAGTATGGACTCATCCAGGAAGAGCAACATTACTTATCATTTCTTTGAGCCCTCTCTAGCAGGCATCATGCAGATTCAGACACTCATCACTCCTGATCATGTCCCTTTATTCAGGGAAGATTATGGTGGTATTATGGACATAATCATGGACTTAGATACATCATAGAGAAACATGATCCACACTTGCCTTCAGTTATATGACCCTCCTCTCAGATGCTTTACCTTCCCAGACGTTCAGTTGGGTCCTTTGTTAGAAGAATTTTCCATGTTGTTGGGTGTCCCCATCAGGAAAGGGATTCCTTTCAACCCTGAGATGATTGCTCCTAGAAATGAAGACATAGTTAAGGCTCTGCATCTGGAAACCACCATCATTGATCAGAATATGACTACCAAGGCTGGAATCTAAGGCCTCCATTTGGACTTCTTGATCACTCAGGCCACCATTCATGCTGCAGTTGGGAAGTGGGAAACTGTTTGTGCTCTCCTGGCTCTTGGTATATATGGTATCATCTTGTTTGAAGACGAGCCTAAGTTTGTAAGCAAGAGTGCTATCCATCTCTTCTTGCTGAAGAATCCAGTTCCTACCTTGCTAGGGGATTTCTATTACTCAGTGCATCAGAGAAATGAGAAGCAGAGGGGAAGACTAGTCAGATGTTGTGCACCTCTCTTCTACTGTTGGTTATTGAGACACCTGCCAAAGAAAGAAACTTTCTTGAATCCTCATCAGTCAAGAAACTGGGCTAAGAGAATGATTGCTCTCACTTCAGAAGACATCAGGTGGTGCACTCAGAGCACCAAGGGCAGGGACATAATCACAAGTTGTGGGCAGTATCCCAATGTACCTCTTATTGGAGTGAAGGGTTGCATCAACTACAATCCTTTGCTATTCAAAAGGCAGCTATGGTATGCCTTAGTACATCCACCAAGAGAGCAGGACTTATCAGAAACCCTTTACTGTGACATTCAGAATAATCATGCTATCGTCCGACAAGCAGCCTGGGCTTGGGATAACATTCAGACAAAAGGGACTGCCATTCTTGGCAAGTGCAACAACATAGCTTCAGCTCAGTACATTGATTGGTCTCGCATTAGAGGACAGATCACCCGCATGCCATTTACCCTGGAGGATGTGCCAGGACCATCAGCAGTAGAAACTATAGCTACAGTCAGTTTAGAGGAATTTGAGAAGCTGAAAGAGAGGAATGCTCAACTTTCTGAAGCTCTAAAGAAGACCCTCTGGGAGAGGAATGATAGTCGTTTGGACAATGAAAGGTTAGAGAAGCTCCGGATCGAGCATGTGACCAAGATTGAGAAGACAAATGATTACATCAGAAGGGCCCAAGCAGGAGAGTTGGTATTGAATAATGCTTGCAAAGAAGCTAAGATTCAGAAAGCTAGAGCTGAGCACTACTTGGAAGAGAGTCAGGCTAGATGGATCAGAATTACTGAGGCTCGTTCACAGGAAGATCAGAAGACCCAGGCTAAGATAGAGCAGTTGGAAGCTAATGAGAAGAAGAGTTAGGAAGCCTTGTTAGCAGCACGAAAGGAGATCTCCGAGTTGAAACTCCGGGAGGGGTTGAAGAGATCATAGGACCAAGACAAGTATAAGAAGTTGACAAGTGCCACTGCCACCAGGAACCTTCTTATCAGGACCATCACAGAACACCCAGTTGGACCAGTGACTGATGCTCTCCTAAAGGAAGTCAAAGAAGATGACTTTGGGCTGGATGTTTGATTTCTTTGTACCTGTACTTCATTTTGTTTGTACTTTGTTGATTTTGTTGTTGTATTTTGACCCACCATGGGGATTTTTTTGTAATCATAAAACTATGTACCTTTGCATTTGTAATATATGGTTTGTGTGTTATCCTTTGGGCTTCATTTCTCTTCAACATCATCATTCCTCGAGGTCTGGAAGGTCAAAACCAAAGAACCAAACTGGATACCCTTGGAAGACAAATAGACATACTGCATTGCATACTAACCTCATTCTTTGTTTTGTAGGTATTTTCTGTTGTTTGTTTTCTCACTTTGCTGTGGTTTCAGGAAACATTGCTCGTAGGAGGATTTTTCCCATCAACAGAGTTCACCGGTATCCAACAAGAAACAAACTTCCGAGCTTACAGATGGACCAAGTTCTGCAAGATTTGACTGACGTAAGAACTCAGATGGCTAATGAGAGAAATGAGATGAGGGCTCAGATGAACCAGTTCATGGAAGTAATGACTGGGTTGGCCCAAAGCCAAGAAAGATTAAGAGAGTTGGTCGAGCGGCAAACTCCTGAAGAGAATCATCCAGGTACAGGAGGTACCAGCAAAAATGATCACGTGCAGCCACGTATTGACCCACCGGAGTTTGGGCCTCATCTCAACCCTGAAGTCAATGCTATCAGGAATACTCAAGGTAACACTGGAGGTCGTGCCTTGCAAGAAGACCCTCAAGAGGAACAATTCACTATAATTGGTGTTGGGTGTAAACACCCCAAATTTGCCCTCACCCATTCACACCATGGCTTGTGATCTTTTCATATGCATAAATTCAGTCATAGCATCTCATATTACATTTTTGATTCACTGCATTGTTTCTAAGTCATCTGCATCTAGGGTTTGTGATCTGAGCAATCTAAGAGCCACTTGAACCACTCCAAAGGTCATCAATCACTTCAAAGAGGTCCATGTGTGTTCAAGCATCATATTATATCCTCTCAGAGTCAAAGAAGCCAAAGAATCACAAGAACTGAGAAAGGCATAGGAGCAGAGCCAGGTTTGACTGCACAAATGACCTAGAATTAGGGTTTTGGTTTCAAAGGCCATAACTCCAAATTTTTTGGTCATTCTTGTTTCTATTAGTCTCTATATGGTATAGGGATCATGCATATCAATTTTCATGGAGAAATTCAATGGGGAAGTCATCTGATCAAGAGTTGACTTTTTGAGCAAGTCAGTGCAAAATCAAGGCATCTGAGGCCCTCAATGACCCAACCAAAGGGTGTTCTTCATCATTTTGATTGTGTATGATCTTTATTTGATCATAGAAGATGTTAGAAGTTCACAAATTTGAAGAATTTCAAGCCATTTGCAAAGTTGACTTTTTGGGAAAGTGACTTATAATGGAAAATTGCCATTTTGGGAAACTTTTTCAACCCTTGCTTTTTGATTCAAAAATGCTTCAAATGGGAAAACTTTGGTCATGGAAGTTGTATAATGGATCATTCCCTTTTCAAAAAGTACAAGAACTTGTCCTAATTCATTTTGGATCAAAAGTTATGGCTTGTCAAAGTTGGGAAAAATCACATAATTTCAAGTTTTGTACCAAAGAGGCATTTTGCAAAATGGTGTGATCAAGTGTTCTAAAGGCTTCAAATGTGCACAAACTCTTAACAACATGATCATGTGACTTCTAAAGATCAGAATGGGCCCAAGAATATTGCATTTTGATGCCTTGAATCTCATGAATTTCCAAAGTGGCCAAACTTTGGGAAATTTGCAAAACATCTCATAAACTTCATTCAACTTGCTGAATCATCTCAAAACTAATTCCATGGACCTCCTTAATCTCAGCTGAGCAAGGACAAGCCAATGAGCCAGCTACACCATTGCCCATACCTCAAGTACAACACTTTTGACTTTTTGGCAAAAACACCCATACCAATCCCACAGTGACACAACAACTCTCTGCCCAATCCAGACCTTACAAACACACTCCAAGGCTTCATTTTCATAACACACACAAGTCTGAAACCTCTCATAGGCCATAGTTAAAGAAACTCACCTCTTATGCATTTTTCTTCGAATCTGATCACACAAGCATCAAACATCAAAACAAATTTCACCAAATCACTCACCATGATCCTCTGATCATTTCCCAACCATTGTTTTAGCCTGAAACCTCCCACATCACAAATACGATTTTCACACTCCCTTGGCCTGAGCTTCTGCCAACTCTCTCTAGAGGCCATATAAACTCCAGCTAAGTGTCAAAAGCTTCAAAGGAGGATCATTGGAGTTTGTTTGAACCAAAGAAGCAGCCAGAAAGTCCCTGTTTCGAAAGCTCAATCTCAGGTAGCATGATGAACAAATTTTCAAGAACTTTAATTTCTTGTTAGAATGTTGTTCTATATGTTGCCCTGATCATGGGGATCTATTTATTTTTGAAAATGAGCCAGAAACAAGCATGTTATGAAGTTCTGAAAGTTTGCCCGTAAAAATGTTTTTGCTTGTTTCTTTTGATTCAGTGAAAATAAATGTTGTTTGATTTAGGGTTTATGCTTAGTGATGATCATAGGTTGATTCTGGAGATTTTTGTGAGGTTTTGATGCGTATTGAGAGAGATAGAGATTTTGGCTTGCCGGAGAAGATGATCGGAACACTGTTCCGGTCATCTGAAAGTGATTAGGGCACAAGATTAGGGCTTAATCATAATTAGTGAGATTTGAATTCAGGCCGTCCATTCGCGCGCCAAGTCAATTCCCGCCCCCCTGACTTTGAATCTGGGCCCTCAGATCAGTTGACTTTCCCTTTTTTCATTTAAAATTCATTTTATTTTCATTTGTTTCGATTTATTTTGCACGAATTAATTAAAATAGCAAAAAATGTTTAAAAATTATGAAAATTTTTGTCAAGGTTTTCATTATTTTTCAGAACACAAATATATTTTTATTTTTATTTTTTGCATTAAAAATTATTTTTTAAATCATTTAAAAGATTATTTTTAATTAATTAATGAGAATTAATTAATTAAAAATACTTTTAGGTATTTAAAAATCACAAAAAAAATTATTGTAACATTTAAAAACATTTAGAAACATTGTCCAACTCTCAAACCAAATTTCTTTTTTGATCTTGATGCCTTTTGATAGTTTTCCTTGGAATTAATTTCATTTCAAGGCAATATTTTGTTTCAAACTTCAAAAAATCATTTCTGTCTAACCATTGAGAGTTGGACAATGATTCTTTTTGCATTGCATCTTGCATAACATGTAGTTTATAGGATAAAATTGGCATGAATTGATCTTGAATTTTCAATTTGTTTTGCATTTTTCTTGACAAGGTACCTTAAAACCCTAGCAATCTTAGGAAATTCATAACTCTCACTAGGTTAAGAGTTGGATCCCCTCCTTTGGGCAGTGAGTTTGTATAGGTTTAGGGTTCCTTTGATTGCATTTTCAAATTTTTATCATGTCATTTGCTTCTGGTTTTGGATTTTGCTTTGTGTGTTGATCATTAACCCTAATTTATGTCTCCTTTTGCATCCATCTTCCATTTGCTTGCATACCATGACTTGCCATGACATTTTGTGCATCCATTTGATTCATAAGACATCTTAGGACATATTAGAATCATGTATGATCATTGCATCTTTCATTTGCCATGTTGTATGTCATTTACATTTCATAACTTTTCATGTATGTTCATGGTTCTAAACTTGCTTCTCTTGCATCCATATGTTTGTATGATCATCCTCATGCCTTGTTTCATGTTTGCATCATCTCTTAGCATCATTAACATCATACTTATGCTTCTGGTTTTGGTTTGCATCATGACATTGCATCTCATTTTGCATTGCATTTCATTTCTTTTGCTAATTTTTCAGGTGGTAAGTTGTATTGAGAAGTGAATTTGCCTTCACTTCTCACAATCTCTTTTCATCTCTCTTATGCATCATTGCTGCATTTTGTCTTGTGCTTTGGATTGGGCTTGCTCATTCTTGTCCCTCTTACCTTCTTTCTTCAAGCAACTTGACTTCTTGAATGAAGCAAGTTGTTTTGCTTCTCTTTGCTTCTGGCTCCTCTCATCTGCTTCTCTCCTTGGTGGTTCTTTGAAGATTCTTTCCTTGTAAACCTCATAAACCCTAGTAACAACCAACCATGACAATAATTAGGGTTTGATTAGCCCCCCATTAGTTTTACCTTTGTGTCATCATTGAGTCTTCTCTTCTCATCTCATAATCAAGGACTAAACCCTAAAGGTTTTAAGGCTTTGTGATTAAGCTTATGCCTGCATCCTTCTATTAGGATGGAGTGTATAACTTTAATCCTAAGTGTTAAACCCTTAATGTGTTTAAATCCTTTAATCAATTCACTTAATAATCATCAAGACATCAAGCTTGTAACTTGGGCCTTGCATTAGGGTTCTAATTCTTCCTTAATTGGTTAAGAAGGACTAACCCTAGTGTTAATGGACAAGTCCCCCTCAAGTTGTCTTACAAACCATAAAACTCACTTCTTCATCTTATCATTAACTAAAATCCATCTAATAAAGGCCTTGTTTTGTCATGAGGTTAATCCCTAATCATGGATTAAGTTGAGGAGTTTTCCTCAGCTTAAACATTCTCATCTATTATCCTTCTATTAGGATGGTGTAATAAGTCTGTTTAATCCCTGATTATGGCTTAAACTCATTACTTAACACTAAACAGAAACTCCAAAAACATTTAAGTAATCACAAGTAGGTTAATGATCTTAATCCGACACCATGGTGATTAAGTGTGAGATGCTGACTTCACACTTAAGGTATTCTCATTACCCCTAATCAGAGGGAGGATGTGATGAGTTTACTAACCTATGGTTTAGGCTTAGGCTCATTTTCTTATAACAAACTTCAAGAAGCAATAAAAGACTGAAAATACAAAAACAAACAATAATCGTCTCCTTCGGGATTCTTTTCTCATCTCATTCATTCACAAACGAGAACTTGCTTCTTCCGTCTAATGCAAGACAGTTTGCACCTGAGCCAGACAAGTCATACACTTGAGCATAGATAAGCAAGCAGTTCACAAGTCAACTTATCTTTCAGTCTCTTTGGGTCGAACTACGGTGTTCTGACTTCCTCATTGCACGAGAGGATACGTAGGCATAACTTAACAGTTATCGAACAAAAGTCTCTGTATATTCCCCCTCCTTCCAATATTATTCCTTTAGCCTCACGATCTTGAGCATTTCACTCTTCTTACACTGACACTTCACATATCTCACTTCACATTTCTTTTACACTGACACTTGCATTCTTTCCAGTTTTGATACACAGATTGCACTGACACTACCCCTTTAAAACACAAATCTTTTAAGCGTGGATCCCGTCGAGTACGGCGGATAACCTGGGTGCTAATACCTTCCCAGGTTGTAACCAACCCCCTTTATCAGTTTCTCTGGTTCGCGACCGTCTTATCCATCTTTTCCTAGGTCTATGCAGCATGACCTTTTCTCCGGGATAAAAATGCCTAGCTGGCGACTCTATTCTTTTCTTCTGAGTTCACCCTTGTGTGTTCTCTTCCTCTTTCGCCGACCGTTCGCGTTTGTACCCCTTCTGACCTTGGGTGTCATTTTGGTGGGAGCGACAGCTTGGCGACTCTGCTGGGGACCCTTATACTGTAACCAGGGCTTCTGGTTCTTTTTGTGGGTTCCTCCTAGCGCTTGTTTGATTTGTGTTTACTGGGGTGTTATGTGCTAACTGTGTTTATATATTTGTTTTATTTACTACTTTATGTACAGTTATTTATTGCTTTATTTACAGCTTTATACATCATATTGTCATCTGGCTGGATCTGGTTTTTGTTTTGATGGGTTGGGTTCTATATAGAGTTTAAGGTCCTATACCTGGGACCTGAGTGACACCTAGGCTAGAGTGGTTCATGTTCTTTCCTATTCCATTTCGGTCTGGTGCGGGAATATGAAACACGGTTCAGATGTGGGTTTCTTCTTGAGAACTCTGTGCTACAAATTTCCTGTAGTGCTAGGGCTATCTGGGAAGCCTGCTAAGTCTAGATGACCTTTATTATGACCTTCAGAAACTGAGGTGAATTAGAGGAGGATCCTTTATGATTATTGTAAACACTGTACCTCCAGGTTAGAAGTGTTTACACTTCTCATAACTGATCCAAGTCTGAGGATCCTTGTTCTAGAACATCACCTGTGAGGGGGGTTGGGCTGTTTACAGGTTTGCAGGTACCATTGGCCACATCATACAATGTTATCTTTTTTTGATTAAGAGTACCTCACTTTGGACAGTTCTTGTGATTTAAACCCTGGACATGTGACTCTTTATTTGAGTCCCCCACCTTGGTTACTGGACTTTTGAACCTCCATCTGGACTTCTTGAACATACATGGACCTTATATATCAAGGCAGTAATCAGATCCAGCTTGATTACAAACCCTTGCATATCATTTGCATACATCATCATTGCATCATTTAACATTTGTTTATTTGTTTTTCAGGGTATCCACATCATATTTGGCTTGGTTTTGACCCCTTCATCTGCATAGAC
Organism: Lathyrus aphaca; assembly: GCA_963966055.1. Lineage (NCBI taxonomy): Eukaryota > Viridiplantae > Streptophyta > Magnoliopsida > Fabales > Fabaceae > Lathyrus > Lathyrus aphaca. The sequence continues at coordinate 453,842,162 of OZ014525.1, read as the reverse complement.
CTCTGTTCATCAGTTATCTGCTTCACCTATTTTCATCAGTTGCCTGCTTCAGCTACTTTTACCACCAGCTTCAGCCTATCAGTGGTTCATCTCCAGTATCAGCCTTCATCATCAGCACTTGTTTTCATCTCTTCATCAACAGTCATGGCACCCAAGAAGAGCAACATTTCATACCATTTCTTTGAGCCTGTGTTGACTGGCATCAGGCAGGTTCAGGAACTCATCACTCCAGCCCACATCCCATTATTCAGAGAGCATTATGGAGGCATCCTTGATATGGTCATGGACCTAGACCCTTCTCAAGAAGTCTGATCCACACTTGCCTACAGTTTTATGACCCTCCTTTGAGATGCTTCACTTTCCAGAACTTTCAGCTAGGACCTCTGCTGGAGGAGTTCTCATCATTGATTGGAGTACATGTCAGGGGTGATATCCCCTTCAACCCAGAGATGACTTCTCCCAGCAATGGAGAAGTGGCAAAAGCATTGTACCTGGAACCTATTTTGATTGAGCAGAACATGACAACAAAGGCTGGGATCCCTGGTTTGCACCTAGACTTTTTGACTTCTCAGGCCATCCTGAAGGCCTCCTTGGGAGAATGGAGGGCAGTTTGTGCATTGTTAGCTCTTAGTATATATGGGGTTATATTATTTGCAGACGAGCCCAAATTCATCAGCAAGAATGCCATTCATCTTTTCCTTCTGAGGAACCCAGTACCCACCTTGCTGGGAGATTTCTATTATTCCATTCATCAGAGGAATGAAAAGCAAAGAGGAAAATTGGTGAGATGCTGTGCTCCTCTATTTCACACTTGGCTGCTCAAGCACTTACCAAAAACTGATGTTTTCCTAAATCCTCACCAACAGAAGAATTGGGCTAAGAGACTTATTGCTTTGACTTCAGATGACATCAGATGGTGCACCCAGAGCACCAAGGGCAAGGACATCATCACTAGCTGTGGGCAGTTCCCCAATGTACCTCTAATAGGAGTGAAGGGTTGCATCAACTACAATCCTTTGCTGTTTAAAAGACAACTGGGCTATGCTTTGGTTCACCCTCCTAAAGTGCAAGACTTGGCTGAAACCCTGTATTGTGAGATAAAGCCTAATCTAGCTGTTGTCAGACAAGCATCCTGGGCTTGGGACAACATCCAGACCAAAGGGATGGCCATTCTTGGGAGGTGCAACAATGTGGCTTCAGCTCAGTATTATGATTGGTCTCATGCTAGGGCTCAGATTTCTGGGATGCCTTTCACCATTGAGGATGCACCTAGGCCATCCACAGTACCACCTCCAGCCACTGTCAGCCTGGAAGAATTTGAGAAACTGAAGGAGAGAAATGAGAATCTGTCTCAAGCTTTGAAGAAGACCCTCTGGGAGAAGAGTGATGATCGTCTAGACATTGAGAGGTTGGAAAAGCTTAAGGTGGAACATTTGGCCAAGATTGAGAAAGCAGAGGACTGCATCAAGAAATCAAGAGCTGGGGAGCAAATTTTGAAGAATGCCTGTAAAGAGGCCCAGTTTCAGAAGGCTAGGACTGATCTCTATCTGCAAGAAAGTCAAGCTAGGTGGGTCAGGATCACTGAATCTCGTACTCAAGAAGATAAGAGAACTCAAGCCAGGATTGAGCAGTTGGAGGCCAATGAGAAGAAGCAACAGGAGGCTTTGCTGGTAGCCCAGAAGGAAATTTCAGAACTGAAGCTTAGGGCTGGTGTGAAGAGGTCAAAGGACCAGGACAGACACAAGAAGCTGACCACTGCTATTGCCACCAGGAACCTTCTTGTCAGAAACATTACAGAGCATCCGGCTGGTCCTGTAACTGAAGCACTTTTGAAGGAGGTTAAGGAGGATGAGTTTGGATTAGATGTTTGACTTCTTTGCTTGTTGTTATCTCCATTTCATGTACTTTTCTTTTTATGTTGTATTTTGGCCCCTCAGGGGCATGTGTTGTAAAGACAAATTATGTTTGATCCACCATTTGTAATGTATTTGTCAGTTTGTTTCATTTGAGTTTCTTTTCTCAAGCAACATCAAAAGCGTACTCCTCAGGGTCTGGAAAGGTCAAAACCAAGAGCCAAGCAGGATACCTTGGAAAATAAATAAGCATACTGCATTGCATACTAACTTTTGTTTTGTTTTGTAGGTTTGTTATTTTGTTTATTTCTAACTCTATTGTGGCTCAGGAATTATTGCTCGCCGCCGGGTGTTCCCTCTCAACCGTCCGCACAGGTATCCTACTCGCAACAACCTTCCTGGTATCCAAACGGATCAAGTACAGCAGGACCTGACAGAGGTCAGGACTCAGATGGCTAACGAAAGGGTGGAGATGAGAAACCAAATGGCCCAGTTCATGACTGTAATGACTGGCTTGGCTCAGAGCCAAGAGAGGTTAAGGGCATTGGTAGAAAGATAGACCCCCGAAGAACATCATCCTGGCACTGGAGGAACCAGCAACAATGAGGGAGGTTAGCCTCATGTTAACCCACCAGTATTTGGACCTCATCTAGATCCAGAGGCCAATATCCCAAGGAATGTACCGGGCAATACTGCTGCAGGCAGGATCTTGCAAGAAGATCCTCAAGAAGAGCAGTTTACTGTGATGGGAGCTGGGGATGAAGTTTATGATAGGAGGTTTGATGAAATTGCCGAGAAATTGAGATCTTTGGAGTCTCAAAACTCCTTGGGTTTTGATGTGATGGATATGGGGTTAGTGGATGGGGTAAAGATTCCCCACAAGTTTAAACCCCCGTGCTTCGAGAAGTACAATGGAACTTCCTGTCCACGAACTCACTTACAGTCCTTTCTGGGGAGGCTTAAAGCATATACCATGGATGAAAAGCTGTGGATGTTCTATTTTGAAGATAGTTTGACTGGGGCTTCAAGGGAGTGGTATTCACACTTAACCCGAGCTACTATCAGATGCTGGAAGGACCTAGCTGAAGCCTTCATCAGGCAGTACCAATACAATCTGGACATGGCTCCTAACAGGACCCTTTTGATGGGAATGTCTCAGTCCTCCAGAGAAAGCTTCAGGGAATATGCCCAGAGGTGGAGACAGCTTGCTGCTGCTGTCCAGCCACCCATGTCGGAAAGGGAAATGGCCGACATGTTTATGAATACTCTGCAAGGAACATATATTGATAGGCTAGCTGCCTTTTCTTCCACCAGCTTCGCTGACGTAGTCATAGCTGGAGAAAGAATTGAAAGCCTTCTGAAGATGGGTAAAATTTCTGATAATGGTGCAAGTTCATCAAGTAATCCTAGGAAGCCTTTTGTGGGACCTAGAAGAACCGGTGAGACAAATGCCATTTATGCCAACAGGGGCAGACCTCAGCATGTCCACAGATCAGTGGCAGCTGTCACTATTCCAGCTCCAATTCCTCAACAACCAGCATATCAACCACCACAACAACCACACTACCAACAGCAAGTTCAGTATCCGCCACAAAGGACCTACAACAACAACAACAACAGCCAGCAGCAAAGGCCCTTTCAGCAAAGACCATCACAGGCCAATAGGGTGATTGATCCAATCCCTATGCCTTATGCCGCTTTATTGCCACAACTCCTGAAGCTCAACTTGGTTGAATTAAGGACATTGGCACCGCCAGATCCTTCCAATCTTCCAAGAAATTATGATGTCAACGCCAGATGTGCTTTCCACTCCAATGCACCTGGCCACAATACAGAGAAGTGCAGGGCTTTACAAATGAAGGTACAAGACCTGGTGGATTCTAAAGCCCTCAACTTTGCACCCCCTCCAAGTGTCACCAAGAATCCCATGCCCAACCATGGAGGACCAAGAATTAATGCCATTGAGGAAGACAAGCCATCTTTCTTAATCACCAGTGTTGGGCAGATTCGGACACCTCTGGTAGAAATTAAAGCTCAGCTCCTAGAATGCCAGATGTTCCCCGGGTGTGAGCTCGGTTGTGGTTTTTGCAACATTTCAGTCAACGGGTGTGATAACTTGAGAAGCGGCATAGATGGTCTTATCAAAAGTGGTATACTTCAGATCTCAACAACGGTGCCTACAAATCCAGCAAATCCTCTAACAACAATCCCTGACTCTTCTACAACTGCAACAACAATCATTCCGAACAACTCATTAATATCATCAACAATGGCTTCATCCATCACTTCAACGAACCAGATGTCAACAACCATTTCTTCTACAACATCAACACCCATTTATTCAGCAGAATCTTCTACAACACCAACAGAAATCAACAAAGATGTCTCAGCGGTCACCATTTATTATGATCCATCAGATGTTCCTCCAAACAACAACTTTCAACAACAAATAGTGGCACCTCCTGCCAGATCACCGGTCACCATTTACTACGATCCGCACACCATTTCTGTACCTTCCTCTGCAGCAGTCAGTCCAGTTACCATCACGGTGCCTGGACCAGTTCCATATGAAAGCAGTAATGCTATACCCTGGCATTACGGCTCTGACCTCTACTGCAACGGGGAGAAAATCACTTTGGATTCTTCAACCTCTTCTCCACAGATTGATAATGTTGGGGGAGGCGGAGGCTTCACCAGAAGCGGACGCCTTTTTGCCTCGCAATTGCAAAGACCTAATGCCGAAGCAGAAGCTGCTGCCAAAGCAAAAGGGAAGAGTGTGATATCTGAAGAACCAATTCTCAAAGAAACTCAGAAGACATCTTTTGAACAAGATGTAGACGAGTTTATGAGGATTATAAAGAGAAGTGATTACAAAGTGGTGGATCAGCTTCACCAAACTCCCTCAAAGATCTCCATATTATCCCTGTTGATGTGCTCCGAAGCTCACCGGAATGCACTATTGAAAGTCTTGCACGCAGCATACGTGCCAGAAGAGATCACTGTTAATCAGCTGGAGACAGTAGTGGCAAATGTCAATACCAGTCATGGACTGGGTTTCACCAACGCTGACTTAACAACTGAGGGACGTAACCACAACAAGGCTTTACACATCACTCTAGAATGCAAGGGTGCTGTTTTATCCCATGTACTGGTGGACACTGGGTCTTCACTCAATGTTCTACCAAAGAAAGCCTTGGTGAAGCTGGAGTACGATGGCTTGGGACTGTGTCCAAGTAATTTGGTGGTGAAAGCATTTGATGGCTCTAAGAGATCAGTGCTTGGAGAGATTGATCTACCAGTGATGATTGGCCCACAAACTTTCAAAATTACCTTCTATGTGATGAACATTCAGTCGGCCTACAACTGTTTATTGGGTAGACCTTGGATCCATGCCGCTGGCGCTGTTACGTCTACCCTTCACCAGAAGCTGAAATTCGAGTGGGAAGGCCAGATCATCACCATCTGTGGTGAAGAAGATATCTTTGTTAGCCATCTGGCTACATACAAATACATTGAGATGGATGGAGAAATCCATGAAACTATGAGCCAGGGGTTTGAGGCCTTGAACATTAATGAAGCATCTGCTGTACTAGGAACCTCCATGACATCTTATCAGCAAGCCAGGAAGGTTGTTGAAGAGGGTACTGCCCAAGGTTGGGGCAAGCTGCTGCCCGTGGAGAAGAAGGAGGACAAATTTGGGTTGGGTTACAAACCAACTCAACAAGATCAATCAGAGGCTACCAAGAAGCCCAGTTTTGTCAGTGGAGGAATGCTCACCCCTGATGCAGTAAACAACTTGGAAGATGAGTCGGAAGATGAACGCAACCTGGAGAGCTGGATACGTCCAAGGATCCCGGGGAGCCATATCTCAAACTGGTCTTCCCAGGAAATCATAAGGGTTACTCCTGCAGAGTAATTATTATTTCCTGTACATTTTAAGCATGCATCAAGTCTTGCATCTTGCCCAAGATGTCAAGACTCATTTTGTAATCGGGCCATCTTGTAATTTTGTGCAAACAGATCAATCAATGAATATCGGACATCTTTTGCAAATGAGTCTTTTTTCTTTTTCGCTCGCTGTTTTTCATTTTTTCTTTTTGTACAAAAATAAAATGGCAATGTTTTCCAAAATGATAATTTCATTTCACTTTTTCTAAACAAGATTAAAATTGATCACTAAAATGAACAATCCAAACCCTTGCAGAGAGTGCCTTTCAGACCGCACCGACAACAACACAACTATGGCTTCGTATGACTTTGACAATCCGATTAATACAGCTGATGAAGGGGTTGAAGAAGTTTATGAGCTTCCTGAAGAGGTAGCCAGGTTGTTAAGACAAGAGGAGAAGGTTATCACTCCTCATCAGGAGGAGGTCGAAACGGTTCATCTTGGTACGGAAGAAGACGTAAAAGAGGTTAAGATCGGGGCCTGCCTACAAGATTCAGTAAAAGAACAACTGATTGATATGCTTCGAGAGTATGTGGATGTGTTTGCTTGGTCTTATCAGGATATGCCAGGGTTGAACACCGATATTGTCATGCGCAAGCTGCCTTTGAAAGAAGACTACCCGCCGGTTAAACAGAAGCCGCGCCGTACTCGCCCAGACATGGCAATGAAGATAAAAGAAGAGGTACAAAAGCAGTGGGACGCCAGGTTCCTTGTGTCGCTCCCGACAAATGAAAATGGATCAAATGAAGGTACAGACGCGAACGGTCGGCGAGGGGAACAGTGAGAACACACAGCCGTGAACTCACTGGAGGATGAATAGAGTCGCCAGCTAGGCATTTTTATCCCGGAGGAAAGGTAATGCTGCATAGACCTAGAAAAAGATGGATAAGACGGTTTGCGAACCAGAGAGACTGAGAAAGGGGGTTGGTTACGACCTGGGAAGGTATTAGCACCCAGATTGTCCGCCGTACTCGACGGGATCCACGCTTAAAAGATTTGTGTTATAAAGGGGTAGTGTCAGTGCAATCTGTGTGTAAAAAGCTGGAAAGCAATATGTACAGGTGTCAGTGCTGAAAAAGTGAAGTGCAAAGTGATATATACAGTGTCAGTGTGAGGATGAGAGTGAATTGCTCAAAATCATGAGGCTAAGAGAAAGATGCTGGAAGAGGGGGAATGTACAGAGACTTTTGTTCGATAACTGTTAAGTTATGCCTACGTATCCTCTCGTGCAATGAGGAAGTCAGAACACCGTAGTTCGACCCAAAGAGACTGAAAGGATTGACTGGTGAACTGCTTGCAGTCTATGCTCAAGTGTATGATCTGTCTGGCACAGATGCAAACTGTCTTGCATTAGACGGAAGAAGCAAGTTCTCGGTTGTGAGTGAAGATGATGAGAAAAGAATCCCGAAGGAGACGATTATTGTTTGTTTTTGAGTTTTCAGTCTTTTATTTCTTTTTGGAGTTTGTCATAAGATAATGAGCTTAAGCCTAAACCAATGGATTTAGTAAACTCATCACATCATCCCTCTGATTAGGGGTAATGAGAATTACCTTAAGTGTGAAGTCAGATTCTCACACTTAATCACCTTTGATGTAGGGTTAAGATCATTAACCTACTTGTGATTAATTAGATGTTTTTGTGATTTTTGTTTAGTGTTAAGTAATGAGGTTAAGCCATAATCAGGGATTTAACAGACTCATTACACCATCCTAAAAGAAGGATAATAGATGAGGGTGTTTAAGCTGAGGAAGGATCCTCAGCTTAATCCATGATTAGGGATTAAACCCATGACAGAACAAACCTTTGATTAAGTGGATTTTATTAATGATATGATGATGAAGTGTTTTTTATGATTTGTAAGACAACTTGAGGGGGACTTGTCCATTAACTTTAGGGTTAGTCCTTCTTAACCAATTAAGGAAGAATTAGAACCCTAATGCAAGGCCCAAGTTACAAGTGTAATGTCTTGATGATTATTAGATGGATTAATTAAGAGAGTTCAACACCTTAAGGGTCCAAGACTTAGGATCAAAGTTATACACTCCATCCTAAAAGAAGGATGCAGGCATGATCTTAATCACAAAGTCTTAAAGCCTTGAGGGTTTAGTCCCTGATTATGAGGTGAGGAGAGAAGACTCAAAGAGAGACACAAAGGTAAAAACTGTGGGGAGACTAATCAAAACCCTAATTCATTATCATGCTTGGTTGGTCCTAATGTTTGTGAGGTTTTCAAGAACAATCTTCAGATGAACCACCAGGAAGCAGATGAACAAAATCAAGAGAAACAAAGTGACTTGCTTCATTCAAGAAGTCAAGTCACTTGAAGAAAGAAAGTGGGAGGAGCAAGAATGAGCAAGCTCAAACTCAAACACAAGTAAGAATGCAGCAAGGTATGCAAAATAAGATGAGAAGAAAAGTTATGAGAAGTGAAGGCAAATTCACTTCTCAAGTTTACTTACCACCTGAAATGTTAGAAAGAAATGCAATGCAATGCAAGATGAAATGAAATGACATGATGCTAGGCCAAACCAGAAGCATACACATGATGATTATGATGTTATGAAGTGCTGCAAACATGAGGCAAGACAATGGAGATGTTCATACAAGATTATGAATGCATATGATGCAAACTAAGGAGCATGAACAAGCATGAAATGTTATGAATCATACAAGACAAATGGCATGGCAAAAATGAGATGCAATGATCAATGATGCTTCATACATGTCTTAAGATGTCAAATGAATCACAAGTATGCACAAAATGCAATGACAAACCATGTTATACAAGGAAATGCAAGAAGGATGCAAGGAAAGGCCCAAATTAGGGTTCATGGATCAAACATCAAACACAAACCAAAAACAGAAGCAAACCTCAACATAAAAAATGGAAAATAGTACCCAAGGAAACCCTAGACCTATAATGAATCACTGCCCAAAGGGGAACTCTCAACTCTTCACCAATCTCAAGTTATGATTTTTACAAGTTATTAGGGTTTTTTAGGGTTTGTAACAAAAGAAATGCCAATCAATTAGGAAATGCAAGATCAAATCATGGCCTTTTTATCCTTGAAACTACATGCCAAATGGAAAACAAAGCAAAAAGAATCAATGTCTCAACCTTCATCAAAAGGCAGAAATGAATTTTCAAACTTGTGATCAAAATAATGCATAAAATATGATTTAATTCAATGAAAAATTCTTAAAATGCATCAAGATCAAAAAAGAAATTTGGTTTGAAGGTTGGACAATGTTTCTAAATGTCTTAGAACATTTCATGAATTTTTTTGTAATTTTTAAATACCTAAAAGTATTTTTAATTAATTAATTCTCATTAATCAATTAAAAATAATCTTTTAAATATTTAAAAATACTTTTTTAATGATAAAAAATAAAATAAAAATGTTTTTGTGTCATAAAAATTAATAAAACCTTAAAGAAAAAGTTTCATAATTTTTATGATTTTCTAGCTATTTTAAATAAATTATACAAATTAATTGAAATCAAATGAATTAAAAAAAATAAAAATGAAAAGTAAACAAGGTGGATGGCCAGGATTGCGTCTGGGTTCAAAAGTGTTGACTGGCGCGCAATCTTGTGGCCAGGATTCAAACTGAATTAATCACAATTAATTAAAATTAACCACGTGGATTAGGGCAAATGAAATGATCTGGAGCGTTGGAAAGGGAGGGAAGTCAATGGGTCAACGCATATCCACGGCCAGCATTCAAACTGACATTAATTATGGGATTAAACCCTAATTAATCTCAGGTGGCCGGAGAAGACCTCCGGTCATCTTCTCCGGCCAGAGGGTCACCTGAAAATCTTCAAAACCTCCCAAAACGCAAAATAAATGAAAACTAAGCTATGGGAAATGATCCCCAACACCTCACGAACCAAACCCCTTCCTCAAAACAAATTTATCTAACCTAAACAAGCTGAATCGAAGAAAACAAATTCTAGGGTTCGTGAGCTTCAAACAGCAATTAAACTCTTAAAACGCAACCATTTTCAAAACCAATGGTACCAGAATGATCAGCAAGACATGTAGAGCAAGTTTGTAACAATCAAATTGATTTCTGGAAAAATTAATTTGGAGCTACCTGAGATTTGCAACCTTTGATTTTGGAACTTTCAGGCCTCTTCTCCTTGCTCAATCTGCTCCTCTTGGTCCCCCAAAGTTGCTTGAATGCTCAAATGGAATTTATATTTGTTGGATGATGAGTTTCGAAGAGAACTGCTTCTGCTCAGTCAACAATGGCAGATGAGTTCTTGGCACTCTCAGGCTGTGAAGAGGGGTTGTTTATGACCTATGAGGTGTGTTGAGAAGGTTTGTGGTGTTGGTTGATGTGTTTGTGAGCTTAGCTAAGAGTTTCGAATGAAGTTGCAGATTGAGGTGAGCTATGGCAGATGGGGATTCAGGGTGTTTTTGGCTTTGTTTCTTGGTGCTTTTTGTTCTATAGATCAAGGTGAGATGAATGGGGGGCAAAGGTTTGGGTGTTTGCAGGCTGTGTAATGGAATTCGAAGGAAGTTGCAAGTTGGGGTGTTTTTTGGTGAGTGATGAATCTCTATGTTTCAGCCTTGGTTCTCATGTGATATGGTTTGCAAATTGAATGAATAAAATATTCTGATTGGTCTCTTGATGTGACTTGTGCAGCTGTGATAGGTGAGTTTGCTTTTGCATAAAATCCACTTTTGTGTAAGATAGGGCATGGTGTGATGCTAGGCAAGTACAAGTTGGGTGCTGGTGCAGCAAAAGGTGAGGGAGAGGCTAGCCCAAAGTCAGCTTCCAATGCTGCAACTTGTAGGAAGTGAATCATGAGTTTTTGCAACTTGGCTAGTTTATGTTTCACATGTGATCTTTGCATAACCAAACATGAAACCAAGGGCAAACTTAGTTCAAATCTGATTTTTAGGACTTAGAGGATGTTTACATGCTGGTTTGACATGAATTAGAGGCTGCATTTTGACTTGATTCAAGACTTTGCAAAATTTCCACTTAGTGCATGACATGAAAAACAATGATTTTTGGCAACTTTGCATGGCCATAACTTTTGATCCATGAAGAGTTAGATCATGTTCTTGTACTTTTTGAAAAGGGAAAGATGAGATCTACAACTTTCATGACCAAAGTTTTTCCATTTGAAGCCTTTTTGGATCAAGAATCAAGGCTTGAAAATTGACCTAAAATGATGCATTCTTGAAAAGTCAACAAAACCCAAAAAGTCAACTTTTGCAAAAACCCTAAATTCTTGATTTCCATGAACTTCAACCTTCTTCCATGATCAAATAAAGATCACATACACTCAAAATGATGAAGATCACCCATTGGTTGGGTCATTGGGGCCTCAGATACCCTGGTTTTGCACTGACTTGTCTGAAAAGTCAACTCTTGATCAGATGACTTCCCCATGGAATTTCTTCATGAAAATTGATATGCATACTCCCTATACCATATAGAGACCAATGGAAACAAGAATGACCAAAAAATTTGGAGTTATGGCCTCTGAAACCAAAACCCTAATTTTCAGTCAACTGTGCAGTTCATCCTGGCTCTGCATCCACTCAAACCCTAGTTCTTGTGATTCCTCTGCATTTTTGACTTTGAGGAGATGTATTATGATGATTGGGCACACATGGATCCCTTTGAATTGAATGGTGGCCTTTGGAATGGCTCAAAATGCCTTGAGGTTGCTTAGATCACAAACCCTAGGTGCAGATGCCTTAGAAACTATCCAGTGAATCAAAAATGTACTATGAGATGATATGATGGTGTATATGCATATGAGATGATCACAAGCCATGTGTGAATGGGTGAGGGCAAATTTGGGGTGTTTACAGCTGCCCCTATTCAAACATGAGTTAGCTGTGCAGGATGTAAGCAGCGGCTTAACAGGCAAACAAGATAACTTGTGGTTGAATACCAAAGACAGTCCAAAATTTGCACTCACAGAATGAAGAAGAAAAGGGATATAGATTGTATAAGAAAATAAAGTATATCGTAAGGTGTGGGCGACGGAGGACGACCGTCGAGCAGAGGACGACTGCTGAGTAAATAGCAATGACGGGGACGGCCGACATGCTGGGGAAAGTGCTGAAAATAAAGCAATGACGGGGACGGCCGACATGCTGGGGATAAAAAGATAAAGCTAAGACGGGGACGGCCGACTAGCTGGGAAAATAAAATATCATGATGGGGACGGCCATCAAGGTAGAGCTGCAAAATTCTGAGGATTAATGAAACATGACGGGGACGGCCATCAAGTTTATAAAGGTAAAGTAACCAACGATGGGGACGGCCATCGGGCTAAAAAAGGAAAAGGGACCACGACGGGGACGGCCATCGGGTTAAAGAATGAATGAAATACACAGATGATGGGGTACGGCCATCAAAGGTGAAGGACGATCACCTAGCAGGGGACGGCTGCTCTGTTGGGTATAAAAGAAATCTGATGGGGACGGCCATCAAAGGTGGAGGACGACCACCTGGCAGGGTACGGCTGCCAAAATATCAACGATGGGGACGGCCATCGGATAGAAAAGGTCAACGATGGGGACGGCCATCGGACGAGCATGATGGAGGACGACCATCAATAAGTGGAGGACGACCACTCAGCAGGGGACGGCTGCTCTCAAAGTTTATCATAACACAGGATGAGTGTTAGACAACTAAAATCAACAATGGGGACGGCCATTGGATAAAGTGATGAAGGACGATCATCAAAAGGTGGAGGACGACCACCTAGCAGGGGACGGCTGCTAAAATCAACGATGGGGACGGCCATCGGATGAGCATGATGGAGGACGATCATCAAAAGGTGGAGGACGACCACCTAGCAGGGGACGGCTGCTAAAATCAACGATGGGGACGGCCATCGGATGAGCATGATGGAGGACGACCATCAAGAAGTGGAGGACGACCACTCAGCAGGGTACGGCTGCTCTCAGAGGTATCATAACACAGGACGAGTGTTAGATAAAAAGAAAATTTGTTGGCAATCTACTGGGGAGATAGTAAACACGGACGAGCGTTTACATCCAAGAAACAAAAGGTATAAGTGTTTGGTATTGTGTATAGATTAAAGACGCGGGCGAGCATCCTTGAGACCATGATACAGACGAGTATCACGTAGAAACAAACTGACACATGTTCAGAGATGATGATACGGACGAGTATCAACTGGTTAACAAGGAACACGGACGAGTGTTGCATCTGAAAGTATCCTTCTGGGGAATAGTAGACACAGACGAGTATCTATATTCACGAAGACATAAGTGTTTGACACGGTGTATGGATTAAAGATGCGGACGAGCATCCTTAAGATTATGATACGGACGAGTATCATGTAGAAACAAACATTAGACGCAACGTTCTGAGATGATGGTACGGACGAGTACCAACTGGTTAACAAAGAGCAAGGACTACTGTCGAATCTGCGGGGATATACATGGTGTATACAAGATACGGACGAGTATCTGAGTAGGTGTACCAATGAGTAGTGAGTGTATAATGTATAGGTGGGTGTTTATCTGCTGGGGATATGACACGGACGGGTGTCAGGAAAGTGTATATACAAGTATAGGCGACCACGCTGGGGATATGACACGGACGGGTGTCAAGAAAGTGTATAGGTATATGTGAGTGCAAAGAGGGTGTCTTTGGCTTTCTGCTGGTGACACGACACGGACGAGTGTCAGGATGTATCTGCAATACTGGTGATCTTGGTTTGTAAAGTGTATTCAGGCAACCTGCTGGGAAATGATGATACGGACGGGTATCAAAAAGGAGATATGTACTGGTGTTTGTGATATGGGGCAACTGCTTTTGCTGGGACTCTGATGGGGATGTATTCTGTATGCCGACAGATTGTCAATATTTTACAAGTGTTCGACTCACAACATGACTTATGATTATGCTATGCATTTGATTTTTGCCGTAATGCTCCGTATTAGACGGAATGCTACGCTCTGGGGGTGAATATGATACGAATGCTATGATTATGCAAAGAGGCACCGATCCGGGATTCGGATCCCGTTGCTGCGAAGATCTCGGATTGATCTGCTTGTGATCATCCCAGCTGGGGATGAGATCATTGATAGATCTGTAGTTGTATCTGCTCGGGGATATACGTCATCGATTGACATATTCTTATAATACGGGACCCAGCTGGGGTTTGTAGAAGCTTTCTCTCTCTCTGTTGTGACTTCTTCGTGCGCTGCTCTTCTGAATAGAGGCCTGAAGCTCTGTGGGGAGATGATTCCCTGATTTCTGTATTCTGTTGAGGAAGAATGGCAACCCGGCTGGGGAATTGTGAGAGGCAACTCAGCTGGGGAGAGCAACTCAGCTGGGGATAGAACATTTCAGATGCTGTATGTTGATTTGGCAACTTCGCTGGGGGAATGGGCACCCTCGATGCTGTATGTTGAAGATAGACCGAGTTGATAAAGATTCGCCTACTTGCTGAGACGTAATCTGCATGCCCCAGGTTGCATTCTGGATACCTGCAATCCTGCAAAGATAATGGAACGTACAAAAGGTCCCGAGGTATCCCTTTCTGGATTCCGTCATAGGAGTTAAGTACACTCGAGAGTAATCACATTCCCTGTAAGCATGCGTTTTTGTTTTTAGAGAAAGGCATCTGTACTTATGCAATTGTATTTTAGAGATATCAGACGACTCTTTGCAAAACATAAATGTAAAAGACGAAACATGACTGAAAATCTGATTTTATTAATTCATGTGCCCTGAATTGGCAAAATACAGTCAGAGAAACATATCTCCTGAAATGAGGAGATTGTTACGAATTGAGAAATAAAGTGTTGGCAGTGTTGATGACGCTTTGAGGAGCTTCCTCTCCCGCTATGACTCGTATGATAATGACGTTCTTCTCGTCTTGCTTTCTGGAGAAAGTTGACTCTGATCGGAGCTTGATTCTGTCAAAGCTTTCCAAGTTGTAGGTGATACAGACGAATTCAGAATGCAGTTGTTCGCTTATTCCCTTGTTTTGCATGGATCGCCCTTTCGGGTTTTCAATCCATCGGGATACCCATTTTTGCCTGAGCTGTCCAATGCGGCTTTTCAACTCAGCGGGTGTACATTTTTTGCTTATTTCCCTTATTTTTGCCCGAGTCTTTTATTCTGTTTTTGACTCGCCGGGATGCCCTATTTTTGCCTGGACTTACATTCTGTTTTTATGTCCAGCGGGTCATTTTATGCGAAGTATTTTTTAACCGCATCTGAATTCACAGGGGACGGGAAATCTTCACCATCCATGGTGCTGAGCATCAGTGCTCCACCAGAGAAGACTTTCTTCACAACAAATGGTCCTTCGTAATTGGGAGTCCACTTGCCCCTGTGGTCTGTATGGGGAGGGAGGATTCTCTTCAACACAAGATCTCCCACCCGGTACTCTCGGTGCCTGACTTTCTGATCGAAGGCTCTCTTCATCCTTTTCTGATATAACTGCCCGTGGCAGATTGCAGCCAATCTTTTCTCTTCGATCAGACTCAATTGTTCGTATCGGGCCCGAACCCATTCTGCTTCACTCAGTTTAACATCCATCAATACCCGTAGAGAGGGTAATTCAACTTCAACAGGTAGGACTGCTTCCATACCATATACAAGCTGATACGGTGTTGCCCCAGTGGATGTTCTGATTGATGTGCGGTACCCATGCAAGGCAAACGGTAGCATTTCATGCCAATCTTTGTAAGTGACTACCATCTTCTGCACAATCTTCTTGATATTCTTATTTGCCGCCTCAACAGCGCCGTTCATCTTTGGCCTGTAAGGAGAAGAATTGTGATGTTGGATCTTGAAGTCCCGGCACAGCTCTGCCATCATTTTGTTGTTCAAGTTGGAACCATTATCAGTAATGATTCGCTCGGGAACTCCGTACCGACAGATGATATCTCTTTTCAGAAATCTGGCTACCACTTGTCTTGTGACATTTGCATATGAGGCTGCTTCAACCCACTTAGTGAAATAGTCAATGGCGACCAGGATGAATCTGTGGCCGTTCGAAGCAGTTGGCTCAATTTTGCCAATCATGTCAATGCCCCACATAGCAAAGGGCCATGGTGAAGACATTATGTTCAGGGGATTGGGAGGCACATGCACCTTGTCTGCATAAATCTGGCATTTATGGCATTTTCTGGCGTAAGCACAACAGTCTGCATCCATTGTGATCCAGTAATAGCCTGATCTTAACAACTTCTTGGCCATTGCATGCCCTCCAGCATGGGTACCAAAAGAGCCTTCATGCACTTCATGCATCAGTAAATCTGCTTCCGTCTTGTCAACACATCTGAGGAGTACCATGTCAAAGTTCCTTTTGTATAAAGATCCATCAGTGTTCAGAAAGAAACTTCCAGCAAGCCTTCTTAAAGTCTTCTTATCATTGGAAGATGCCCCAGGTGGGTACGTTTGATCCTCCAAGAAGCACTTGATGTCATGGAACCAAGGCTTATCACCTTTAGCAATATCTGCTGCAAATACATATGCTGGTCTATCAAGTCTCGATACTGAAATCTGAGGTACAAAGTTAGCAGCTTGAACTTTGATCATGGATGAAATGGTAGCAAGAGCATCTGCAAACTGATTCTCGTCCCGAGGGATATACTCAAGTTTGACTGTTGTGAAGAAAGTCAGTAACCTTCTTGTATAATCCCTGTAAGGTATCAGATGATCTTGGTGGGTGTACCATTTTCCGTTGGTCTGATTGACTACCAAAGCTGAATCTCCGAATACGGTCAATGTCTTGATCCTGAGGTCAATGGCTTCCTCAAGACCCATAATGCAAGCTTCGTATTCAGCTTCGTTGTTAGTGCAGTTGAAAGTGAGCTTTGCCGAGAAAGGCATGTGAACCCCTTTAGGTGTAATGAGTACTGCACCAACACCACGGCCATTCATGTTGACAGCCCCATCAAACATCATAATCCATTCTTCTTCTGGGTCAGGCCCTTCAGTGTGAATAGGCTCTTCATGATCTTTTGCTTTAATGAACATGATGTCTTCATCAGGGAAGTCAAACCTCATAGGCTGGTAGTCATCAATGGGTTGCTCAGCAAGATATTCAGATAGTACACTGCCCTTGATGGCTTTCTGAGATGTGTACTGTATGTCGTATTCTGTGAGAATCATCTGCCATCTTGCAACCCGTCCGGTAAGAGCTGGCTTCTCGAAAATGTACTTAACTGGATCCATTTTTGAGATTAATAAGGTAGTGTGGGTCAACATATACTGTCTCAGTCGGCGAGCAGCCCACGCTAAAGCACAGCAAGTTTTCTCGAGCAGTGAATAACGCTGTTCACAGTCGGTAAACTTTTTGCTTAGGTAGTATATTGCATACTCTTTTCGACCAGACTCGTCATGCTGGCCCAGCACACACCCCATTGATTCTTCTAATACTGTCAAGTACATAATCAGAGGTCTTCCTTCAACTGGAGGCATAAGGATTGGAGGTTCTTGCAAATACTCCTTGATCTTGTCAAAAGCTTTCTGGCAGTCTTCGTTCCACCTGACCGTTTGCTCCTTTCTTAACAGCTTGAATAAGGGTTCACAAGTTGCTGTAAGGTGAGATATGAACCTTGAGATGTAGTTCAATCTTCCTAAGAAACCTCGAACTTCTTTCTCAGTTTTCGGTGCAGGCATCTCTTGGATGGCTTTGACTTTATCAGGGTCAACCTCAATCCCTTTCTCGCTTACAATAAATCCCAACAGTTTACCGGACCGCACCCCGAATGTGCATTTGTTGGGGTTCAACTTCAGTTGATATTTTCTCAGACGCTTGAACAACTTCAGCAGATTCACCAGGTGATCTTCTTCTGTAAGGGACTTGGCGATCATGTCATCCACATAACATTCTATTTCTTTATGGATCATATCATGGAATAATGTTACCATAGCCCGTTGATAGGTGGCACCAGCATTCTTCAGTCCGAATGGCATCACCTTATAACAGAACGTGCCCCAAGGTGTAATGAATGTTGTCTTCTCCATGTCTTCAGGTGACATTTTGATCTGGTTGTATCCTGAAAATCCATCCATGAAGGAGAATACCGAGAACTGAGCCGTATTATCAACCAATACATCAATGTGAGGTAAAGGGAAATCATCTTTCGGGCTGGCTCTGTTCAGATCCCGGTAATCCACACACATTCGCACTTTGCCGTCCTTTTTGGGCACAGGTACTATGTTAGCGACCCACGGCGGATAGCTAGTCACAGCAAGGAACCCGGCGTCCCATTGCTTTTGTACCTCTTCCTTGATCTTCATAGCCATGTCGGGACGAGTACGGCGCAGCTTCTGTTTGACTGGTGGGCATTCTTCCCTCAAAGGCAGCTTGTGCACAACAATATCGGTATCCAACCCTGGCATGTCCTGATACGACCAAGCAAACACATCAACATACTCTTGCAGCAAATCTATCAGTTGCTTCTTCACTGAGTTTTGCAGGCAGGCCCCGATCTTGACTCCTTTCACATTTTCCTCTGTACCAAGATTAATCACTTCAACCTCCTCCTGGTGAGGAGTAATGACCCTTTCCTCTTGCCTTAACAACCTAGCTAGCTCTTCAGGAAGCTCATATTCTTCATCAACCCCTTCATCAGCTTGATTGATCGGATTGTCAAAGTCATACGATGTCATAGCTGTGTGGTTGTAAGTGCTGTCAGGAAGGCAATCTCTGCAAGGGTTTAATTGGTTCATTTTAGTGATCTGATTTTAGTCTTATTTAGAAAAGTGAAATGAAATTGTCATTTTGAAAAACACTGCCATTTATTTTTGTACAAAAAGAAAAATGGAAAAACAGTGAGCAGAAAAGAAAAAGACTCGTTTGCAAAAAGATTGTCTGATATTTCATTAATTTAATCTTGTTTGCACAAAAGTACAGATGGCCCTGATTACAAAATGAGTCTTGTCATCTTGGGCAAGATGCAAGACTTTGATGCATGCTATAAAAGATACAGGAAATAATAATTACTCTGCTCGAGTAACACTTATAATTCCCTGGGAAGACCAGTTCGAGACACTGCTCCCCGGGATCTTCGGACGAATCCAATTCTCCAGGTTGCGCTCCTCTTCCAGCTCGTCTTCCAGACAGTTGATAGCATCGGGGGGTAAGCATTCCCCCACTGACAAAACCTGGCTCTGCAGCAGCCTTTGCTTGATGTTGAGTTGGTTT
Organism: Lathyrus aphaca; assembly: GCA_963966055.1. Classification (NCBI taxonomy): domain Eukaryota; kingdom Viridiplantae; phylum Streptophyta; class Magnoliopsida; order Fabales; family Fabaceae; genus Lathyrus; species Lathyrus aphaca. The sequence goes on along the minus strand of OZ014525.1, from coordinate 453,823,177 downwards.
GTAACCCAACCCAAATTTGTCCTTCTTCTCCTCCACAGCTAAGACCTTGCCCCAGCCTAGGGCAGTTCCTTCTTCAACAACCTTCCGGGCTTGTTGGTAAGATGACATGGAGATACCAGATACAGCAGATGCTTCATTGACGTTCAAGGCTTCGAAACCTTGGCTCATTGTTTCATGGATTTCTCCATCCATCTCAATGTATTTATAAGTAGCCAGATGGCTAACAAAAATGTCCTCCTCTCCACAGATTGTGACAACTTGACCTTCCCACTCAAATTTTAACTTTTGGTGAAGGGTAGACGTTATAGCGCCAGCGGCGTGAATCCAGGGTCTACCCAACAAACAGCTGTAGGCGGGCTGAATGTCCATCACATAAAAGATAGTTTTAAAAGTCTGCGGGCCAATTGTCACGGGCAGCTCAATCTCTCCCAGAACCGATCTCTTTGAGCCATCAAAAGCTCTAACCACCAGGTTGCTGGGTCTCAATGCCAATCCATCATATTCAAGCTTCACCAGAGCCTTCTTTGGTAAGACATTCAGGGAAGAACCTGTGTCCACCAGCACATGAGAAAGGACAGCTCCTTTGCATTCCAGGGTTATGTGCAAGGCTTTGTTGTGGTTGCGGCCATCCACTGTCAAGTCAGAGTCGGTAAACCCTAGCCCATTGCTAGCAGTAACGTTTCCAACCACGGTTTCCAATTGGTTGACAGTAATCTCCTCGGGCACGTAAGCTGCGTGTAGTACCTTCAGTAGTGCATTCCGATGGGCTTCGGAGCACATAAGCAGAGAGAGGATGGAGATTTTGGATGGCGTCTGGTGAAGTTGATCCACAATTTTGTAATCACTCTTTTTGATGATCCTCATAAACTCATCAACTTCCTGATCGAATGGAGTCTTCAAGGCTTCTTTGGCAGCTGGATCTTCCTGCACCGGGCTCTTTCCTTTTGCCTTGGCAGCAGCTTCTGCTTCGGCAGTAGGTCTTTGAACTTGTGAAGCAAAGAGACGTCCGCTTCGGGTGAAGCCTCCGCCTCCGCCCACATTATCAATTTGTGGTGCAGGTGCTGATGTTTCAAGAGTGATTCTTCTCCCTTCACGGTACAAGTCAGAGCCATAGTGCCAGGGGATGGCCCTATTGCTCTCATATGGTACAGGTCCAGGTACTGTGACGGTAACCGGACTGATTGATGCTGCCGAAGGGACTGCAATTGTTTGTGGATCATAAAAGATAGTAACTGGTGCTCTAGTGGGAGCAGCACCCTCTGAATGGTAGGCGGAGTTATTTTCTGGATCATAGAAGATGGTAACAGTGGAGACATCTTCATGATTGATTGCTGAGGTTGTAGGAGGTTCTGTTGGAAGGACTGTTGTTGTTGTTGATGGGGAGTCGAAGTGGACTGAAGCTGAAGTTGTAGCAGGAGAAACTGTTGAAAACTGATCATTGGGTAGAACAGATGAAGTACTTGCTGATGTTGCTGATGAATTGTTGGGAACAATTGTTGCTGTATTTGTAGGAGGATCTGAAACCATTGCTGATGAAGTCGTCGGGTTTGCCGGGAATGATGTAGTGATCTGCAGTAAGCCACTCTGAATAAGGCTGTTAATGCCATTCCTCAAGTCTTCACACCCATTCCAAGAAATATTGCAGTATGGGCACCCTAGTTCACACCCCGGAAATATATTGCTTTCACGGAGCTGAGCCTTGATCTCCACCAATGGTGTCCTGATCTGATCCACACTGGTTATCAAATAAGACGGTTGGTCTTCTTCGATAGCATTAATTCGGGGACCACCATGGTGTGGCATTGGGTTTTTGTTGACGTTGGGCGGAGGTGCAAAGTTCAAAGCCTTGGAGTCTACTAAATCTTGTACCTTCATATGCAGTGCCCTGCATTTTTCTGTACTGTGACCAGGCGCGTTTGAGTGAAAAGCACACCTAGCATTGGAGTCATAGTTTCTTGGTAGACTGTTTGGATCCGGAGGTGCCAACGTTCTTAGCTCAACCAGGTTGAGTTTCAGAAGCTGTGGCAGCAAAGCAGCATACGGCATTGGAATTGGGTCGATCACTCGGTTAGCTTGGGATGGTCTTTGTTGAAATGGCCTCTGTTGATTGTTGTTGCTATTGTTGTTGTTGTAGTTGTTTCTTGGAGGATACTGATTCTGCTGATACTGGGGTTGTTGTTGGAAGTTTTGTTGAGGAGGTTGATAGACCGGCTGAGGATGAGCTGGAGCAGGGATTGTGACTGCTGCTATGGACCTTTGAACATATTGGGGCCTACCCCTGTTGGTATGAACGGCATTGGTCTCGCCAGCTCTTCTAGGGCCTGCAAAAGGCTTCCTTGTACTGCTGGACGAACTGGCGCCATTATCGGAAATTTTACCCATTTTTAACAGGCTTTCAATTCTCTCCCCAGCTATAACAACATCTGCGAAGCTAGTGGACGAGAAAGCAGCCAACCTGTCAATATAGGTTCCCTGAAGGGTATTCATGAACATATCAGCCATCTCTCTTTCAGACATAGGTGGCTGGACAGCAGCGGCAAGCTGTCTCCATCTTTGAGCATATTCTCTGAAGCTCTCTCTTGATGATTGTGACATCCCCATTAGGAGGGTCCTATTGGGTGCCATGTCCAGATTATACTGATACTGTCTGATGAAGGCCTCTGCCAGGTCCTTCCAGCATCTTACAGTTGCCCTTGTCAGATGGGAATACCATTCCCTTGATGCTCCAGTCAAACTGTCTTCAAAGTAAAACATCCAGAGCTTCTCATCCATTGTATAGGCCTTCAGCCTTCCCAGAAACGATTGCAAATGAGTCCGGGGGCATGAAGTCCCATTATATCTTTCGAAACAAGGAGGCTTGAACTTATGAGGGATCCTGACCCCCTCTACTAAACCCATGTCCATGACATCGAACCCCAAAGAATTTTGGGATTCCAAAGACCTCAACTTCTCAGCCAACTCATCCAATCTCCTATCATAGGTTTCCTCTCCAGCACCCATGACTGTAAACTGATCCTCCTGAGGATCCTCTTGAAGTACTCTGGCTGCAGTAGCTGTTCCTTGAACGTTTGCAGGAATATGAATCTCAGGATGTAGGTGTGGACCAAACACAGGGGGGTTGACATGTGGTTGCACCCTTTCATTATTACTGGTGCCTGCAGTCCCTACATGAGGCTCATCTTGGTTCTGCCTTTCCACCATAGCTCTCAGTCTCTCCTGGCTCTGAGCCATGTTGTTCATAACCTCCATGAACTGCGTCATCTGTGTTCTCATCTCCAATCTTTCATTGGCTAGCTGATTTCTGACATCAGCAAGATCTTGTTGAACTTGATCCATCTGAATTCCCGGAAGGTTGTTTCTAGTTGGATACCTGTGTGGCCTGTTGAGAGGGAATAGCCTGCGGCGAGCAATAATTCCTGAATGTCACAACAGAGGTTAGAAACAATAAAACAAAACCTACAAAACAAACAAAAGGGTTAGTATGCAATGCAGTATGCTTATTTGCTATCAAGGTATCCGGCTTGGTCTTCAGTTTTGACCCGTCCAGACCCTTGAAGATGATGCTGTCGAAGTTGCTTTTGAAGTGAACCCAGATGGAAACAAACACAAATATATTACAAAGGTAAAATAATACAAATTGTTCATTTTTACAACACTAGCCCTCTAAGGGGTCAAAAATACATCACCAAAAAGCAAAAGTACATGGAAAAGGAAAGACAATCAAGCAAATAATCAGACTCCAAGGCCAAACTCATCCTCGCGAACTTCCTTAAGAAGTGCTTCGGTCACAGGATCAGCCGGATGCTCCGTAAGATTCCTGATGAGAAGGTTTCTTGTTGCAACAGCTGTAGTCAACTTCTTGTTCTGGCTTTGGTCTTTCGATTTCTTCACTCCAGCTTTGATTTTTAACTCTGAAATTTCCTCCTGGGCTGCTGCCAGGGCTTTTTCCATCTGCTCCATCTTATCTTGAACTCTCTCGTCTTCTAGAGTACGGGCTTCAGTGATCCGGACCCACCTGGCCTGACTCTCTTTCAAGTACAAGTCTGTCCTCGCTCTTTGGAACTGGGCTTCTTTACAAGCATTTTTCAGAATCTGCTCACCAGCTTTAGACTTGTTGATATAGTCTCCAGACTTCTCAATCTTAGTCAAGTGTTCCACTCTCAGCTTCTCCAGTCTTTCAATCTCCCTCACACCTTCACTCCTCTCCCTGAGGGTCTTCTGCAAGGCTTGGGATAACTTCTCATTTCTGTCCTTCAAGCTTTCAAACTCTTCCAGGCTGACTGTTGCTGGAGGTGGTGCTGAAGATGACTCAGGCATGTCTTTGATGGTGAAGGGCAATCCTGAGATTTGGGCCCTAGCATAGGACCACTCATGATATTGGGCTGATGCCACATTATTGCACTTCCCCAGAATGGTGATTCCCTTGGTTTGAACATGATCCCAGGCCCAGGCAGCCTGTCTAACAGTTGCCAGACGAACCTTGTTCTCACAGTAGAGGATCTCAGCCAAGTCCTTTTCCCTAGGAGCATGAACCAGTGCATAACCCAATTGCCTCTTGAACAGCAGGGGGTTGTAATTGATACTTCCCTTGACTCCTACCAAAGGCACATTAGGAAAATGCCCACAGCTAGTGATTATGTCTCTGCCCTTGGTACTTTGATTGCACCACCTGATATCTGCTGTAGTTAGGACAGAAAGTCTCCTTGCCCAGTTGCTTTGCTGGTGAGGGTTTAGGAATGCATCTGTCTTAGGTAGATGCTTGAGAAGCCAGGCATGGAATAGTGGAGCACAAATCCTCACTAACTTCCCTCTCTGTTTCTCATTCCTCTGATGTACTGAGTAATAGAGATCACCCAACAAGGTAGGCACTGGGTTCTTCAAGATGAACAAATGGATTGCACTCTTGCTGATGAATCTGGGCTCATCTGCAAATAACACAATTCCATACACACTTAAAGCCAACAGAGCACAAACAGCTTTCCACTCCGCCAGGGAGGCCTTCAGACTAGCTTGAGAGATTAGGAAGTCCAGCTGTAATCCAGGGACACTAGATTTAGAGGTCATGTGTTGTTCAATCAAAGCAGGTTCCAGGTGCAAAGCTTTGGCTATCTCCCCACTGCTGGGAAAATCCATTTCAGGATTGAATGGGATCTCCCTCTTGATAGGCAAACCAGTCAAAGATGAGTATTCTTCCAAAAGAGGACCCAACTGGAAGTATTGAAATGTAAAGCATCTCAATGGGGGGTCATAGAACTGAATGCAGGTATGAATCAGGCTCCTCTGAGACGGGTCCATGTCCATAACTAGGTCAAGTATGTCCCCATAATGTTCCCTGAACAAAGGGATGTAATCTGGTGTAATCAGGGTTTGGATCCTCCTGAGGTCTGACAAATCTGGTTGGAAGAAATGATAGGTGATGTTGTTCTTCTTTGGAGCCATGATGTTGAAGACTGAGCAGAATGCTGAAGCAGGGAGAGCCACTGATTGGCTGGTGCTGAAGCAGACAGATAAAACTGAAACAGATGCTGATGAAGATGGGTCAAAGCTGCAGATGGGGTCAAAACCAAAACCTGATGAACAATGGATACCCTGAAAAACAAATAAGCACATGTTAATATGATGCAATGAGTATGCATGCAAATGAAATGCAAGGGTCTGTGACAGAGCTGGATCTGAATAAATGCCTTGGTATAGATCCATGTGTGTCTAAGAATTCCAGATGGAGGTCTAAGAAATCCAGTAACCAAGGTAGGGGACTCAAATAAAGAGCCACATGTCCAGGGTTTTAGAATCACAAGAACTATCCAACATGAAGCATTCTTAACAAAGTCAAAGTAACAGGGTATTCTGAGGTCAAGGTACCTGCAAACCTGTAAACAGCCCAACCCCCTCACAGGTAGTGATCTAGAACAAGGATCCTCAGACTTGGATCTGTTATGAGAAGTGTAAGCACTTCTAACCCGGAGGTACAGTGTTTACAATTACCATAACAATTCCTCCTCTAATTCACCTCAATTTCTGAAGGTCAATACTAAAAGGTCATCCAGACTTAGCAGGCTTCCCAGATCCCCCTAGCATTGCAGGAAATCTGCAACACAGAGTTCTCAAGAAGAAACCCATATCTGAACCGTGTTTCATATTCCCGCACCAGACTGAAAATTGACTGGGAAAGAATATGATTCACTCTAGCCTAGGTGTCACTCAGGTCCCAGGTATAGGACCTAAACTCTCAATGGAACCCCAACCCACCAAAACAATCCAGATCCAACACAGACAGCATGACAGTATGATATATATGAAAACTGTAAAGAAAGCAATAAATAAAGCTGTACAGAAAGCAGTAAATAAAGCAAATATACAAACACAAATAACACCTAACACCCCAGTAAACACAAATCAAACAAGCGCTAGGAGGAACCCACAAAAAGGAACCAGAAGCCCTGGTTGCAATATAAGGTCCCCAGCAGAGTCGCCAAGCTGTCGCTCCCGACAAATGAAAATGGATCAAATGAAGGTACAGACGCGAACGGTCGGCGAGGGGAACAATGAGAACACACAGCCGTGAACTCACTGGAGGATGAATAGAGTCGCCAGCTAGGCATTTTTATCCCGGAGGAAAGGTAATGCTGCATAGACCTAGAAAAAGATGGATAAGACGGTTTGCGAACCAGAGAGACTGAGAAAGGGGGTTGGTTACGACCTGGGAAGGTATTAGCACCCAGATTGTCCGCCGTACTCGACGGGATCCACGCTTAAAAGATTTGTGTTATAAAGGGGTAGTGTCAGTGCAATCTGTGTGTAAAAAGCTGGAAAGCAATATGTACAGGTGTCAGTGCTGAAAAAGTGAAGTGCAAAGTGATATATACAGTGTCAGTGTGAGGATGAGAGTGAATTGCTCAAAATCATGAGGCTAAGAGAAAGATGCTGGAAGAGGGGGAATGTACAGAGACTTTTGTTCGATAACTGTTAAGTTATGCCTACGTATCCTCTCGTGCAATGAGGAAGTCAGAACACCGTAGTTCGACCCAAAGAGACTGAAAGGATTGACTGGTGAACTGCTTGCAGTCTATGCTCAAGTGTATGATCTGTCTGGCACAGATGCAAACTGTCTTGCATTAGACGGAAGAAGCAAGTTCTCGGTTGTGAGTGAAGATGATGAGAAAAGAATCCCGAAGGAGACGATTATTGTTTGTTTTTGAGTTTTCAGTCTTTTATTTCTTTTTGGAGTTTGTCATAAGATAATGAGCTTAAGCCTAAACCAATGGATTTAGTAAACTCATCACATCATCCCTCTGATTAGGGGTAATGAGAATTACCTTAAGTGTGAAGTCAGATTCTCACACTTAATCACCTTTGATGTAGGGTTAAGATCATTAACCTACTTGTGATTAATTAGATGTTTTTGTGATTTTTGTTTAGTGTTAAGTAATGAGGTTAAGCCATAATCAGGGATTTAACAGACTCATTACACCATCCTAAAAGAAGGATAATAGATGAGGGTGTTTAAGCTGAGGAAGGATCCTCAGCTTAATCCATGATTAGGGATTAAACCCATGACAGAACAAACCTTTGATTAAGTGGATTTTATTAATGATATGATGATGAAGTGTTTTTTATGATTTGTAAGACAACTTGAGGGGGACTTGTCCATTAACTTTAGGGTTAGTCCTTCTTAACCAATTAAGGAAGAATTAGAACCCTAATGCAAGGCCCAAGTTACAAGTGTAATGTCTTGATGATTATTAGATGGATTAATTAAGAGAGTTCAACACCTTAAGGGTCCAAGACTTAGGATCAAAGTTATACACTCCATCCTAAAAGAAGGATGCAGGCATGATCTTAATCACAAAGTCTTAAAGCCTTGAGGGTTTAGTCCCTGATTATGAGGTGAGGAGAGAAGACTCAAAGAGAGACACAAAGGTAAAAACTGTGGGGAGACTAATCAAAACCCTAATTCATTATCATGCTTGGTTGGTCCTAATGTTTGTGAGGTTTTCAAGAACAATCTTCAGATGAACCACCAGGAAGCAGATGAACAAAATCAAGAGAAACAAAGTGACTTGCTTCATTCAAGAAGTCAAGTCACTTGAAGAAAGAAAGTGGGAGGAGCAAGAATGAGCAAGCTCAAACTCAAACACAAGTAAGAATGCAGCAAGGTATGCAAAATAAGATGAGAAGAAAAGTTATGAGAAGTGAAGGCAAATTCACTTCTCAAGTTTACTTACCACCTGAAATGTTAGAAAGAAATGCAATGCAATGCAAGATGAAATGAAATGACATGATGCTAGGCCAAACCAGAAGCATACACATGATGATTATGATGTTATGAAGTGCTGCAAACATGAGGCAAGACAATGGAGATGTTCATACAAGATTATGAATGCATATGATGCAAACTAAGGAGCATGAACAAGCATGAAATGTTATGAATCATACAAGACAAATGGCATGGCAAAAATGAGATGCAATGATCAATGATGCTTCATACATGTCTTAAGATGTCAAATGAATCACAAGTATGCACAAAATGCAATGACAAACCATGTTATACAAGGAAATGCAAGAAGGATGCAAGGAAAGGCCCAAATTAGGGTTCATGGATCAAACATCAAACACAAACCAAAAACAGAAGCAAACCTCAACATAAAAAATGGAAAATAGTACCCAAGGAAACCCTAGACCTATAATGAATCACTGCCCAAAGGGGAACTCTCAACTCTTCACCAATCTCAAGTTATGATTTTTACAAGTTATTAGGGTTTTTTAGGGTTTGTAACAAAAGAAATGCCAATCAATTAGGAAATGCAAGATCAAATCATGGCCTTTTTATCCTTGAAACTACATGCCAAATGGAAAACAAAGCAAAAAGAATCAATGTCTCAACCTTCATCAAAAGGCAGAAATGAATTTTCAAACTTGTGATCAAAATAATGCATAAAATATGATTTAATTCAATGAAAAATTCTTAAAATGCATCAAGATCAAAAAAGAAATTTGGTTTGAAGGTTGGACAATGTTTCTAAATGTCTTAGAACATTTCATGAATTTTTTTGTAATTTTTAAATACCTAAAAGTATTTTTAATTAATTAATTCTCATTAATCAATTAAAAATAATCTTTTAAATATTTAAAAATACTTTTTTAATGATAAAAAATAAAATAAAAATGTTTTTGTGTCATAAAAATTAATAAAACCTTAAAGAAAAAGTTTCATAATTTTTATGATTTTCTAGCTATTTTAAATAAATTATACAAATTAATTGAAATCAAATGAATTAAAAAAAATAAAAATGAAAAGTAAACAAGGTGGATGGCCAGGATTGCGTCTGGGTTCAAAAGTGTTGACTGGCGCGCAATCTTGTGGCCAGGATTCAAACTGAATTAATCACAATTAATTAAAATTAACCACGTGGATTAGGGCAAATGAAATGATCTGGAGCGTTGGAAAGGGAGGGAAGTCAATGGGTCAACGCATATCCACGGCCAGCATTCAAACTGACATTAATTATGGGATTAAACCCTAATTAATCTCAGGTGGCCGGAGAAGACCTCCGGTCATCTTCTCCGGCCAGAGGGTCACCTGAAAATCTTCAAAACCTCCCAAAACGCAAAATAAATGAAAACTAAGCTATGGGAAATGATCCCCAACACCTCACGAACCAAACCCCTTCCTCAAAACAAATTTATCTAACCTAAACAAGCTGAATCGAAGAAAACAAATTCTAGGGTTCGTGAGCTTCAAACAGCAATTAAACTCTTAAAACGCAACCATTTTCAAAACCAATGGTACCAGAATGATCAGCAAGACATGTAGAGCAAGTTTGTAACAATCAAATTGATTTCTAGAAAAATTAATTTGGAGCTACCTGAGATTTGCAACCTTTGATTTTGGAACTTTCAGGCCTCTTCTCCTTGCTCAATCTGCTCCTCTTGGTCCCCCAAAGTTGCTTGAATGCTCAAATGGAATTTATATTTGTTGGATGATGAGTTTCGAAGAGAACTGCTTCTGCTCAGTCAACAATGGCAGATGAGTTCTTGGCACTCTCAGGCTGTGAAGAGGGGTTGTTTATGACCTATGAGGTGTGTTGAGAAGGTTTGTGGTGTTGGTTGATGTGTTTGTGAGCTTAGCTAAGAGTTTCGAATGAAGTTGCAGATTGAGGTGAGCTATGGCAGATGGGGATTCAGGGTGTTTTTGGCTTTGTTTCTTGGTGCTTTTTGTTCTATAGATCAAGGTGAGATGAATGGGGGGCAAAGGTTTGGGTGTTTGCAGGCTGTGTAATGGAATTCGAAGGAAGTTGCAAGTTGGGGTGTTTTTTGGTGAGTGATGAATCTCTATGTTTCAGCCTTGGTTCTCATGTGATATGGTTTGCAAATTGAATGAATAAAATATTCTGATTGGTCTCTTGATGTGACTTGTGCAGCTGTGATAGGTGAGTTTGCTTTTGCATAAAATCCACTTTTGTGTAAGATAGGGCATGGTGTGATGCTAGGCAAGTACAAGTTGGGTGCTGGTGCAGCAAAAGGTGAGGGAGAGGCTAGCCCAAAGTCAGCTTCCAATGCTGCAACTTGTAGGAAGTGAATCATGAGTTTTTGCAACTTGGCTAGTTTATGTTTCACATGTGATCTTTGCATAACCAAACATGAAACCAAGGGCAAACTTAGTTCAAATCTGATTTTTAGGACTTAGAGGATGTTTACATGCTGGTTTGACATGAATTAGAGGCTGCATTTTGACTTGATTCAAGACTTTGCAAAATTTCCACTTAGTGCATGACATGAAAAACAATGATTTTTGGCAACTTTGCATGGCCATAACTTTTGATCCATGAAGAGTTAGATCATGTTCTTGTACTTTTTGAAAAGGGAAAGATGAGATCTACAACTTTCATGACCAAAGTTTTTCCATTTGAAGCCTTTTTGGATCAAGAATCAAGGCTTGAAAATTGACCTAAAATGATGCATTCTTGAAAAGTCAACAAAACCCAAAAAGTCAACTTTTGCAAAAACCCTAAATTCTTGATTTCCATGAACTTCAACCTTCTTCCATGATCAAATAAAGATCACATACACTCAAAATGATGAAGATCACCCATTGGTTGGGTCATTGGGGCCTCAGATACCCTGGTTTTGCACTGACTTGTCTGAAAAGTCAACTCTTGATCAGATGACTTCCCCATGGAATTTCTTCATGAAAATTGATATGCATACTCCCTATACCATATAGAGACCAATGGAAACAAGAATGACCAAAAAATTTGGAGTTATGGCCTCTGAAACCAAAACCCTAATTTTCAGTCAACTGTGCAGTTCATCCTGGCTCTGCATCCACTCAAACCCTAGTTCTTGTGATTCCTCTGCATTTTTGACTTTGAGGAGATGTATTATGATGATTGGGCACACATGGATCCCTTTGAATTGAATGGTGGCCTTTGGAATGGCTCAAAATGCCTTGAGGTTGCTTAGATCACAAACCCTAGGTGCAGATGCCTTAGAAACTATCCAGTGAATCAAAAATGTACTATGAGATGATATGATGGTGTATATGCATATGAGATGATCACAAGCCATGTGTGAATGGGTGAGGGCAAATTTGGGGTGTTTACACCTTGCTGTGACTAGTTATCCGCCATGGGTTGCTAATATTGTACCTGTGCCTAAGAAGGATGGCAAGGTGAGAATGTGTGTGGATTACCGGGACCTGAACAGAGCCAGTCCGAAAGATGACTTCCCATTACCTCACATTGATGTATTGGTTGACAATACGGCTCAGTTCTCGGTGTTCTCCTTCATGGACGGTTTTTCAGGATACAATCAGATCAAGATGTCACCTGAAGACATGGAGAAGACAACTTTCATCACACCCTGGGGCATATTCTGTTATAAGGTGATGCCATTCGGACTAAAGAATGCTGGTGCAACTTATCAACGGGCCATGGTAACATTATTCCACGACATGATCCATAAAGAAATTGAATGTTATGTGGATGACATGATTGCCAAGTCCCTCACAGAAGAAGACCACCTGGTGAATCTACTGAAGTTATTCAAGCGTCTGAGGAAGTACCAACTGAAGTTAAACCCCAACAAATGCACATTCGGGGTGCGATCTGGTAAGCTGCTGGGCTTTATTGTAAGTGAGAAAGGGATTGAAGTTGACCCTGATAAAGTTAAGGCCATTCAATAAATGCCTGCACCGAAGTCAGAAAAAGAATTTCGGGGGTTTCTAGGTAGGTTGAACTACATTTCAAGGTTCATATCTCACCTCACAGCAACCTGCGAGCCTTTGTTCAAGCTGTTAAGAAAAGAACAAACGGTCAGGTGGAACGAAGACTACCAGAGGGCTTTTGACAAAATCAAGGAATACTTACAAGAGCCTCCAATCCTTATGCCTCCAGTTGAAGGAAGACCTCTAATAATGTACTTGACAGTATTAGAAGAATCAATGGGGTGTGTGTTGGGCCAGCATGACGAGTCTGGTCGAAAAGAGTATGCAATATACTACCTAAGCAAAAAGTTTACCGACTGTGAACAACGTTATTCACTGCTCGAGAAAACTTGCTGTGCTTTAGCGTGGGCTGCTCGCCGACTGAGACAGTATATGTTGACCCACACTACTTTTTTGATATCAAAGATGGACCCAGTTAAGTACATTTTCGAGAAGCCAGCACTTACCGGGCGGGTTGCAAGATGGCAAATGATCCTTACAGAATATGACATTCAGTACACATCTCAGAAAGCCATCAAAGGCAGTGTATTGTCTGATTATCTTGCTGAGCAACCCATTGATGATTACCAGCCTATGAGATTTGACTTCCCGAACGAAGACATCATGTTCATAAAAGAAAAAGACTATGAAGAGCCTGTTCACACTGAAGGGCCTGACCCAGAAGAGGAATGGACTATGATGTTTGATGAGGCTGTTAACATGAATGGTCGTGGTGTTGGTGCAGTACTCGTTACACCTAAGGGGGTTCACATGCCTTTCTCGGCAAAACTCACCTTCAACTGCACCAACAACAAAGCTGAATACGAAGCTTGCATTATGGGTCTTGAGGAAGCCATTGACCTCAGGATCAAGACATTGACTGTATTCGGAGATTCAGCTTTGGTAATTAATCAAACCAACGGCAAATGGTACACCCACCAAGACCATCTGATACCTTATCGGGATTATACAAGGAGGTTATTGGCTTTCTTCACGACAGTCAAGCTTGAGTATATCCCTCGGGACGAGAATCAGTTTGCAGATGCTCTGGCTACCATTTCATCCATGATCAAAGTTCAAGCTGCCAACTTTGTGCCTCAAATTTCAGTGTCCAGACTTGACAGACCAGCGTATGTGTTCGCAGCAGATGTTGTAAAATATAATAAGCCTTGGTTTCACGACATTAAATGCTTCTTGGAGGATCAAACATACCCACCTGGGGCATCTTCCAATGATAAGAAGACTCTAAGAAGGCTTGCTGGTAGTTTCTTTCTGAATGCTGATGGTTCCCTGTACAAAAGAAACTTTGATATGGTACTTCTCAGATGCGTCGATAGAACAGAAGCAGACTTATTAATGCACGAAGTGCACGAAGGATCCTTTGGTACCCATGCAGGAGGGCATGCCATGGCCAAGAAGTTGTTAAGATCAGGCTATTACTGGATCACAATGGATGTCGACTGTTGTGCCTATGCCAGGAAGTGCCATAAATGCCAGATCTATGCGGATAAAGTGCATGTGCCTCCAAATCCTCTGAATGTGATGTCTTCACCCTGGCCCTTTGCCATGTGGGGCATTCATATGATTGGCAAGATTGAACCGACTGCTTCCAATGGCCACAGATTCATCCTGGTAGCCATTGACTATTTTACCAAGTGGGTCGAAGCGGCTTCCTATGCAAATGTTACCAGGCAAGTGGTAGCCCGATTTCTGAAGAGAGACATCATCTGCCGATATGGAGTTCCTGAGCGAATCATTACTGATAATGGTTCCAATTTAAACAACAAAATGATGGCAGAACTGTGCCAGGACTTCAAGATCCAACACCACAATTCTTCTCCTTACAGGCCAAAGATGAATGGCGCTGTTGAGGCAGCTAATAAGAATATTAAGAAGATTGTGCAGAAGATGGTGGTCACCTACAAAGACTGGCATGAAATGCTACCGTTTTCCTTGCATGGATACCGCACGTCAATCAGAACATCCACTGGGGCAACACCGTATTAGCTTGTGTATGGTATGGAAGCAGTCCTACCTGTTGATGTTGAATTACCCTCCCTGCGGGTACTAATGGATGTTAAGCTGAACGAAGCAGAGTGGGTCCAATCCCGATATGAACAACTGAATCTGATTGAAGAGAAGAGACTAGCTGCAATCTGTCATGGGCAGATATATCAGAAAAGAATGAAGAAAGCCTTTGATCAGAAAGTCAGGCTCCGAGAGTACCAAGTAGGAGATCTTGTGCTGAAAAGACTCCTTCCTCCTCATACAGACCACAGGGGCAAGTGGACTCCGAACTATGAAGGGCCATTCGTAGTAAAGAAAGTTTTCTCAGGTGGAGCAATGATGCTCAGTACTATGGATGGTGAAGACTTCCCGTCCCCTGTGAATTCAGATGCAGTTAAAAAATACTTCGCATGAAAATGACCCGCTGGACATAAAAACAGAATGTAAGTCCAGGCAAAAATAGGGCATCCCGGCGAGTCAAAAACAGAATAAAAGACTCGGGCAAAAATAAGGGAAAATAAATAAAAAATATACACCCGCTGAGTTAAAAAGCCGCATTGGACAACTCAGGCAAAAATGGGTATCCCGATGGATTGAAAACCCGAAAGGGCGATCCATGCAAAATAAGGGAACGAGCGAACAACTGCATTCTGAATTCATCTGTATCACTTACAACTTGGTAAGCTTCGAAAGGATCAAGCTTCTTTCAGAATCAGCCTTCTTCAGAAAGCAAGACGAGAAGAACGTCAAAAGTCATACGAGTCATAGCGAAAGGGAAGCTCCTTGAAGCGTCATCAACGTTGCCATCTTTTTGTTTCTCAATTTATAACATTCTCCTCATTTTAGGGGATTTGTTTCTTTGACTGTATTTCGCCAATTCAGGGCACATGAATTAATAAAATCAGATTTTCAGTCATGATTCGTCTCGTACATTTTAATTTTCATTTGCGAAAAATGTCCGATAAGATACTGATTGCATAAATACAGATGCTCTTTCTACTAAGAATAAGTGCTTGCAGGAAATATACTTACTCCCGGGAGTGTCTAAACTCCTATGATGGAATCCGGTAAGAGATACTTCGGGATTACTTGTGCGTTTCTCTGTCTTTTCAGGATTGCAGGTGTTCAAAGCATAACATGGGGCATGAAAACTTCATTCCAGCAGTCTGGAAAATCTCCATCTACTCAATCTTAGCACCGGAGGTGCCCTTTCCCCAGTTGTGTTGTCATTTGTTATTTCCTCCTCAGCCAAGTACAAAAGCCAGGGAACCATCTCCCCACAGAGTTTCAGCCTCCATCCAGAAAAGCAATACCTGAAGATCTCACAACAGAGTGAAGAAGGCTTCTACAAACCCCAGCTGGGTCCCTCATTGCCCAAATAGGTCTGTCAGTGACCTATATCCCCAAGCAAAGGCACATATGTCAGATCTATCAATGATCTTATCTCCAGCTGGGATATCCACTTTAAACAGATCAGCCGGAGATCTCCTCAGCAACGGGACCCGAATCCCGGATCAGTACCTTTGCATAATCATAGAATTCGCATCATATTCTCCCCATACAGCGTAGCATTCCGTCTAATACGGAGCATTACGGCAAAAATCAAACATATTGCATAACCATAAGCCATGTTCTGAATCAAACACTTGTAAATACTGACAATCCATCAGCGATATACAGAAAATCCCCCAGATTCCCCACCAGAGAGCCAAAGCACTGGCCTTACACTCACAAATACAAATGCACACTCCTTTTGACACCCGTCCGTGTCATCATTCCCCAGTAAAGTCGCCCGAGAATTCTTTACGAACAAACACTTATACATATCACAGATACTTATGGACACCCGTCTGTGTCATATCCCCAGCAGGAAGCCAAATCGTCCCCTTTACACTCACAGATACATATATATACAACTTCCCTGACACCCGTCCGTGTCGCATTCCCCAACATAGGCACCCAAATACTTTGGAAACCATATATTTGTTTATAATATACTTTTTCCGACACTCGTCCGTGTCTCCCCAGCAAGTTAGACACCCGTCGGTGTTTCACTCATACTTATTATTCCTGCTTCACTCATACAGATACTCGTCTGTATCTTGTATATATCACACCAAATCCCCTCAGATTCGACACTCGTCCGTGTTCTTTGTTAACCAGATGGTACTCGTCCGTATCATCATCTCTGAACATGCGTCAAGCGTTTGTTCTTACCTGATACTCATCCGTATCATAAGTCTTAAGGATGCTCGTCCGCATCTTTAATCTATACACCGTGTCAAACACTTATGTCTTTTTGAATTTAGACACTCGTCCGTGTCTACTATTCCCCAGAAGAGTCCCCGCAGAATCAATACTCGTCCGTGTTCTTTGTTAACCAGTTGATACTCGTCCGTATCATCATCTCTGAACATGTGTCAGTGTTTGTTACTACCTGATACTAGTCCGTATCACGGTCTTAAGGATACTCGTCCGCATCTTTAATCTATGGACAATGTCCAAACACTAATACCTTTCATTTCTTAGATATAGACACTCGTCCATGTTTATTTGTCCCAGCAAATTCCAGTAGGCTATTTCTATCTGGCATTCATCCTATGTCATGATACCCGTTTGGCAGCCGTACCCTGCCAGGTGATTGTCCTTCACCTTTGGATGACCGTCCCTCATCCTTTCCCCAGCGGAGTCTCCATTAATTGGAACCCTTTTTTATCCGGCATTCGTCCTATGTCGTGATACTTCCGGCAGCCGTCCCTGCCAGGTGATCGTCCTTCACCTCTTGATGATCGTCCTTCATCATTTTATCCGATGGCCGTCCCCATCGTTGATCTTGTTATCTGGCATTCGTCCTATGTCATCATAAACCCCGAGAGCAGTCGTACCCTGCTAGGTGATCGTCCTTCACCTCTTGATAATCGTCCTTTATCATGCTTATCCGATGGCCGTCCCCATCGTCGACCTTTTTTATCCGGCATTCGTCCTATGTCGCGATACTTTTGGCAGCCGTCCCCTGCTAGGTGATCGTCCTTCACCTTAGATGACCGTCCCTCATCTTATCCCCAACAGAGCAGCCTTCCCCTGCTAGGCGACCTTCCTTCACCTTTGATGACCGTACCTCATCATTTATTTCATTCACCTGTAATCCCCAGATAATCTTACTTGATGGCCGTCCCCATCATAATCTCTTATATCCCCAGCATGTCGGCTATCCCCGTCATTGCTCTTTCCCCAGCAGTCGTCCTCTGCTCGACGGTCGTCCTCCGTCGCCCGCACTTTATATACATGCTTTATTGTCCTTTACAATCTATATCCCTTTTCTTCTTCATTCTGTGAGTGCAAATTTTGGACTATCTTTGGTATTCAACCACAAGTTATCTTGTTTGCCTGTTAAGTCGTTGCTTACATCCTGCACAGCTAACTCATGCTTGAATAGGGGCAGCTATAAACACCCCAAATTTTCCCTCACCCATTCAAACCATGGTTTGTGATCTTTTCATATGCATAAATTCAGTCATAGCATCTCATATTACATTTTTGATTCACTGCATTGTTTCTAAGTCATCTGCATCTAGGGTTTGTGATCTGAGCAATCTAAGAGCCACTTGAGCCACTCCAAAGGTCATCAATTACTTCAAAGAGGTCCATGTGTGTTCAAGCATCATATTATATCCTCTCAGAGTCAAAGAAGCCAAAGAATCACAAGAACTGAGAAAGGCATAGGAGCAGAGCCAGGTTTGACTGCACAGATGACCTAGAATTAGGGTTTTGGTTTCAAAGGCCATAACTCCAATTTTTTTGGTCATTCTTGTTTCTATTAGTCTCTATATGGTATAGGGATCATGCATATCAATTTTCATGGAGAAATTCAATGGGGAAGTCATCTGATCAAGAGTTGACTTTTTGAGCAAGTCAGTGCAAAATCAAGGCATCTGAGGCCCTCAATGACCCAACCAAAGGGTGTTCTTCATCATTTTGATTGTGTATGATCTTTATTTTATCATAGAAGATGTTATAAGTTCACAAATTTGAAGGATTTCAAGCCATTTGCAAAGTTGACTTTTTGGGAAAGTGACTTATAATGGAAAATTGCCATTTTGGGAAACTTTTTCAACCCTTGCTTTTTGATTCAAAAATGCTTCAAATGGGAAAACTTTGGTCATGGAAGTTGTATAATGGATCATTCCCTTTTCAAAAAGTACAAGAACTTGTCCTAATTCATTTTGGATCAAAAGTTATGGCTTGTCAAAGTTGGGAAAAATCACATAATTTCAAGTTTTGTACCAAAGAGGCATTTTGCAAAATGGTGTGATCAAGTGTTTTAAAGGCTTCAAATGTGCACAAACTCTTCACAACATGATCATGTGACTTCTAAAGATCAGAATGGGCCCAAGAATATTGCATTTTGATGCCTTGAATCTCATGAATTTCCAAAGTGGCCAAACTTTGGGAAATTTGCAAAACATCTCATAAACTTCATTCAACTTGCTGAATCATCTCAAAACTAATTCCATGGACCTCCTTAATCTCAGCTGAGCAAGGACAAGCCAATGAGCCAGCTACACCATTGCCCATACCTCAAGTACAACACTTTTGACTTTTTGGCAAAAACACCCATACCAATCCCACAGTGACACAACAACTCTCTGCCCAATCCAGACCTTACAAACACACTCCAAGGCTTCATTTTCATAACACACACAAGTCTGAAACCTCTCATAGGCCATAGTTAAAGAAACTCACCTCTTATGCATTTTTCTTCGAATCTGATCACACAAGCATCAAACATCAAAACAAATTTCACCAAATCACTCACCATGATCCTCTGATCATTTCCCAACCATTGTTTTAGCCTGAAACCTCCCACATCACAAATACGATTTTCACACTCCCTTGGCCTGAGCTTCTGCCAACTCTCTCTAGAGGCAATATAAACTCCAGCTAAGTGTCAAAAGCTTCAAAGGAGGATCATTGGAGTTTGTTTGAACCAAAGAAGCAGCCAGAAAGTCCCTGTTTCGAAAGCTCAATCTCAGGTAGCATGATGAACAAATTTTCCAGAACTTTAATTTCTTGTTAGAATGTTGTTCTATATGTTGCCTTGATCATGGGGATCTATTTATTTTTGAAAATGAGCCAGAAACAAGCATGTTATGAAGTTCTGAAAGTTTGCCCGTAAAAATGTTTTTGCTTGTTTCTTTTGATTCAGTGAAAATAAATGTTGTTTGATTTAGGGTTTATGCTTAGTGATGATCATAGGTTGATTCTGGAGATTTTTGTGAGGTTTTGATGCGTATTGAGAGAGATAGAGATTTTGGCTTGCCGGAGAAGATGACCGGAACACTGTTCCGGTCATCTGAAAGTGATTAGGGCACAGGATTATGGCTTAATCATAATTAGTGAGATTTGAATTTAGGCCGTCCATTCGCGCGCCAAGTCAATTCCCGCCCCCCTGACTTTGAATCAGGGCCCTCAGATCAGTTGACTTTCCCTTTTTTCATTTAAAATTCATTTTATTTTCATTTGTTTTGATTTATTTTGCACGAATTAATTAAAATAGCAAAAAATGTTTAAAAATTATGAAAATTTTTGTCAAGGTTTTCATTATTTTTCAGAACACAAAAATATTTTTATTTTTATTTTTTGCATTAAAAATTATTTTTTAAATCATTTAAAAGATTATTTTTAATTAATTAATGAGAATTAATTAATTAAAAATACTTTTAGGTATTTAAAAATCACAAAAAAAATTCATGTAACATTTAAAAACATTTAGAAACATTTTCCAACTCTCAAACCAAATTTCTTTTTTGATCTTGATGCCTTTTGATAGTTTTCTTTGGAATTAATTTCATTTCAAGGCAATATTTTGTTTCAAACTTCAAAAATTCATTTCTGTCTAACCATTGAGAGTTGGACAATGATTCTTTTTTCATTGCATCTTGCATAACATGTAGTTTATAGGATAAAATTGGCATGAATTGATCTTGCATTTTCAATTTGTTTTGCATTTTTCTTGACAAGGTACCTTAAAACCCTAGCAATCTTAGGAAATTCATAACTCTCACTAGGTTAAGAGTTGGATCCCCTCCTTTGGGCAGTGAGTTTGTATAGGTTTAGGGTTCCTTTGATTGCATTTTCAAATTTTTATCATGTCATTTGCTTCTGGTTTTGGATTTTTCTTTGTGTGTTGATCATTAACCCTAATTTATGTCTCCTTTTGCATCCATCTTCCATTTGCTTGCATACCATGACTTGCCATGACATTTTGTGCATCCATTTGATTCATAAGACATCTTAGGACATATTAGAATCATGTATGATCATTGCATCTTTCATTTTCCATGTTGTATGTCATTTACATTTCATAACTTTTCATGTATGTTCATGGTTCTAAACTTGCTTCTCTTGCATCCATATGTTTGTATGATCATCCTCATGCCTTGTTTCATGTTTGCATCATCTCTTAGCATCATTAACATCATACTTATGCTTCTGGTTTTGGTTTGCATCATGACATTGCATCTCATTTTGCATTGCATTTCATTTCTTTTGCTAACTTTTCAGGTGGTAAGTTGTATTGAGAAGTGAATTTGCCTTCACTTCTCACAATCTCTTTTCATCTCTCTTATGCATCATTGCTGCATTTTGTCTTGTGCTTTGGATTGGGCTTGCTCATTCTTGTCCCTCTTACCTTCTTTCTTCAAGCAACTTGACTTCTTGAATGAAGCAAGTTGTTTTGCTTCTCTTTGCTTCTGGCTCCTCTCATCTGCTTCTCTCCTTGGTGGTTCTTTGAAGATTCTTTCCTTGTAAACCTCATAAACCCTAGGAACAACCAACCATGACAATAATTAGGGTTTGATTAGCCCCCCATTAGTTTTACCTTTGTGTCATCATTGAGTCTTCTCTTCTCATCTCATAATCAAGGACTAAACCCTAAAGGTTTTAAGGCTTTGTGATTAAGCTTATGCCTGCATCCTTCTATTAGGATGGAGTGTATAACTTTAATCCTAAGTGTTAAACCCTTAATGTGTTTAAATCCTTTAATCAATTCACTTAATAATCATCAAGACATCAAGCTTGTAACTTGGGCCTTGCATTAGGGTTCTAATTCTTCCTTAATTGGTTAAGAAGGACTAACCCTAGTGTTAATGGACAAGTCCCCCTCAAGTTGTCTTACAAACCATAAAACTCACTTCTTCATCTTATCATTAACTAAAATCCATCTAATAAAGGCCTTGTTTTGTCATGAGGTTAATCCCTAATCATGGATTAAGTTGAGGAGTTTTCCTCAGCTTAAACATTCTCATATATTATCCTTCTATTAGGATGGTGTAATGAGTCTGTTTAATCCCTGATTATGGCTTAAACTCATTACTTAACACTAAACAGAAACTCCAAAAACATTTAAATAATCACAAGTAGGTTAATTATCTTAATCCGACACCATGGTGATTAAGTGTGAGATGCTGACTTCACACTTAAGGTATTCTCATTACCCCTAATCAGAGGGAGGATGTGATGAGTTTACTAACCTATGGTTTAGGCTTAGGCTCATTTTCTTATAACAAACTTCAAGAAGCAATAAAAGACTGAAAATACAAAAACAAACAATAATCGTCTCCTTCGGGATTCTTTTCTCATCTCATTCATTCACAAACGAGAACTTGCTTCTTCCGTCTAATGCAAGACAGTTTGCACCTGAGCCAGACAAGTCATACACTTGAGCATAGATAAGCAAGCAGTTCACAAGTCAACTTATCTTTCAGTCTCTTTGGGTCGAACTACGGTGTTCTGACTTCCTCATTGCACGAGAGGATACGTAGGCATACCTTAACAGTTATCGAACAAAAGTCTCTGTATATTCACCCTCCTTCCAGTATTATTCCTTTAGCCTCACGATCTTGAGCATTTCACTCTTCTTACACTAACACTTCACATATCTCACTTCACATTTCTTTTACACTGACACTTGCATTCTTTCCAGTTTTGATACACATATTGCACTGACACTACCCCTTTAAAACACAAATCTTTTAAGCGTGGATCCCGTCGAGTACGGCGGACAACCTGGGTGCTAATACCTTCCCAGGTTGTAACCAACCCCCTTTCTCAGTTTCTCTGGTTCGCGACCGTCTTATCCATCTTTTCCTAGGTCTATGCAGCATTACCTTTCCTCCGGGATAAAAATGCCTAGCTGGCGACTCTATTCTTTTCTTCTGAGTTCACCCTTGTGTGTTCTCTTCCTCTTTCGCCGACCGTTCGCGTCTGTACCCCTTCTGACCTTGGGTGTCATTTTGGTGGGAGCGACATTGGGGATGAAGTATATGATCTTCGTCTGGATGAAATAGCAGAAAAGTTGAGATCTATGGAGTCCCAAAACTCCTTGGGATTTGATGTTATGGACATGAGTCTAGTTGAGGGAGTCAGAATTCCTCACAAATTCAAACCTCCTTGCTTTGAAAGATATAATGGAACCTCTTGTCCTCGTACCCATCTTCAATCCTTTCTGGGAAGATTAAAGGCTTATACTATGGACGAAAAGTTGTGGATGTTCTACTTCGAGGATAATCTGATTGGGGCATCCCGTGAATGGTACTCTCACCTGACCAGAGCAACAATCAGAAATTGGAAGGATTTGGCCAAAGCCTTCATACGCCAGTATCAATATAACTTGGACATGGCTCCCAACAGAACTCTCTTAATGGGTATGTCACAGTC
Organism: Lathyrus aphaca; assembly: GCA_963966055.1. Lineage (NCBI taxonomy): Eukaryota > Viridiplantae > Streptophyta > Magnoliopsida > Fabales > Fabaceae > Lathyrus > Lathyrus aphaca. The sequence goes on along the minus strand of OZ014525.1, from coordinate 453,800,247 downwards.
TTCAAGAGAAAGCTTCAGGGAGTATGCCCAAAGGTGGAGACAGTTAGCTGTTGTTGTTCAACCTCCAATGTCAGAAAGAGAAATGGCCGATATGTTCATGAACACCCTACAGGGGACATACATTTATAGGCTTGCTGCTTTCTCTTCAACTAGCTTTGCTGATGTGGTCATAGCAGGAGAGAGAATTGAAAGTTTGTTAAAGATGGGCAAGATTTCTGATAATGGCGCCAGCTCCAGCAGCACAAGGAAACCTTTTGCAGGGCCTCGCAGGTCGGGTGAAACCAATTCAATACACATAGGCAGAGGTAGGCCCCAGTACATGCCGAGATCAGTAGCCGCTGTCACTATTCCCACTCCATCACCTCAACAACAATACACTCCACAACCACAACATTTCCCTCAGCAACAACAATTTCCTCAACAAAGATCATACAATAACAACAACCAACAACAACGTCCTTTCCAGCAAAGACCATCTCAAATCAACAGGGTAATCGATCCCATCCCGATGCCCTATGCCACTTTTTTACCACAACGTTTGAAACTCAATCTTGTTGAATCGAGGACTCTGACTCCACCAGATCCTCAGAACCTTCCAAGGAATTACGACATCAACACCAGATGTGCCTTCCATTCCAATGCACCTGGCCATACAATAGAAAAGTGCAGAGCCTTGCACATGAAGGTCCAGGATTTAGTTGATTCCAAGGCTTTAAATTTTGCACCTCCTCCTAATGTCACAAAGAATCCTATGCCTAGCCATGGTGGGCCCATGATAAATGCAATTGAGGAGGATCAGCCAGTGAACCTAATTGAAGATACTGCAAGTATTCAAACACCTCTGGCCGAGGTTAAAGCTCAACTTTTAAAGTGCCAGGTGTTCCCAGGTTGTGAGGCCTGCTGTGAATCTTGCAAAATTTCCGCCAATGGTTGTGCAAGTTTAAAAAGTGGCATCAATGATCTTATCAGAGAAGGTATTCTGCAAATCACGTCAATGGTTTCAACTTCTACAACATCAATAACTTTTCCTCCTACAACACCAACAAGCACCCCTCTTACAATTTCAAAAACAATTGTTCCGACAGACTCTTATACAAAGTCAACAATCATCTCTTCTGCTACTTCAATGGACATTAGTTCAATCGCATCCACCTCTACAACAACAACAACCATCAAGGATGACATCTCCACAGTCACCATATATTATGACCCGACAATGGTCCCCGATTCCAACAATTTTCAGCAACAATCTCAACAACAACCCAGCTTCAGTCTTTCACCACCACCATCAGTCAGAAATCCTATTACCATCTATTACAATCCACAGACAATAACAGTTCCTACTTCCGCCGCAGTTAGTCCTGTCACCATCACGGTACCTGGACCCATTCCGTATGAAAAAGATAATGTTATGCCATGGCACTATGGTTCAGACCTCTACTGCAACGGGAAGAGAGTCACTCTTGACTCTTCAACTTATACACCACAGATCAATAATGTCGGGGGAGGTAGAGGCTTCACTCGAAGCGGACGTCTCTTCGCGTCACAGGTTCCAAGAGTTAATGCTGAGGCAGAGGCTGCTGCCAAGGCTAAAGGCAAGAATGTGGTGCCTAAAGAACCAGTTGCAAGAGAAGCTCAGAAGACGTCCTTTGATCAGGATGTGGATGAGTTTATGAGGATAATCAAGAGAAGCAATTATAAGGTTGTGGATCAGCTCCACCAGACTCCTTCCAAGATCTCCATTCTATCACTGCTATTGTGTTTCGAAGCTCATCGAGATGCATTACTTAAAGTCCTGCACGCAGCCTACGTGCCTGAGGAGATCACGGTTAATCAGCTAGAGACGGTGGTTTCTAATGTTAATACTAGTCATGGACTAGGCTTCACCAATGTTGATTTGACTACAGAGGGTCGTCATCATAATAAATCTTTACACACCACTCTTGAGTGTAAAGGGGTTATGCTTTCACATGTTCTAGTTGACATTGGGTCCTCACTCAATGTCTTGCCAAAGAAAGCCCTTGTTAAGCTCGAGTATGATGGTATAGCTCTCCGACCAAGCAATCTGGTGGTCAGAGCTTTTGATGATTCCAAGAGGTCTGTTCTTGGAGAAGTGGAGCTGCCTGTGATAATTGGCCCACAGGTCTTTCAAACTACTTTCTACGTGATGGACATTCATCCGGCCTACAGCTGTTTGTTGGGTCGACCTTGGATTCACGCTGCTGGCGCAGTTACGTCGACCCTTCACCAGAAATTAAAATACGAGTGGGAAGGGCAAATTATCACAATCTGTGGAGAGGAGGACATTTTTGTTAGCCATCTGGCTACCTACAAATTAATTGAGATGGATGGTGAGATCCACGGGACCATGAGCCAAGGTTTCGAAGCACTAAATGTCAACGAGGCGACAACTAAAGTATTTCCTGCATCCCAAGAGGATATGATGGGTACTTCAATTTTCTCCTACCAACAAGCTCGGAAGGTTATTGAAGATGGAAACGCCCAAGGCTAGGGCAAGCTGCTACCTATGGAGAAGAAAGAAGACAGATTCGGTTTGGGTTACAAACCATCTCGACAAGATCAAGCAGAGGCTGCTAAAGAGCCCAAGTTCGTAAGTGGGGGAATGCTGACCCCAGATGCTGTCAATAATGTGGAAGATGAGGCTGAAAGCAACCTCAACTTGGAAAGCTGGATTCGTCCAAGAGTCATGGGCCAACAAGTCCTTAACTGGTCTTCCCAGGAAATTATAAGATTTACTCCTGCAGAGTAATTATTATTTCCTGCTTAAGCATGCATCAAGTCCTGCATCTTGCCCAAGGTGCCAGGACTCATTTTGTAATAGGGCCATATTTGTATTTTGTGCAAATGGAATATCAATGAACAATGGACATCTTTTTGCAAACGATTTTCTTTTTTCGCTCACTGTCTTTTCACTTTTGTTATTTTCGCATAAAACAATAAATGACAATGTTTTCAAAATAATAACTTCATTCAAACTTTTTCTAAACAAGATTAAAATCAATCACTAAAATAGACAAATCTCAACCCTTGCAGAGATAATCCTCCAGATTGCACCGACAACATCACTGCTATGACCTTGTATGACTTCGACAATCCAATTAATCAAGCAGATGAAGGGGTTGATGAAGACTACGATTTTCCTGAAGAGTTGGCCAGGATGTTGAGGCAAGAGGAAAAAGTGATTGCTCCTTATCAGGAAGAGGTCGAGACCATCAATCTTGGTACTGAAGAAGATGTGAAAGAGGTGAAGGTTGGGGCCAGTCTGCAAGCTCCAGTGAAAGAACAACTTATCAGTATGCTTCGAGAATATGTCGACGTCTTTGCTTGGTCCTATCAAGACATGCCAGGTCTAGATACATATATTGTCATGCACATGCTACCATTAAAAGAAGATTTCCCGCCAGTTAAACAGAAGTTGTGCCGCACTCGCCCAGATATGGCCATGAAAAATAAGGAAGAAGCACAAAAACAGTGGGACGCCAGTTTTCTTGCTGTAACTAGTTACCCACCGTGGGTTGCTAACATTGTACCCGTACCTAAGAAAGATGGCAATGTGTGTATGTATGTGGATTACCGGGACCTGAACAGAGCTAGCCCGAAGGATGACTTCCCATTACCTCACATTAACTTATTGGTGGATAACACAGCTCAGTTCTCAGTATTTTCTTTCATGGACGGATTTTCTGGATACAATCAGATCAAGATGTCACCCGAAGACATGGAGAAAACAACTTTCATCACACCTTGGGGAATATTTTGTTACAAGGTAATGCCGTTTGGACTGGAGAACACCGGTGCAACATATCAACGGGCTATGGTAACACTATTCCATGATATGATCCACAAAGAAATCGAATGCTATGTGGATGATATGATTGCCAAGTCCCTTACTGAAGAAGACCATCTGGTGAATCTGCTGAAATTGTTCAAATGCCTGAGGAAGTATCAACTGAAGTTGAACCCCAAGAAATGCACATTCGGGATACGTTCCGATAAGCTGCTGGGTTTTATTGTAAGTGAAAAGGGAATTGAGGTTGATCCCGACAAAGTCAAAGCTATTCAGAAAATGCCTACACCTAAGACTGAGAAAGAAGTTTGAGGGTTCTTAGGTAGATTAAACTACATATCAAGGTTCATATCTCATCTCACTGCAACCTGTGAACCCTTGTTCAAGTTGTTAAGAAAAGAACAAATAGTCAGGTAGAACGATGATTGTCAGAGAGCTTTTAACAAGATCAAGGAATATCTGCAAGAACCTCCAATTCTCATGCCTCCAATTGAAGGAAGACCTCTAATCATGTACCTGACAATTTTAGAAGGGTCAATGGGGTGTGTGTTGGGCTAGCATGACGAGTCTGGTCGAAAAGAGTATGCAATATACTACCTAAGAAAAAATTTTACCGACTGTGAACAACGTTATTCACTGCTCGAGAAAACTTGTTGTGTTTTAGCGTGGGCTGCTCGCCGACTAAGACAGTATATGTTGACTCACACTACCTTATTAATCTCAAAGATGGACCCAGTTAAGTACATATTTGAGAAGCCAGCACTTACCGGAAGGGTTACAAGATGGCAAATGATTCTAATAGAGTATGACATTCAGTACACTTCTCAAAAAGCCATCAAGGGCAGTGTATTGTCTGATTATCTGGCCGAACATCCCATTGATGATTACCAGGCTATGAGATTTGACTTCCCTGATGAAGACATCATGTACTTAAAGGCCAAAGATTGCGAAGAGCCTATTCACACTGAAGGGCCTGACCCAGAAGAAGCATGGACTATGATGTTTGACGGGGCAGTTAATTGTAATGGTCGCGGAGTTGGTGCAGTACTTATTATACCTAAAGGAGTTCATATGCCTTTCTCGGCAAAACTTACCTTTGCCTGCACTAAAAACGAAGCAGAATACGAAGCCTGTATCATGGGTCTTGAGGAAGCCATAGACCTCTGGATCAAAACCTTGAATGTATTCGGAGATTCAGCTTTGGTAATCAACCAGACCAACGGCAAATGGTACACTCATCAGGATCATCTGATTCTCTACCGCGACTATACGAGGAGATTGTTGACCTTCTTCACAACAGTTAAGCTTGAATATGCCCCTCGAGATGAGAATCAGTTTGCTGACGCTTTGGCCACCATTTCGTCCATGATCAAAGTACAAGCTGCCAATTATGTGCCTCAGATTTTGGTATCCAGATTGGACCGACCGGCATATGTTTTCTCTGTGGACACTGTCGCTAATAACAAGCCTTGGTACCATGACATCAAATGCTTCTTGGAGAATCAGACATACCCATCTGGGGCATCGTCAAATGATAAGAAGACATTAAGAAGGTTGGCCGACAATTTCTTCCTCAATACTGATGGTTCATTATACAAGCGAAACTTTGACATGGTCCTGCTCAAATGTGTTGACAAGAAGGAAGCAGACCTACTGATGCACGAAGTACATGAAGGTTCTTTCGGTACCCATGTCGGAGGACATGCAATGGAAAAGAAGTTATTAAGATCGGGTTACTACTGGATCACAATGGATGCAGACTGTTGTGCATATGCCAGAAAATGCCACAAATGCCAGATCTACACAAATAAGTGCATGTGCCTCCGAATCCTTTGAACGTAATGTCTTCACCTTGGCCCTTCGCCATGTGGGGCATTGACGTGATTGGAAAGATTGAACCAACTGCTTTAAATGGTCACAGATTCATCCTGGTAGCCATTGGTTACTTCACCAAATGGGTTAAAGCCGCTTTGTATGCAAACGTCACAAGACAAGTGGTAGCTAGATTTCTGAAAAGGGATATCATCTGTCGATATGGAGTTCCCGAGCGAATCATTACTGATAATGGTTCTAATTTAAACAACAAGATGATGGCAGAACTTTGCCGGGACTTCAAGATTCAACATCACAACTCTTCTCCTTACAGGCCAAAGATGAATGGCGTTGTTGAGACCGCTAATAAGAACATCAAGAAGATTGTGCAAAAGATGGTAGTCAACTACAAAGACTGGCATGAAATGCTACCATTTGCCTTGCATGGGTACTGAACCTCAATCAGAATGTCTACTGGGGCAACACCTTATCAGCTTGTGTATGGTATGGAAGCTGTCCTACCTGTTGAAGATGAGTTACCGTCCTTACGGGTAATGATGGACGTGAAATTGGATGAAGCAGAATGGGTCCGGTCTCGGTACAATCAACTGAATCTAATTGAAGAGAAAAGATTAACAGCCATCTGCCATGGGCAGCTATATCAGAAGCGAATGAAGAAAACCTTCGATCAGAAAGTCAGACCTCGGGAATACCAAGTGGGAGAGCTTGTTCTGAAAAGAATCCTTCCTCATCATACAGATCACAGGGGGAAGTGGACACCAAACTATGAAGGTCCCTACGTAATAACCAAATTCTTCTTGGGTGGAGCACTGATGCTCGCAACCATGGATGGTGAAGGCTTCCCGTCTCCTGTAAATTCAGATGCAGTTAAAAAATACTTCGCATAAAAAGACCCGCTGGACATAAAAACAGAATGTAAGTCCAGGCAAAAATAGGGCATCCCGGCGATTCAAAAACAGAATAAAAGACTCGGGCAAAAATAAGGGAAAAAAATGTACACCCGCTGAGTTGAAAAGCCACATCGGACAGCTCAGGCAAAAATGGGTATCCCGGTGGATTGAAAACTCGAAAGGGCGATCCACGCAAAATCAGGGAATAAGCGAACAACTACATTCTAAATTCGTCTGTATCGCTCACAACATGGCAAGCTTCGAAAGGATAAAGCGTCGGTCAGAATCAACCTTCTTCGGAAAGCAAGATAAGAAGAATGTCAAGGTCATACATGTCATAACAAAGGAAGCTCATTGGAGCGTCATCTTCAACATTGCCAACACTTTTTATTTTCTCAATTTACAACAATCTCCTCCTTTCAGGGGATTCGCTTCTTTGACTGTACTTGCCTAATCAGGGCACACAAATCAATAAAATCAGAATATTCAGTCACACTTTGTTTTTTACCCTTTGTTTTGTTTGCAAAATATCCAGAGTTCGTAATACAACATTTGCATGAAACTTATAGGCCATTTTTAACAAAATGCTAGCAGGAAATATGAATTCTTAAGCAAATCTAATTCCTATGACGGAATCCGGCTAAGGATACCTCGGGACACTTGTGCGTTTTCCTTTGTCTTAACAGGTTACAAGTACTCAAGGCATACAATCTTTCGCAACATGGGGCATATCAAGCATTAAATCCCCAACATACTACTTCCCAGAAGTTATCTCCTCCCCAAGCGGAACCTCCCGAGCAATGTCTGACAACTCTTTCACAGCAAAGTGGTCAAAGAACTTTCTTTTCCCCATCGGAAGTGCTAGAATTGGCTCATCCTCAGCAGAATTGGTGGAATTGATTCCCCACATAGTTGCCTCCCTAGTAGAGCAATGCCTAAAACATGTCTCCAGCAGAGTTGCTAAAGCTTCCTCATCCCCATTAGGATTTCTCCCTCCGGACGGATCAATCAATGATCTCTTTCCCCAGCCGAGTTCTCTCTCCAAATAGATCAGCCAGAGATCATTATACCCGCAGGATCCGAATCTCGGATCGAGTTTCTCATTTGCATAATCATAGCATTCACATCATATTCACCAAAATAAGCGTATCATTCCGTCTGGTACGGAGTATTGCGACAAAAATAAAACATTTACATGATCATAAGCCAGGTTCGAGCCAGTCACTTGCAAATACCATCATCACTTCATCAACAATATACAAAACTCATATCCCCTGCAGATAAAAGCCAAAGCACCCCCTTTGCACTCTCAAATACAGATACCTGTTTATTTATACATGCTATTTTCGATACTCGTCTGTATCATCTTTACCCAGTAAGGTCGTTAGAATACCTTCTGCATTCTCAATACAAATATTTGTTCATACTTATTTAACACTCGCCCATGTCATACTTCCCCAGCAAGTCAAACACCCGTCCGTGTCCCTTCCCCAATCTTTCGACACTTGTTCGTGTCTTGCACATACTTCACCAGCAGATCAACACTTGTACATACTTATACAATCCTCTGATACTCGTCCGTATCTTATATATATCACCTCCCCGGCAGATTCAACACTCGTCCGTGTTCCTTGCTTAACCGATTGATACTCGTCCGTATCATCATCCTTAAACACGTGTCAGCGTATTTGTTTCTATCGATACCCGTTCGTATCGTGGTCCTAAGGATGCTCGTCCTTATCTTTAATCTATACACACCGCCAAAACACTTATATCATTTATTTTAAGAGCGTAAGCACTCGTCCGTGTTTACCATTCCCCAGTAAGTCGCCAACAAAACAACTTTCTTCTATCCGACATTCGTCCTATGTCGTGATACTTAAGAGCAGCCATACCCTGCCAGGTGATCGTCCTTCACCTTTGGATGACCGTCTCTCATCCTTTCCCCAGTGGAATCCCCATTGTTGGAACCTTCTATCCAACATTCGTCCTATGTCGTGATAAAGAGCAGCCGTCCCCTGCTAGGTGATCGTCCTTCACCTTATGATGACCGTCCCTCATCATTTATCAGATGGCCGTCCCCATCGTTGATCTTTGTTATCCAGCATTCGTCCTATGTCGAGATAATTCCCCAAGAGCAGCCTTCCCCTGCTAGGTGATCGTCCTTCACCTCTTGATGATCGTCCTTCATCATGCTTACCCGATGGCCGTCCCCATCATTGATCTTTTCTATCCGTAATTCATCCTATGTTGTGATGTTTTCAGCAGCCGTCCCCTGCTAGGTGATCGTCCTTCACCTTTTGATGACCGTCCCTCATCATTATTTCATTTATTCTTTTACCCGATGGCCGTCCCCGTCGCAGTTTAGTTACTTTCTAGCCTAATGGTCGTCCCCATCATTGCTTTTCTCACTTCTTCAAATCCCCAGAGAGTTTTATTTTCTTTACCCGATGGCCATCCCCGTCATGGGCTTTTCTCTTTTGATGATCGTCCTTCATCACTTTACCCGATGGCCGTCCCCGTCGTGGTTCCTTTATTTCCCAGCATGATGGTCGTCCCCATAATTGCTTTGCTTATCGTTTACCCCCAGCAGTCGTCCTCTGCTCGATGGTCGTCCTCTATCGCTTTCATTTGATACTCATACTATACTATCTGTTACAATTTATATCCCTTTTCTTCTTCTCCCCAGCGAGTGCAAATTTCAGACTGTCTTTGGTATTCAACCACAAGTTATCTTGTTTGTCTGTGAAGCCAGGCACTTACATCTTGCACAACTAACTCATGCTTAAATAGGGGCAGCTGTAAACACCCCAAATTTTCCTCACTTTTTCTCATACCATGGCTTGTGATCTTTCATTTTTGCATTAGCATAAGCATACCATCTCATATTGCACTGCACAGCTTCATTTCATCTGCATCTAGGGTTTGAGATCTGAGCAATCCAAGAAGTGATCTGAGCCATACCAATGGTCTTGAAGCATGCCAAGAGGACCCATGAGTGTTCCATGATCATCTTACATTTCCAAGAAGTCTTTGAAGTCACAAAATGTCAAAATATTGCACAGAGGTCCAGGCAGAGCTAGGGTTTTCCTACACAGATGACCAAAATTAGGGTTTTGGTTTCAGAGGCCTTAATCCCAATTTTTTTGGTCATTCTTGTTTCTAATGGTCTTAATATGTTATAAGGATAATGGGTACCAAATTTTATGAAGCAATTCACTGTGGAAGTCATCTGATCATTTGGTAACTTCTTGAGCAAGTAAAGTCAAAATCAGGGCATCTGAGGCCCCCAACAAGGGTACCAAAGGGTCATCATCATAATTTTGAGTCTCTATGATATTTACTTGATCTTAGAAGTGGTTTTAAGTTCACAAAGTTGAAGAATTTTGAGCCAAATGCAAACTTGCTATTTTTGGAAATGACTTGTAATGGAAACTTTCCATTTTGGGAAAGATTTTCAACCTATTCTTTCATGACCAAAAATGCTTCAAATGAAAAATTCTTGGGCATGAAAGTTGTAGATTATGTTTTCCCATTTTCAAAAAGTACAAGAACGTGTCTTGATTCATCCTAGAACTCAAGATATGGCCTTTCAAAGTTGGAAAAAATCCTATAATTTTCAAGTTCATGCCAAAGAGGGATTTTTGCAAAATCAAGTTTCAAGCCATTTCATGACCTCTAATCAACTTCTAAACATCATACCAACATAATGCAACACATTTTGATCAAGATTGCACCAAAAATCACAAGTTTCTATGCCTTGCACTTCAAGAAACTCCAAAGAGGGAAAATTGCATAAACCATGAGAACTCTTGATCAAGGCCATCCAGCTGCATTCTATTGATCCAAAGGCTCACCATGAACCATACTGAAGCAATCTAGCCACAAAAATCACCTCTGCACAAGCCCATACCTCAAGTACATATATGTTGACATTTTTGCATTTCAAGCCATACCAATCCCACAGTGGCACAACAACTCTTCTGGCCAATAACAATTGTTTATTCAAGCACTAAGCACTATAAATGGACACCCTTCATGGCCTGAAAGAACACACAACTTCAGAATCAAGAATTTTCTCCCAAACTTTAGCTCTTCGAATCTCTCAATCTAGCCACTCAAATCCAAAACTTCTTTCACCAATCAACTCCATATAACCTCAGGAACAATTCCCACCCATCACCATAACCTGAAACAAGCCCAAACATAAACACGATTTCTGCAAACTCAGAACTGAAACACACAAACCAGCCACTCTAAGCTTCATTCAAGTTTGCCAATAGCATCAGGAGGTCAAAGGGGACTAGATTGCACAAAAGGAGGGCCCAGAAAACTCCATTTCAAAGAACTTCATCTCAGGTAACCTTCAAGAACATTTTTTCCAAAAACATGTTTTTATGTTATAAAATGATTCTACATGCTTCCCTGATCATGCTGATATGTTTAGAATTGAAAATAGGCTAGAAATCAGTATTTTATGATGATCTGAAAGTTTGACCTAGAAATTTGTTTGCTTCGATTCAGCCTTGTTATGCATGATAAATGAATTCTGTTTGTGGATTCATATTTTATGATGTTAGAGGAGTAATTCCGGGCAAGAAATTAGGAGTTTAGAAGCTTGTATAGGTTTCTGGGATTTTGGTTCGCCGGAGAAGATGACCGGAGGTTAGCTACGGTCACCTGAAAATAATTAGGGTTAAATTGTGTTTAATTCCCTAGATTCATTCCTGGCCCTTGGATCATGATTAGGGTTAGTGCGTGGATGGCTTAGATTAGCTCACTTAATATTAATTCTGATTAATTAAATTAATTATAATTAATTAGTCAGTTTAAATGAGAACCATTGGATCACGCGCGAAATGTAACTTTAAACCTCAGCCTTAGATCTGGCCTACCTCAAGTCAATCAGACTTCCCATATGGACCCTTGATCTCTCCCCTACGCAATCTGGACCACCCATCTGGATTACTTTTCATTTTCTTTTTATTTATTTCATTTTATTTTCTATTATTTATTTAAAATAGCAAAAATCATTTAAAAATTCTGAAATTTTTTATCAACCCTTAAATTAATTTTCAGAACCCAAAAATATTATTTTTATTTTTTCCATTAAAAATGCATTTTTAAATAATTTAATGGTATATTTTAATTAATTAAGTCCATTTAATTAATTAAAAATACTTTAAAGTATTTAAAAATCACCAAAAAATTCAGAGAGATTTCTTAAACATTTAGGAACATTTGCAAACTCATCTAATAAATTTCTTTTTGGTTTTGATCAAACTTTGCCAATTTTCTTTGAATTAGGGTTTATAAATTTCTTATTTTTTAACCCTAACTTCAAAAATTCATAACTTTCAAACCAAGACGAGTTTGCATTTGATTATTTTTGAAATCTTTCACATTTGACCTCTAGTTTCTAAAAATATTTTTGTCACATTTTTATCTTGCATTTTCAAATTAATGTGCATTTTCCCTTTAAGAAATATCCAAAACCCTAGTCAATCTTAGGATAACCATAACTTGAACTTGGTAAACCTTTAGACCCCCCCTTTGGATGGTGATTTCATGAGTGCTTAGGGTTCCCTTGGATGCAAATTTCAATTTTTTATCACTTGGTTTGCCTATGCTTTTGAATTTGTACATGTCTTGAGTTCAAACTAACCATTTCAGGTGCATTTGGTAAGTTAATCAGGATGTGGATGTGCATCCACATCCAACCTCTCTTTCTCTCTTTATTTTTATGCACTTTGTTTGTGTTTGAAATGAATCTCATTCACTTATGTTATCTCTTGTTCTTAGGTTACTTAACTTCTTCAGGAAGTAAGTAACTTATTCTTCTTCTTCCTTCCCTTTTCATCTACTTCTTCCATTGGTGGCCTTGAAGATCCTTTCTCTTAAGCCTAACAAACCATAGGATATCCAAGTATGATAACTTTTAGGGTTTTATATAGTCCCCCTTAGTCTTTTACCTTTGAGTCTCCTTGAGTCTCTCTTCTCATCTCAATACTTAGAGACTAAACTCTTAAAGCTTTAGGACTTTGAATTAGGGTTATGTCTGCATCCTTCTCTTAGGATGGAGTGTATAACTTTAATCCTAAGTGTTAAACCTTTAATTTGTTTACACCTCTTAATTAAATCACATTAATAATAACCAAGACTTTATCTTGTAACTTGGGCCTTACATTAGGGTTCTATCTTTTCCTTATGGTTAAGAGGGACTAACCCTAGTGTTTAATGGACAAGTCCCCCTCAAGCTGTCTTACAAACTTAAACTCTACTTCTTAGTCTCATCCCTTAATTAAAATCCACTTAATAAAGGCTTGTTATATAATGAATTTAATCCCTAACCATGGATTAAGTTGAGGTATCTTCCTCATCTTAAGTGTTCTCATCTATTATCCTTCTATTAGGATGGTGTAATGAGTTCACTAATCTGTGATTAGAGATTGAACTCATTACTCAACACTAAACAAAAAAAACCAAAAACATCTAATTAATCATAAGTAGGTTAATTATCTTAATCCTACATCATCATGGTAATTAAGTTGAGATGCTTATCTCATACTTAAGTAGGCTCATTATCCCTTATCAGGGAGGATATAATGAGTTTATAACCCTTGATTTAGGCTTAAGCTCATTAACTTATGTAAAACACCAAAAACAATAACAAGACTTAAAACACAAAAACAAACAATAATCGTCTCCTCCGGGATTCTTTTCTCATCACTCTCATTCACAAACGAGAACTTGCTTCTTCCGTCTAATGCAAGACAGTTAGCACTCGAGCCAGACGAGTCATACACTTGAGCATAGGCAAGCAAGTAGTTCACAGTAAATTTATTTTCAGTCTCTTTGAGTCAAACTATGGTGTTCTGACTTCCTCATTGCACACGAGGATACGTAGGCATAACTTAACGGTTATCGAACAAAAGTCTCTTTGTCATCCCCCTCTTTCAGCATTCTTTTCTAAGCCTCAGTTCCTGAGCAATTCACCTTTTGGCACTGACACCTGTACTTTCTTTCCTTAGCTTTTGCACACAGATAGCACATACACCTACCCCTTTTAAACACAATCTTGTAAGCGTGGATCCCGTCGAGTACGACAGACAATCTGGGTGCTAATACCTTCCCAGGTTGTAACCAACCCCCTTTCTCAGTTTCTCTGGTTCACAACCGTCTTATCCATCTCTTTCCAGGTTTATGCAGCATTACCTTTCCTTCGGGATAAAAATGCCTAGCTGGCGACTCTATTCAATTCAACCTCATCATTTTCCCTTTCGCCGACCGTTCACGTCTGCACCTTGGGACCTTAGTGTCTTTTCAGGGGAGCGACACCTGCCAAACTGAGGTTTCCCTTGTCTTTAACTTGCTTGAGAGATTCGACACTCTCACTGATGAACTGATAGAGGTTGGCCAAAATCATTTCACTAAGATGCAAGTTCATGCCATCATGAAGTTGATTGGCTAGGGGAATTTACTTCTTGACCACTTGAAGGGACCTCGTGCAAAACACAAATCTCGACAGCCAAAGGGTGAGGAAAGCTATATGTTCTACATCTGATACCTCAGCAGAGTCTTTGATATGGTAACGAGAAATAAAATGGGAGTATGAGGTGAAGCTAGTCTCAAAACCTATAGTATTTTCGTCCAGTACAGTTGGATCGAAAACTGCCCCTAGTGGACTTATGCCTACTATAGCAGCTAAGTCAAAGAGAGTAGGGGTCATCATCCCACAGGGAAAGTGGAAGGTGTTGTAGGTGTTATCCCAAAAGTAGAGGGAAGCAAGGATCATGTTGGAGCAATAGTTAGGGCCTTCTCTCGACAATTGGATCAAGTCATAGATACCAACTTTCTTCCAGATCTTACCCTTGACTTTTTCGACCTTGTCTACCCAATTTACATATTCAGAAGGGTCTTTCGACCAGGGACAGCTTCTAAAAATCCTAGGCTGATTCAGATAGGTCAAATTTAAGGCAGCCATTTCAGGGTTTTGTCAGCAGGTTCTATTGATTTATCACTAGGCTTGGGTGTTTTTTCTGCACCTACGAGCTTTGTACGATAATAAGGGGAAAAAACTCTTTAAGACGAGTTTGGTCAGTGTTAGGGTTAGGAAGAGGGCCTAACATAGCGTGGCACTTGCCAGATATTGAAAGAGGAATGCGTACCTGAGAGTAGTAGATACTGGCTTTCTCTCTCTCATTTGGGGGTTCTGGGATGTATTGTTGGTTGCCCATAATCTTTGGTCCAAGAATCTTGTGTGCGCAAGGGAGAGCTGATGTGTTCTTGTCTTGTTGTTTGCTTGAAGTTGCCATTGTTGGTGATGAAGAAGTTTGAATAAGAAGAAGCAGATCCTGGGTATGTGAGAAGAAAGAGAGTTGAAAGGTGTAAGTTATGGAAGCAAAAGTTTTTCAGAAGAAAGAAGAAGTATTTATATTAGAAGTTGGGGAGAAAACGTTTGAGTTTTTCAAATAGCTATGGCACGTGTCGACATGTTAGTGGATGAAGAAAGATAGAGGAAGTTGGAAAGAGTATGGCAGACCTAGGTTTGTAGAGTCATGGGGATCATGTCCAAGAACATGGGCCAGATGTGAAAGGTTGGAGAATCTGATGATTACTTTTTATGATTTGACAAAAAGTGAGATTTTGGGAATCAACGTATTTAATGCAAGATAAAAGAAAGATCTCAAAGATCAGTGCATTTAATGTAAGACATGGAGTCGAAATGAAGTTTTCGGCAGCAAAGATGCTTTCTCTAGAAGTCAGTCGAAATACCTTTGCTGGGGGGAAATTTGCATACGTACAATTTCGACACCATGGGTTTGATAAAGGAAAGCCTTAGTAGCTGATGGATTTGTCAAACTATGTTCCCTACACGTCATCATTATCTGACATGGCAGTTTCTCAATACTTCTCATCTCATTATACTTTAAATAAATGATGTGCATGGCTTTGAAGATTTTCGATAGGATAGAATCACTCTTTCTTCCAAACATGTCCAGAATCTTGGATCACTCTTTCTTCCAAACATGTCCGGAATCTTGAGAAGGTTTGTGTTGAAATTTGTTCATGATATGACGAATAATTGTATGTCGAAAGCGTGGACAAGTTTCCCTTTAGGGATTTCTTCACATCACTACTAGGAAATCCTCTCATATTTTTGACAAGAGATATGAAGGCAGGGATTCGACGAAGAAGGCGTTGGGACTATTTGAATTTCAAATGAATTCGACATAATAAGGAGATACGTCGTTCGTCAGTTAAAGGGTAGTTTTCATGAATAACGGTTTCGTCTGGTAGAAGATACGTGGAAGATTCTTAGAGATTGTTAACATGTAAAGTTCCAAGTGGAGAATTATTAGGAATTGACCGTTATTCGACAGTTATTTTATTTGTATATAAATAGGATAGTTTGCTTTGTGTAAAGTGTGTGAAATTCTGTACAATATTTCTGTGAAGATTACTCTAATACTCGTGTGTAAGAGAAAGGAGAATTATCTGGAAAATGTACGTGTAAACACCATTTAATTTTCAGTTATAAAGATTAGATTTATCCTTCATTCTTTGTTCAAGTTTATGCTTTTATTTACTTTCAAGCAATCTACTTTCCAGCAATTTACTTTCAAATCAATTTGTATTGCAACAAATCTTTAATGCAAACTTTAAGTTTCTTGGTTAGTTTCATTAGACAAACATTTCCATATTGTAATATAAACTAAGAACAATCTTATTAAGAAACCGTTTGACAGAACATATAAAAAACCAATAAGACTTATACATTAAGAACCTATCCTTAAAATTTAGCACATGTGTCCTAGGATTTGTGTGGTTGGTCCTGCAAGTAACCCATTTCAAGGAATTGGTAAACCAGAGGTTGTTCACCAAAAACACTAGCGAACATGACAACGTTTGATCAGCAATAAAGTAATTGACTCTACATCTAATGTCCATAGTAGTTTCAGGTAGAAGGGTGGTATACACCACTATCACCATGAGAGTAACTTATGACACTTTGCATAACATTCTATGTAGTACTCTCATAGTGGGTCAATCCAGTATAAATATTAATCCTAATATCGATACCTATGTCAAGACTTGATAACTCCTTATCCATGATCCATGATATGTGATCATCAGTCTATCTACATAATAGTCTTAATGCTTTAAAGCTATCCCATTTCACATTAAAGCTCGACTATGTATGCTTTAAGAATAATGTGCTCATGTTTAATGGAATCTCATGATTAAGTCACACTTAATATTTCATTAAACGAACTAGCTATTCTATGGACTTTATCATTTTGGAAAAACAAACATAATAAAGAAATGTCTTTTATTATTAATAAATAATTTGATTCAGGTACCAAAAGTATTGGATTCTAGGGCTTACACCAACACATCAGTGTGTGACCTGGACGATTGAAAGGGGACATTGGTGTGAAGGCTTCATTGGTGAAAGGTTGAAATGGTTGTGGGATTTAAAAGCCATAGGTTGGTTGTGATGGTTGTATTTTTAGGCTATTGTGTGATGTTTGTGTGTCTTGATAATAGTCATTTTGTTGGACATGGTGTGGAGGATGCTCTTGGTATTGTGGCTGAGTGTCTGGCATGTTTGGAAAGTGGGTTTGTGTGTTTTTCGCTCGGTAATTTAGTTGGGTAAGGGAAAATGGAACATGGTTATATGCAAAATACAAGGGTACCTTGCTAATGGCAGTTGCACAAGACGACAACAATAATGTATTTCCCATTGCCTTTGCTCTGGTTGAAGGTGAGACTGTTTCTTCTTGGGTGTTCGAATTCATCTCAGCATCAGAACTATCAACAACAGGGGAGACTCAAACTCAAGCATCCTGAAGGAGTGTTTACTCCAAGTCTCAGCCCTCCTAGTCAAGTGTTTTCCTGTTTGCTCGAGAGTTCTTTGATTCAGCCAAAGAATGCCTTGCCAATGCCCTACCCCACTCCCCCAAATTACAATATGGGTGTTATGTGTGAATTCCACTCCGGAACATTCGAGCATACCATCGACGAGTGAAAAGCCTTCAGGCACAATGTCCAAGATCTAACTGATTCAGGGATCATTACACCAGAAGGGTACCTCAGTAACTGAAGCCTCTTGACCCAGTTGGCCATGCAAACTACACGAAGATCAAGTCAGGAGATGTAGATTTCTTTGATGCATGTGAATTGCTTTATTGTATTCCGAGATTACCTTCAGAGCTGTTGAAGGAATCTTTTGTTTTTCTGTTGTGGATTGTGACATTTTCCTGTATTTCAGTATTATTTAGAAGTGATTGTATAAGATTTCACACATTGGCGTATTATTGCTTTATGGAAGTTGTAATACGGTGGGAGAACTGACTTTCTATTTATGTTACGGATAGCAAGAGCTGCCACCGACTTTTATTTTATCCAAGTGGAAAGGACATAAAAGAATAAGAAAGACCTATTTTTAAAAGACTTGAGTTCGGGGGGTAGGTTATATAAAGGGAAGGTGTTAGCACCCTTTATATCCATGGTTATCCATGGGCTCTTAGTTACTTAGCTCACTTAATTGTTTTGAAAAAAAGGAAAGTAGTGTGTGTGTGTGTGTTTAGAAAATTTTCTAAGTACTTTGTAATGATATTCGTATGTGTAATACCTCAAAATTTGCCCTCATAATTTATTCCCTTAACTGGCTTATCGTTTCATATTCATCTGCATTTTCCATTAGGCCATGACATTCATAATCATGCACTTCATGGAGCTCCTAAGGCATGAGATCAAAGTTTCTATGGTGATTTGAGTTTTCCTATTCAGAGGGGATTTATTGGGCTATCGGGGCAAAGGTTGAGTTCCCAATATCATAAGTATCTTTTTATCGAAATATCAAGTCACATTCTTCAAGGTTCCTCAACATCATCAAGTGTCAGGCTAAGAAAGTTATAAATTAGAGTTTGCCTCTTTATCAACACATCAAGAGAAAATGAATTTAGGTTCTCTAGTCGTTGTGTTTGGACTAATCAAGAGCTCCATAACAAAAGTTAATGGTGTTAGGGTTTCGCTTCGAAGCCATATTGAGCATTCTTCTTCACCATAAGGTCGGCATCATACAATGGGCAGTTTGGTTTTCATTAGGTCACGACAAGTCTTATATGTTATGGATTTTTAAGCAAACCGGGTGCATGTTGAAGAATGTAATTCATCAGCCAGATGTGGCATGGAAGGTTTATTGATTGTTTTAAAGTGAAGTATCGATTCAATAATAATTAAGTGGTTCAAACTTGTACATGGGGTTCAAGTAGAAATTAAATTCATGGTCATAATTTCGAGCCCATTTGTTGTCATAGTCATCTTCTAAAAACCCATGTTCATTATTCCATTTAAATCTATTGTTGAATTTTGAATGTTATTCTCAAGCCCCTTTTAATCCATTTTTTTAGACTAAATTCTCAAGTCCTTTTTGTCCTTAAGTTTAATTATTATCCATTTTCGGCCAATTCATTTTTCCAATTTAGTATCCATTTTCAGCTAATTTTTTCCAATTTATTATGTGTGAGTATTGTGTATCAAAACTCCTGCTTGTATGTATTCGATTGGCTTGGAAACGTTTCAGCCACAAAATTCTAGCCCAATAACAGAAAAACTGATGGAATTGTTTGAGAACCAAAACTATAACAAATATAAAAGATTTTATCATAAAAAATTTCAGTTGAGGAAAAAAATGAGTTACACATATACTGAGATTAACAGCAGAAAACAAAAAAAAAAGGTGATGGTGGGAGAAAAAAGGGATTAACCAAATACAGTTACAAAAAAGAAACAGGATCAACAAAACTCCATTCACTTCACTTTAAAGCATCTTCCATAATCTTCTTGAATGGGACATAAAAATCATCAACACATCTTCATCAATCTGAAAAGGGATATAACAGAGTCAGTGAAAAGAGGGAAAAAACTTAACAAAAATAGGGCTGAAAGAAGTAAGGGGATTCATTCATCAATATTAAGGACTCTCTTCTTCGATTTCCTAACAGCAAAAAACGGCAGAAAATCAGGATGGAGAGGGTATAATTATCAGAAACTCAGTAATGCTTCAAGTCTTCTGAACTCATGCTTCCCCAAATAGCCACCTTCATCTTCATCTTCAATTTCTTCTTCAATCAACCATTCTTAAATAACTCAACACTACTTCAATATTTTCTGCAAAACCAATGCAGAGATAGTATCAAGACACCAAGAACAACACAAGAAAAAGAAATTCAGAAACAAAAAGAAACCTTCATCACCCACAGATTCTGCAGATCCAATCACATCGCCAATGTGAATTTTCTTCAGCAATCATCACTCTTCAACTCTTATTCCAATACCCCAAAACCGAAACTTCATCACTCATCAATCTTCTTCAAAGAACGTAACAACACCATCGCCATTGCTTCTTCATTCAACTCTCTCTGCAAATTCACCGATAGATTCATCAGCAATGAATCATCACCATCAATAATCTGCAAGATATGGCATTGATAACCACAACAATTTCAGATACCAGAAAAGAACCAAGAAGAAGAATTAAACCCAGTTTAGAGAGAACAATGGAGCAAGATGCACATACCTAAGCTGAGAGTTCCGATTTGTCGTCTCCGACAAACTCCAATACGCAAAATGGAGATGAAGGTATCGACGCTGAGGATTTTGAACGAGAAAGCTTCGCCATCGCATATCAAGATGGATGAAAAGAGAGGACGCCTCCTCCAATTCGCGACGAGGAGTTCAAGTTTTCAACGCTACACCGAGAAGCTAAATGTTGGCTCGCCGCTCGCACAATCCTTCTATGAAAGATCTCCGATTTCATCAAAAATCCAGTGAGGCTTTCAATTCTCTGTCTTCTTCAATCGAGAGCTTCGGATTGAAGCAGTCGCAGAAGCCGTCGTCATGAATCTTTGGCCGATGGTTAACAGAGAAGGCGGCGGAGAGAATAGGACGAGAGAAGAAGACTTATGGTTATTATTGTTCGTCGGCGATGATTTGTAATTGGTTGAGGGGTTTGAACCTTGTGTCTCTAATGGTGAGAAAGGAGGCGATTTGAAGAAACGAAGAAGGTAAGATGATGAACGGACGATGGTGGTTGTGGAGAAGAAAGAGTTGTGGCGGGGACAGGTTTCAGAAGGTGTTCTCAAGGGTTCTTTATTTCAGTCGTTACACATTGTGAGATTAGGGTTCAAGAGGATGTATTTTGGGCCCAAACCCCATTGATTTCTTTTCCACACTTTCGTTTTCATGTTTACACCCCCCTGCGGTTCAGTGAGGGTGGGCCAAGCCCCATGTTAATTCTAGTCACACCTCCATTCTACTACAACGCCCCTTCCTGCGGGTTGTCAAGGCAATTGGGCTTCAAGACCTATTCAGGCTATTCGGACCCTCTATTTCACTTTACCACCCCTTTTGCGCCTTGCTAGGGGAAAGATGGGCCTTGGGCCATTTATTTTCTATTTGCTGCTGCTTGGATTGCTGAATCACCTTTTTTTTATTTTAATAAGCATGTTTATTTAATTTTCTTGTGGGGAAAAAGGATTAATTAATTTTGTTGTTAAATCATATTTTTGTGGATTAATTTCTTAATCCATTTCACAAAAATTTCTAGTTAGAATTTTTGTCATGATTTTAATTATTTGTTATGAACCAATTTTGGATGTAAGTGTTCACGTTTTTTATCGATTTGGATCGATTTCAATTATGGTGGATATTCACAAAAGTGATTATGGAAGATGAGCATTTATTTTTCTCATGGAAGATTTTAAGACCTTGCTCGGAGTTTTTTTCGGATTTCTTTTATGAAGAATCGCCACTTCGATCAAGTAAGTAATTTCAAGCTTTTTCGACTTTTAAGCATCATTATAGTTGTATGCGGCTTAGGACCATATAACTTAAGGTGAATATTGAGCCCTCCCACCTGAGGCACTGGATTTATTGGTGACATATGTTGATTTGTGTCGATTTCGGAGCTTAGGGATTAGGTTGCGAACCATTAGGATCGATTCCTTTCACTTCCCTCAAAATCCACTTTTTTGCCCGTTTCATCGCAATTATTAAAAATAGTTTTAGGTGGGATAAAATTCTGGAAAAATTAATGAGTGATCCTCATTCTCTTAATTAATTTTTCATATTCTTTGTTTCCAGATTTGGGTGGTTTTAATAATTAATTTGGATTTTAGATCACAAGCTGTCCCAAAACGGAGGATTTTGACATAAGGGACTGAAAACAATTTTTCCCCATAGGTGTGAGACCTATTTTTTTGTGTGATTAACCACTGTAATTTGTGACATTATGATACTCATTATGAATTTTTTTCATAATTTTTAGTGCCCTTTTTTATCCACTTTGTGGAGTTGTTTTTCGGTGATCATGCCTTGTTATTTCAATCGTTAAGGAATTGTTTTGGCACTTTGGTGCATAATTTTGTGGAATCCTTTTAGAACATGTAAGAAAATGACTATATAATTCCAGGTATTTAATTTCATAATTTTTAAAGCATTTTTGCTATTTTTCCATGTCACCTAGATCATAGGTTGATTCATGTGTCTATTTGTTGCATAACTTAAATGATAGGAAGGCATTCATGCCATTTGCTTGAGGAACCTTTTGGTAACTTTTAGGAGTTTATTATAGGTAATTTATAGGTTCTTAATTCCAGTTATAGGCCACTTTTTGAACCATATTCATTTGATTTGTTTTGGTGTTTTAAAGTGCATAATTACTTGAACATGTTTAACCTAAACTCATTTCTCTTCTCCTCTAATTGTTAACATGAATTATGTGGAATCATTAATGCCTATTCATGAATTCTAATGGAATTTCATATCTTGTATGTGTCGCTCCCGACAAATGGGAATGGCCCCGATGAAGGTACAGACGCGAACGGTCGGCGAAGGGGACAGTGAGAACACACAGCCGTGAACTCACTGGAGAATGAATAGAGTCGCCAGCTAGGCATTTTTATCCCGTAGGAAAGGCAATGCTGCATAGGCCTAGAAAGACATGGATAAGACGGTTGCGAACCAGAGAGACTGAGAAAGGGGGTTGGTTACAACCTGGGAAGGTATTAGCACCCAGATTGTCCGCCGTACTCGACGGGATCCACGCTTAAAAGATTTGTTTTAAAGGGGTAGTGTCAATGCAATTTGTGTATGAAATAGCTGGAAAAGGATGTACAGGTGTCAGTGTAAGAGAAGTGTGAAGTGTAATATACACAGTGTCAGTGTAAGAACAAGAGTGAAATGCTCAGGAGTATGAGGCTTAAAGAATGAAGCTGGAAGGAGGGGGAATATACAGAGACTTTTGTTCGATAACTGTTAAGTTATGCCTACGTATCCTCTCGTGCAATGAGGAAGTCAGAACACCGTAGTTCGACCCAAAGAGACTAAAAGGTGAATTGACTGATGAACTGCTTACTTGCCTATGCTCAAGTGTGTGACCTGTCTGGCACAGATGCAAACTGTCTTGCATTAGACGGAAGAAGCAAGTTCCCGTTTATGAGTGAAGGTGGTGAGAAAAGAATCCCGAAGGAGACGATTATTGTTTGTGTTTGTGTTTTCAGTCTCTTATTGCTTTTGGATTTGTCATAAGTTAATGAGCTTAAGCCTAAACCAATGGATTTAGTAAACTCATCACATCTTCCCTCTGATTAGGGGTAATGAGAATACCTTAAGTGTGAAGTCAGATTCTCACACTTAATCACCTTTGATACAGGATTAAGATCATTAACCTATTTGTGATTATTTAGATGTTTTTGGTGTTTTTGTTTAGTGTTAAGTAATGAGATTAAGCCTTAATCAAGGATTAAACAGACTCATTACACCATCCTAATAGAAGGATAATAGATGAGAATGTTTAAGCTGAGGAAAGCTCCTCAACTTAATCCATGATTAGGGATTAAGCTCATGACAAAACAAGCCTTTGATTAAGTGGATTTTAGTTAATGATATGATGATGAAGTGGGTTTTATGATTTGTAAGACAACTTGAGGGGGACTTGTCCATTAACACTAGGGTTAGTCCTTCTTAACCAGTTAAGGAAGAATTAGAACCCTAGTGCAAGGCCCAAGTTACAAGTGCAATGTCTTGATGATTATTAAGTGAATTGATTAAGAGGATTTAAACACATTAAGGGTTTAACACTTAGGATTAAAGTTATACACTCCATCCTAAGAGAAGGATGCAGGCATAAGCTTAATCACAAAGCCTTAAAGCCTTTAGGGTTTAGTCCCTGATTATGAGATGAGAAGAGAAGACTCAAAGAGACACAAAGGAAAAACTAAGAGGGGAGACTAATCAAAACCCTAATCATTGTCATGCTTGGTTTTTCCTAAGGTTTGTGAGGTTTTCAAGAGAAGATCTTCAATGGAACCACCAGGGAGCAGATGAAAGGATCAGGAGAAGCAAAGTGACTTGCTTCATTCAAGAAGTCAAGTCACTTGAAGAAAGAAAGTAGGAAGAAGAAGAATGAGCAAGCTCAAACTCAAACACATATAAGAATGCAGCATGGATGCAAGAGAGATGAAAAGAAAAGTCATGAGAAGTGAAGGCAAATTCACTTCTCAAGTTCACTTACCACCTGAAATGTTAGAAAAGAAATGCAATGCAATGCAAAATGAAATGAAATGACATGATGCAAACCAAAACCAGAAGCATGTTGATGATGATAATGATGCTATGGGATGTTACAAACATGAGGCAGCACATGGAAATGATCATACAAGTTTATGAATGCTAATGAAACAAGCTAGGAAGCATGAACATACATGGAGAGTTATGAAGTGCACATGACATACAACATGGCAAATACATGATGCAATGATCAAACATGCTTTCAATATGTCTTATGATGTCAAATGAATCACATGGATGCTTGAAATGTCATGGCAAGTCATGTTATGCTAGAGAATGCAAGATGGATGCATATGGAAACCCAAATTAGGGTTTATGAATCAAACAACAAACACAAACCAAAAACAGAAGCAAACCCTAAGATAAAAAAATTGAAAATGCCACACAAAGGACCCCTAATCCCATACTAAACCAATGCCCAAGGGAGAGGTCTCAACTCCTAACCTAACCCAAGATATGAATTTTACAAGATTATAGGGTTTTTAGGGTTTTCAAACAAAAGAAATGCCAAACAAATGAAAAATGAAAGATCAAATCATGGCCATTTAATCTCAAAAACTACATGCTAAACACAATGCAATGCAAGAAGAATCAATGTCCAACTCTTCATAGATAGGCATAAATGATTTTTTGAACTATGGATCAAATTAATGCATAAAAATGACTTTTATTCAATGAAAAATTCTCAAAATGCATCAAGATCAAAAAAGAAATTTGGTTTGAAGGTTGGACAATGTTTCTAAATGTCTTAGAACATCTCATGAATTTTTTGGTGATTTTTAGATACCTAAAAGTATTTTTAATAAATTAATTTCCATTAATCAATTAAAAATAATCCTTTAAATATTTAAAAATACTTTTTAAATGCTAAAAATGAAAATAAAAATATTTTTGTGTCATAAAAATTATTAAAACTCATGAGAAAAAGTTTCATAATTTTTAGACATTTTTTACTATTTTTAATAAATTATGCAAAACAAATGAAAAGAAATGAAATAAAAATAAAGAAAATGGAAAAGTAAACAGAATGGAGGGTTGAGATTGAGGCTGGGTTTGAATGCGTTGACTGGCGCCAGATCTTGTGGCCAGGATTGCGTCTGAGTCAATTAAACTAAATACGAATTAATTAAACTAATTAAATGAATTAGGGCTAATCAAATGAATCTGAGCCTTCCATCCACGCGGGAAGTCAACTGGTCAAAGGCATCCTACGCTCAGAATTCAAATTGGAGTTAATGACTGGATTAGGGCATAATGACATTCAGGCTGCCGGAGAAGACTTCCGGTCGTCTTCTCCGGCCAGCATCCCCCCTGAGAATCCCCAAAACTCTAAAAACCTAACTAAAACGAAATCTAAAAACTGGGAAATGATCCCCACTCACTCACGAACTAAAACCCCTAATCAAAACAAATTTATATTTCCTAACAAGGCTGAATCGAAGCAAACAAAAATTAGGTCAACTGAGTTTCAGAGATCAATTAAAAACTCTCATTTCATCACCATTTCAAAAACTAAAAGCATATTCATGATCAGGAAGACATGTAGAACAAGTTTAGAACTTAAAAATCCATTTCTGGAAAAAAAGTTCTTGAGCTACCTGAGATTCGAAGCTTTCACTCCAGCTACTTTCTGACTCCCTCTCTTGGTGAAATCTACTCCTTATGACCTCTTGATGATGCTTGAGTGCTCAGGAGAAATTTATATTGGCTGGATGAAGAGTTTGAGTAACTTCTGCTCAAACTCAGTTGAACATGGCAATGATGATTCTGGCTATTTCTGGCAAGGGTGAGAGGTTGTTTGTGGTCCAGATGATGAGTGGAGAAGGTTTGTGGAGTTGGTTTGGATGTTTGTGAGCTGTGGAGAGAGTTTCGAATGAAACTGCAAGTTGGGGTGAAAATGGTGAAATGGAGTTATGGCTTGTTTCAGGCCTGGTTCTTGGTTGCTTTGGGCTCAATGAAGCATGATGAGTTGATTGGTAAAAATGGTTTGAATGTTTTATGGCTGGGCAGAGAGATTCGAAACAACTTGCAAAAATGGTGTGTTCTTATGTATGTGATGGTGTGTAATGTTTCAGCCTTGCTTCATGTATGAAATGTCTTGCTCTTTGTCCACATAAACCTCTCTCATTGGTCAGATGACATGACATGTGCTTTATTGATTGGTAAGTTCACTTTTGCAAAATGTCAACTTTGGTGTAAGGAAAGCATGGGCTTGGTTCTAGGCTAGCACAAGTACATGGACTGGCGCAGCATGGCATGGAGAGAAGCTAGGGCTGGTTCAGCATCCAAGACATCAAGTTGGTGAGGTGTGATGAGTGGTTTTGCAACTTGATCATTTCTAGTTCACATGTGATTTTCTTGTCCCACAAGCCATGAATCATGAGAAAATCTTGGTTCAATCTGAATTTTGTGACTTACATGATGCTTGCATATTGGTTTGATGTCAATTAGAAGTCACAAGAATGCTTGACACATGAAATTGCAAGTTTTCCAATTGGTGCATAACTTGAAAATCAATGATTTTAGCCAACTTTGTCACACCATAACTTTTGATCCAAGAAGAATTTGATCATGTTCTTGTACTTTTTGAAAAGGGAAAAATGTGTTCTACAACTTTCATGACCAAAGTTTTTCCATTTGAAGCATTTTTGGATCAAAAATCAAGGCTTGAAAAATGACCTAAAATGACATATTCTTGAAAAGTCAACTATGCCCAAAAAAAGTCAACTTTGCAAAACTTCAAATTCTTGATTTTTGTGAACTTCAACCTTCTCCCATGATCAAATAAAGATCATATACACTCAAAATGATGAAGATCAACCCTTGGTTGGGTCATTGGGGGCCTCAGATGCCCTGATTTTGCACTGACTTGTCCAGAAAGTCAACCCTTGATCAGATGACCTCTCCATGGAATTTCTTCATGAAAATTGATATGCATACTCCCTATACCATATAGAGACCAATGGAAACAAGAATGACCAAAAAATTTGGGGTTAAGGCCATTGAAACCAAAACCCTAATTTTAGGTCAACTGTGCAGTCTAGCCTGGCTCTGCATCCATACCAATCCCAGTTCTTGTGATTCTTTTGCATTCTTGATTTTGAGAGGATGTAATATGATATATGAACACATATGGATCCCTTTGAAGTGATTGGTGGCCTTTGGAGTGGCTCAGGAGGCTCTTGGATTGCTCAGATCACAAACCCTAGGTGCAGATGACTTAGACACTATGCAGTGAAACAAAAATGGGATGTGAGATCTTATGATTGTGCTTATGCATATGAGAATGATCACAAGCCATGGTGTGAATGGGTGAGGGCAAATTTGGGGTGTTTACAGCTGCCCCTATTCAAACATGAGTTAGCTGTGCAGGACGTAAGCAACGGCTTAACAGGCAAACAAGATAACTTGTGGTTGAATACCAAAGACAGTCCAAAATTTGCACTCACAGAATGAAGAAGAAAAGGGATATAGATTGTAAAAGGAAAATAAAGTATATTGTAAAGTGCGGGCGACGGAGGACGACCGTCGAGCAGAGGACGACTGCTGGGTAAAGAGCAATGACGGGGACAGCCGACATGCTGGGAAGGTGCTGAAAATAAAGCAATGACGGGGACGGCCGACATGCTGGGGATAAAAGGTAAAGCCAAGACGGGGACGGTCGACTGGCTGGGGAAAATGAGATATCATGATGGGGACGGCCATCAAGATAAAGTTGTAAGATTCTCTGGGAATAGTGAAACATGACGGGGACGGCCATCAAGTTCATAAAGCAAGGTAACCGACGATGGGGACGGCCATCGGGCTAAAAAGGAAAAGGGACCACGACGGGGACGGCCATCGGGTTAAAGAATGAATGAAATAAACAGATGATGGGGGACGACCATCAAGAGGTGGAGGACGACCACCTAGCAGGGGGCGGCTGCTCTGTTGGGGAATAAAGGAATTATGATGGGGACGGCCATCAAAGGTGGAGGACGACCACCTGGCAGGGTACGGCTGCCGAAAATATCAACGATGGGGACGGCCATCGGATGAGCATGATGGAGGACGACCATCGAGAGGTGGAGGACGACCACCTAGCAGGGGACGGCTGCTCTCAGGGTTTCTCATGACACAGGACGAATGTCAGATAACCAAAATCAACAATGGGGACGGCCATTGGATAAAATGATGAAGGACGATCATCAAGAGGTGGAGGACGACCACCTGGCAGGGGACGGCTGCTAAAATCAACGATGGGGACGGCCATCGGATGAGCATGATGGAGGACGACCATCAAGAGGTGGAGGACGACCACCTAGCAGGGTACGGCTTCTCTCAAGGTTTACCATGACACAGGACGAGTGTCAGATAAGAAGGAAAATTTGCTTTGTTGGCAATCTACTGGGGAAAGGTAAACATGGATGAGTGTTTACATAACAGGTATAGGTGTTTAGATATTGTGTATAGATTAAAGATGCGGACGAGCATCCCTAAGACTACGATACGGACGAGTATCGGGTAGAAACAAACTGACACGTGTTCAGAGATGATGATACGGACGAGTATCAACTGGTTAACAGAGAACACGGATGAGTGTTGAATCTGAGAGGACTCTTCTGGGGAATAGTGGACACAGACGAGTATCTATATTCAAGAAGACACAAGTGTTTGACACGGTGTATGGATTAAAGATGCGGACGAGCATCCTTAAGACTATGATACGGACGAGTATCATGTAGAAACAAACTCTAGACGCATGCTCTGAGATGATGATACGGACAAGTACCAACTGGTTAACAAAGAACAAGGACTAATGCCGAATCTGTGGGGATATGAAAGTATATACAAGATACGGACGAGCATCTGTATGAGTGTATAGATGAGTGTTTATCTGCTGGGGAAGGTGACACGGACGAGTGTCGAGAAAGAAAAGTATAATATGAACAAAAATCTGATATACCAAGTGTAGGTGACTGTGCTGGGGATATGACACGGACGGGTGCCAAGAAGGTGTATATAAGTATATGTGAGTGCAAAGGGGATGTCTTTGGCTTTCTGCTGGGGATGTGACACGGACGGGTGTCAGGAAGTATCTGTAATACAAGTGTGGTTGTTTGCACAGGGTGCTCAGGTGACCTTACTGGGGAGTGATGACACGGACGGGTGTCCAAAATGAGTATATACTGGTGTTTGTGATTTGTGAGGCAGCTGCTTTTGTTGGGACTCTGGTGGGGACTCTGGGGGAAAATATTCTGCATTCTGATGAATGGTCACTAGTCACAAGTGCTGATTCAAAACATGGCTTATGATTATGCTATGTGTTTGATTTTTGCCGTAATGCTCCGTGTTAAAACGGAATGCTACGCTTTGTGGGTGAATACGATGCAAATGTTATGATTGTGCAAAGGTACCAAACCGGGATCCAGGTCCCGTTGCTGCGAAGATCTTTGGCCGATCTGCTTGAAGTAGACATCCCAGCTGGGGATGAGATCATTAGTAGATCTGACGAGATGCTATCTGCTTGGGGGTATGGGTCATTGATAGACCTATCCTTTATAAATGAGAGACCCAGCTGGGGTTTGTAGAAGCTTCCTTCACTCTGTTGTGATCTTCTATGCGCTGCTCTTCTGGATAGAGGCTGGAACTCTGTGGGGAGATGGTTCCCTGACTTTTGTGCTCGGCCGAGGGCGAGATGGCAACTCGGCTGGGGAGAAAGAGAGGAATCACTGAAAGACCTTCCTAGGGATTCTGCTGAAGTGAATTCTTGACTCCGCCGGGGATATGGGCATCTCCTGTGATACCTGCCCATACTGATGGGGATAAGCAATACGTGGCAACTTAGCTGGGGGAAGTCATGAGAGGCAACTCAGCTGGGGGAAGTCATGAGAGGCAACTCAGCTGGGGAGAAAGCACCTCGGGCGCCACAATTGAGTGTTGATTTGCCAGCTCGCTAGGATGAAGCCTACATGCCCCAAGTTGCGTTCTGGGTACCTGCAATCCTGCAAAGATAAGGAAACTCACAAATGATCCCGAGGTATCCCTTACCGGATTCCGTCATAGGAGTTAAGCACCTTCGAGGGTAAGTATATTCCCTGCAAGCATGTATTTTTAGAAGAAAAGCATCTGTATTTATGCAATCAGTTTTTTCTTTTAAGACATCAGACATTTTTTGCAAATAGACTGTACAAGGCGAAACATGACTGAAAATCTGATTTTATTAATTCATATGCCCTGAATTGGCGAGATACAGTCAAAGAAACAAATCCCCTGAAATGAGGAGATTGTTACAAATTGAGAAACAAAATGCTGGCAGTGTTGATGACGCTTTAGGGAGCTTCCTCTTTACCATGACTCGTATGACTTTTGACGTTCTTCTCATCTTGCTTTCTGAAGAACGTTGATTCTGATTGATGCTTGATCCTTTCGAAGCTTACCAGGCTGTAAGCGATACAGACGAATTCAGAGTGCAGTTGTTCGCTTATTCCCTTATTTTGCATGGATCGCCCTTTCGGGTTTTCAATCCATCGGGATACCCATTTTTGCCTGAGCTGTCCAATGCGGCTTTTCAACTCAGCGGGTGTACATTTTTGTTTATTTTCCCTTATTTTTGCCCGAGTCTTTTATTCTGTTTTTGACTCGTCGGGATGCCCTATTTTTGCCTGGACTTACATTCTGTTTTTATGTCCAGCGGGTCATTTTTATGCGAAGTATTTTTTAACTGCATCTGAATTCACAGGGGATGGGAAATCTTCACCATCCATGGTGCTGAGCATCAGTGCTCCACCGGAAAAAACTTTCTTTACCACGAATGGTCCTTCATAATTCGGAGTCCATTTGCCCCTGTGGTCTGTATGAGGAGGGAGAATTCTTTTCAGCACAAGATCTCCTACTTGGTATTCTCGGTGCCTGACTTTCTGATCGAAGGCTTTCTTCATTCTCTTCTGATATAACTGCCCATGACAGATGGCTGCCAATCTTTTCTCTTCGATCAGACTCAGTTGTTCGTATCGGGCCCGAACCCATTCTGCTTCACTCAGTTTAACATCCATTAGTACCCGCAGAGAGGGTAATTCAACTTCAACTGGCAGGACTGCCTCCATACCATACACAAGTTGATACGGTGTTGCCCCAGTGGATGTTCTGATTGACGTGCGGTACCCATGCAAGGCAAAAGGTAGCATTTCATGCCAGTCTTTGTAGGTGACTACCATCTCCTGCACAATCTTCTTGATATTCTTATTAGCTGCCTCAACAGCGCCGTTCATCTTTGGCCTGTAAGGAGAAGAATTGTGATGTTGAATCTTGAAGTCCCGGCACAGTTCTGCCATCATCTTGTTGTTTAGATTGGAACCATTATCAGTAATGATTCGCTCGGGAACTCCATATCGACAGATGATATCTCTCTTCAGAAATCTGGCTACCACTTGTCTTGTGACGTTTGCATATGAGGCTGCTTCAACCCACTTGGTGAAATAGTCAATGGCGACCAGGATGAATCTGTGGCCATTCGAAGCAGTTGGCTCAATCTTGCCAATCATGTCAATGCCCCACATAGCAAAGGGCCAGGGTGAAGACATTATGTTCAACGGATTGGGAGGCACATGCACCTTATCTACATAAATCTGGCATTTATGGCATTTTCTGGCATAGGCACAACAGTCTGCATCCATTGTGATCCAGTAACAACCTGATCTTAGCAACTTCTTAGCCATGGCATGCCCTCCCGCGTGGGTACCAAAGGATCCTTCGTGCACTTCATGCATCAACAAGTCTGCTTCTGTCTTATCGACGCATCTGAGGAGTACCATGTCAAAGTTCCTTTTGTATAAAGACCCGTCAGTGTTCAGAAAGAAACTACCAGCAAGCCTTCTCAAAGTCTTCTTATCATTGGAAGATGCCCCAGGTGGGTATGTTTGATCCTCCAAGAAGCATTTAATGTCATGGAACCAAGGCTTATCATCTTTAACAATATCTGCTGCGAACACATATGCTGGTCTATCAAGTCTGGACACTGAAATCTGAGGTACAAAGTTAGCAGCTTGAACTTTGATCATGGATGAAATGGTAGCAAGAGCATCTGCGAACTGATTCTCGTCCCGAGGGATATACTCAAGCTTGACCGTTGTGAAGAAAGTCAGTAACCTCCTTGTATAATCCCTGTAAGGTATCAGATGATCCTGATGGGTGTACCATTTGCCATTGGTTTGATTGATTACCAGAGCTGAATCTCCGAATACAGTCAATGTCTTGATCCTGAGGTCAATGGCTTCCTCAAGACCCATAATGCAAGCTTCATATTCAGCTTCGTTGTTAGTGCAGTTGAAGGTAAGTTTTGCCGAGAAAGGCATGTGAACTCCTTTAGGTGTAATGAGTACTGCACCAACACCACGACCATTCATGTTGACAGCCCCATCAAACATCATAGTCCATTCTTCTTCTGGGTTAGGCCCTTCAGTGTGAACAGGCTCTTCATGATCTTTCGCTTTTATGAACATGATGTCCTCATCAGGGAAGTCAAATCTCATTGGCTGGTAATCATCAATGGGTTGCTCAGCAAGATATTCAGACAATACACTGCCCTTGATGGCTTTTTGAGATGTGTATTGGATGTCATACTCTGTGAGAATCATTTGCCATCTTGCAACCCGTCCGGTAAGTGCTGGCTTCTCAAATATGTACTTAACTGGGTCCATTTTTGAGATCAGTAAGGTAGTGTGGGTCAACATATACTGCCTTAGTCGGCGAGCAGCCCACGCTAAAGCACAGCAAGTTTTCTCGAGCAGTGAATAACGTTGTTCACAGTCGGTAAACTTTTTGCTTAGGTAGTATATTGCATACTCTTTTCGACCAGACTCGTCATGCTGGCCCAGCACACACCCCATCGACTCTTCTAATACTGTCAAGTACATTATTAGAGGTCTTCCTTCAACTGGAGGCATAAGGATCGGAGGCTCTTGTAAGTACACCTTGATTTTGTCAAAAGCCCTTTTGCAGTCTTCATTCCACCTGACCGTCTGTTCTTTTCTTAATAGCTTGAACAAGGGTTCACAGGTTGCTGTAAGGTGAGATATGAACCTTGAAATGTAGTTCAATCGACCTAAGAACCCTCGAACTTCTTTCTCTGTTTTCGGTGCAGGCATCTCTTGGATGGCTTTGACTTTGTCAGGGTCAACCTCGATCCCCTTCTCGCTTACAATAAAGCCCAGCAGCTTACCAGATCTCACCCCGAATGTGCATTTGTTGGGGTTCAACTTCAGTTGATACTTTCTCAGACGCTTGAACAACTTGAGCAGATTCACCAG
Source organism: Lathyrus aphaca (assembly GCA_963966055.1). NCBI lineage: Eukaryota > Viridiplantae > Streptophyta > Magnoliopsida > Fabales > Fabaceae > Lathyrus > Lathyrus aphaca. The sequence goes on along the minus strand of OZ014525.1, from coordinate 453,766,789 downwards.
ATGGTCTTCTTCAGTAAGGGACTTGGCAATCATGTCATCCACATAACATTCTATTTCTTTGTGGATCATATCGTGGAATAATGTTACCATAGCCCGTTGATACGTTGCACCGGCATTTTTGAGCCCAAATGGCATTACCTTGTAGCAGAACGTGCCCCAGGGTGTGATGAATGTTGTCTTCTCCATGTCTTCAGGTGACATTTTAATCTGGTTGTATCCTGAAAATCCGTCCATGAAGGAGAATACCGAGAACTGAGCCGTATTATCAACCAATACATCAATGTGAGGTAATGGGAAGTCATCTTTCGGGCTAGCTCTGTTCAGATCCCGGTAGTCGACACACATCCTTACTTTGCCGTCTTTCTTAGGCACAGGTACAATATTAGCAACCCACGGCGGATAACTAGTTACAGCAAGGAACCCGGCGTCCCATTGCTTTTGTACCTCCTCCTTGATTTTCATAGCCATGTCTGGACGAGTACGGCGCAGCTTCTGTTTGACCGGTGGGCATTCTTCCCTCAAAGGCAGCTTGTGCACAACAATGTCGGTGTCCAACCCTGGCATGTCTTGATAAGACCAAGCAAACACGTCCACATATTCTTGAAGCAGATCAATCAGTTGTCTCTTCACCGAGTCTTGCAGGCAGGCTCCGATTTTAAACTCTTTCACGTCTTCATCTGTACCAAGATTGATCACTTCATCCTCCTCCTGGTGAGGAGTAATAACCTTTTCCTCTTGTCTTAACAACCTGGCTAGCTCTTCAGGAAGCTCATATTCTTCTTCAACCCCTTCATCGGCTTGATTGATTGGATTGTCAAAGTCATACGAAGTCATAGCCGTGCTGTTGTCGGTGCTGTCTGGAAGGCACTCTCTGCAAGGGTTCAGTTTGTTCATTTTAGTGATTGATTTTAATCTTGCTTAGGAAAAGTGAAATGAAGTTGTCATTTTGAAAACACTGCCATTTATTTTTGTACAAAAAAGAAAAATGGAAAAACAGTGAGCAGAAAAGAAAAGAAGACTCATTTGCAAAAAGATGTCTGATATTTCATTGATTTAATCTTGTTTGCACAAAAAGTACATATGGCCCGATTACAAAATGAGTCTTGTCATCTTGGGCAAGATGCAAGACTTTGATGCATGCTATAAAAATACAGGAAATAATAATTACTCTGCATGAGTAACTCTTATAATTTCCTGGGAAGACCAGTTTGAGATACTGCTCCCCGGGATCTTTGGACGAATCCAGCTTTCCAGGTTGCGCTCCTCTTCCAGCTCGTCTTCCAGACAGTTGATAGCATCAGGGGTAAGCATCCCCCCACTCACGAAATTGGGCTCTTTCGCAGCCGCTGCTTGACCTTGTTGAGTTGGTTTGTAACCCAACCCAAATCTGTCCTCTTTCTTCTCCACCGATAACAGTTTGCCCCAGCCTTGGGCGGTTCCTTCCTCAACAACCTTCCGGGCTTGTTGGTATGATGATATTGAAGTACCAGGCACAGCAGATGTCTCATTCACATTCAAAGCTTCGAACCCCTGGCTCATTGTTTCATGGATCTCCCCGTCCATCTCAATGTACTTATAGGTAGCCAGGTGGCTGACAAATATATCCTCTTCTCCGCAGATTGTAACGATTTGGCCCTCCCACTCATATTTTAACTTCTGGTGAAGGGTAGAGGTCACGGCGCCAGCGGCGTGAATCCATGGCCTACCCAATAGACAGCTGTAGGCGGGCTGTATATCCATCACGTAGAAGGTAGTTTTAAAGGTTTGCGGGCCAATCGTTATGGGCAACTCAATCTCTCCCAAAACCGATCTCTTTGAACCATCAAAGGCTCTCACCACCAGGTTGCTGGGTCTCAACGCCAATCTGTCATATTCTAGCTTCACCAGAGCCTTTTTTGGTAGGACATTAAGGGATGAACCCGTGTCTACCAACACATGGGAAAGGACAGCACCTTTGCATTCCATGGTTATGTGCAAGGCTTTGTTATGGTTGCGGCCCTCCGCTGTCAAATCAGTATTGGTGAACCCTAGTCCGTGACTAGCATTAACATTTCCAACTACTGCTTCCAGCTGATTGACAGTGATCTCTTCAGGCACGTAAGCTGCGTGCAGGACTTTGAGTAATGCATTCCGATGGGCTTCGGAGCACATAAGCAATGATAGGATTGAGATCTTGGAGGGTGTTTGATGAAGCTGATCCACTACTTTATAATCACTCTTTTTGATGATTCGCATGAACTCATCAACTTCTTGATCGAATGGTGTCTTCAAGGCTTCTTTAATAGCTTGATCTTCCTGCACCGAGCTTTTTCCTTTTGCCTTAGCAGCAGCTTCTGCTTCGGCAGTGGGTTTCTGAACTTGTGGAGCGAAAAGACGTCCGCTTCGTGTGAAGCCTCCGCCTCTTCCCACATTGTCTACGTGTGGTGCAGGGGTTGATGATTCAAAAGTGATTCTTTGTCCTTCACAGTACAGGTCAGAGCCGTAATGCCAGGGGATAGCATTACTGCTCTCATAAGGTACTGGTCCAGGCACCGTGATAGTGACTGGACTGACTGCAGCTGCGGAAGGAATTGTGATAGTCTGCGGATCATAATAAATTGTAACTGGTGCTCTGATGGGAGCAGCACCTTCTGAGTTGTAGGCAGAGTTGTTCTCAGGATCATAAAATATTGTGACAGTTGAGACATCTTCATGATTTGTTGCTGGTATTGTAGGAGCCATTGGTGGAAGGGTGGGTGTTGTTGTTGTAGGAGTTTCAAAATGGAGTGAAGCTGAAGTTGTAGAAGAAAAATTTGCTGATAACTGATCAGTTGAGATGATAGATGGAGTACTTGTTGATGAAGCCGAAGAATTGTCAGGAACGATGGTTGCTGCAGTTGTAGGAGGTTCTGGAACTGTTGCTGATGAGATTGCTGGATTTGTTGGAAATGATGTGGTGATCTGAAGTTGGCCGCTCTGAATAAGACTATCTATGCCATTCCTCAAATTATCGCACCCATTTACTGAAATATTGCAGTAAGCACACCCTAACTCGCACCCCGGGAACATATGACATTCCAAGAGCTGAGCCTTGATTTCCACTAACGGTGTCCTGATCTGTCCCACACTGGTTATTAAATAAGACGGCTTGTCTTCTTCAATAGCGTTAATTCTAGGACCACCGTGATTCGGCATCGGGTTCTTATTGACATTGGGTGGTGGTGCGAAATTCAGAGCCTTGGAGTCCACCAGGTCTTGTACCTTCATATGCAGAGCTCTGCACTTTTCTGTACTGTGGCCAGGTGCGTTTGAATGGAAGGCACATCTGGCATTGGAGTCGTAATTCCTGGGTAGACTGTTGGGATCTGGAGGTGCCAGCGTCCTTAGCTCAACTAGGTTGAGTTTCAGGAGTTGTGGCAGCAAGGTAGCATATGGCATGGGGATCGGATCGATCACCCTATTAGCTTGAGAGGGCCTCTGCTGAAATGGCCTTTGTTGACTGTTGTTGTTGGTGTTGCTGTTGTTGTAATTTCTTGGAGGATACTGATTTTGTTGATGGTACTGAGGTTGTTGCTGATAGTTCTGCTGCGGAGGTTGATAAACTGGCTGAGGATGAGCTGGAGCAGGAATGGTGACTGCTGCTATTGTCCTTTGAACATATTGGGGCCTGCCCCTGTTGGTGTGGATGGCGTTGGTCTCGCTAGTTCTTCTTGGGCCTGCGAAAGGCTTTCTTGTACTACTGGACGAGCTGGCACCATTATCAGAAATCTTGCCCATTTTCAACAGGCTCTCAATTCTTTCCCCAGCTATGACAACATCCGCAAAGCTAGTGGAGGAGAAAGCAGCCAGCCTGTCAATATATGTTCCCTGAAGGGTGTTCATAAACATGTCTGCCATTTCCCTTTCAGACATAGGTGGCTGAACAGCAGCAGCCAATTGCCTCCATCTCTGGGCATATTCTCGGAAACTCTCCCTTGAAGACTGTGACATTCCCATTAGGAGAGTCCTGTTGGGTGCCATGTCTAAGTTGTATTGATACTGTCTGATAAAGGCCTCTGCCAGGTCCTTCCAGCATCTGATAGTTGCCCTTGTCAAGTGAGAGTACCATTCTCTTGACGCTCCAGTCAAGCTGTCTTCGAAATAGAACATCCAGAGCTTCTCATCCATTGTATAGGCCTTCAGCCTTCCCAGGAATGATTGTAAGTGAGTCCGGGGGCATGAAGTCCCGTTATACTTCTCAAAGCATGGTGGCTTAAACTTGTGGGGAATCCTGACCCCGTCTACCAAGCCCATATCCATAACATCAAAACCCAGAGAGTTTTGAGACTCTAAGGACCTCAATTTCTCAGCTATCTCATCCAACCTTCTATCATAAGCTTCTTCCCCAGCACCCATTACTGTAAACTGGTCCTCTTGGGGGTCTTCTTGAAGTACCCTGGCTGCAGTGGCAGTCCCTTGAACATTTGCAGGAATATTGACCTCTGGATGGAGGTGTGGTCCAAATACAGGGGGGTTAACATGAGGTTGGACCCTTTCATTGTTGCTGGTGCCGGCAGTCCCTATATGTGGGTCTTCTTGATTCTGCCTTTCCATCATGGCCCTCAATCTTTCCTGGCTCTGAGCCATGTTGTTCATCACTTCCATAAACTGAGCTATCTGTGTTCTCATTTCCAATCTTTCGTTTGCCATTTGAGTCCTGACCTCTGCAAGGTCCTGCTGTACCTGATCCATTTGAATGCCCGGAAGGTTGCTACGGGTCGGATAACGGTGCGGACGGTTGAGGGGAAATACTCGGCGCCGAGCAATAATTCCTGAACATCACAACAGAGTTAGTGGCAATAAAACAAAAACCTACAAAACAAACAAAAGGTTAGCATGCAATGCAGTTATGCTTATTTGTTCTCAAGGTATCCGGTTTGGCTTTCAGTTTTGACCCTTCCAGACCCTTGAAGATGCTGTTGATGTTGCTTTTGAAGTGAAACTCGATTGGAACAAACTAATACATATATTACAAAAGCAAAATGGTACATAGTTTGCTTACAAATACAAGCCCTCTGAGAGGTCAAAATACATTACAGGAAAATAAAAGTACATGGAATGAAAGCAACAACAAACAAATGGTCAAACATCAAGACCAAACTCATCCTCACGAACTTCCTTGAGAAGTGCTTCGGTCACAGGATCAGCCGGACGCTCTGTGAGATTCCTGATGAGGAGATTCCGGGTCTTAACAGCTGTAGTGAGCTTCTTGTGCTGAGCTTGGTCCTTTGACCTCTTCACTCCTGCTTTGATCTTCAGCTCTGATATCTCCCTCTGGGCTGCTGCCAGGGCTTCTTGTTGTTCTCTTGCACTAGCTTCCAGTTGCTCCATCTTGTCTTGAACTCTCTCGTCCTCCAGGGTACGAGCCTCGGTGATCCTGACCCAACGGGCTTGACTCTCCTTTAAATACAAGTCTGTCCTTGCTCTCTGGAACTGGGCTTCCTTACAAGCATTCTTCAGAATTTGTTCTCCAGCTTTAGACTTCTTGATATAATCCCCAGACTTCTCAATCTTAACCAGATGCTCCACTCTCAACTTCTCTAGCCTCTCAATCTCCATCCTGCCATCATTCCTCTCCCGGAGAGTCTTCTGCAGAGCCTGAGTTAACTTCTCATTTCTTTCCTTCAAGCCCTCAAACTCCTCCAAACTGATAGTGGCAGGGGGTGCTGAAGATGATTCAGGTATATCTTCTATGGTAAAGGGCATTCCAGAGAATTGAGCCCTGGCACGGGACCATTCATAATATTGTGCTGATGCCACATTGTTGCACTTCCCCAGAACGATGACTCCCTTGGTTTGAACATGATCCCAGGCCCAGGCAGCCTGCCTAACAACAGTCAAATTAATCTTGTTCTCACAATAGAGAGTCTCTACCAAGTCCTGTGCCTTAGGAGTATGGACCAGTGCATAGCCCAGTTGCCTTCTGAACAACAGAGGGTTATAATTGATACTTCCCTTAACTCCTATTAAGGGCACATTGGGAAAGTGCCCACAGCTGGTGATGATATCTCTGCCCTTGGTGCTTTGAGTACACCATCTGATATCTGCTGAAGTTAGGGCAGTGAGTCTCTTAGCCCAGTTGCTCTGCTGATGAGGATTTAGAAATGCATCTGTCCTGGGTAGATGCTTGAGAAGCCAAGTATGAAATAATGGAGCACAACACCTCACTAATCTTCCCCTCTGCTTTTCATTCCTCTGATGCACTGAATAGTAGAGATCCCCCAATAAAGTGGGCACTGGGTTCTTCAAGATGAACAGATGGATTGCATTCTTGCTAATGAATCGAGGCTCATCTGCAAACAACACAATTCCATATATGCTCAAAGCCAACAAGGCACAAACAGCCTTCCACTCTCCTAAAGAAGCTTTCAGGGTAGCTTGAGAGATCAAGAAATCCAAATGGAAGCCAGGGATTCCAGCTTTAGAAGTCATATGCTGCTCAATCAGGACAGGTTCCAGATGCAAAACCTTGGCTATTTCTCCATTAGCAGGAAAGACCATCTCAGGGTTGAAAGGGATTCCACCCCTGATAGGCAAACCAACCAATGATGAGTATTCTTCTAATAGAGGGCCCAACTGAAAGTCTTGAAAGGTGAAACATCTCAGTGGGGGATCATAAAACTGAATGCAGGTGTGGATCAGGCTTCTCTGTGAAGGGTCCAGATCCATAACCATATCGAGTATATCTCCATAACTTTCCCTGAACAATGGTATGTGATCTGGAGTGATCAGGGTCTGAATCCTCCTGATGTCAGATAGCTCTGGCTGGAAGAAGTGGTAGGTGATGTTACTCTTTTTAGGTGCCATGATGTTGAAGATGAGTGGAGACAGGTGCTGATGATAACACTGAAGAATGGGCCACTGATTGGCTGGTGCAGGTGATAGCTGAAGCAGATGCTGATGAAGATAGGTCAATACTGAAGATGGGGTCAAAACCAAAACCAAATGAAGATGGATACCCTGAAACACAAATAAGCAAATGTCAATATGATGCAATGATTATGTATGCAAATGACATGCAAGGGTTTGTGACTGAGCTGGATCTGATCAAGAGCTCTGATATAGGTCCAAGACATATTCAAGAAAACCAGATGGAGGTCTATAAATCCGGTAACCAAGGTGGGGGACTCAAATAAAGAGCCACATGTCCAGGGTTTTAGAATCACAAGAACTGTTCCAACATGGAGTATTCTTAATCAAGTCAAAGTAACAGGGTATTCTGAGGTCAAGGTACCTGCAAACCTGTAAACAGCCCAACCCCCTCACAGGTGGTGTTCTAAAACAAGGATCCTCAGACTTGGATCAGTTATGAGAAGTGTAAACACTTCTAACCCGGAGGTACAGTGTTTACAATAACCATAAAAGTTCTTCCTCTAATTCACCTCAGTTTCTGAAGGTCAAAACTAAAGGTCATCCAGACTTAGCAGGCTTCCCAGATAGCCCTAGTATTGCAGGAAATCTGCAACACAGAGTTCTCAAGAAGAAACCCATATCTGAACCGTGTTTCATATTCCCGCACCAGACCGAAATGGAATGGGAAAGAATATGATTCACTCTAGCCTAGGTGTCACTCAGGTCCCAGGTATAGGACCTTAACTCTCAATGAATCACCCACCCACCAAAACAAAAAACCAGATCCAGCCAGCAACATGACAGTATGATATATACAAAAGCAGTAAAGAAAGTAAACAAACTGTACATAAAGCAAAAATAAAACATATACAAGCACAAATAAACACATAACACCCCAGTAAACACAAATCAATCAAGCGCTAGGAGGAACCCACAAAAAGAACCAGAAGCCCTGGTTGCAATATAAGGTATCCCCAGCAGAGTCGCCAAGCTGTCGCTCCCGACAAATGGGAATGGCCCCGATGAAGGTACAGACGCGAACGGTCGGCGAAGGGGACAGTGAGAACACACAGCCGTGAACTCACTGGAGAATGAATAGAGTCGCCAGCTAGGCATTTTTATCCCGTAGGAAAGGCAATGCTGCATAGGCCTAGAAAGACATGGATAAGACGGTTGCGAACCAGAGAGACTGAGAAAGGGGGTTGGTTACAACCTGGGAAGGTATTAGCACCCAGATTGTCCGCCGTACTCGACGGGATCCACGCTTAAAAGATTTGTGTTTTAAAGGGGTAGTGTCAATGCAATTTGTGTATGAAATAGCTGGAAAAGGATGTACAGGTGTCAGTGTAAGAGAAGTGTGAAGTGTAATATACACAGTGTCAGTGTAAGAACAAGAGTGAAATGCTCAGGAGTATGAGGCTTAAAGAATGAAGCTGGAAGGAGGGGGAATATACAAAGACTTTTGTTCGATAACTGTTAAGTTATGCCTACGTATCCTCTCGTGCAATGAGGAAGTCAGAACACCGTAGTTCGACCCAAAGAGACTGAAAGTTGAATTGACTGATGAACTGCTTACTTGCCTATGCTCAAGTGTGTGACCTGTCTGGCACAGATGCAAACTGTCTTGCATTAGACGGAAGAAGCAAGTTCCCGTTTATGAGTGAAGGTGGTGAGAAAAGAATCCCGAAGGAGACGATTATTGTTTGTGTTTGTGTTTTCAGTCTCTTATTGCTTTTGGATTTGTCATAAGTTAATGAGCTTAAGCCTAAACCAATGGATTTAGTAAACTCATCACATCTTCCCTCTGATTAGGGGTAATGAGAATACCTTAAGTGTGAAGTCAGATTCTCACACTTAATCACCTTTGATACAGGATTAAGATCATTAACCTATTTGTGATTATTTAGATGTTTTTGGTGTTTTTGTTTAGTGTTAAGTAATGAGATTAAGCCTTAATCAAGGATTAAACAGACTCATTACACCATCCTAATAGAAGGATAATAGATGAGAATGTTTAAGCTGAGGAAAGCTCCTCAACTTAATCCATGATTAGGGATTAAGCTCATGACAAAACAAGCCTTTGATTAAGTGGATTTTAGTTAATGATATGATGATGAAGTGGGTTTTATGATTTGTAAGACAACTTGAGGGGGACTTGTCCATTAACACTAGGGTTAGTCCTTCTTAACCAGTTAAGGAAGAATTAGAACCCTAGTGCAAGGCCCAAGTTACAAGTGCAATGTCTTGATGATTATTAAGTGAATTGATTAAGAGGATTTAAACACATTAAGGGTTTAACACTTAGGATTAAAGTTATACACTCCATCCTAAGAGAAGGATGCAGGCATAAGCTTAATCACAAAGCCTTAAAGCCTTTAGGGTTTAGTCCCTGATTATGAGATGAGAAGAGAAGACTCAAAGAGACACAAAGGCAAAACTAAGAGGGGAGACTAATCAAAACCCTAATCATTGTCATGCTTGGTTTTTCCTAAGGTTTGTGAGGTTTTCAAGAGAAGATCTTCAATGGAACCACCAGGGAGCAGATGAAAGGATCAGGAGAAGCAAAGTGACTTGCTTCATTCAAGAAGTCAAGTCACTTGAAGAAAGAAAGTAGGAAGAAGAAGAATGAGCAAGCTCAAACTCAAACACATATAAGAATGCAGCATGGATGCAAGAGAGATGAAAAGAAAAGTCATGAGAAGTGAAGGCAAATTCACTTCTCAAGTTCACTTACCACCTGAAATGTTAGAAAAGAAATGCAATGCAATGCAAAATGAAATGAAATGACATGATGCAAACCAAAACCAGAAGCATGTTGATGATGATAATGATGCTATGGGATGTTACAAACATGAGGCAGCACATGGAAATGATCATACAAGTTTATGAATGCTAATGAAACAAGCTAGGAAGCATGAACATACATGGAGAGTTATGAAGTGCACATGACATACAACATGGAAAATACATGATGCAATGATCAAACATGCTTTCAATATGTCTTATGATGTCAAATGAATCACATGGATGCTTGAAATGTCATGGCAAGTCATGTTATGCTAGAGAATGCAAGATGGATGCATATGGAAACCCAAATTAGGGTTTATGAATCAAACAACAAACACAAACCAAAAACAGAAGCAAACCCTAAGATAAAAAAATTGAAAATGCCACACAAAGGACCCCTAATCCCATACTAAACCAATGCCCAAGGGAGAGGTCTCAACTCCTAACCTAACCCAAGATATGAATTTTACAAGATTCTAGGGTTTTTAGGGTTTTCAAACAAAAGAAATGCCAAACAAATGAAAAATGAAAGATCAAATCATGGCCATTTAATCTCAAAAACTACATGCTAAACACAATGCAATGCAAGAAGAATCAATGTCCAACTCTTCATAGATAGGCATAAATGATTTTTTGAACTATGGATCAAATTAATGCATAAAAATGACTTTTATTCAATGAAAAATTCTCAAAATGCATCAAGATCAAAAAAGAAATTTGGTTTGAAGGTTGGACAATGTTTCTAAATGTCTTAGAACATCTCATGAATTTTTTGGTGATTTTTAGATACCTAAAAGTATTTTTAATAAATTAATTTCCATTAATCAATTAAAAATAATCCTTTAAATATTTAAAAATACTTTTTAAATGCTAAAAATGAAAATAAAAATATTTTTGTGTCATAAAAATTATTAAAACTCATGAGAAAAAGTTTCATAATTTTTAGACATTTTTTACTATTTTTAATAAATTATGCAAAACAAATGAAAAGAAATGAAATAAAAATAAAGAAAATGGAAAAGTAAACAGAATGGAGGGTTGAGATTGAGGCTGGGTTTGAATGCGTTGACTGGCGCCAGATCTTGTGGCCAGGATTGCGTCTGAGTCAATTAAACTAAATACGAATTAATTAAACTAATTAAATGAATTAGGGCTAATCAAATGAATCTGAGCCTTCCATCCACGCGGGAAGTCAACTGGTCAAAGGCATCCTACGCTCAGAATTCAAATTGGAGTTAATGACTGGATTAGGGCATAATGACATTCAGGCTGCCGGAGAAGACTTCCGGTCGTCTTCTCCGGCCAGCATCCCCCCTGAGAATCCCCAAAACTCTAAAAACCTAACTAAAACGAAATCTAAAAACTGGGAAATGATCCCCACTCACTCACGAACTAAAACCCCTAATCAAAACAAATTTATATTTCCTAACAAGGCTGAATCGAAGCAAACAAAAATTAGGTCAACTGAGTTTCAGAGATCAATTAAAAACTCTCATTTCATCACCATTTCAAAAACTAAAAGCATATTCATGATCAGGAAGACATGTAGAACAAGTTTAGAACTTAAAAATCCATTTCTGGAAAAAAAGTTCTTGAGCTACCTGAGATTCGAAGCTTTCACTCCAGCTACTTTCTGACTCCCTCTCTTGGTGAAATCTACTCCTTATGACCTCTTGATGATGCTTGAGTGCTCAGGAGAAATTTATATTGGCTGGATGAAGAGTTTGAGTAACTTCTGCTCAAACTCAGTTGAACATGGCAATGATGATTCTGGCTATTTCTGGCAAGGGTGAGAGGTTGTTTGTGGTCCAGATGATGAGTGGAGAAGGTTTGTGGAGTTGGTTTGGATGTTTGTGAGCTGTGGAGAGAGTTTCGAATGAAACTGCAAGTTGGGGTGAAAATGGTGAAATGGAGTTATGGCTTGTTTCAGGCCTGGTTCTTGGTTGCTTTGGGCTCAATGAAGCATGATGAGTTGATTGGTAAAAATGGTTTGAATGTTTTATGGCTGGGCAGAGAGATTCGAAACAACTTGCAAAAATGGTGTGTTCTTATGTATGTGATGGTGTGTAATGTTTCAGCCTTGCTTCATGTATGAAATGTCTTGCTCTTTGTCCACATAAACCTCTCTCATTGGTCAGATGACATGACATGTGCTTTATTGATTGGTAAGTTCACTTTTGCAAAATGTCAACTTTGGTGTAAGGAAAGCATGGGCTTGGTTCTAGGCTAGCACAAGTACATGGACTGGCGCAGCATGGCATGGAGAGAAGCTAGGGCTGGTTCAGCATCCAAGACATCAAGTTGGTGAGGTGTGATGAGTGGTTTTGCAACTTGATCATTTCTAGTTCACATGTGATTTTCTTGTCCCACAAGCCATGAATCATGAGAAAATCTTGGTTCAATCTGAATTTTGTGACTTACATGATGCTTGCATATTGGTTTGATGTCAATTAGAAGTCACAAGAATGCTTGACACATGAAATTGCAAGTTTTCCAATTGGTGCATAACTTGAAAATCAATGATTTTAGCCAACTTTGTCACACCATAACTTTTGATCCAAGAAGAATTTGATCATGTTCTTGTACTTTTTGAAAAGGGAAAAATGTGTTCTACAACTTTCATGACCAAAGTTTTTCCATTTGAAGCATTTTTGGATCAAAAATCAAGGCTTGAAAAATGACCTAAAATGACATATTCTTGAAAAGTCAACTATGCCCAAAAAAAGTCAACTTTGCAAAACTTCAAATTCTTGATTTTTGTGAACTTCAACCTTCTCCCATGATCAAATAAATATCATATACACTCAAAATGATGAAGATCAACCCTTGGTTGGGTCATTGGGGGCCTCAGATGCCCTGATTTTGCACTGACTTGTCCAGAAAGTCAACCCTTGATCAGATGACCTCTCCATGGAATTTCTTCATGAAAATTGATATGCATACTCCCTATACCATATAGAGACCAATGGAAACAAGAATGACCAAAAAATTTGGGGTTAAGGCCATTGAAACCAAAACCCTAATTTTAGGTCAACTGTGCAGTCTAGCCTGGCTCTGCATCCATACCAATCCCAGTTCTTGTGATTCTTTTGCATTCTTGATTTTGAGAGGATGTAATATGATATATGAACACATATGGATCCCTTTGAAGTGATTGGTGGCCTTTGGAGTGGCTCAGGAGGCTCTTGGATTGCTCAGATCACAAACCCTAGGTGCAGATGACTTAGACACTATGCAGTGAAACAAAAATGGGATGTGAGATCTTATGATTGTGCTTATGCATATGAGAATGATCACAAGCCATGGTGTGAATGGGTGAGGGCAAATTTGGGGTGTTTACAGTATGCTACTGACCCATAATCATTTCATGCATATTCACATGCCATTCTTCCTTAACTTTCATCATTTGTGATCTTATGCGATGTTTACTCATTTGTTCTCACATCTTCTTCTACTTGCTCCGTATGCTTACACCATTGCATCCATGATTGTATATTCATTCATCCTCATTCATAAGTATTCACTACTGACTTTGATACTCATTTCATGTATTAATTCATGCTTGTAAGCCATGCGCATTCATACTTCATCCATAAACCCTAATTTGCATTTAGGTGAACTTAGGTGAACTTCTTGTACATAGTTTGATATAGTTTGAACTTGTGAGGTATCCTAGCATACTTAGAGACCTATAGCATGTAGCTACTGACTTTAGAAGTCATATAACCCTTAGGCATCTTCACCTTTAGACTTAGGTCTTATGTTGAACCCTAGTTCCATTCTAGGACGTTTATGGTACTTAAAGGTCTTATGTTGAACCCTAGTTCCATTCTAGGACGTTTATGGTACTTAATCGCTTTCATGCTTTGATTTTACTTTCAATATGCATTGTCATGCTAACCTTTGTTTTGTAGGGGGGGGGAGATTTAAGTAAGCCTCACTTCATTCCTATCTTTTATGCATTCTAAATGTCTTTTCCTTAGCACTTTGTTCTTTGCTTTTATAGGTTCCCCCTTTGTTCTTTAGAACTAACTTAACTTCCTTAGTAAGTAAGTTGAGTTCTAATTCTCTTTTCTTCTTTTCCTTTTCTTTCTTAGGATTATAAAACCTCACTAACCATTAGGATCTCCCTCTTGCATATAATAAATAACTTAGGGTTGTGTCTTAGTCCCCTTAGTTTGTCCTTTTGCAACTTGAGTCCTTCTTTCTCATCTTCAAACAAAATCCAAAAACACTTAACAAATAAATGAAAGGATCCCTTGTGTATAGCCTTATTCCATGAGGCACTTGCACTCATTCCATCTTGGAGTGGTGTAAGCTTGTCTACCATGATGCACAAGTCTCATCAAGGGGTTGTTTCATAAAACAAACAAATTCAAAACACTTCTCATAAAAGACAAAAACAAACAATAAGCGACTATCCTGCAGCAACTTCTCTTCTCATCTCATTCACCCACAACGCGAACTCGCGACGACTTGTCTCGCATGCAAGACGGTAAACACACTCGTACCGGACGAGCCTGCAACACCTGAGCATAGACATACGCAGTTCCAACTGTAAAAAACACAAACAAATAGTTTCCGCCTTAGTTAGGCGAACTACGTCGACTCTGATCCTCATTATCCCGATGAGGTACGTAGGCAGCGGGGTAGGGCCCGTTCGAGAACATTCTTTATTTTCCCTACATTTTCCCCCTTTTGTTCTTTCTTTCCATTCCAATTCAACTCCTTTCTCATATCAGTTAGCAGTTCATTTGTTCAACATCTTTATTTCTCACCCTTTGAAACAAAACAAGCAAGCGTGGATCCCGTCGGGTACGGCGGACGATCTGGGTGCTAATACCTTCCCAGGTCGTAACCGACTCTCGAACCCAGATCTTTGGTTCGCAGGACCTTGTCCTTTCCCATTCATTCGGGATAAAAATGTCTGCCTGGCGACTCTACCTTTTCCGTGCCACTTTCACATTTGTACTAGGATGAAAATCCCGGGAGCGACAGTATGGATGTATACAAAGTCTTTGTTTTGAAAATATTTTAAAATAGTGAGGTGTGAAAAGTATTTTTAAAGTGTGAGCAAGTAACTATGAGGTACCTACCCTAGACTAAGTCATTCATGTTCTTTTATATTCTTTCAAGGGTAAGACTATCTCTATTATTAAGGAATAGGTAGTAATTATCTTGGATTTGTTAAGGGACGGGCGTAGGGTCATCGTATGGTCAATGAAGGAAACTGTAGGATGTCTTTAGCAATTTGGGAGGGACTATCATCTTTTAATCTGAAGGGACAAGATCAATTAGGCAACATCGTAGGCAACATCGCAGAGACTTGATCTTTTAACCGAAGGGAGGGACAAGATGATTTATTTCCTGGAGGGACTTTGCTTAAGACACCCTACTTTCGAGGGACTTGGACATTTATTTTAAGGCAACCAAGAGGGACAACACTAGGAGGTGCAGACAACGATCTTAGATCGACTTACGTGTGTGAGTATTTATTTTCAAATATTTTTATCTTTTTAATTAGTTTTCTAAGTCCGGATTAATTTTCAGTTAATTCTTTTCACTCCCTATTTACTAACCACGCAATTAATATATTTACGAAGATAAAAAAAGCAAAAATAAATTCCTAAGCTATTACATGGCTTTGGGACAGATACAATATAATCGGACAATAAATAAATTACAATAATTACAACTTATACATTTTTCTAATATGATAAATAAATAAAAATTAAATGAAGGAAATAAAAGCAAAATAAATTAAAGAAAAATAAATTTAAAATTTAAAGTTAAAAATTATGTTAAAGTTTTAATTAAGGAAGATTATGTTTAGGTTAGACAAATTAGGGTTGAAAAATAAATAAATTAGGTTTTTAGGTTAAAATTAGATTTTCTATTAAAGAGAATTAAATTAATTATTAATTATAATACACAAAAACTAAATATATACAAAAATTATTATTAATTTATGAAAATATAAAGAAAATTTAATTATATTCACAATTATTATTAAAGAAATAATTAGGGATTTAATTAAAATAAAATAAGGTTAAGAGTTTTTGTTAAGAAAATATTAATTAAACTAGAAATAGGTTTTTTTTATTTAAAATATAGTTAGTAAATGAAAAAGAATCAATTAGCTTAATTATTTACCAAATTATAAAACAAAATAAATAATTTAAGAAAAAAAGAGAAGAAATAAAAGAAAAAGAAATAGGGCGCTCTTAAAAAAAAGAAGGGGTAGGCCAGAATCAAACCCACCCCAAGTACCTCAATACACAGCTTGCACAACCACTGGGATAAGCCACACACTTGTGACAAAGATCCAACACCAGTTCCTTTTGTTTCATGCGTATCACCATTTCCAGCCCCGTCCAATCACGCCTTACCACACAGTCGTCTTCAACCTCCCGCCCTGCGCAATTTCCTGCGAATTTTGCTATGCGGTTTCCTGCGATTTTTTTTGTAACAAAACCTGCGATTTTTATATGATACAAAATAAACGTGATTGATTCAAAATTACTACAGGGGATCAAAGCCCAGGTCCTGTAGGGTTAAAAAATCCCCTCGAAAGCTTATTATAGTCCACGAATTGATAAGCCCCAACTTTGAAACTAAAACCCTAACGATGACATTCTCTCAAATCGGCCATGAAACTTCAATCCAAACATCCAGAATCGTTCTATGCATCATAACAAACACACAACAATCATTAAAAATAGTTCATAATGGATATATTAGTGAAATCTAAAACTTGAAATTCAAGAACAAAAATGAATTCGGGATCCATGTTTTATGATGCTTTTGGTGAATGTGATTGTTCAAACATGTTCTAGTGGCCTAAAAGAAGCTTTCTCAACCTTCAAAACTCCTTTTGAATGGATGGATTTGTTAAACCGATTTTTAAAATTCCTTGTGTTTTTGAACTTTGGATGTGTGTTCTTGGCTGCAAAAAATTGTGTCTTGTGTTTGTATTAAGTTGTATTCTTATAATAGAATGAATTCAGGTTAAAAAATTGGTGGGTTGTTTGGGCTTTTGGATAACTTGATGGTGAAGGAAAAATCAACCATAAATGTGCAAAAAATCAAATATACTCTTGCTATTTTGATCTAACACAAAATTGGAGAGTATCAAATCACTTTTAAGGTTGTTTATGAGTTTCTAGAACAAAGATATGATTTTTTATTTGACTTTTTATATTTTATTTTCATTAAAATTGAATTTTATTAAATAAAATCCAAAATAATAAAATAAAAAACATAAAAATCTGAAAAAATGATCATTGGGTCATGCTTGATATTATCTCTGAGATTGGGTTGGAATTTGGTGAGCCCATTTGGAAAATTTTGGATTTTAGACCTCATTTGCTTCATGTACCCCTTGAAAATTTCCCAACTTTGCCAAGGAATAAATCCCTCAATTTTAAGGTTATGAGAGTGATCTTAGACTTTTTAGAAATATTAGAGAGTCCTCTAACAAACCTCTTTGGTCTCATGTCCATATCCTTTACCATTTTAAAATTAGGCTCTTTGGAAAAAGTTGACTTTTTGTTGACTTTTAAAAGGACCTATAATGTCTTAGCTCATACCTTCCAAATGAAGCATTTTTAGGCTTGGCTTGTGAGATACAAAGTTGTAGAGAATTAAATTTCCTTCAAAATGAGCTTTGGGTGAGAAATTTTTGATGAAGTATGTGAAAGTTATGGTTGGTCAAAGTTCAGTTGACTTTTACTATGAAATCTTAATTTAGAAACTTCTTGATTCTTGATGATCTGAGAATTCCTTGATGAATCATGGTCAATCCTTGATAAAATGATGAATTTTACTTCATAACCTTGATGTTTGCAAAAAATCTTGAAGTTTGACTTTAATTTGACCACAGTTGACCTCAGTTTGACTTTTTAACCACCTTGACTGATTTTTGCATATCTGATCATCTGACTGGTCAAACTTATTGGGAAAGCTCTATTAATTGACGTAGGGATTCTTGAAGTCATGTGGGATGTTATGAAGCTCATTTGAAGTCTTGAAAGTCCATTTAGCTTAGATAAACTCAAAACCCTAGTTGTGGATCCATTACTTAGGAGGAGGCTTTGTCTGAGGGAACTCTCAAACTTTCTGACCAATTGCGAACCTTGTGAACCTTAAGAGAACTCTAGGAACACATTGATTTGATTATGGGAGGGAAATGTTTTGGGTACAACAGAATTTTTCAAGTTCCATTGTTTCAACTTTTCTATCCTGACAATTTTATTTTGATAATTAACTCCCAACGCTCAATACGTTCTCCGCACACACTCACCCAACACTTTATCTGATAATGTGGCACTTTGTAGGGTATCTGTCCCCCCATCTGAATGAAGTGGGATCAGTGACATGGCATTTTCATGCACATCATTTTTGAATACTAACGAGTTACCTAGATTTCCTAATTTATTTGACCATTTCAGGAGAAGTGTCATACGTACCAGTACGCCACTTGCCGTAATCAGATCCAAGTCATGAATACAGTACTGATAAGTGCATATTAGTGTTATTATTTAGTTGATTTTTTTGGCACTTTTCAAGGGTTATTTTTATCTCTAATTTTTTTTCCCCTTTGTTTCTTATACTTATTCATAGTTTAGTTTTAGCATTTTCAAAGCATCATTTATTTAACTTTAGTTTTTGTAATTTTAGGTTACACTGTGGAAATATGAAGCAAATTTCATCAAGACCTTCTTTGGGAAGTTTTGGAAGATTTTGAAGAAATCTTTCTCGCTTCATTGTCGCTCAGCGAGCTCCAAGCGAGTTTTCCAGAGATATTTTCGCTCAGCGAGGACCTTTGTCGCTCAGCGAGCTGGTGCATTTAATGAACATTCGCTCAGCGAGACCTGCAGATTCAGCTTCTTTATAAGCATTTGTTTCACTATTTTCTTGACATGTAACTTTGGAGACTTGACCTAAATATTCCTTAAACACTTTTTCACTTTGTTCCAAGAAGATTGGGTGCATTTAAAGTCAAGACATTGTCATTAATGCTCCATCTTCTTCATCTTCATATTTTGTTGGAAGCTTCCATGGAAATGGAAAGCTAAACCCATAGTATGTCAAGGTTAGAAGGTAGATAGGTTCTATTTTTGTATGTATAGGCCTTGATCCTCTTGTATAAACTCTTGATGATGAATATATGATGAAAGCTTTGATTTTTATGAAAAGCCCTTTTGTGTTGTTTCATGATTGAGAGATATGGCCAACATTTGACCTAGGTTTTCATCACCCAAATACCATAAGCTAGAGATAGTTATGGGCTTTGGAGTTCACTTTGTATTGAACCTAAATGTTACCATTTTGATAGATTGAGTGAGAAATCATCAATGGATAAAAATGGTAAAGCTCATATTTTGTGTTAGAAATAAACATTATGAGAGGATATTGTGAATGTGTTCATTGTTGAAATGAGTTTATCTTTTGATCAAAACTATATATGCAAAATAAACCTATCAAACCCTAACTTTGACATATGATTTTAAGAATCTTTTACAAATCAATACTTTTACTTCTTAGCATTTATTTGAATGAAAAAGTCCATTTTAGATACAAACACTAAAACCCTTTTGTTACCATTAAGTCTAAACTTAAGCAATTGTAGAACGACATAAATATCATAAAACAATCTCTGTGGATCGACAATCAAAACCCTTACTCATTTGTGCTTTCAACAAATTGGCGTCGTTGCCGGGGATTGTTATTTGATATTTAAAGCATAGCAATAGTTTCTAGTTTTGACTTGTTTTATTTTTTACTTTGTTACTATCACTCTTGTGTTTCACTTGGTTTGTTAGTTTTGTAGATTCTAGTGTATGTGTGACAAGGCTACTGAGGAGCAATTTCAATTCGACCCTGAAATTGAAACAACACTTTGGAGGCTCAATAGCAAAACAAGAAGAAGGAAGAAACTAGCCGAAGATAGGAACTGGAGAGAAGAAGAAGCTACTTCTTCACTTATTCACATTGAAAAAATGAGGGTAGAAACTTTTGAAGGAAACACGGAGGACGGAGTCCGTACAGAGATGTCCGCTAATAGTCCTAAACGGACCGCTCAATTTGTTCGTGGTGGAAGAAACACGGAAATGAAGACCGGAATCCTCCAACTCCTTTATGCTAATCCATTCACCGGAATGGACCATGAAGATTCGTATACCCATCTCACCAAATTTTATGAGATTGCGGGATCTACGGGAATAGAGGAAGCGGAAGAGGAATGTTTGTTCAAAAGAATGTTCCCACACTCTTTAGCGGGGAAGGAAAAATAATGGTACCTAGACCAAGCTCCAAGGGTGATGACGGATTGGAACTTGTTGGAAGAGAAATTTATTGAAAGATATTTTCCTCAATCCCGATTCATGGGAGCGAAGACGACAATTGCAGTTTTCAATCAAGGAAGCAACGAGTCTTTAAACGAGGCTTGGGAGAGATACAAATCAATGTTGAGAAAATGCAAAGGCCATGGGTTTGATGATCTTACTTAAATCTACATTTTTCTCAATGGGCTTCAATCGCAACACAAGACACTTTTGGATGCTACCGCGGGTGGTTCTCTAATGTCAAAGACCACAGATGAGGCTATAGCCATTATTGTCCGTATGACTCTTAATGATCTTCAAAGTCAACATGATCATAATCATTCACTAAGGAAGCCGAGAGTTCTTGAATTAAATACAAATGATGCTCTCCTTGCCCAAAACAAGGTGCTTTCTCAACAAGTGGAGTTGCTAACTCAACAAATGGCCAAGCTTCCACAATAAATGAAAGAGATTCAAGGCTCTAATCCAAGGCATCAATTGGCAAAGTGTGAATTGTTACAAGGAGATAATCCTACCGGTTATTGTCCTCCTTTTGAAGAAGTAAGTTATGTGAACAACAATCATCAAGGTTATCAAAGGCCCCCTCAACAATACAACAATTCTTATCCAAGGAACAACCAAGGTTACCAACAACAATCAAGATTCAACAACAACAACTTTCAACACCAAAATCCTTATCAAAACCCTAATCCTCAAGTCTAACAACCACAAGGTGGAAGTTCAAAGTTAGAAGACACTCTTACTTAATTCATGCAAACCTCCATGGCTAATCAAAAAAGTAATGAGGCCACCAGCAAAAACCTCGAAAATCAAGTTGGGCAACTTGCTAAGCAACTAGCCGAAAATCAAGCGGGACCATCTTTTTCCGCAAACACTCATGTTAATTCGAAGGAGCATTGCAAGGCCGTTGTTCTTAGAAGAGGGAATGAGATGAGTCAAACAAAAGAGAAGAAAGATGGTGTTGTGGAGGAATGTAGTGATGAAGAGGAAGATGTGACAAATAAAAAAATTGTGGAAGTAGTTGAAAAGGAGATTGATGATTTGTAAGTAGTTGAAAATACACAAGTGGGGGATGAGAAAAGAAAAGAGGGGAGTAAAAGAGTGAAGAAGGGAAAAGAAGTGATGACACAACTTCCTACCAACATGCCCTACCCTCATGTGCCATCAAAGAGGGATAATGATAGGCAATATGCTCAGTTTATGGACATCTTCAAACAACTTCAAATTAATTTGCCATTTCCCGAAGCACTTGAGCAAATGCCCAAATATGCCAAGTTTTAGAAAGATATTTTCTCAAAGAGACGGAAGTAGACGGAACCAGAAACGGTAGTGAGATTATCTAACGCACTCTTCCTAAGAAAGAAGCCGACCCGAGACGTGTAACTTTGCCGGTCACCATTGGTAATATGTTTGTCGAGAATGTTCTAATTGATTTGGTCTCAAGCATTAACCTTATTCCTCTCTCTATTGTCAAAAGGATTGGAAACATTGAAATAAAAGGAATAAGAATGACTTTACAACTAGCCGACAAATCTACAACTCACCCAATTGGGGTAGCTAGAGATGTTTTGGTGAAAGTGGACAAATTTTTCTTTCCGGTTGATTTTATTGTTATTGATATGGAAGAGGATGACGATGCTCCTTTGATTCTTGGCCGACCATTCATGAAAACGGCCCGTATGATGATTGATATGGATGATGGTCTAATGAAGGTGAGGGTTTTGAATGAAAAAGTTACTTTCAACTTGTTTGAAGCGATGAAGCACTCAAAAGACAAACATGATAGCTTCTGAATTGATGCTTCCGATATGGCTATTTTGGAGGTCGCAACATATATTCATGTGGACACTCCATTAGAGCTAGCCTTAAGTGAAGGAGTTAACACACTCACTATTGAAGAGGAAAATGAGCTTGAAGAGTGTTTGAAGGAATTGGAAGTTTTAAAGGAGTTACAACCTTAGGAGGTGGCCATTGAAGAATTGACTAGAGAGAAAAATGATGATAAAGTTGAAGTTGAGTTGAAGGTGCTACCTTCGAACCTAAAATATGCTTTCTTGGATGAGAATGAAAGAAAACCGGTAATTATTAGCAATGAATTGTCTTCCGATGAAGAATCTCGTTTGGTAGAGGTGCTAAAGAAAAATCAAGAAGCTTTGGGGTGGGTTCTTTTCGATTTAAAGGGAATAAGCCCATCTTATTGTATGCACAAGATTCTTATGGAAGATAACTTCAGAGCGGTGGCACAACCTCAACGCCGGTTAAACCCAACAATGAAAGAGGTGGTTAGGAAGGAGGTAGTAAATCTACTTGATGCGGGGATGATTTACCCGATTTCAGATAGCCCTTGGGTGAGTCCCGTTCATGTAGTACCAAAGAAAGAAGGCATAACCGTTGTTAGAAAAGAAAAAAATGAGCTCATACCGACAAAAGTTGTGACGGGATGACGGATGTGTATAGACTATAGGCGTTTAAACACGGCTACTAGAAAAGATCATTTCCCACTACCGTTCATGGATAAAATGCTTGAGAGGTTATCTGGACAAGAGTTTTATTGCTTTTTGGATGGGTATTCGGGCTACAACCAAATTTCGGTTGACCTGGCGAACCACGAGAAGATGACATTCACATGTCCGTTTGGAATATTTGCGTATTGGAAAATTCCCTTTGGGTTGTGTAATGCGCTGACAACTTTTCAACGGTGTGTCCAAGCTATCTTCCCCGATTTGATTGAAAAGACAATAGAGGTGTTTATGGATGATTTTTCGGTGTTTGGAGCGTCATTCGATTTGCGCTTAAGAAATTTGGAAGAAGTGATTGAAAGGTGTATGAAGAAAAACTTGGTCCTAAATTGGGAGAAATGCCATTTTATGGTGAAAGAATGGATTGTGCTTGGACACAAGGTGCCTTCGATAGGTTTAGAGGTAGACAAGGCGAAGGTGGAAGTTATCTCAAAGTTTCCGCCTCCAACAAATGTGAAAGGAATACGGAGCTTTTTGGGTCATGTGGGGTTCTATAGGAGATTTATCAAAGATTTTGCTAAAGTGGCCAAGCCACTTAGCAACTTGTTGAACAAAGACCAGGTATTTCTCTTTGATGAACCTTGTCTTTTATCATTCCAAACTTTGAAAGAGAACCTAGTTACCGCTCCAATAATCATAACACCTAATTGGACTTGTGATTTTGAATTTATGTGTGATGCTAGTGATTATGCTATTGGAGTGGTACTAGGGCAAAGAAAAGAAATGTTTTCCATGTTATACACTACGCGAGCAAAGTGCTTAATGAAGCACAAGTGAATTATGCCACAACTGTAAAAAAAATTTCTAGCGATAGTGTATGCGCTTGAAAAATTTCGTTCTTATTTGATAGGTTCAAAGGTTGATGTTTACACCGACCATGCCGCAATAAAGTTTCTGCTCACCAAACCGGATTCTAAGCAAAGGCTTACCCGTTGGATCCTCATTCTTCAACAGTTTGATTTAGAAATAAGGGATAAGAAGGGATCGGAAAATTTGGTGGCGGATCATTTGTCGCGGCTAGTCAATGTGGACATCACCAAGAAATAAAATGAAATCCGAGAAGAATTTCTAGATGAAAAATTGTATATGGTGCAAGTTAGGCCTTGGTTTTCCGATTTTGCAAATCATAAGGCAACAGGTTGGATACCCGAAGACCAAAATTGGAACCAAAAGAGGAAATTCTTGGCGGATGCCCAATACTATGTATGGGATGAACCGTATTTGTTCAAGGTTTGTAGGGATAATTTGTTGAGGAGGTGTGTGACTAGCGATGAGGCTAAGAGTATACTTTGACATTGTCACAATTCTCTGTATGGAGGGCAATTTAACGGACCGAGAACGGCCACAAAAATCCTCCAATCGGGATTTTATTGGCCGACAATTTTCCAGGATGCCAACCTCCATGCGAGGAGTTGTGATGAATGCCAAAGGTCCGGTGGAATAGGGAAAAGGGATGAAATTCCCCTCCAAAATATTCAGGAGGTTGAAGTTTTTGATTGTTGGGGCATTGATTTCGTCGGCCCATTTCCACCATCCTTTACCAATGAATACATTTTGGTTGCTGTGGACTATGTTTCAAAGTGGGTGGAAGCGATTGCTTCACCGAAGGCCGATGGAAAAACGGTGATTAAGTTCTTAAAGAAAAACATTTTTTTCCCGTTTTGGCACGCCTCGTGTGTTGATTAGCGATGGAGGGTCGCACTTTTGTAATGCGCCGTTAGAAAAGGTTTTGAAACATTATGGTGTATCGCACAAAGTAACAACTCCCTACCACCCACAATCTAACGGGAAAGCCGAAGTGTCGAATCGTGAAGTGAAAAGGATTTTAGAAAAAACTATTTCGGGATCGCGTAAGGATTGGTCTCAAAAATTAGATGAAGCTTTGTGGGCGTATCGCACCGCATACAAAGCTCCAATAGGCTTAACTCTATTCCAAATGGTTTATGGCAAAACATACCATTTACCGGTTAAAATGGAGCACAAAGCTCTTTGGGCTTTGAAGTTTCTTAATTTTGATCCTACCGATGTCGGAACAAAAAGAAAAGTTGAATTGACTGAATTGGAAGAGATGAGGGAAGCGGCTTACCATTCAAGTTGGCTCTACAAAGAAAAGACAAAGAAATACCATGATAAGAAGATCAAGTTTAAAGAGTTTGAAGAGGGTCAACTTGTATTGCTTTTCAATTCCCGGTTGAAGCTTTTTCCCGGAAAATTGAAAAGTAAGTGATCGAGGATTTGGAAAAGAAGGATAGTTGGACCGTTAACGGCCAACGCCTTAAAATCTACCTTGGAGGTAATTTCGATCGAGAAATAAAATCTGTCGCCCTCGATGATCGTTGATCATCGTGGACCGTTGAGCTTATCCGACGTTAAACAAGCGCTTGTTGGGAGGCACCCCAAATTTGTAAGTTTTTACTGCTTTTTATGTTAAAAATGTGTTGTAGGCGTATTTTATAAGTTGTTTATGGTGTTTCATTAGTGCTCGAAGTGTTGCTGAGTGTCGCTCCCCGGATTTCCATCCTGGTACAAACGCGAAAGTGGCGCGGAAAAGAGTAGAGTCGCCAGCCAGGCATTTTTATCCCGAAGGAACGGGAATGGTAATGCTGCACAAACCAGAAGAAAAGAAAAGGAAGGACACGGGTCCTGCGAACCAAAGAGACTGAGTTCGGGAGTCAGTTATAACCTGGGAAGGTATTAGCACCCCAGATCGTCCGCCGTACCCGACGGGATCCACGCTTGCAAAGAAATTGTTTCAAAGGGTGAGGGTATGAAAGCTGCTGCAACAAAAAAGGAACTGAAATGGATAAAAGAAACTGAATGAGAAAACAAAGAGAAAAAATGTAGGGAAAATAAAGATTGTGCTCGAACGGGCCCTACCCCGCTGCCTACGTACCTCATCAGGACAATGAGGATCAGAGATGCCGTAGTTCCCCTAACTAGGGGTGGAAAAGATTGCTTGTGTCTTAAGGCTTGAACTGCCTATGTCAATGCTCAGGTGTTGCAGGCTCGGACGACGAGTGCGTTACCGTCTTACAAAATGACAAGTAGGAGCAAGTTCGTGTACGGAGCGAAGAAGATGAGAAAAGAATTCCCGAAGGAAAGACGCTTATTGTTTATTTGTGTTTTTTATGAAGCTTTTATGAGTGTGTCACAAGAAAGTGAACTCAAGCTCTTTTCCATGGAATGTGCACTTGTCACTACATTCCAAGATGGAATAATAGAACAAACACACTCAAGTAAGGAGAAGATCCCCAAAACTTGAACCCAGAGATTAGGGCTTAGGCTCACTAACTCATCAACTTATTAAGTGTTTTTGGATATTTACACTGAAGAAATGTTTTTTATGATTTTCTTTGTGAAGATGATATCTTGATCAGACTTGTGCATCACAAGATTAACTTGTACTATCCCAAGATGGGAAGACTACAAGTATCTCATGGGATAAGGCTATTGCTCAAGACATCACTTCAAACTTTATTAGGTGTCTTCTTTAGAGTTTTGAGATGAGAAGAGAAGAGAAACCAAAAGGATCACAAAGGCAAAAGTCTAATGGGGGACTAAAGAATCCTAAGTGTTGTCATGCATGGATGTCCTAGGTTAGTGTGGTTTACTATCCTAAAGAAGAAAGAAAGAAGAAGAAAGAAGAAAAAGGATGAGTAAGGCCTAAGCCCAACAATCAAAAGGTTAACACAAGTAAGAATAATAAGAGAAGAGATGAGATTTGGAGATGTGGGAATCACATCCACACCTCACACTTACCATAACCCCTGAAAAGGTTAGTCACACAAGCATACAAGCAAAACAAAATGAACTTAATGACATGCCAACATCATACAAACATAAGTTAAGTCATATATACAAAAGTTCAATGCAAATGCAAGCCATAAGAATGAAAAAAGAAACATACAAGTTAATATGAAACACATGGCAAGGCAAAGCAAACTTAATGAGATGCAAAGCAAAAATGCACAAAACATGAACTCAAAGCACAAGACCAGAACCAAATCAAGTTAAAGAAATGCTTAAGAAGCAAGAAAGATGAAGAGAAGAGAAGCACAAGACCAAACAATCACATTATGGAATGAAAGAAGTAAAGAGATGAGGTGGATGCACATAAGGAATAAAGAACTCAAAAGGCAAACCAAATACAAAATTTCCAAGACACAAACCCTAACCTAAGATCAGAAAGGTATCCATACCCCAAAGAGACCCCAAATGAGATGAAGAAGTTGGCACAAGTGCCCTTCTAAGCTAATAAGAGAACTTATGGCCAAAAGGAAGCAAAATGGGACAAGTTATGAACCAAAATTCAAATCAAATCAACAATGCACCCAAAAATTCCACAACTTAGGACAAATGATCTTCAAACATGATATAACAAGATACCAAAAGGATAGGAAGAAATTCAGAAGCTATGCAAGTCAAATGGGGACATAAACATGAACTAGGGTTAGGAAACTTCCATCACAAGTCAAGGATTAAAACCAAATGAATAAGTTTCTAAATATCAGGGAAAAAATCCCACATGAACTACATCCTCTTATGAATCCAGTGCAAAAAGAGCCAACAAGAAACTCAAAATGATGACCACTATGGAAATTGGACAAGGCAGCATGCACCAAAAGGGAATAAAAATGAATTAATTAAGATGAACAATTAATTGACACGTGGATATTAAAAATAAATGGAAAAGAAAAATATGGAAAATTAAAGAAAACTCAAATGAACATCCATGAATTAATTCAGAATTATTAGACACTTGGAAGTATTTTTAATAATTGAAAAGCAAAATGATTAAAAGAAATAAAAATAAAAAGAAAATAAAATGAGAAAGAGAGCTGGGGGTGAGAAGAGTAAGGAAATGTAGTTGAAATGATTGGGCTTAGGAGGCAAGGAGGTGCGAATATCAGTTCAGGCCCACTCGGTTGGCGCTGGTATACAAAATGTTGGGTGGAAATTCAGAGGAAAAATAAGGAAAAACAATGACCATCAGATGGAATGGACGCATCTTGTGAGTAGGTTCATTAAATGACGTGGCAGTTGTATTGGTTTAAAGCTGAGGGAGCATGTGAATTATCATGGGGTGAGAAACATGAGGAATTAAAATAGAACATAAGCTCACGTGAAGGGGAGACTGTGTCACTTAATGAGGTGGAAAGATCTTGAGAGATGAGAGGAAAGATCTGAGGGTGGAGGACTCGTCTTCAAGCTCTGAAACCCTAATTTCACATTTCCAGATTCCGGTGACCGGAGCTAGGGCTCCGGCACCAGAAATTGCACAGCATGAATAAACATTAATAGAAATGAACAAGAAGCTCCAAATCAAGCAAACACACTACCCTGAGTTCAAAAATAACCATGAAAAGTTCAAAGGATCAAAGGATTCTCTGGATCGAAGGAAAACAGTTGGTACCATGAAAATTCAAATTCAAATATCAAGCTCAATAGTGCATTAAATTCAAATCTAAAAGCAACAGAATGATCAGTGAACATCAAGGATCAGAATGCACACAACCAATTTCATTTCCAGATCTGAAGATTCAGAGGCTTACCTGAGATTGCAGTTATTGAAAAAGCTTGTTAGAAGCCAAGATAAAGAAGCCAATCCACTCCAAATGCACTCTAGTTGCAAAATAAATGCAGCTAGAGTCTTGAATCTTGCTGGATCTGAGGATTTGCAACCAACTTCCCTGAAATGGCAAGGTACTTGATCTTGAGAGATAGCTTGCACAATGGTGATATTTATGATCCTGAGCTCTCAAGGATGAAGGATCTGTGATTTGTTTTGGAAGAGAGCAAGTGTGTGAAGAGATTCGAGAGAAAATGCAAATGGAGCAAAAACTTGGAAGCTGAGAATTGAGAGAGAACTGAACCCTTCTAAAACCCTAATTCTCTTTTATATGATGTCATGACTCAATGCTGAAAGAATGAGGAAGTTTGCACGTGTAAAGAGAGAGTGTGAATGAATTTGCAAATTTGGCAATTTTGGTGTGATCTCATGTAAACCTCATGCATTTCCTTGCCTCTTGCCCATGTGCACTTCAATCTGACCCCTTGATTTCAAACTAAAAGAATCCTAGCCATTGGATGAAGATGTCACACAATTTTCATGTTCATGCACTTTTTGCACTTATGAAGTGAAATTCTTATCTTGCACGAATTTGGTGCATTTCCTTGAGAAAACTGAGCCAAATGCATTGCATTTTAATATTGTGAACTTATTTGGTATGTACCACTACTCAAAATTGAGTTTCATGACTTTTGGCTCTTGGTGCATAAATGAAAATCAACTTTTGCCCTAGTTTTCATCAAATTTTCGAGGGGCATATCTTTGTAACCATGAAGGCTATGAAAAAGTACTTGTACTTTTTGAAAATGGGAGGCCTTAATCTCCAACTTTCATGTTTGACTTTGGTCCATTTGAAGAATTTTTCACCAAGTTATGATCATTTGAATTTTAGGGCAAAAACTTGCCAAAAATGGTATTTTCCAAAACCAACTTTGCACCAATTTTGCAAAACACCTCAAAACCTCATGATTCTTGATATTTGAACTTTCCAAACCTCTTTTAACATTATAAGAACATCCCTTGGCTAGAAAAATGGGGTTGGACCCCTTGAAATCACACAGTTGACTTTTCTAAGGCACAGTTGACCAGTTTCTTCATCTGCAAACAACTGAAGAAATGCTTGACTTCCATAAGGAACTTTCTCACCAAATTTGGCACCTAGGATACTCTTAACACGTGAAAGGCTTTTCCCAAATTAAATGGCCAATGTCTTGAGGTTTTCATGCTTGAATCTCAAACCCTAGTTAGGGATCCTTGTGTAGGAGCTTTGCCCTAGCCTGGATTCCCTGATGATCTTCCAACCTTCTGAGCTTTTGTGAATGAACTTGAACTTGTAAATGCAATGTATGTAAACACCCCAAATTTTCCCTCACTCATTTCACCATGGCTTGTGTTTCTTTTCATTTGCATAATTTCAATCATATCATCTCATATTGCATTTTTGTTTCACTGCATTGTTTCAAAGTCATCTGCATCTAGGTTTTGTGATCTGGGCAATCCCTGGGCTATCTGAGCCACTCCAAAGGTCTTAAATCATCTCAAGAGGGTCCATGTATGTTAAAGCATCATATTATATCCTCCCAAGATCAAGGAAGTCAAAGAATCACAAGAACTGAGGGAAGCATGGAAGCAGAGCCAAGCTTAACTGCACAGATGACCTAAAATTAGGGTTTTGGTTTCAAAGGCCATAACTCCAAATTTTTTGGTAATTCTTGTTTCTATTGGTCTCTATATGATATAAGGATCATGCATACCAATTTTCATGAAGAAATTCAATGGGGAAGGCATCTGATCAATAGATGACTTCTTGAGTAAGTCAGTGTAAAATCAACGCATCTGAGGCCCCCAATCATCCAACCAAAGGGTCTTCTCCATCATTTTGGGTGTATATGATCTTTATTTGATCTTAGAAGAATTTATAAGTTCACAAAATTGAAGAATTTCAAGCCATTTGCAAAATTGCCATTTTGGGAAAGTGACTTGTAATGCAAACTTGCCATTTTGGGAAAGTTTTTCAACCTTCTCTTTTTGATTCAAAAATGCTTCAAATAAAAAATTCTTGGTCATGAAGGTTGTAGATTGGATCATTCCATTTTCAAAAAGTACAAGAACTTGACCTAATTCATTTTGGAACTCAAGTTATGGCTTGTCAAAGTTGGGAAAAATCACATAAATTTCACTTTTACACCAAAGAGGGAAGTTTGCAAATTCTCATGCTAAGCCAATTTGGGACCTCTAATGCATCTCTACACATTATACCATCCTAGTGCAACTCATTTGAATCATATTTGTGCCTTGAATCACAAGCTTTCATTCCTTGAACTTCACAAACTTCAAAAGGGGCCAAAACTTCCATAATTTGCAAAATGGTGCAAAACCTCTCATCCACTTGCCACAGCTCATCAAATCTGATTCAAAAAAATTCCTTGATCTTTGCTGCGCACAGCCATACCCAAATCCAAGCCTGCCACATGCCCATACCTCAAGTACAAAACTTTTGACATTTTGGCAACTTGCCCATACCAATCACCATAGGCCACCACCCACTCTCTGACCTATCCCAGCATGTTATGTGGCCAAGAAGCAAGCCATTTCACATAAGTTTGGAAGCTGAAACCTAAGATTGTAGAGCATACACAAAATCACTCCAACTTGCAAAAGCTTTCGAAACTCCTAGCTCACTGACTCAAACTCAAAACTACCTTCACCAATCAACTCAGCATCACTAAAAGACCATTTCCCACCCTTCAAACAAGCCTAAAAGCACCCATAGCCAAAACACGATTCTGGTGCAGCAAGGTTGCAAGCTCTCAAACCAGCCACTTTCAAAGTTTTTCTAGCATCAAGGCTTCATCAGGAGGTCAAGGGGGTTGGTTTTGCACAAGAGAAGTGGCCAGAAAGCTCCAGATAGCAAAGCTCCATCTCAGGTATACCTCAAGAACATTTTTTCCAGAACTTTGATTTCTTGTTATAGAATGATTCTATGAGTTGCACTGATCATCCTGATATGTTTAGTTTTGAGAATGGTTGAGAAATAAGCATTTCATGAACTCTGAAAGTTTTCTGACCTAGAACTAATTTGCTTCGATTCAGCTTAAATGTGTGAAATAAATTTGTTTTGATGGATGATTCGTGTTATGTGATGTGTGGGGTTTGATTCTGGGCAGAGAGATTAGGTTTTAGAGGCTTAGGGAGAGAGATAGCATTTTGAGCTACCGGAGAAGATGACCGGAACACTATTCCGGTCATCTGAAAGTAATTAGGGCTAATCTCAGGTGATTAGCCAAGTTTGAATGTGGAGCGTTGGATGTGAGATTCGCGCGTGTATGGAGGGTTGGGATCTGTTCACTTAGCCCTAATTTTTATTAATTAAATTAATCTGAATTAATTAGCCAAAGTGCATCTCAGCCACTCATTTGCGCGCTGGTCAACTAGGACTTCCCCAGTTCAAATCCTGTCCATTGGATCAGCTGACTGTCTTTTATTTTCATTTTTATTTCATTTTAATCCCATTTTCTTTGTCATTTAATTTAAAATACTTAGAAAAATTATAAAAATATTTCCTTCTGCATTTTAATTTCAAATATTTTTCTCCACCCAAAAATAATTTTTATTTTATTTTTTGCATAAAATTTGTATTTTTAAAATATTTAAATGTTTATTTTAATTAATTAATGGAAATTAATTAATTAAAATACCATTTAAGTTTCTAAAAATCACCCAAAAAATCACATTGCATCTTAACACATTTAGAGACATTATCAAACCATTCATACAAATTTCTTTTTGGTTCTTGATCCATTTTGACATTTTTCTTTGGATTTAGGGCTCTTAAAAATCAATATTTTGACCTTAACTTAGAAAAATCTTTTCTTCCTAACCATGAAGAGTTTGATAATGGTTCTTTTTGCATTGCATTCCACATATCATGTAGTTTCTAGGATAAAATTGGCATGAGTTTATCTTTCATTTTTGATTTGTTTTGAATTTTTCCTTGTGAGGTACCTTAAAACCCTAGCAAACTTAGAAAAATCATAAGTCCTTTAGGGTTAAGAGTTAGGTCTCCTCCTTTGGGGTGTGATATCATATAGGGTTAGGGTACCTTTGATCCCATTTTCAATTTTTTATCTTGTCATTTGCTTCTGATTTTGAATTTTGCATTGCATCTTGTACATAACCCTAATATTTTGCCTTCATTTGCATTCATTCTTCATATGCTTGCATACATGAACTTTCCATGACATTTCATACATTTACATGACTTCTAAGGCATCTTAGGACACATTAGAATCATGTTTGATCATTGCATCATCCATTTGCCATGGTATACATCCATTGTATTTCATAAGTTTTCATGAACTTTCATGCTTCCTTTCATGTCTCATTTGCATCTTCATTATTTGTATGATCATCCTCATCTCTTGGCATGCTTTCATACCATCTCATAGCATCATTTACACCATGATTGTGCTTCTGATTTTGGTTTGCATCCTTGCATCCATTTCATTTCATTTCATTTCTTGTTGCTAACTTTTCAGGTGGTAAGTGTTTGAGAAGTGAATTTACCTTCACTTCTCATCATCTCTTCTCATCTCTTTTATACATTCATTGCTGCATTTTTACTTGTGATTTAGAGTGAGCTTGCTCATTCATGCTCCTTCTCCTTTTTCTTTCTTCAAGCAACTTATCTTCTTAAGTGAAGCAAGTGGTCTTGTTTCTTGCTGCTTCTTTTCCTTCATTTTGCTTCTTCCATGGTGGCTCTCTTGAAGAACTTCTTGCAAGCCTCATAAACCCTAGGAACACCCAAGCATGATCACAATTAGGGTTTGATTAGTCCCCCCATTATTTTTACCTTTGTGTCATCTTTGAGTCTTCTCTTCTCATCTCTTAATCAAGGACTAAACCTTAAAGGTTTTAAGGCTTTATGATTAGGGTTATGCCTGTATCCTTCTATTAGGATAGAGTGTATAATTTTAATCCTAAGTGTTAAACCCTTAATATGTTTAATTCCTTTAATCAATTCACTTAATAATCATTAATACATCAAGCTTTTAACTTGGGCCATGCATTAGGGTTCTAATTCTTCCTTAATTGGTTAAGAAGGACTAACCCCAGTGTTAATGGACAAGTACCCCTCAAGTTGTCTTACAAACCATAAAATCCACTTCTTAATCTTACCATTAACTAAAATCCACTTTAATAAAGGCTTTGTTTTGTCATGAGGTTAATCCCTAATCATGGATTAAGTTGAGGAGTCTTTCTCAGCTTAAATGTTCTCATCTATTATCCTTCTATTAGGATGGTGTAATGGGTCCATTAAATATGTGATTATGGCTTAAACTCATTACTTAACACTAAACAAAAACTCCAAAAACATCTAAATAAATGCAAGTAGGTTAATGATCTTAATCCTACATCATGGTGATTAAGTGTGAGGTGTTTACTTCATACTTAAGGTATTCTCATTACCCCTAATTAGAGGGAGGATGTGATGAGTTTACTAACCCTTGGTTTAGGCTTAAGCTCATTTTCTTATGACAAACTCAAAAAAGCAATAAAAGATTGAAAACACAAAAACAAACAATAATCGTCTCCTCCGGGATTCTTTTCTCACCTCATTCACTCACAAACAAGAACTCGCTTCTTCCGTCTAATGCAAGACAGTTTACACCTGAGCCAGACAGGTCATACACTTGAGCATAGACAAGTAAGCAGTTCACCAGTCAATTTATCTTTCAGTCACTTTGAGTCGAACTACGGTGTTCTGACTTCCTCATTGCACGAGAGGATACGTAGGCATAACTTAACAGTTATCAAACAAAAGTCTCTGTATATCCCCCCTCCTTCCAGCATTATTCTTTAAGCCTTATAGTCTTGGGCTTTATACTCTTTTCTTGCACTGACACTCTCATATTTCACTTCACGTTTCTTTTTCACTGACACTTGCTTTCTTTTCCAGCTTCTGCACACAAAATAGCACTGACACTACCCCTTTGAACACAAACTTTCAAGCGTGGATCCCGTCGAGTACGGCGGACAATCTGGGTGCTAATACCTTCCCAGGTTGTAACCAACCCCCTTTCTCAGTTTCTCTGGTTCGCGATCGTCTTATCCATCTTTTCTTAGGTTTATGCAGCATTACCTTTCCTTAGGGATAAAAATTCCTAGCTGGCAATTCTTTTCAGTTCATCTTCATGTCCTCTTTCACCGACCATTCGTGTCTGTACCCCTCTTGGCCATGTGTCATCAGGTGGGAGCGACAGCTTGGCGACTTTGCTGGGGACCCTTATATTGCAACCAGGGCTTCTGGTTCTTTTAGTGGGTTCCTCCTAGCGCTTGTTTGATTTGTGTTTACTGGGGTGTTATGTGCTATGTGTGTTTATTTATGTTGCTTTATTTATTGCTTTATGTACAGCTTTATTTATTGCTTTCTTTACAGTCCTTTGCATATTTTCATACTGTCATTTGCTGGATCTGGTTTGCTGTTTTGGTGGGCGGGGTTCCATTGAGAGATTAAGGTCCTATACTTGGGACCTGAGTGACACCTAGGCTAGAGTTGTTCATGTTCTTTCCCATTCCATTTCGGTCTGGTGCGGGAATATGAAACACGGTTCAGATGTGGGTTTCTTCTTGAGAACTCTGTGCTACAGATCTCCTGTAGTGCTAGGGCTATCTGGGAAGCCTGTTAAGTCTGGATGACCTTTTATTATGACCTTCAGAAACTGAGGTAATTTAGAGGAGGGTCTTTTATGGTTATTGTAAACATTGTACCTCCGGGTTAGAAGTGTTCACACTTCTCATAACTGATCCAAGTCTGAGGATCCTTGTTCTAGAACATTACCTGTGAGGGGGTTGGGCTGTTTACAGGTTTGTAGGAACCCTTTGGCCACATCATACCCTGTTTTATTGTTTTGTTTAAGAATACTCCACTTTGGACAGTTCTTGTGATTAACCCTGGACATGTGACTCTTTATTTGAGTCCCTCGCCCTGGTTACTGGATTTCTGAGCCTCCATCTGGACTTTTTGAACATACATGGGCCTTTATATCAAGACAGATAATCAGATCCAGCTTGATCACAAACCCTTGCATATCATTTGCATATATCATCATTGCATCATTTAACATTTGTTTATTTGCTTTTCAGGGTATCCATTTCATTGTATCTTGGTTTTGGTTTTGACCCCTTCTTCTGCATAGACCCCTGCTTCAGCTGTCTTCATCAGTTATCTGCTTCAGTTATCTCCACCCTCACCAGCACCAGTCTATCAGTGGTCCACCTTCAGCATCTCAGTCTGTGAATCTTCATCAGCCCTTATCTTCAGCTTCATCAGCAGCACGCATGACTACTCCCAGGAAGAACAACATATCATACCACTTCTTTGAGCCTGTTTTGACTGGTATCAGGCAGGTCCAATCACTCATCACACCTGACCACATCCCACTGTTTAGAGAGCACTATGGAGGTATCCTGGACATGGTTATGGATCTTGACCCTTCTCAGAGGAGCATGATCCACACATGCTTGCAGTTTTATGACCCTCCACTGAGATGCTTCACATTTCCAGACTTCCAGTTAGGGCCTCTGCTGGAAGATTTTTCTTTATTGATTGGAGTACCTATCAGGGGTGGAATCCCCTTCAACCCAGAGATGACTGCTCCTAGAAATGAAGAGATAGAAAGGGCACTGTACCTGGAACCTTCCCTTATTGAGCAAAGTATGACAACAAAAGCAGGGATTCCTGGTTTGCATTTGGACTTCTTGATTTCTCAGGCCATCCTGAAGGCTTCATTGGGAGAGTGGAGGACAGTCTGTGCACTGTTAGCCCTCAGCATATATGGGGCTATACTGTTTACAGATGAGCCAAAATTTGTCAGCAAGAATGCCATCCATCTGTTTCTTTTGAGGAACCCAGTACCTACATTGCTAGGAGATTTTTATTATTCCATTCATCAAAGGAATGAGAAACAAAGGGGGAAGTTGGTAAGATGTTGTGCTCCTTTGTTTTACACCTGGCTGCTCAGACACCTGCCTAAGTCAGATGCTTTCTTGAAGCCCCATCAGCAAAAGAATTGGGCCAAGAGGTTCATTGCCTTGACTTTATATGATATCAGATGGTGCACCCAGAGCACCAAAGGCAAGGACATTATCACCAGCTGTGGACAATACCCAAATGTTCCTCTGATAGGAGTAAAGGGTTGCATCAACTACAATCCTT
The DNA here is from genome assembly GCA_963966055.1 of Lathyrus aphaca. Taxonomy (NCBI): domain Eukaryota; kingdom Viridiplantae; phylum Streptophyta; class Magnoliopsida; order Fabales; family Fabaceae; genus Lathyrus; species Lathyrus aphaca. The sequence goes on along the minus strand of OZ014525.1, from coordinate 453,730,480 downwards.
TACTGTTTAAGAGACAATTGGGATATGCCTTAGTTCACCCTCCCAGAGGACAGGTTTTAGCTGAGACCTTGTATTGTGAAGTGCAACCTAATTCAGCTATTGTCAGGCAAGCTGCCTGGGCTTGGGACAACATCCAGACAAAAGGGGTAGCTATTCTTGGAAGATGTAATAATGTTGCTTCAGCTCAGTACTCAGACTGGTCCCGTACTAGATCTCAGATTACCAGAATGCCTTTCATCTTAGAAGACATACCTGGACCATCTACAGTACATCCTACAACAACAGTTAGCCTGGAGGAGTTTGAAAAGTTGAAAGAAAGGAATGATCAGCTATCACAGGCCTTGAAGAAGACTCTTTGGGAAAGAAGTGATGGTCGTCTGGACATTGAGAGGTTGGAAAAGCTCAGGGTGGAGCATCTTGCCAAAATTGAGAAGACAGAAGACTATATAAGGAAAGCAAGGGCTGGGGAACAGATATTGAAGAATGCTTGTAAAGAGGCCAAGATTCAGAAAGCTAGGGCTGAGCACTATCTGCAAGTGAGTCAGGCTAGGTGGGTCAGGATCACTGAAGCCCGTACACAAGAGGACCAGAAGACTCAAGCCAAGATTGAACAGTTGGAGGCCAATGGGAAGAAGCAGCAGGAAGCTTTGTTGGCAGCTCAGAAAGAAATATCAGAGTTGAAGCTCAGAGCAGGGTTGAAGAGGTCAAAGGGCCAGGACAAGCATAAGAAGATGACTACTGCCATTGCTACCAGGAACCTCCTCATTAGGACCATTACAGAGCACCCAGCTGGTCCAGTGACTGAGGCACTCCTGAAGGAGGTCAGAGAAGATGAGTTTGGACTGGATGTCTGATTTCTTTGCTTGTTGTTTATTTCCATTTGATGTACTTTTCCTTTTGTTGTATTTTGACCCTCCATGGGCATGTGTTGTAAAACAAACTATGTATTGTTCATCATTTGTAATATATTTTAGTTTGTTCCCATTTGGGTTTTCTCTCAACAACATCAAGCATCTTCCTCGAAGTCTGGAAAGGTCAAAACCAAGAACCAAACCGGATACCTTGGAAAACAAATAAGCATACTGCATTGCATACTAACTTTGTTTTTGTTTTGTAGGTTTTGTCCTTATTATTGTTTCTAACTTTGTTGTGATCTCAAGAAACATTGCTCATCGTCGAGTGTTCCCTGTCAACCGCACGCACCGGTACCCAACGCGAAACAACCTTCCCGGCATTCAAATGGAACAAGTACAGCAGGATCTGACTGAGGTCAGAAATCAGATGGCCAATGAGAGAGTAGAGATGAGAAATCAGATGTCTCAGTTCATGGCAGTGATGACTGGCTTAGCCCAGAGTCAAGAAAGGTTAAAAGAGCTGGTGGAAAGACAAACTCCTGAGGAGCCTCATCTTGGAACAGGAGGAACTAGCAACAACGAACGGGGCCAACCTCGTATTGACCCACAAGAGTATGGACCTCACCTAAATCCAGAAGTTAACATCCCAAGAAATGGTCAAGGTAATGCTACTGGGAGCCCAATCCTGCAGGAGGATCCCCAGGGAGAACAGTTTACTGTTATAGGGGCAGGAGATGAGGTATACGACAGAAGATTGGACGAGATCGCTGAAAAGTTAAGATCTTTGGAATCTCAGAATTCTTTGGGTTTCAATGTGATGGATATGGGACTAGTGGATGGGGTGAGAATTCCCCACAAATTCAAACCCCATGCTTTGAAAAGTACAATGGTACCTCCTGTCTTCGCACTCATCTGCAGTATTTCTTGGGAAGGCTCAAAGCTTATACTATGGATGAAAAGTTGTGGATGTTCTACTTCGAAGACAGTCTGACTGGAGCTTCGAGAGAATGGTATTAACACTTGTCTAGGGCCACCATAAGATGCTGGAAGGATTTGGTCGAGGCTTTCATGCGTCAGTATCAATACAACCTGGACATGGCTCCCAATAGAACTCTTCTAATGGGCATGTCTCAGTCTTCCAGAGAGAGCTTCCGGGATTACGCTCAAAGGTGGAGACAGCTTGCTGCTGCTGTCCAACCACCCATGTCAGAAAGGGAAATGGATGACATATTCATGAACACATTGCAAGGGACCTATATTGATAGACTGGCTTCTTTCTCCTCTACCAGTTTTGCTGATGTGGTCATAGCTGGTGAGAGGATTGAAAGTCTCTTGAAGATGGGCAAAATTTCCGACAGTGGTGCAAGTTCCTCCAGCAGTCCCAGAAAACCTTTTGCGGGACCCCGAAGGGAAGGTGAAACAAATTACATTCATACAAGCAGGGGCAGGCCTCAATATGCTCACCGGTCAGTAGAAACTGTTACCATCCCATCTCCAATTCCACAACAATCATCATATCCTCAACAACAACAACCACAGTATTAACAACAAGTTCATTATCCGCAACAAAGGTCGTACAACAACAACAACCAACAACAATGTCCCTTCCAACAAAGGCCATCACAGGCAAACAGGGTAATTGACCCAATTCCAATGTCGTATGCTGCACTCTTGCCACAACTCCTGAAGCTCAACCTAGTTGAGTTAAGGAAATTGGCACCTCCAGATCCTCTTAATATGCCAAAGAACTATGATACAAATGCCAGGTGTGCATTCCACTCAAACGCACCGGGGCATAATACTGAAAAATGCAGGGCCCTACAGATGAAAGTCCAGGATCTGGTGGACTCAAAAGCTCTCAATTTTGCGCCTCCTCCGAACGTTACAAGAAATCCAATGCCTAGTCACAACGGGCCTAGGATTAATGCTATTGAGGAGGGCAAACCATCCACATTAATTAACAGTGTTGCACAAATCCGAACACCCTTGGTTGAAATCAAAGCTCAGCTGTTAGAATGCCAAGTGTTCCCCGGATGTGAGGTCGGCTGTGGATATTGCAACATTGCCGTTAATGGATGTGAGAGGTTGAGAAATGGCATAGATGGCCTCATTAGAGATGGCATTCTTCAGATTACAACAACAGCAACTACAACTCCAACAATTCCTTCATCAACAATCACAGATACTCCTACAACGTCAACAACCATTGTTCCAACAGATTCTACTACAACTCCAACAATTATTCAATCAATCACCTCAACGGATACAAGTTCAGTCACAATTCCTTCTACAACGACAACACCCATTATTCCATCAGTTTCTGCTACAACTTCAACACTTGTCCAGTCAACAGTACCTTCTACAACATCAACAATAGTCAATGAAAGCGTCTCAACGGTTACGATATACTACGATCCCGCCAATGTTCCTTCCAACAACTCACAACAAAATGCTATTCCTGTCAGAGCTCCAGTTACCATATATTATGATCCACACACCATTGTGGTCCCCTCTGCAGCTGCTATCAGTCCAGTCACTATCACAATGCCGGGGCCAGTTCCTTACGAAAGCAATAATGCCATCCCTTGGCATTATGGCTCAGATATATACTGCGAGGGGCAGAAAATCACTTTAGAATCATCAACTTCTTCACCTTATATAGACAATGTGGGGGGAGGCGGAGGCTTCACTAGAAGCGGACGTCTCTTTACCTCGCAAATACCAAGACCCATTGCCGAAGCAGAAGCTGCTGCTAAGGAAAAAGGGAAGAGCCTGGTGCAAGAAGAATCAATTGCTAAAGAAACTTTGAAGACTCCTTTTGATCAAGAGGTTGATGAATTCATGCGGATCATCAAAAAGAGTGATTATAAGGTGGTGGACCAGCTTCACCAAACACCTTCCAAGATCTCCATTCTATCATTGTTAATGTGCTCCTAGGCTCATCGGAACGCACTATTAAAGGTCCTGCATGCAGCTTATGTGCCGGAGGAGAATACTGTCAATCAGTTAGAGGCCGTGGTTAGAAATGTCAATGCTAGTCATGGACTAGGATTTACCAACATTGATCTGACAACGGAGGGTCGCAATCACAACAAGGCTTTGCACATTACCTTGGAGTGTAAGGGTGCAGTTCTTTCTCACGTATTGGTGGACACATGGTCATCCCTCAATGTCCTACCCAAGAAAGCCCTTGTGAAGCTGGAACATGATGGATTGGCACTATGCCCAAGCAACTTGGTAGTAAGAGCCTTTGGCGGTTCTAAAAGATCAGTTCTGGGAGAGATAGAGTTACCAATAATGATTGGCCCACAGGTTTTCAAAACGACCTTCTTTGTGATGGATATACAGCCTGCCTACAGCTGTCTATTGGGTAGACCATGGATACACGCCGCTGGCGCCGTGACATCAACCCTTCACCAGAAGTTAAAATTCGAGTGGGAGGGCCAAGTCATTACCATTTGTGGGGAAGAGGATATCTTCGTTAGCCAGCTGGCTACTTTCAAATACATTGAAATGGATGAGGAGATCCATGAGACCATGAGCCAAGGGTTTGAGGCCCTTAATATTAATGAAACATCTGTTGTGTCTGGGACCTCCATCACATCATATCAACAAGCCCGGAAGGTTGTTGAGGAAGGTACCGCCCAAGGCTGGGGCAAGCTGCTGCCAGTAGAGAAGAAAGAGGACCGATTCGGGTTGGGTTACAGACCAACTCGACAAGATCAACCAGAGGCTGCAACAGAGCCCATGTTTGTCAGTGGGGGGATGCTCACTCCGGATGCTGTGAATAGTTTGGAAGATGAGTCAGAAGACGAGCGTAACCTGGAAAGCTGGATACGTCCAAGGATCCCGGGGAGCCATGTCTCAAACTGGTCTTCCCAGGAAATTATAAGAGTAACTCCCGCAGAGTAATTATTATTTCCTGTTTTTAAAGCATGCATCAAGTCTTGCATCTTGCCCAAGATGTCAGGGCTCATTTTGTAATAGGGCCATCTTGTATTTTGTGCAAACGATCAATTAATGAATATCAGGACATCTTTTTGCAAATGAGTCTTTTCTTTTCCGCTCACTGTTTTTCATTTTTCATTTTTTGTACAAAAATAAAATGGCAATGTTTTTTCAAAATAATAACTTCATTTTCACTTTTTTTTTCTAAACAAGATAAAATTGATCACTAAAATGAACAAATCTAAACCCTTCCAGAGAGTGCCCTCCAGACTGCACCGACAACAACACAGCTATGACTTCGTATGACTTTGACAATCCGATCAATCAAGCTGATGAAGGGGTTGAAGAAGATTATGAGCTACCTGAAGAGCTAGCCAGGTTGTTGAGACAAGAGGAGAAGATTATCACTCCTCATCAGGAGGAAGTTGAGACGGTTAATCTTGGTACAGAAGAAGACTTGAAAGAAGTTAAGATCGGGCCTGTCTGCAAGATTCAGTAAAAGAGCAACTTATTGACATGCTTCGGGAGTATGTGGATGTTTTTGCTTGGTCTTATCAGGATATGCCAGGGTTGGACACCGACATTGTTATGCACAAGCTTCCTCTGAAAGAAGACTGTCCGCCAGTAAAACAGAAGTTGCGCCGTACTCGCCCGGATATGGCAATGAAGATAAAAGAGGAGGTACAAAAACAGTGGGACGCCGGTTTCCTTGCTGTGACCAGTTACCAGCCGTGGGTTGCTAACATTGTACTTGTGCCTAAGAAGGATGGCAAGGTGAGGATGTGTGTGGATTACCGGGATCTGAACAGAGCAATCCCGAAAGATGACTTCCCATTACCTCACATTGATGTATTGGTCGACAATACGGCTCAGTTCTCGGTGTTCTCCTTCATGGATGGGTTTTCAGGATATAATCAGATCAAGATGTCACCTGAAGACATGGAGAAGACAACTTTCATCACACCCTGGGGCACATTCTGTTATAAGGTGATGCCATTCGGACTGAAGAATGATGGTGCCACTTATCAACGGGCTATGGTAACATTATTCCATGACATGATCCACAAAGAAATTGAATGTTATGTGGATGACATGATTGCCAAGTCCCTCACAGAAGAAGACCACCTGGTGAATCTGTTGAAGCTATTCAAGCGTCTGAGGAAGTACCAACTGAAGTTAAACCCCAACAAATGCACATTCGGGGTGCGATCCGGTAAACTGCTGGGATTTATTGTGAGTGAGAAAGGGATTGAAGTTGACCCTGACAAAGTCAAAGCCATTCAAGAAATGCCTGCACCAAAGACTGAAAAAGAAGTTCGGGGGTTCCTAGGAAGATTGAACTACATTTCACGGTTCATATCTCACCTTACAGCAACCTGTGAACCCTTATTCAAGTTGCTAAGAAAAGAACAAACGGTCAGGTGGAATAAAGACTGCCAAAGGGCTTTTGACAAAATCAAGGAATACTTACAAGAGCCTCCGATCCTTATGCCTCCAGTTGAAGGAAGACCTCTAATAATGTACTTGACAGTATTAGAAGGGTCAATGGGGTGTGTGCTGGGCCAGCATGACGAGTCTGGTCGAAAAGAGTATGCAATTTACTACCTAAGCAAAAAGTTTACCGACTGTGAACAACGTTATTCACTGCTCGAGAAAACTTGCTGTGCTTTAGCGTGGGCTGCTCGCCGACTGAGACAGTATATGTTGACCCACACTACCTTATTGATCTCCAAGATGGATCCAGTCAAGTACATATTTGAGAAGCCAGCACTTACCGTACGAGTTGCAAGATGGAAAATGATTCTCACAGAGTATGACATCCAGTACACATCTCAGAAAGCCATCAAAGGCAGTGTATTGTCTGATTACCTTCCTGAGCAACCCATTGATGATTACCATCCTATGAGATTTGACTTCCCTGATGAAGACATCATGTTCATAAAAGCAAAAGATCATGAAGAGCCTATTCACACTGAAGGGCCTGACCTAGAAGAAGAATGGAATATGATGTTTGATGGGGCTGTTAATATGATTGGTCGTGGTGTTGGTGCAGTACTCATTACACCTAAGGGAGTTCACATGCCTTTCTCGACAAAACTCACCTTTAACTGCACTAACAATGAAGCTGAATACGAAGCTTGTATTATGGGTCTTGAGGAAGCCATTGACCTCAGGATCAAGACTTTAACTGTATTCGGAGGTTCAGCTCTAGTAATCAATCAAACCAATGGCAAATGGTATACTCACCAAGAGCATCTGATACCTTACCGGGATTATACAAGGAGGTTACTCACATTCTTCACAACAGTCAAACTTGAGTATATCCCTCGAGATGAAAATCAGTTCGCAGATGCTCTGGCTACCATTTCATCCATGATCAAAGTTCAAGCTGCCAACTTTGTGCCTCGAATTTCAGTATCCAGACTTGATAGACCAGCATATGTATTCTCAACAGACCTTGCTAAAGATGATAAGCCTTGGTTCCATGACATCAAATGCTTCTTGGAGGACCAAACATACCCACCTAGGGCATCTTCCAATGACAAGAAGACATTAAGAAGGCTGGCTGGTAGTTTCTTCCTGAATGCTGATGGTTCCTAGTACAAAAGAAACTTTGATATGGTACTTCTCAGATGTGTTGATAAGGCAGAAGCAGACTTGCTGATGCACGAGGTGCACGAAGGATCTTTTGGTACCCATGCTGGAGGACATGCAATGGCTAAAAAGTTGTTGAGATCAGGCTATTACTGGATCGCAATGGATGCAGACTGTTGTGCTTATGCCAGGAAATGCCATAAATGCCAGATTTATGCAGATAAAGTGCATGTGCCTCAGAATCCTCTGAATGTGATGTCTTCACCCTGGCCTTTTGCCATGTGGGGCATTGATATGATTGGCAAGATTGAACCGACTGCTTCAAATGGCCACAGATTCATCCTGGTAGCCATTGACTATTTCACCAAATGGGTTGAAGCAGCTTCGTATGCAAATGTCACCAGACAAGTGGTAGCCCGATTCCTGAAGAGAGACATCATCTGTCGGTATGGAGTACCCGAGCGAATCATTATTGATAATGGTTCCAACTTAAACAACAAAATGATGGCAGAACTATGCCGGGACTTCAAAATCCAACACCACAATTCTTCTCCTTACAGGCCAAAGATGAATGGCGCTGTTGAGGCAGCTAACAAGAATATCAAGAAGATTGTGCAAAAGATGGTGGTCACCTATAAAGACTGGCACGAAATGCTACCATTTTCCTTGCATGGGTACCGTACATCAATCAGAACATCTAATTGGGCAACACCGTATCCGCTTGTGTATAGTATGGAGGCAGTCCTACCTGTTGAAGCTGAATTACCCTCCTTGCAGGTACTAATGGATGTTAGACTGAATGAAGCAGAATGGGTCCGATCCCGGTACGAACAACTGAATCTGATTGAAGAAAGGAGATTAGTTGCAATCTGTCATGGGCAGTTATACCAAAAAAGAATGAAGAAAGCCTTCGATCAGAAAGTCAGGCTTCGAGAATACCAAGTAGGAGATCTTGTGCTGAAAAGACTCCTTCCTCCTCATACAGACCACAGGGGCAAGTGGACTCCGAATTACAATGTCCATTCATAGTAAAGAAAGTTTTCTCTGGTGGAGCACTAATGCTCAGTACTATGGATGGTGAAGACTTCCTGTCCCCTGTGAATTCAGATGCAGTTAAAAAATACTTCGCATAAAATGACCCGCTGGAAAAAAAAACAGAATGTAAGTCCAGGCAAAAATAGGGCATCCCGACGAGTCAAAAACAGAATAAAAGACTCGGGCAAAAATAAGGGAAAATAAATAAAAAATGTACACCCGCTGAGTTGAAAAGCCGCATTGGACATCTCAGGCAAAAATGGGTATCCCGGTGGATTGAAAACCCGAAAGGGCGATCCACGCAAAATAAGGGAATAAGCGAACAACTGCATTCTGAATTCGTCTGTATCACTTACAACATGGCAAACTTCGAAGGATTAAAGCATCGGTCTGAATCAGCCTTCTTCAAAAAGCAAGATGAGAAGAACGTCAATGTCATACGAATCATAGCAAAAGGGAAGCACACTGAAGCGTCATCAACATTGCCAGCACCTTTTTGTTTCTCAATTTTGTAACAATCTCCTCATTTCAGGGGATCTATTTCTTTGACTGTACTTGCCGATTCAGGGCACACAAATTAATAAGATCAGATTTTCAGTCACCTTTCGTCTTATACATTTTATTTCACTTGCAAAATGTCCGATATCCTTGATATAATGATTGCATAAATACAGATGCGTCTTTCCTAAAAATTACATGCTTATAGGAAATATGTTTGCTCTCGGGAGTATCTAAATTCCATGATGGAATCCAGTAAGGGACACCTCGGGGCACTTGTATGTTTCTTTGTCATAACAGATTGCAGGTATTCAAAGCGCAACGTGGGGCATGAAAGCTCCTCCCTAAATCGAACATCATCAGAAGGGGCTCCTTTCCCCAGCAAATTTCATCATCCTCAGCAGGATCCTCTACAGAAATCACTAGGAAGGTCGTTCAATGATCATTCCTCCCCAGCCAAGTGCTAGACAGGGAATCATCTCCCCGCAGAGTTTCAGCCTCTATCTAGAAGAGCAATGTCTAAAGATCACAATAGAGTGACGAAAGCTTCCGCAGCCCCAGCTGGGCTCCTCATCAAGAATAGGTCTATCAGTGACTTATTTCCCCATGCAGAATCATATATATTAGATCTACAAATGATCTTTTCCCCCAGCTGGGATGTCCTTTCAAAACAGATCAGCCAGGGATCTTCACCGCAACGAGATCCGAATCCCAGATCGGTATCTTTTGCATATTCATAGCATTCACATCATATTTCCCCTCAGAGCGTAGCATTCTGTCTAATACGGAGCATTATGGCAAAAATCAAACATACTGCATAATCATAAGCCATGCTTTGAATCAAAATACCTGTATATACCTACATTCCATCAGCAATATATATACAAATACCTCTCACATTCCCCAGCGGAAAGCCAAAGTGTCCCCATTGCACTCACAAATGCGGATACATGCTCCTTTTCGACACTCGTTCGTGTCATCATTCCCCAGTAAAGTCGCCCGAACAAACAAGATATCTATACACTCTTTGGACACTCGTCCGTGTCACCATTCCCTAGCACGGTTGCCTAAACACTTATTTCAAATCAAAACACTTGTTTATAATACACTCTCTTTCGACACCCTTCCGTATCATCCTATCCCCACAGATCGTCAGAATATCTCTTACATTTATAAGTTCATAACTTATACACTTCCTTCTATGATACGCATCTGTATCATGCTCTCCCCAGCAAGTTGAACACTCGTCTGTGTCTCACTCATACTTTATACTCATACAGATACTCGTCCGTATCTTGGATACACCACTTTTTTCCCCTCGGAGTCGACATTCGTCCGTGTTCTTTGTTAACCAGTTGATACTCGTCCGTATCACCATCTCTGAACATATGTCAACATTGCTTCTACCGATACTTGTCCGTATCATAGTCTTAAGGATGCTCGTCCGCATTTTTAATCTATACACAGTGTCAAACACTTATACCTTTCATTTCTTGAATGGAGGCACTCATCTGCGTCTACCATTCCCTAGAAGAGTTCCCAGCAAATCCCCAGTGAAAAGCAAAGAATTTCTTTTCTATCTGACATTCGCCCTATGTCATGATTATTCCGGCAGCCGTACCCTGCCAGGTGATCGTCCTTCACCTTTTTTTGGTGATCGTCCTTCATCATCCCCATCGGAGTCTCCATTATTGGAACCCTTTCATATCCTACATTCGTCCTATGTCGTGATATTTTAGCAGCCGTCCCCTGCTAGGTGATTGTCCTTCACCTCTTGATGATCGTCCTTCATCATTTTATCTGATGGCCGTCCCCATCGTTGATCTTGTTATCTGACATTCGTCCTATGTCGTGATAAACCCCGAGAGCAGCCGTACCTTGCCAGGTGATCGTCCTTCACCTCTTGATGATCGTCCTTGATCATGCCTCTTGATGATCGTCCTTCATCGTCGACTCTTTCTATCTGACATTTGTCCTATGTCATGATACGTTCGGCAGCCGTACCCTGCCAGGTGATCGTCCTTCACCTTGGATGACCGTCCCTCATCCTTATCCCCAACTGAGCAGTCGTCCCCTACTAGGTGATCATCCTTCACCTTTGATGATCGTACCTCATCATTTATTTCATTAACCCGATGGTCGTCCCATCATGGCCTTTATCCTTAAAACCCCAGAGAACCCTGTTACTGTATTTGATGGTCGTCCCCATCATAATCTCTTTATTTCCCCAGCATGTCGGCCGTCCCCGTCATTGCTTTATCCCCAGTAGTCGTCCTCTGCTCAACGATCGTCCGCCGTCGCTCGCACTTTATAATCATACTTTACTTCCTTTTACAATCTATATCCCTTCTTCTTCTTCATCCAGTGAGTGCAAATTTCGGACTGTCTTTGGTATTCAACCACAAGTTATCTTGTTTGTCTGTTAAGCCGTCGCTTACATCCTACACAACTAACTCATGATTGAATAGGGGAAGCTGTAAACACCCCAAATTTGCCCTCACTCATTTCACCATGGCTTGTGTTTCTTTTCATTTGCATAATTTCAATCATATCATCTCATATTGCATTTTTGCTTCACTGCATTGTTTCAAAGTCATCTGCATCTAGGGTTTGTGATCTGGGCAATCCCTGGGCTATCTGAGCCACTCCAAAGGTCTTCAATCATCTCAAGAGGGTCCATGTATTTTCAAGCATCATATTATATCCTCCCAAGATCAAGGAAATCAAAGAATCACAAGAACTGAGGGAAGCATGGAAGCAGAGCCAAGCTTAACTACACAGATGACCTAAAATTAGGGTTTTGGTTTCAAAGGCCATAACTCCAAATTTTTTGGTCATTCTTGTTTCTATTGGTCTCTATATGATATAAGGATCATGCATACCAATTTTCATGAAGAAATTCAATGGGGAAGGCATCTGATCAATAGATGACTTCTTAAGCAAGTCAGTGTAAAATCAACGCATCTGAGGCCCCCAATCATCCAACCAAAGGGTCTTCTCCATCATTTTGGGTGTATATGATCTTTATTTGATCTTAGAAGAAGTTATAAGTTCACAAAATTGAAGAATTTCAAGCCATTTGCAAAATTGCCATTTTGGGAAAGTGACTTGTAATGCAAACTTGCCATTTTGGGAAAGTTTTTCAACCTTCTCTTTTTGATTCAAAAATGCTTCAAATAAAAAATTCTTGGTCATGAAGGTTGTAGCTGGATCATTCCCTTTTCAAAAAGTACAAGAACTTGACCTAATTCATTTTGGAACTCAAGTTATGGCTTGTCAAAGTTGGGAAAAATCACATAAATTTCACTTTTACACCAAAGAGGGAAGTTTGCAAATTCTCATGCCAAGCCAATTTGGGACCTCTAATGCATCTCTACACATCATACCATCCTAGTGCAACTCATTTGGATCAGATTTGTGCCTTGAATCACAAGCTTTCATGCCTTGAACTTCACAAACTTCAAAAGGGGCCAAAACTTCCATAATTTGCAAAATGGTGCAAAACCTCTCATCCACTTGCCACAACTCATCAAATCTGATTCACAAACATTCCTTGATCTTTGCTGCACACAGCCATACCCAAATCCAAGCCTGCCACATGCCTATACCTCAAGTACAAAACTTTTGACATTTTGGCAACTTGCCCATACCAATCACCATAGGCCACCACCCACTCTCTGACCTATCCCAGCATGTTATGTGGCCAAAGCAAGCCATTTCACATAAGTTTGAAAGCTGAAACCTAAGATTGCAGAGCATACACAAAATCACTCCAACTTGCAAAAGCTTTCGAAACTCCTAGCTCATTGACTCAAACTCAAAACTACCTTCACCAATCAACTCAGCATCACTAAAAGACCATTTCCCACCCTTCAAACAAGCCTAAAAGCACCCATAGCCAAAACACGATTCTGGTGCAGCAAGGTTGCAAGCTCTCAAACGAACCACTTTCAAAGCTTTTCAAGCATCAAGGCTTCATCAGGAGGTCAAGGGGGTTGGTTTTGCACAAGAGAAGTGGCCAGAAAGCTCCAGATAGCAAAGCTCCATCTCAGGTATACCTCAAGAACATTTTTTCCAGAACTTTGATTTCTTGTTATAGAATGATTCTATGAGTTGCACTGATCATCCTGATATGTTTAGTTTTGAGAATGGTTGAGAAATAAGCATTTCATGAACTCTGAAAGTTTTCTGACCTAGAACTAATTTGCTTCGATTCAGCTTAAATGTGTGAAATAAATTTGTTTTGATGGATGATTCGTGTTATGTGATGTGTGGGGTTTGATTCTGGGCAGAGAGATTAGATTTTAGAGGCTTAAGGAGAGAGATAGCATTTTGAGCTACCGGAGAAGATGACCGGAACACTATTCCGGTCATCTGAAAGTAATTAGGGCTAATCTCAGGTGATTAGCCAAGTTTGAATGTGGAGCGTTGGATGTGAGATTCGCGCGTGTATGGAGGGTTGGGATCTGTTCACTTAACCCTAATTTTTATTAATTAAATTAATCTTGATTAATTAGCCAGAGTGCATCTCATCCACTCATTTGCGCGCTGGTCAACTAGGACTTCCCCAGTTCAAATCCTGTCCATTGGATCAGCTGACTGTCTTTTATTTTCATTTTTATTTCATTTTAATCCCATTTGCTTTGTCATTTAATTTAAAATACTTAGAAAAATTTGAAAAATATTTCCTTCTACATTTTAATTTCAAATATTTTTCTCCACCCAAAAATAATTTTTGTTTTATTTTTTGCATAAAATTTGTATTTTTAAAATATTTTAATATTTATTTTAATTAATTAATGGAAATTAATTAATTAAAATACCATTTAAATTTCTAAAAATCACCCAAAAAATCACATTGCATCTTAACACTTTTAGAGACATTATCAAACCATTCATACAAATTTCTTTTTGGTTCTTGATCCATTTTGACATTTTTCTTCGGATTTAGGGCTCTTAAAAATCAATATTTAGACCCTAACTTAGAAAAATCTTTTCTGCCTAACCATGAAGAGTTTGATAATGGTTCTTTTTGTATTGCATTCCACATATCATGTAGTTTCTAGGATAAAATTGGCATGAGTTTATCTTTCATTTTTGATTTGTTTTGCATTTTTCCTTGTGAGGTACCTTAAAACCCTAGCAAACTTAGAAAAATCATAAGTCCTTTAGGGTTAAGAGTTAGGCCTCCTCCTTTGGGGTGTGATATAATATGGGGTTAGGGTACCTTTGATCCCATTTTCAATTTTTTATCTTGTCATTTGCTTCTGATTTTGAATTTTGCATTGCATCTTGTACATAACCCTAATTTTTTGCCTTCATTTGCATTCATTCTTCATATGCTTGCATACATGAACTTTCCATGACATTTCATACATTTACATGACTTCTAAGGCATCTTAGGACACATTAGAATCATGTTTGATCATTGCATCATCCATTTGCCATGGTATGCATCCATTGCATTTCATAAGTTTTCATGAACTTTCATGCTTCCTTTCATGTCTCATTTGCATCTTCATTATTTGTATGATCATCCTCATCTCTTGGCATGCTTTCATACCATCTCATAGCATCATTTACATCATGATTTTTCTTCTGATTTTGGTTTGCATCCTTGCGTCCATTTCATTTCATTTCATTTCTTGTTGCTAACTTTTCAGGTGGTAAGTGTTAGAGAAGTGAATTTGCCTTCACTTCTCATCATCTCTTCTCATCTCTTTTATGCATTCATTGCTGCATTTTTACTTGTGATTTAGAGTGAGCTTTCTCATTCATGCTCCTTATCCTTTTTCTTTCTTCAAGCAACTTGTCTTCTTAAGTGAAGCAAGTGGTCTTATTTCTTGCTGCTTTTTTTCCTTCATTCTGCTTCTTCCATGGTGGCTCTCTTGAAGAACTTCTTGCAAGCCTCATAAACCCTAGGAACACCCAAGCATGATCACAATTAGGGTTTGATTAGTCCCTCCATTATTTTTACCTTTGTGTCATCTTTGAGTCTTCTCTTCTCATCTCTTAATCAAGGACTAAACCTTAAAGGTTTTAAGGCTTTGTGATTAGGGTTATGCCTGTATCCTTCTATTAGGATGGAGTGTATAATTTTAATCCTAAGTGTTAAACCCTTAATATGTTTAATTCCTTTAATCAATTCACTTAATATTCATTAAGACATCAAGCTTGTAACTTGGGCCTTGCATTAGGGTTCTAATTCTTCCTTAATTGGTTAAGAAGGACTAACCCCAGTGTTAATGGACAAGTCCCCCTCAAGTTGTCTTACAAACCATAAAATCCACTTCTTAATCTTACCATTAACTAAAATTCACTTTAATAAAGGCTTTGTTTTTTCATGAGGTTAATCCCTAATCATGGATTAAGTTGAGGAGTCTTTCTCAGCTTAAATGTTCTCATCTATTATCCTTCTATTAGGATGGTGTAATGGGTCCATTAAATCTGTGATTATGGCTTAAACTCATTACTTAACACTAAACAAAAACTCCGAAAACATCTAAATAAATGCAAGTAGGTTAATGATCTTAATCCTACATCATGGTGATTAAGTGTGAGGTGTTTATTTCATACTTAAGGTATTCTCATTACCCCTAATTAGAGGGAGGATGTGATGAGTTTACTAACCCTTGGTTTAGGCTTAAGCTCATTTTCTTATGAAAAACTCAAAAAAGCAATAAAAGATTGAAAACACAAAAACAAACAATAATCGTCTCCTCCGGGATTCTTTTCTCACCTCATTCACTCACAAACGAGAACTCGCTTCTTCCATCTAATGCAAGACAATTTACACCTGAGCCAGACAGGTCATACACTTGAGCATAGACAAGTAAGAAGTTCACCAGTCAATTTATCTTTCAGTCTCTTTGAGTCGAACTACGGTGTTCTGACTTCCTCATTGCACGAGAGGATACGTAGGCATAACTTAACAGTTATCGAACAAAAGTCTCTGTATATCCCCCTCCTTCCAGCATTATTCTTTAAGCCTCATAGTCTTGGGCTTCATACTCTTTTCTTGCACTGACACTCTCATATTTCACTTCACGTTTCTTTTGCACTGACACTTGCTTTCTTTTCCAGCTTCTGCACACAAAATAGCACTGACACTACCCCTTTGAACACAAACTTTCAAGCGTGGATCCCGTCGGGTACGGTGGACAATCTGGGTGCTAATACCTTCCCAGGTTGTAACCAACCCCCTTTCTCAGTTTCTTTGGTTCACGACCGTCTTATCCATCTTGTCTTAGGTTTATGCAGCATTACCTTTCCTTAGGGATAAAAATGCCTAGCTGGCGAC
The DNA here is from genome assembly GCA_963966055.1 of Lathyrus aphaca. NCBI lineage: Eukaryota > Viridiplantae > Streptophyta > Magnoliopsida > Fabales > Fabaceae > Lathyrus > Lathyrus aphaca. The sequence continues at coordinate 453,714,250 of OZ014525.1, read as the reverse complement.
TCTTTTCAGTTCATCTTCATATCCTCTTTCGCCGACCGTTCGCGTCTGTACCCCTCTTGGCCATGTGTCATCAGGTGGGAGCGACAATGTAGACTCCTCATAGGACTTGTACAAAACCATTGGGCCCCTTGTCATGGCTTGTGATGCTCCAAGAACCTCCACAGATGATCATATGCCTAATGCTAGGTCATGAGAAATGTTATGCCTCATCTTTCCATGCTATGATGCCAAGAATATGATATGTTCATGATGAATATGATTTGATATGATGCTTAAAATGAAGAGGGAAAATTTGGGGTGTTACAGCTGCCCCTATTCAAACAACTGTTAATCTGAAAAGGACGGTAGCACGGGCTACCGACCGTTCAAGATAAACTGTGGTTGAATACCAAGAAGACCATAAATTTGAACTCTGAAGAAGAATGAAGAAACTCGGAAATAAACCCAACCAAATGACGCTTTGGTGATTGAAGTGAAGAGAAAGCAGACGAGCTTCTTCCAAGTTGAAACTGGTAGCTAGAATCGGAATACTTTGACAGACGAGTCTTCTTCGAACAATCCTGTTACGCCAGGAGCTGGACATACGAGTCCTCATATACTTTGCAAGAATATATGACTTGAGACAGACGAATCTCCTTCGGATATACCTGTTACGCCAGGACCGGGAATTCACTAAAGTCTGTGGGATAGACATGCATAATCAAGGTAGACGAACCTTCTTCATATATTATCCGTGGATATATGGTATAAGACAGACGAGCATTCTTCGAGCAAACCTGTTACGCCAGGTGCAACATAATAAGTGGTGCCTGAGACAGATGAGCCTCCTTCGGATATACCTGTTACGCCAGGACCGGTAACCATTTTGACATTAATTCCCACAATCAGGATTTTAAACCTCTTCAATACAGACGAGTATTGGATGATCATCAAGATAACACAGACGAGTGCCAAAAGTCAATGATACAGACAAGTATCAGACGATGATCTAAGAAACATAGACGAGCGCTTCAGGCAATGATACAAACGAGTATCAGCCACTGGTCTAGATGAATACCAGCAATTCAAACACAGACGAGCATTTGGAGTAGCAATACAGACAAGTGTGAGAATGAACAACAAATCCCCACATACAGATATAAGCTAACACAGACGAGTGTGAGGGATGATACAGACGAGTATCCAAACAAAGCAGACGAGCTTCAAGCAGATAATAAACACAGACGAGTGCCGGAGAATGCAGACGAGCAAAACAAATATTACATCTCAAAACACAGACGAGTGTTGGAAAATGCAGACGAGCAACAAATATTACATGCCAAACACAGACGAGTGTTGGAAAGTGCAGACGAGCAACAACAGGTCAACCAGGGGCAACTGCTGGGGAATGCAGACGAGCAAACTATCAAACATCAAACATAGACGAGTGTTGGAAATTGCAGACGAGCAACAACAAAGTAGCAACACAGACAAGTGTTGGAAGGGTGCAGACGAGCAACAAACAAATGCCTGATTGGCCACAAGAGTTACAAATCTGCAGGGGGAAAATAAGTCGAGAGGTCTTGACACCTACTCTGACTAGGGGGATGAATACTTGTCTGTATCATCATAAAAGAAAGGCGACTTCGCTGGGGAATATTTCACTGATGGGAGTGAAAATAAAAAATGAACCCTGTGGGGACATCAGGCATTCAACTTCCTGCTGGGCATACTCCACTGGGGAATAATAAACTGCTTGGGCTTCCTACCAAAACTTAGCTGGGGAAAATTCTGTTTGGGAGAATGTGACGCCATCCTACAACCTGCAACAACAGAAAACACAAGTGTTCCCCGGGGATTTGCATGGTATGATCTATTCACCCATCGTCACCCGACACTCAAAGAGGGTTTCAAATGTTTCCTTGCAATGTCATTTTCTTTCAAAATTACCATGTTTTAAATGCAATGCTATTTTTGCCAAAAATCAGGACATTTTGCAAATAAAAATAAACACAACACAACTTTTTGACTGAATATTCTTTTTATTGAAAGGCCTCTGAATAGGCAAAGAATTACATCAGGAAGTAACCACCTGGAAAGAGGTAGCCACCATAAAATTGAGAAAATAAACTACCATAATGGCAATGAGCACGGCATCCCAATGAGTTCCATTTCTGCTATGACCAGCATGTCTTCAAAACTCTCCATTCTTGCCTTTGCTTTCTGAGAAGATGAGGGGACTGCTTCCTATCCTTCTGATATTGTCAGGTTGTACGAAACGATGATTTGGTTCAGATTACTCGGATCACAGTTGTTCGCTTATTCCCTTATTTTGCATGGATCGCCCTTTCGGGTTTTCAATCCACCGGGATACCCTTTTTTGCCTGAGCTGTCCGATGTGGCTTTTCAACTTAGCAGGTGTACATTTTATTTATTTATTTCTCTAACTTTTGCCCAAGCTTTTTATTCTGTTTTTAGCTCGTCGGGATGCCCCTTTTTTGCCTGGACTTTAATTCTGTTTTTGTGTCCAGCGGGTCTCTTTATGCGAAGTATTTTTTAATTGCGTCCAAGTTAACAGGGGACTGGAAATCATCTCCATCCATAGTGGTGAGCATCAGTGCTCCTCCTGAGAAAACTTTCTTCACTATGAATGGTCCTTCGTAGTTTGGGGTCCACTTGCCCCGGTGATCTGAACCTGGAGGAACAATCCTCTTGAGCACAAGCTCTCCTACTTGATACTCCCGAGTACGTACTCGTTAGTCGAATGCTCGCTTCATTATCCTCTGATAAAGCTGACCATGACAAATAGCCGCTTAATCTCTTTTCCTCAATTAGACATAGCTGATTGTAACGAGCACGCACCCATTTAGCCTCATCAAGCTTCACATCCATCATCACACGCAATGAAGGAATCTCTACTTCAACTGGCAAGACTGCCTCCATACCATATACCAGTGAGAAGGGAGTTGCCCTAGTTGATATCCTGACTGACGTTCGGTACCCATGCAACGAAAATGGTAACATCTCATGCCAATCTTTGTAAGTGACAACCATTTTTTGCACAATCTTCTTGATATTCTTATTTGCTGCCTCTACCGCACCATTCATCTTTGGTCGGTAAGGAGAAGAATTGTGATGTAGAATCTTGAAGTCCCGACACAACTCTGCCATCATCTTGTTGTTGAGAATAGAACCATTGTCAGTAATGATCCTTTCGGGCACTCCGTATCTGCAAATGATATCCCTTTTCAAAAATCTAGCCACCACTTGACAAGTGACATTGGCATAAGATGCTGCTTCAACCCACTCAGTGAAGTAATCAATCACGACCAAGATGAAGCGATGACCATTTGAAGCAGTAGGCTCTATCTTCCCGATCATGTCAATGCCCCACATAGAAAAGGGCCAAGGAGATGACATGACGTTGAGCGGGCTTGGAGGAACATGCACTTTGTCTTCATAAATCTGGCACTTGTGGCACTTACAAGCAAATGAACAATAGTCTGCATCCATTGTCATCCAGTAATACCCTAATCTCAGCAATTTCTTAGCCATGGCATGCCCTCCTGCATGGGTACCAAAAGATCCCTCGTGGACTTCCTGCATTAATAGGCTTGCTTCGTGTCTATCCACGCAACTGAGCAAGACCATGTCAAAGTTTCTCTTGTACAAAACCCCATCTGTATTCAAGAAGAAGCTAGCAGAAAGTTGCCTTAAAGTCTTCTTGTCATTGGAAGATGCCCCAGCTGGGTATTCTTGCTTTTCCAGGAATAGCTTGATATCAAAATACCAAGGTTTCTCATCAGACATGGCGTCTACAGAAAAGGCATGAGCTGGAGCGTCAAGCCTGGAGATGTCAATTCTGGGCACATAGTTCCAACACAAGACTTTGATAGATGAAGAAAGAGTGGCCAATGCGTCGGCAAACTGATTTTCATCACGTGGTATGTACTGAAGCTTAACTGTTGTGAAGAACGTTAACAGTTTTCTGGCATAATCCCTGTATGGAATTAGATGCTCTTGATGCGTATACCACTTGCCGGTAATCTGGTTAATGACGATGGCTGAATCTCCTAATATATCGAGGTTCTTAATCCGAAGATTAATAGCCTCCTCTATTCCCATTATGCATGCCTCATATTTCGCTTCATTGTTGGTGCAGCCAAAAGTAATTCTGGCAGCGAAGGGAAAGTGAACACCTTCGAGAGTGATAAGAACATCACCAACTCCACGTCCATTGATATTGACTGGCCCATCAAACATCAACTTCCATTTGGATTCAGGGTCTGGCCCCTCCTCCGGAAGTGGTTCCTCGCAATCGTTTGCTTTAAGGTACATGATGTCCTCATTAGGGAAATCAAACTTCATTGGCTGATAATCATCTTCAAGAGGTTGTTGTGCAAGGTAATCCGACAATACACTTCCCTTGATGGCTTTCTGATAAGTATACTGGATGTCATATTCTGTTAAAATCATTTGCCATCTAGCAACCCTTCCGGTTAACGCTGGTTTCTCAAAGATGTACTTGACAAGATCCATTTTGGAAATTAGCAGTGTGGTATGAGTCAACATGTACTGTCTCAGTCGGCGAGAAGCCCATACCAAAGCGCAGCAAGTTTTCTCGAGCAGTGAGTAACGGGATTCACAGTCGGTAAACTTTTTGCTAAGGTAATAAATAGCGTACTCTTTTCGACCAGACTCGTCATGTTGGCCTAGAACACACCCCATTGACCCTTCTAGCACAGTCAAGTACATGATTAAAGGTCTTCCTTCCACTGGAGGCATTAGAATTAGAGGCTCCTGCAAATATTCTTTTATCTTGTCGAAAGCTCTTTGGCAGTCTTCATTCCACCTGACCGTTTTCTCTTTTCTTAGTAATTTGAATATTGGTTCGCACATGGCAGTTAGATGAGATATGAACCGAGAAATGTAGTTCAACCTCCCTAAAAACCCGCGCATTTCTTTTTCTGTTCTCGGTGCAGGCATATCTTGAATTGCTTTTACTTTTGCAGGATCTACCTCAATTCCTTTCTGACTAACAATGAAACCCAGCAGTTTCCCAGAACGCACTCCGAAAGTGCACTTGTTCGGATTCAACCTCAGCTTGTATTTTATCAGTCTATCAAACAGCTTCTTGAGATTGACCAGATGCGCTTCTTCGTCTCGGGACTTAGCAATCATATCGTCCACATAACACTCAATCTCCTTGTGTATCATGTCGTGGAACAATCTGACCATAGCCCGCTGATAAGTTGCCTCGGCGTTCTTCAAACCAAAGGGCATGACCATATAGCAGAATGTACCCCACGGGGTAATGAACGTTGTTTTCTCCATGTCTTCCGGCGCCATCTTAATCTGATTATATCCGGAGAAGCCATCCATGAAGGAAAATACCGAGAATTGAGCAGTATTGTCTACCAACACATCAATGTGAGGTAACGGAAAGTCATCTTTTGGGCTTGCTCTATTCAAATCCCGGTAGTCAACGCACATCCGGACCTTGCCGTCCTTCTTTGGTACAGGTACAATATTAGCTACCCAAGGTGGGTAACTAGTTACGACAAGGAAACCGGCATCCCATTGCTTCTGAACCTCCTCTTTGATCTTCATCACCATGTCAGGACGCGTTCTTCTCAACTTCTGTTTCACAGGAGGACAATCTTCTCTCAAAGGTAGCTTATGCACAATGATGTCGGTATCCAACCCTGGCATATCCTGATACGACCAGGCAAAGATATCCACATACTCTCGCAGCATACCAATCAGCTCTTTCTTTACTTCGGCCTGCAGACTGGCCCCAATCTTGATCTCTTTCTTCACATCTTCAGTGCCGATGTTGATGATCTCAATTTCTTCTTGATGAGGCTGAATAACCCGTTCCTCTTGTTTCAACAATCTGACCAATTCTTCAGGGAGTTCACAGTCTTCCTCAACCCCTTCATCAGCTTGGTAGATAGGATTGTCAAAGTCATGCATGGTCATAACAGGAATGTTATCAATGGAATCCGGATGATCAACACTGCACAGATGATGTGCTTATTTCAGAATCTGTTTATTTTCAAAAGAGACGCAAACACAAAAACACAAAAAGGAAAAACACATTGCCATTTTTTATATTTTTGTGAAAATTTTAAAACAAAAGGAAAGAGAACACAATTTGTCTGAAAATGTCCTTTATTTCATGGTAAAATAAGTGCATAACAAACATGGTGGCCCATACAATGGATCCTAGCATCTTGGGCAGAATGCAGGATTTGACAATGCAACATGATAAAGAAAAGGAAACAAATAAATTACTCTGAGTGCCAGGTAACTTGGATGATGTCTTCAGCAGACCAGTTCCTCAGCTCCTCTCCGGGCGCACACGGATGAATCCAGTTGTCCCAGTCACCATCACTATCTCCATCTTCATTAGTTGCACAGATTTGGTTGCGGTCGAGCATCCCAACGCTTGTAAAGGTAATGGCTTTACCACTTGAAGACCAATCAGATCCACTAGGCTGATAACCCAAACCAAACTTATCGTCTTTTTTCTCTAACTCCAGCAATTTGCCCCAGCCTTGGGCACTTCCTGACTGAACCACCTCCTTTGCCTGCTTGTAGGAATGGATGGAGGTACCTTCTTTCTCACTGCTTCTCTCTACAGGAGTCAAGATGCTGACGTTAACTGCCTCGAAGGCTTGACACAGAGTCTCATGGATCTCTCCGTCCATATCTACATATTTGAATGTTAATAAGTGGCTTACGAAGATGTCTTCCTCTCCGCACACTGTGATTACTTGGCCATCAACCACATATTTGAGCTTCTGATGCAGGGTGGAAGTTACAGCTCCGGCAGCATGAATCCATGGGCGTCCCAACAAGCAGTTGTACGCGGGCTGAATGTCCATGACATAGAAGATACTTTTGAATACTTGAGAACCTATTTTCACGGGTAAATCAACTTCTCCAAACACTGACCTTCTGGACCCATCAAAAGCTTTGACAATCAAATCACTGGGCCTTAAGATAATACCATCAACATTGAGCTTCATTAATGCTTTCTTCGGAAGTACATTAAGAGAAGAACTTGTATTAATAAGGACATGCGACAACACAACACCTTTGCACTCCATAGTAATATGTAGTGCTTTATTATGGTTACGGCCCTCTGACGTAAGGTCTCTGTCTGTAAAGCCCAGCCCGTGGCTTGCATTCACACTGCCCACTACAACTTCCAGTTGATTGACGGTTATTTCTTGAGGAACATAGGCCATCTGCAGCACCTTCAGTAAGGCTTCTCTATGTGCAGGAGAACACATCAGCAAAGATAGAATTGATATCTTGGAAGGTGTCTGGTTCAACTGCTCGACCACCTTATAATCACTCTTTTTAATTATGCGCATAAATTCCTCGACCTCCTTCTCAAAGGTACCCTGTCCAGCAGTAGGAGTTATTGTTTCTTCAATCACATCTTGCTTTCCTTTAGCCTTTGCCTCAGCCTCAGCCTCAGGATCTCCTCTTAGAACTGGGGGAGCAAATAGACGACCACTTCTCGTAAAACCTCCAACCCCTCCGACGTTCATTACAGTTGGGTTAACAACAACAAACTTGCTCTCCACTTTCTGTTCTTCCACGTACACATCTGAGCCGTAATGCCATGGAATGGCTCTATCATTTGTATAAGGAACAGGCCCAGGCACAGTGATAATCACATGGCTGACTTCAGGAGCATAAATGGTCACAGGTTCTCTTCTAGCAGGCATCTCGGCTGGATCATAAAAGATGGTTATAGTGGACATATCATCAACTCCATTATCAACTTTGTCAAACTGCAATGATCCTTCATCAATCAGATTCTGCAACCCCATCTTCAGGTCTTCACAACCGTTTACTGAATTCAAACATTTCTCACAATCAGAACTGCATCCCGGAAACACCTGACCTTTCAGCAACCTCTCTTTCACTACCAACAACGGAGTCTTCACTTCTTCTATGCTCAGATCAGACTTAACTTCTCACCACTATCAACAACATTTATTCTAGCCCCTCTGTGGTTCAGAATAGGGTTTGAAGTAACATTTGGCGGTGGTGCAAAGTTAATCGCTTTGGAGTCTATCAGATCTTAAACTTTGTGCTATAGCGCCCTGCACTTCTCAGTTGAGTGCCCGGGTGCCCCTGAATGGAAAGCGCATCTAGCATTGACATCGTACCCCACTGGAAGCTCTCCAGGTGGTGGTGGTGCCAAAGTTCTCAATTGTATCAAATTCAGATTCAGCAATCTCGGTAGCAATGCAGCGTATGTCATGGGAATTGCCTCAAGCACCCTATTAGCCGGGCGAGTCTCCCTTGGCTGATAAGGTCTTTGTTGATAGTTGTTGAGTTATGGCTGTTGTTGTTGTTTTTGTTGTGGCTGTACCTGCTGCATAGGACTGGAAGGAATTGTGACAGCTGCCACTTGCTCATATGATCTTCTATAACCTCGGCCCCGTCCTCGGCCAAACACAGCATTGGTCTCACCTTCCCTTCTACTCGGGGGTCCGCTGAAAGCTTTTCTTACTCCATTCGAGCTGCTCGCACTTATATCCTGAATCTTTCCCATCTTTAACAAAGTCTCGACCCTCTCTCCAGCAATTACTATATCATTGAATTTGGTAGCCGAACAAGACGCCAATCTTTCGATAAACACTCCTTACAATGTCCCTATAAACATATCAGCTATCTCATTCTCCAGCAATGGTGGTTGCACTCTGGCAGCGAGCTGACGCCACCTTTGAGCATATTCTTTAAACCCCTCCTTAGCAGTTTGAGACATGTGTTGCAATTGAGTGCGATTTGGAGCCATGTCCAAATTATACTGGTATTGCTTCACGAAAGCCTCTTCCAGGTCCTTCCAGCTCTTAATGTTGACTCTGCTTAGCTTCATATACCATTCCAAGGAGGCCCCAACCAGGCTGTCCTGGAAATAGTACATCAATAGCTTTTCATCATCAGTGTGGGCAGCAATCCTTCCTACAAAGGACTGAAGATGAGTCTTTGGACACGCTGTGCCGTTGTACTTCTCGAAAGTCGGGACCTTGAACTTGTAAGGGATTCTAACCCCTGGAACCAAGCCCAAGTCAGTAATGTCGAACCCCAAGGAGTTCTGAGATTGAATAGCCCTGATCTCCTCTGCCATCTCCTCAAACTTCCTGTTCATTTCAGCCCCCTGGCCTTCAGTTTCGTCCAGCAACGTGAACTGTTCGTCATGACCGTCCATCTGTACATTGTTCAGCCCATCATTGATTATGGTAACCCCTGGCTATGCTACAGGAATTTCAACTTGACGGGCGCCCGCACCGTTACGATTACCTCCATCAGCAGTACCGTTGTTCCTGGCTTGACTATTTTCAAACAACTCACGCAGACGCTCCTGATTCTGACCCATTCCTGCCATCAAGGTCATAAAATTGTCCATCCTCAGTCTCAAGTCAGCTAAGTCAGCTTGCATTTGATCCATGACTCTTTCTTTGTTGACCTTTGTGGGATATCTGTGTGCGACTGGTTGTTCTCGAACTTTCCTGGGAGCTATAGTGCCTGAAACAACAAGAACGTTAGAAACTGAAGCACTACCTACAAAACAAACAAACACGTCATATGCATGCAATGTAACTGCTCATGTTCCCAAGTTTTAAGCATTTGCATGCCCCAGTTCTGGTATCTACTCCATACAGCCACTTTCAGTATTAACTTTCAAACTTCCTCTTTGAAGAATGTTCAGATATTAGCAGTATCAGACAAACGATCCTTGCATATTCAGAAATGATAGTTTGCACATTAACACTGTATATCATGGACAAACCACTGCCGGCCAAAAGTTAGAGCATCAACAGAAATATTCCCCGAAGGGTTACAAGCCATTACATAAATAAAAGACAAAAGAAATAAAGCAAGACTCCTACAACAAGCCTGTAGGTAGTCCGATAAACTAAACTAAAGACCCAGGCTCTTCTGCAACCACCTCTGCTCTGCACTTCTTTACACCCGCCCTCAGCTTGAGCTCTTCAATCTCCTTTCGTGCCTCCTCCAAGGCTAGCTGGCTTTGTGCTAACTGCTGAGTATTTTCCCTCCGAATGTTGTGGACCTGTTCCACCTCTTCCTTTTTGAAGACCATTTGCACCTCAAAGAACTCTTCTTTCTCTTTGAACTTCTTTTGCTCTTCCTCCCTTTGGCCTTGCAACCAAACAATGGATTGACGAGCTTCCTTGAGAGTCTTCAAAGTCTTTTTGCGTTCAGCTTCTCTTTTTGCCTCCATCAGACCCATCCTTTGAAAGTGAGCTTCCCTTCCAGCAAAGTCTTTCTCTTTAGCTTCCAAAGAGGCTTGGATCTTCTGCAGCTTTCCCTCTACTTCATTCTTGGCCCTGTTGGAAAGATGGTACAGGTTGACCATTTCAGCATTCTCCACTCGAACTTCATGCAGCTGAGCTTCCAATTTCTTGTACTCTTCCAGGGAGACAGTACTCTGGCTTGGCACTTCTATGGGATAAAGTGGAGCTTCTACTGAGAAAGGCATGAGAACTTCTTCTACATGTTTTTGCAACCATGCAGCAAAAGTAGGATATGTCTTGGGATCTACTCTGCCAAAGTCTTTCTTACTCTTCCTTATCCTGTGAGCCCAAGCTTGAGCTGCTTGTAGAATTAACTCCTTGTTTCCTTCCACAGGAAAAATACAAAGACTCAGTAAACTCTTCCATCTGTGTAGGATCTCTCAAAGGATAACCAAATTGCTTCCTGGCTAATGTTGGATGATAACTGATCACACCCTTCCTTCCTAGCAAAGGCACTCCAGCAAATCTTCCACAACTGACCAGCAACTCTTTTCCTAGCAGATCTCTGTCATATCCCCAGGCAATATCTTCAGCAGTTAACCCTATCAACCTTATTGACCATCTCCACTCATCCCTCATCTCCTTGAAAGCACCTGACTTTGGCAATTGTCTGGCAAACCACTCAGCAAACAGTGAAGCACAACAGCACACTGGTCCACCTCTACCTTTCTCATTCCTGTAATGAACACTGTAATAGAAGTCTCCCAACAGAGTTGGCACATGATTGCCTTTAGCAAAGATAGAGATCACTTCCAAGCTTACAAATTCCTTCTCTCATGGGAACAGGCTAGACCCATACACCATCAAAGCCAGCAAAGCACCAAAGTCACCCCATTTACCTTCTGTAGCATATTTCTCAGCCTCTAGTATGAGCGCACTCCAAGGGAGTCCTTTGCCTTCACTATCCTTCAGAGCCTTCTTGACTGTAGCAGCTGGCAAACGACAAATTTTGGCTATGTCTTCTTCTTTAAGCACCACCTCAGACCCATAGAAAGGCAGGGTCTCTCTGACTGGAACATTCAGAATGCTGGAAATCTCCTCCAAGGTAGGAGCCAAGATGTAATCTGGAAACACAAAGCAACGCAACAGGGGATCATAAAAGTGAAGCAAGGTATGCAAACTGTCCTTCTGGTCTGCAGTGGGCTTGTCCACATACTTCAATATCTGGCCATATCTCTTCCTGAAATTACCCAAGACTTGGTCATTCATCAGACCTGCTAATTTCTGAACACTTCTAACTTCAGGTTGAAGAAAAGTATAGTGAACATTCTTTTTCCTTGTAATTCTTCTGATTTCTGCCATCTGGAGATAAGATTTACCAGAACTAGGAGCTGACTATGAACAATGACCTGAAAAATGGAAACATAAACAGTTAATGCAAGAATGATGCAAATGCAAATGCAATGCAGGCATATGATCAATCTGGGACCATCTGGATACTGGACACTGAACACAAGGACCCTCTGATCAACTGTAAACCATAATCCTCTGAGTCACAACCCTCTGATAGAAGTCTCAGAACCATAGTACCAAGAAAACCAGAACACCAGAACCATAGGACCAAGAATCATAACAAGGACTACTGATAATGAGGGTATGTAGAGGCCAAGGGTTCCTGCAAACCTGTAAACCCCTCCCAATCTCACTGGTGTGCTCCGGGTCAGACATCACGGACTCTCAAAGCCGAATAGCAATAATACTTTCACCATTTCCGAGAAATGGCTCATGACCAAATCAGGGAATCGGTTTGGCATTATATACTACGCAGGGAGGCCTCAACTGAGTCCGGGAAACAAGGTCATCCTATGCAAGTCCCAGGTGGGCCCTCGGATGCGAATGGATTTGCCACAAAATGTGGTCTGCCGTTGTCATCACTGGAGAGGGATGTTTCCATAAGGTTCTCAATGATCGGTCCCCAGCTGCACATAACTGTCAAGGTTATGAAATGAAAGAGGAAGATCCCCAAATCAAAACATTTCCAAGACGGTCGCAAATCTGGGCGTGGAACTCACTACTACACCTATGACAAGATCTCATGAGGCCAAAGTGGAACCACTCTAAGTCCTAAGGTGCACTCGAGCCGTGGTAATGAGCTCATCTCTCAGAAACAGTATCACCCTGTAACACCCTAATTTTTTCCCTAAGATTTCTTCGCATATCATCCGCATTTTGCTTACAAACAAGATCGCACTGGTTTCGAGTTTCTCCTCAGATGTAGGTCTATGCTTCGCAGGGGATCACCATTATTTTTACTTCTTTATATTTGTTTATATTTACTGATCACTAACCAAAATACCAAAAAAATATGTTGCAGTGTTCTTCTTCTTCTCTGTGTTGCAGGTTTTCAAAGACAAGACAGTAATTTCATTCAGATGCGTTTGTTCAGTCACAATTTGATTTCAGATGGATGTTTGACCTAATATTGGTCAAACTATCAAAAGATTATGTTGACTGCCAATTATGTGTGCCAGGGTTTATTCCTCAGATAGAAGGTTTTCAAAAGTTCAGATTGCGTTGTGTGTGAAAGGATATCAGACAGTGTGTTGTAGTTTGAATCTTCAGTGTTTATCAGTTCATCGGTTCATTAATTCATCAGTGATTCATCTGAGGATTTATTTTTCTCAGTTTGGTTTCGAATCGTTAGGGCCTGGGTCAGACAATTCTCAGATGACAGTTGGTTTAAGTTGTGAAATATTCAGTTGGGTCTGTGTTGGCTGTATTCATTTTTTACCAAAGGCTTGCGAAAGAGAAATCGAGATTTGTTGTGGGCTTGAGAACCAAATTCCATCCATTATCCATTTCTTGATTAAACCATCTTATCCAAATTACCCGATTATCCATTTTTTTTTATTATCCACAAAAATTCCAAATTCTAAATTTTTCAATTCCCTTTTCAAACAACCATTTCCAGTTATACATTAAATCCAATTCCCGATTGTTCCATTTTTTATTATTTCAATTTCCATTTCTTTCTTTTTCTTATCCATTTTTCAATTACTTTGTTATTATTCACTTTTATCATTAAACAAGACCTTTTTTTTTTCTTTTTTCTTTTTTTTTTAATTCAAAAAGCCAATTTAATTTCTTAGTCCATTTCTTTGTTTTCTATATGAAAAAATATATTATAAAAATAAAAATTTCCATCTATTCCAATTTTTTTTTTATTAATCCTTTCACATTTTCTTAAGCCACAACAAAACACTTGTACAAGCCTTGCATCAAGCCTTTTTTGCCAAGTACAAACCTCACATCATCAACTCACGTGCTAGCCCATCAACATCAGCCTTTTCCCGTAAGCCTCTTGCCCAGCCACAACAAAAGTTGGCCCACACCAAACAAGCCAACGCTCAGTCCCGTAACAGCCATCTTGTAAGCCAACTTGCCACACTTGCCATCAAGCCCCAAGCTGCCAAGCCTTGCCCATGTACACAAAATTAGCCTTACACAAAAGCAACATGCCCACACACGAAAGCCACTTCAAATGCACTCCACAAGCCAAACCTCCTTCCGTACGGCAAGCCAAACACAAAACACTCCAAGTCAAGTTTTTTTCGTACGCCATCACACCAAAAACAACATCCTGTTATGTTATCCCGCAGGCCAAGCCATATTCATCAGCTTATCCCCATAAAGTAAACCTCAACTGCAAACAATATACCAGCTCACAAACAAAACTCCAAGCCAAACAACACGCACGACAAGCCGCAAGCTCAAGCCTTCACAGCTTTTTGCCAAAGAAATCCGCATCAAGCCGAAGCCCAACATCCACACGCAAGTTTCACAAACCGCGGCTGGGCATACACACGAGAATACACACCTGATAAATCACAACAAAACGCAAACAAATTTCACACGAATCAAAACGCAGCAACATCACAACATAAAATGCAAAGTGAAATGAAATTGACGGAAGCATACACGAGAAAGACGTGAGGGACCAAAATGCCCAAAATCAGAACAAAACGACATCAATCTTCTCCACTCTTCTCCTATTTAAACAACCCCATTCTCCTCTTCAATCCCAAGCTTCCATAGCCTTACCGAAACCCTGTCAAAATCATTCATCCTCAAGCTTCATCCACCTCTTGATTCAACTTTTCAAAAGCTTCAATTCCATAACCTTCGAACCTTTCATCAAATCCGAAATCTCATTAATCTTTTTCAACTATCACATCTTCAAATCACCTCCAATTTAATCTTCAAATTACCCTCAACATCAAAACCGGATTTGTTAATTGAAAGAGGAAAAGGAGTTTGAAACCGATTTGAAATAGAAGAAGAAAGAGGGATTTTCGACTGATTGTTGTTGAAATCGGAAGTAGAACGGTGAGAATGATTCAAGTTTTGTTTCGCCGCTGTGAATTTGCTTTGTGTTTTGGATTGTTGTCGCCGTTAATGTTCGGAAGTTGAAGAAGAAGCTCCATTTGGCTTCAGCTGTTCTTGCGTCTTCTTTTTCTTTAATTTTCTATATCGTTTATTAATTCTTTTTTTTAATAGTAAGAATAAGTGTTTGGGCCTAAGGCCATTCAAACATTAAATCCATCCACCCGCGGATCACTCTCTCCACTCCCCATTTCCCTTTCTTTTTTTATATTTTTCTCATTTTCTTTGTTTTTGTTTAAATGATTTCCTTCTAATTCTTTTCTTTTTATAAGAAAATGTTAGAAATATATTTTTAAAAAAATTTAGAAAAGATATTATGAAAGTAGTTTAGGAAAAGATTTTTAGAAAAAGATTTTAAATATTTCTATTTCTTTTTTTGGATCTACTTTTAGATCCATTTTTTCTTCATCTTTTTCTCTTTTGGTCGATGACAATCTCCGATTCGGGATTGTTGATTTCCGATTAGTTTAATCTTCATTATTTCAATTCTATGGATGAATGATCATTTGGATCATTCTCCATACTTTGAGATCGTGATAGGTTGCTTTTCGATAAAATCAACGAAGATCTCGATTAAGATTAGACCATTCTTTTTTCTTTTAGTGTGACATGTTTTCGGAGAACGGTCCATTATATCGTTTCTCTAACATGTATTAACACGAATAGTTTCCACTTTAATTAGTGGTGGCCGGCCTCATTTCTAGGGTAATTACTTCGTAAATTACTCGACGATTGCTTAACATAGACCTAAAGTTGTCCCGATTCGGATTAAAGATCCACTTGGATCCGGTTGCTTCGACTTTATTTTTCTTTTCGTGGTTGTGCTTGATTAAGTTCATCATACCACTTATTATTGTAAATATTATAATATTGTGAATATAATAATCTGTTTAAATTTAATCTCTCGCACCTTATCCTTTTATTTTAATTTCTTGCTCCTTTATCTCTTTATTATGCTTTATCATATTATATCATATATCATTTGTTTATGTTTATATTGTGCTTGTGGTTTTTATTTTGTCCATTTGGATACCAAAACATTAATAAAGGATTAAACACCTAAATGACTGTGACTTTAATTTCGGACTATGGTTACTATCCCTTGCTTTGGAGAATGGACTTAGACTTTAAGATCTTCCCCCTTGCCCAAGTTGGAATGGATTAGAAACCTTGGCCTCAAGTTATTTCATTAGCCTTTGAAGATGGAATTCCGAACTTTGAAGAATTGTGCATATTTTGGTTTGGTAAACTCTTCCCTTAACTTTTAATTCAAGTATTAGGATTAGTCCCTTCATCTCCTCCCCATTCTTAAATTTTCAAAACTTCTTCCTATTTCAAAAATCTTCTTATTTCTAAACTTCAAACACTTTCATAAACAAACCTTGACTTTGGTCAAGCGATTTTTAAACTTTTCACTTTATTTCCTTAAACAAATGTTAATCCATGTAAATATATCAAAATCATTTTTTCTTACATACTTTAAAAAATACAAAACCCACTCAATTGTTTTTTGTGCCTTTGTGCAACTTTTCTTTGTTCATATGTTTAGATATGATTCATCTTTTCTAGCGGAATTATTCGCTAAAGGATGACGACTTATCTCTACATTTTAAAACCAATTCAACTCATTTGTTTCTTTTCAAATTTTGTACCACGAACTACGAGGTTTTGATCTCGCATTGCACTTTGTGGGTACGTAGGCATGAGGCGTTAAAACCTCATCAAACACAAAATCATTAAAAAACATTCTTCTCCTCATCTCTTCAATCATTTTAAACAAACCAATTTCAGACCAAAAAGCAATAAATATTTCAAAGGGCTCCCGTGGAGTACCACGAACGAGTCGGGTGCTTAAAACCTTCCCGGTTCGTAACCAATCCCCTTACCCATTCTCTGTTTATTTCTTTTAGCTTTTGCTTTTAGACTCCTAGTTTTTTATTCGTTCTTTTATCTTTTTCCTTTCGGAAATAAAGAAAAGCGCGGTGGCGACTCTGTGTACATCGAGTTAAGTTAATCAATAGCTTACACTCACGATTTTACCGCTACAGAAAAGTGGCGACTCTGCTGGGGAGTAATCTCTAAGCGGATTCAGCCTACTTTGATTTATTTACTGCTTTGGTTTGACTTGTTTGTTATTTGTTTGTTCTGTTTCGGTTTTGGTGATCCTCTGTGTGAGATAGATTCTAACCCGGATCTGAGTTGAAACTTATGATAGGACGGCGATATTCGAAGCGATATGCGATGGAGTAGTCCAAAGCAATATCAATTTGATAATCTCCACTCGGTTAGGCTCTCTTGGACTATCAATGTCATGACGAGTAATCGTACGTGGCATTATTTTCCGACCTTGAAATGATCATACTGAGGACCGTAGAACCCTTAACCCATCCAAGCCAATTTAGGAACGTAGTGCGGAAACTGTCTGGGTGTAAACCTAAGGTGGTTGTCACGCGATACTACACTCGGACGAGGTCTATTTTAAGAATGTTATCGGTTGGGGAGTAATCCAACGTACCGATGATTTTCTAAAGATGGCTGTTAACTCCGGGCACCTCTGTTAGCACCCTTTTGGTTTTTTGCAGGTACAATGAAGACAAACCTTAGTACATGCCTGTGTGGGTTGGTTCTTATCCCTTGACTCCATGCTCGTGATCTGAACCTTTGAACCTGAGTGCTTTGCGTGATCTTGTTTGTGGTTGTTGCATCTACATATTCATCATGATCATCATCACAACCATTTTTTAAGGAAGACAATTCTGATTATTGCAAATATTGGAAAGAATAAATATTCCTTTTTGTCAAGATTTTTCATGACAGTATTCTCGATGTTGACCATGTTTGCAATAATTGAGTTGTTTTTCTGAAAATGGAAGTGAATTTTGCATATCATTGCATCCTCGCATATTCTTGTGTTCATCCGAGTTGTGTGGGAACTCATTCCGGTTGTTTCCTTCTTCAGTTGTCTGTTGATCCGTCAAGCTGACTCCTCACCACAGATACGGTACTAGAGCTGCTAACAGATTGAGAGCTATTAGATTGAGAATGGAAAATCAAGCCCAACACAACGAGAAAGTTAGGGAAGACCTTGATGAGCTGAAAGGCAATGTGAGTCAGATCATGGAGATGCTACATGCTTTGATCATTAGGGAAACTCAACCTCAGAGGATTGTCATACCTTAAGTCAATGTTTTTGCTGGTGAAGCAAGTGTTGTTGGGATGACTCGTCGCAGACAACAACACCATAAACAATCATACCCTACTGCAGTCGCTCCGATGATCAATGGTCCATCTATTCAAAGGAATGTTGGCCAGAACCAAAATCGTAATGCTAGGAGTAGGCCAAACTTTGATCCTATTCCGATGACTTATGCTGAGTTGTATCCTTACTTGGTCCAAAATGGTTGGATTACTACTAGGCTTGCGCCTCCTGTTCCAAATCCTCTTCAGGTTGGTTATAGAGCAGATCTTCGCTGTGAGTTTCATCAAGGGGGAACTGGTCATGACTTAGAGCACTGTTTTGCATTGAAGGCTAAAGTAAAAGAGCTTGTTAGAAATGGGATGATTACTTTTAAGGACACTAATCCTAATGTTGTCAACAATTCTTTTCCGAATCATGAGAAATGAATCTTCTAGAGGAATTCAACTGTCAAACTTTCTTCAAGACCAGAATCTCAGACGGGACAGCTCATCCTTTGTTGCTGATGGATCACTAGGCCATTGTTTCTTTATGTTTGCAATTTTTCTTCAATCATATTAAGTTGTTTGCTTTTAATCTTGTTTGTACTTTCATGTTGGTTTTAATGAAATGAGCATTGCTTTGTTTTGATTTCATTTACTATTTGCATCTTTATGCTTAAGATTTCAAGTTCATTTATCTTGTCTCAAGCTTTCATAATGATTGGAGGGAGGATGATGAAAACGAGATACCCATAATTTTTGTTAGTATGCTTTCAATTGAGACTTGGTTGATGATATACAAGCGTTGTTTTAAATCCTAAACACTAGAGAAATAAGGAAGTTAATCCTTTGTCAACCCTTTTTGAGCCTTGAAGTTGGAGTTTCTTTTTATTCGAAAAAAACCCGCATTTTAACCTGGGGACGGGTAGTTCTCAATTAATTCGAATGTGCATTCAAGTATAAGAGAATCATTCAAAACACCTTTCAACAAAGGTTGCAATATCAAGTTTTCCTTCACACACATCAAGAAGTGTTGAAGATGTTTTTCAATTCAAAAGCCAATGATGGTTCACCGTAATCATTGAGCCATGCAGTCATGATCTTTCAAAAAAAAATGATATTAAAAAAAAATTTATTGAAAAAATCAAAACCCGCTAAGTCAAAACCTATGAAGGAGACTTAGGCAAAAAATAAACTGGGGCATCCCGCTGGCTGTAAGTTGAAATGATACAGTCCAGGCAAAAATTAGGGATAATAAAAGGAAATATTTGTCAAGAGGTCATCAAAACCCTCAGCAAAAATAAGTTGAGTTGACCAAAGTCCTCACTAGAAATAACAAAAGGAAAGATGTGACTGTTATCTCAAAATCCTTTGGCTTATGAACCATCTTCATCTGTGCAATCCTAAATGTCCGGGAACTTGAATGCATAGGCTGAATTAATTGAATGTAGGACTGGAGTTCATCACGAAGAGGGATTGGGTATAAATAAACTTTGAGCCTATATCCTTTGATTCATAAACCGTGAACCAGACCACGTTATAACCTTCAAAAGTCCTAATTAAATTCAGGGTTCTTTTGAAAAACATACTACAACGAGGTTGCGTAAATTGACTCCCAAGTTCTTTACCAATCATTTGTTTTCTTACCTTTGCTTTATCTTTAATGTTGTCTCAACCGCCGTGTTTTGACAATGTTTTTAATTACCTTACATCAATAAATTTCATTCCAAAAATGATTCTTGATTTCAAACTTTGCATTGAACTTTGCATTAAAATTACCAGGTTTGTACAAACATTTTTTATTTGCAAATAAATTTTCCTCATCAAGGAATTTTCAAACAGTTGAGAAACTTGGTCGGTGATCTTATCAAGGGCAATTTCTTCTCAGGTCCTATTCTTCAAGAGTTGTTGATCAGTGCAAGTTATTCTCAGATATGGTTAGTCAGAAGATTCTCTGCAAGATTCATTTCTGGGTTATTTTCTCAACAATCATTTCAAGAACTGAAGCCATGATCAGTTTATTCTCTCAACAGTTATTCCAAAGATCTGAGTATTTTCTCCGGCAGCAATCAAGAATTGAATCCATTATCAGTTTACCTTTATCAGTCATTGAACTTGGGGGCAATTTCTTCAAGAATCTCCAAGCAGCTTTGCATGATTTCTCTCAAAAGATTTTCAACTTGATGCAGTTTACTGGTGGGATAGAGATTTGTTTAGCAGTAGCATTTCTAGTTTCCAAGGACTGGCATGAGATGCTCCCTTTTGCTTTGCATGGGTATCGTACATCTGTCTGCACTTCAACAGGGGCAACCCCTTTCTCACTTGTTTATGGTACAGAAGCAGTGCTCCCTGTCGAAGTTGAGATCCCATCAATGAGAATTCTGATGGAAGCCAAGTTGACTGAGGCTGAATGGTGTCAAAGTAGATTTGATCAGTTGAATTTGATTGAGGAAAAGAGAATAACAGCTTTGTGTCATGGTCGGTTGTACCAGCAAAGAATGAAGAAAGATTTTGACAAGAAGGTCAAACCTCGTGTATTCAGAGAAGGCGACCTCGTGCTCAAAAAGATTCAGTCTTTCCTTAAAGATTCTCGGGGCAAGTGGACTCCGAAATATGATGGCCCATATGTTGTTAAGAAAGCCTTCTCTGGCGGTTCATTAATTCTTGCAACTATGGATGGTGAGGAGATCACTCGCCCTGTGAATGCGGATGCAGTCAAGAAATACTTCACCTAAAAAAATAAAAGAACAGCTCGCTAAGTTGAAAACCCGAAAGGGCGGCTTAGGCAAAAATGAGCGTCTCGGTGGATTGAAAACCCGAAAGGGCGGTCCAGGCAAAAATTAGAGACATAAACAGAAATAATTATCCCGGTAGATTGAAAACCCGAAAGGGCAATCTAGGCAAAAGTTAGGGATCATGGCAAGTAACTGCGTCGACAAACTGAATCACTTGTAGCAACCGAGGATATCAGATTCTATCCCTCAGAAGAATTATTCATCAAAGATTCTTATTCACTCATTCTTGACTGAAGTTTCGGACACAGTGGAGTTCAAAGTTGATAGGGAGAATAGTGATCATTGTATCTCAATGAACAAAGAAAGAATATCAATAGTGATTCCAAGAATGGTAAAGTCTGGATGTGTGAAACTTGTCTCTCCCAAAGCAGGGTTTGATTCGGTTGTGTCCATGCAAAGTTCCTGGATAGTCTTGACAGGTTTACGTTAATGATGTTTTGTTCCCCAACAATAAGCATGAACGGAGATTGTATGTATTCCCCAGAAGAGTTGTTGGAAAGGACGTTCTTAAGAATCCCTAGCTGAGTCGTGATTTCTTCCTCAGCAAATTATCTTTAAATTGAGAAGCATTAAGAATCCCCAGCTGAGCTCTTGTTCCTCAGTTTGATTATTTGCATCCTTGAATAATAGAAGTATTAGAGGTTTTCTTTTACCCTATGGTGGGTACAGATTTAAAATCCCTCGTAATTGTTTTGGCTATGATGTTAACTTCTGATATCCCCATATGGATCCCCAGTAGGTCTGCATGTGTTGATTTCCAGCAGGTTCCTATGTGATTTTTAGCAGGTCTTGCACTCTATCCCCAAGTGGAGCAGGAGTGTTATGACAGTTATTCCTCGTGAAGTTTGATTTTATCAAGAATATTTCCATCCTCAGCAGATTATTACCTTTCCTCAGCAGGATGATATCTCTAGCAGATGCTGTCTTATCATGATTTAAGCCTTGTAGTAGGATTGTATTCCTTTGATGGCTTATGATATTCCCCTGCAGATTTCAAGATTGAATCTCTAGCATGTTTCCCTGCATTGTTGCCTTGGGATTAGCCGAGTATCCGTTTGTTGTGGTGTTCATGTCACCCGTTTCTTATCTTTATGTCTGTTTTGTCAGCATATTCATAAGCATATTCATACGCATAAGCATAGCATCGTTTGCTTCCATTCTTGCGTTTATCATTGTTATCTGCTCTTTGGTGTGGACTTTCCCCACAGAATGTGTGTGTCGTATCCCTCTCAAGTTTAGAGTGTCGACCATTAAGAAGAAAGAGTTAATCCTTTCTAATTCCCCACTGAGTTTGTTTCTCGTGGATGATGTTGATTTAGTTTCCTCCCCAGTTTATTATCTGGATGGATTTTCCCCAGTTGAGATATTTCCTCCTCGGGATGAGTCTTGTTTGACTGTTTCTTTCCAATTTGTTCTTGGATTGAACTTCGGTTCCCCTTTTGGTGGATATATTGCTTTGGAATTAAGCTATCATTGTTTGATAGTGGGCAATTTTTCTCCAGCTTGAGTATATTACTTTGGAATTAAGCTATCAGTAAATCGATAGTGGGTAATATTACCAAATTGATCAAGTTTCTTTTACTTGTACTCCTACCCAATAAATCCGGTAGTCGAGATTTTATCCTCTTACATAGCAAAAAGGTAATAGAAATTGTTGTCCTTTGCTTAAGATCCTACCCAGTAAATCAGGTAGTCGAGAATTTTTCTACCCAGTAAATCCGGTAGTCGAGATATTTTCCTCTTACCCAGTAAAAAGGTAATAGAATCAGATATTTTCTTCTTACCCAGTAAAAAGGTAATAGAAGTTGTTTCCATTTGATTGAGTTCCTATCCAGTAAATCAGGTAGTTGATCATACTCCTATCCAGTAAATCGATAGTCGAGTCCTTTATTCCTTACCCAGTAAAAAGGTAATTGAGGTTATCCCTCTGTATTTTGCTCCTATCCAGTAAATCGATAGTCGAGTCCTTTATATTTCTTACCCAGTAAAAAGGTGGTTGAGGTCATCCCTCTTTATTTTGCTCCTATCCAGTAAATTGATAGTCGAGTCTGTTATTTTTTCTACCCAGTAAATCAGGTAGTTGAGAATTTGTTCTGCCCAGTAAAAAGGTAGTTGAGGTTATCCCTCTGTGTTTTGCTCCTATCCAGTAAATTGATAGTCGAGTCTGTTGTATTTCCTACCCAATAAACAGGTAGTTGATGATTCTTTTCCAACACAGTATTTCTCCATTCTTGGATTCAAATACTTTGTTTGATTGATATTCCTGGCAGGGTGTTTATTTTTCCCTGGTTGAATGTTGTTCCCTGATTATATTATTTCTTTTCTCAAGTGGAGTCTGTTATCCAGTGATTTATTTTCCTGGTAACTCTTTTGTTGTCTGTTGTTTCCCCAGCGGGATTTTCTTCTGTGTCCCCAAGTTTTTGCTTTCCTCTGGTGGTCATATTTTCCCCACGGAGATCTTGGGCTTGCACATCATATTCATATCATATCATGTTCTCTTAGGACAAAAATTGGGTATTCTGTATTTAAGTTTCTCCCATCTTGTAGAGACGAAGATGTCAATCTTCATATCTCCGGATTGAAGAAACTTAAATAGGGGCCCCTGTAACACCCTAATTTTTGCCCTAAGATTTCTTCGCATATCATCCACATTTTGCTTACAAACAAGATCGCACTAGTTTCGAGTTTCTCCTCAGATGTAGGTCTATGCTTCGCAGGGGATCACCATTATTTTTACTTCTTTATATTTGTTTATATTTACTGATCACTAACCAAAATACCAAAAAAATATGTTGCAGTGTTCTTCTTCTTCTCTGTGTTGCAGGTTTTCAAAGACAAGACAGTAATTTCATTCAGATGCGTTTGTTCAGTCACAATTTGATTTCAGATGGATGTTTGACCTAATATTGGTCAAACTATCAAAAGATTGTGTTGACTGCCAATTATGTGTGCCAGGGTTTATTCCTCAGATAGAAGGTTTTCAAAAGTTCAGATTGCGTTGTGTGTGAAAGGATATCAGACAGTGTGTTGTGGTTTGAATCTTCAGTGTTTATCAGTTCATCAGTTCATTAATTCATCAGCGATTCATCTAAGGATTTATTTTTCTCAGTTTGGTTTCGAATCGTCAGGGCCTGGGTCAGACAATTCTCAGATGACAGTTGGTTTAAGTTGTGAAATATTCAGTTGGGTCTGTGTTGGCTGTATTCATTTTTTACCAAAGGCTTGCGAAAGAGAAATCGAGATTTGTTGTGGGCTTGAGAACCAAATTCCATTCATTATCCATTTCTTGATTAAACCATCTTATCCAAATTACCCGATTATCCATTTTTTTTATTATCCACAAAAATTCCAAATTCTAAATTTTTCAATTCCCTTTTCAAACAACCATTTCCAGTTATACATTAAATCCAATTCCCGATTGTTCCATTTTTTATTATTTCAATTTCCATTTCTTTCTTTTTCTTATCCATTTTTCAATTACTTTGTTATTATTCACTTTTATCATTAAACAAGACCTTTTTTTTTTTTTTTTTTAATTCAAAAAGCCAATTTAATTTCTTAGTCCTTTTGTTTGTTTTCTATATGAAAAAATATATTATAAAAATAAAAATTTCCATCTATTCCAATTTTTTTTTTATTAATCCTTTCACATTTTCTTAAGCCACAACAAAACACTTGTACAAGCCTTGCATCAAGCCTTTTTTGCCAAGTACAAACCTCACATCATCAACTCACGTGCTAGCCCATCAACATCAGCCTTTTCCCGTAAGCCTCTTGCCCAGCCACAACAAAAGTTGGCCCACACCAAACAAGCCAACGCTCAGTCCCGTAACAGCCATCTTGTAAGCCAACTTGCCACACTTGCCATCAAGCCCCAAGCTGCCAAGCCTTGCCCATGTACACAAAATTAGCCTTACACAAAAGCAACATGCCCACACACGAAAGCCACTTCAAATGCACTCCACAAGCCAAACCTCCTTCCGTACGGCAAGCCAAACACAAAACACTCCAAGTCAAGTTTTTTTCGTACGCCATCACACCAAAAACAACAGCCTGTTATGTTATCCCGCAGGCCAAGCCGTATTCATCAGCTTATCCCCATAAAGTAAACCTCAGCTGCAAACAATATACCAGCTCACAAACAAAACTCCAAGCCAAACAACACGCACGACAAGCTGCAAGCTCAAGCCTTCACAGCTTTTTGCCAAAGCAATCCGCATCAAGCCGAAGCCCAACATCCACACGCAAGTTTCACAAACCGCGGCTGGGCATAAACACGAGAATACACACCTGATAAATCACAACAAAACGCAAACAAATTTCACACGAATCAAAACGCAGCAACATCACAACATAAAACGCAAAGTGAAATGAAATTGACGGAAGCATGCACGAGAAAGACGTGAGGTACCAAAATGCCCAAAATCAGAACAAAACGGCATCAATCTTCTCCACTCTTCTCCTATTTAAACAACCCCATTCTCCTCTTCAATCCCAAGCTTCCATAGCCTTACCAAAACCCTGTCAAAATCATTCGTCTTCAAGCTTCATCCACCTCTTGATTCAACTTTTCAAAAGCTTCAATTCCATAACCTTCGAACCTTTCATCAAATCCGAAATCTCATTAATCTTTTTCAACTATCACATCTTCAAATCACCTCCAATTTAATCTTCAAATTACCCTCAACATCAAAATCGGATTTGTTAATTGAAAGAGGAAAAGGAGTTTGAAACCGATTTGAAATAGAAGAAGAAAGAGGGATTTTCGACTGATTGTTGTTGAAATCGGAAGTAGAACGGTGAGAATGATTCAAGTTTTGTTTCGCCGCTGTGAATTTGCTTTGTGTTTTGGATTGCTGCCGCCGTTAATGTTCGGAAGTTGAAGAAGAAGCTCCATTTGGCTTCAGCTGTTCTTGCGTCTTCTTTTTCTTTAATTTTCTATATCGTTTATTAATTCTTTTTTTTAATAGTAAGAATAAGTGTTTGGGCCTAAGGTCATTCAAACATTACCATCCATCCACCCGCGGATCACTCTCTCCATTCCCCATTTCCCTTTCTTTTTTTATATTTTTCTCATTTTCTTTGTTTTTGTTTAAATGATTTCCTTCTAATTCTTTTCTTTTTATAAGAAAATGTTAGAAATATATTTTAAAAAAAATTTAGAATAGATATTATGAAAGTAGTTTAGGAAAATATTTTTAGAAAAAGATTTTAAATATTTCTATTTCTTTTTTTGGATCTACTTTTAGATCCATTTTTTCTTCATCTTTTTCTCTTTTGGTCGATGACAATCTCCGATTCGGGATTGTTGATTTCCGATTAGTTTAATCTTCATTATTTCAAATCTATGGATGAATGATCATTTGGATCATTCTCCATACTTTGAGATCGTGATAGGTTGCTTTTCGATAAAATCAACGAAGATCTCGATTAAGATTAGACCATTCTTTTTTCTTTTAGTGTGGCATGTTTTCAGAGAACGATCCATTATATCGTTTCTCTAACATGTATTAACACGAATAGTTTCCACTTTAATTAGTGGTGGCCGGACTCATTTCTAGGGTAATTACTTCGTAAATTACTCGGCGATTGCTTAACATAGACCTAAAGTTGTCCCGATTCGGATTAAAGATCCACTTGGATCCGGTTGCTTCGACTTTATTTTTCTTTTCGTGGTTGTGCTTGATTAAGTTCATCATACCACTTATTATTGTAAATATTATAATATTGTGAATATAATAATCTGTTTAAATTTAATCTCTCGCACCTTATCCTTTTATTTTAATTTCTTGCTCCTTTATCTCTTTATTATGCTTTATCATATTATATCATATATCATTTGTTTATGTTTATATTGTGCTTGTGGTTTTTATTTTGTCCATTTGGATACCAAAACATTAATAAAGGATTAAACACCTAAAAGACTTGTGACTTTAATTTCGGACTATGGTTACTATCCCTTGCTTTGGAGAATGGACTTAGACTTTAAGATCTTCCCCTTGCTCAAGTTGGAATGGATTAGAAACCTTGGCCTCAAGTTATTTCATTAGCCTTTGAAGATGGAATTCCGAACTTTGAAGAATTGTGCATATTTTGGTTTGGTAAACTCTTCCCTTAACTTTTAATTCAAGTATTAGGATTAGTCCCTTCATCTCCTCCCCATTCTTAAATTTTCAAAACTTCTTCCTATTTCAAAAATCTTCTTGTTTCTAAACTTCAAACACTTTCATAAACAAACCTTGACTTTGGTCAAGCGATTTTTAAACTTTTCACTTTATTTCCTTAAACAAATGTTAATCCATGTAAATATATCAAAATCATTTTTTCTTACATACTTTAAAAAATACAAAACCCACTCAATTGTTTTTTTGTGCCTTTGTGCACCTTTTCTTTGTTCATATGTTTAGATATGATTCATCTTTTCTAGCGGAATTATTCGCTAAAGGATGACGACTTATCTCTACATTTTAAAACCAATTCAACTCATTTGTTTCTTTTCAAATTTTGTACCACGAACTACGAGGTTTTGATCTCGCATTGCACTTTGTGGGTACGTAGGCATGAGGCGTTAAAACCTCATCAAACACAAAATCATTAAAAAACATTCTTCTCCTCATCTCTTCAATCATTTTAAACAAACCAATTTCAGACCAAAAAGCAATAAATATTTCAAAGGGCTCCCGTGGAGTACCACGGACGAGTCGGGTGCTTAAAACCTTCCCGGTTCATAACCAATCCCCTTACCCATTCTCTGTTTATTTCTTTTAGCTTTTGCTTTTAGACTCCTAGGTTTTTATTCGTTCTTTTACCTTTTTCCTTTCGGAAATAAAGAAAAGCGCGGTGGCGACTCTGTGTACATCGAGTTAAGTTAATCAATAGCTTACACTCACGATTTTACCGCTACACACCCAAACCCACCAAACAGAAGATCCAGTCCAGACAGTCTAGTATATAATATGATGCAGAAAATAAATACTGAAAACTGTAAATAAAGCTGTAAATAAACTGTAAATAAAAACAGTAAAATACAACACACAACAGCAAACAATCAACACCCAAAGAAACAGAAACAAACAAACGCTAGGAGAGACTCTCAAGGGAACCAGAGATACTCTGGTTATGAGTCCCCAGCAGAGTCGCCAGCTGTCGCTCCCCGGATTTCCATCCTGGTACAAACGCGAAAGTGGCGTGGAAAAGAATAGAGTCGCCAGCCAGGCATTTTTATCCCGAAGGAATGGGAATGGTAATACTGCACAAACCAGAAGAAAAGAAAAGGAAGGACACGGGTCCTGCGAACCAAAGAGACTGAGTTCGGGAGTCGGTTACAACCTGGGAAGGTATTAGCACCCCAGATCATCCGCCGTACCCGACGGGATCCACGCTTGCAAAGAAATTGTTTCAAAGGGTGAGGGTATGAAAGTTGCTGCAACAAAAAAGGAACTGAAATGGATAAAAGAAACTGAGAAAGGAACTAAATGAGAAAACAAAGAGAAAAAATGTAGGGAAAATAAAGATTGTGCTCGAACGGGCCCTACCCCGCTGCCTACGTACCTCATCAGGACAATGAGGATCAGAGACGCCGTAGTTCCCCTAACTAGGGGTGGAAAAGATTTCTTGTGTCTTAAGGCTTGAACTGCCTATGTCAATGCTCAGGTGTTGCAGGCTCGGACGACGAGTGCGTTACCGTCTTGCAAAATGAAAAGTAGGAGCAAGTTCGCGTACGGAGCGAAGAAGATGAGAAAAGAATTCCCGAAGGAAAGACGCTTATTGTTTGTTTGTGTTTTTTATGAAGATTTTATGAGTGTGTCACAAGAAAGTGAACTCAAGCTCTTTTCCATGGAATGTGCACTTGTCACTACATTCCAAGATGGAATAATAGAACAAGCACACTCAAGTAAGGAGAAGATCCCCAAAACTTGAACCCAGAGATTAGGATTTAGGCTCACTAACTCATTAACTTATTAAGTGTTTTTGGATATTTACACTGAAGAATTGTTTTTTATGATTTTCTTTGTGAAGATGATATCTTGATCAGACTTGTGCATCACAAGATTAACTTGTACTATCCCAAGATGGGAAGACTACAAGTATCTCATGGGATAAGGCTATTGTTCAAGACATCACTTCAAACTTTATTAGGTGTTTTCTTTAGAGTTTTAAGATGAGAAGAGAAGAGAAACCAAAAGGATCACAAAGGCAAAAGTCTAATGGGGGACTAAAGAATCCTAAGTGTTGTCATGCATGGATGTCCTAGGTTAGTGTGGTTTACTATCCTAAAGAAGAAAGAAAGAAGAAGAAATAAGAAAAGGGATGAGTAAGGCCTAAGCCCAACAATCAAAAGGTTAGCACAAGTAATAATAAGAAGAGAAGAGATGAGATTTGGAGATGTGGGAATCACATCCACACCTCACACTTACCATAGCCCCTGAAAAGGTTAGTAACACAAGCATACAAGCAAAAAAAAATGAACTTAATGACATGCCAACATCATACAAATAGAAGTGAAGTCATATATAAAAAAGCTCAATGCAAATGCAAGCCATAAGAATGAGAAACATACAAGTTAATATGAAACACATGGCAAGGCAATGCAAACTTAATGAGATGCAAAGCAAAAATGCACAAAACATGAACTCAAAGCACAATACCAGAACCAAATCAAGTTAAAGAAATGCTTAAGAAGCAAGAAAGATGAAGTGAAGATAAGCACAAGACCAAACAATCACATTATGGAATGAAAGAAGTAAAGAGATGAGGTGGATGCACATAAGGAATAAAGAACTCAAAAGGCAAACCAAATACAAAATTTCCAAGACACAAACCCTAACCTAAGATCAAAAAGGTATCCATACCCCAAAGAGACCCTAAATGAGATGAAGAAGTTGGCACAAGTGCCCTTCTAAGCTAATAAGAGAACTTATGGCCAAAAGGAAGCAAAATGGGACAAGTTATGAACCAAAATTCAAATCAAATCAACAATGCACCCAAAAATTCCACAACTTTTGACAACTGATCTTCAAACATGATATAACAAGATGCCAAAAGGATAGGAAGAAATTCAGAAGCTATGCAAGTCAAATGGGGACATAAACATGAACTAGGGTTAGGAAACTTCCATCACAAGTCAAGGATCAAAACCAAATGAATAAGTTTCTAAAATTCAGGGAAAAAATCCCACAAGAACTACATCCTCTTATGAATCCAGAGCAAAAAGAACGAACAAGAAACTCAAAATGATGACCACTATGGAAATTGGACAAGGCAGCATGAACCAAAAGGGAATAAAAATGAATTAGTTAAGATGAACAATTAATTGACACGTGGATATTAAAAATAAATGGAAAAGAAAAATATGGAAAATTAAAGAAAACTCAAATGAACATCCATGAATTAATTCAGAATTTTTAGACACTTGGAATTATTTTTAATAATTGAAAAGAAAAATGATTAAAAGAAATAAAAAGAAAAAGAAAATAAAATGAGAAAGAGAGCTGGGGGTGAGAAGAGTAAGGAAATGCAGTTGAAATGATTGGGCTTAGGAGGCAAGGAGGTGCGAATATCAGTTCAGGCCCACTGGGCTGGCGTTGGTATACAAAATGCTGGGTGGAAATTCAGAGGAAAAATAAGGGAAAACAATGACCATCAGATGGAATGGACGCATCTTGTGAGTAGGTTCATTATTTGACGTGGCAATTGTATTGGTTTAAAGCTGAGGGAGCATGTGAATTATCATGGGGTGAGAAACATGAGGAATTAAAATAGAACAGAAGCTCACGTGAAGCGGAGGCTGTGTCACTTAATGAGGTGGCAAGATCCTGAGAGATGAGAGGAAAGATCTGAGGGTGGAGGACTCGTCTTCAAGCTCTGAAACCCTAATTTCACATTTCTAGATTCCGGTGACCGGAGCTAGGGCTCCTGCACCGGAAATTGCACAGCATGAACAAACATTAATAGAAATGAACAAGAAGCTCCAGATCAAGCAAACACACTACCCTGAGTTCAAAAATAACCATGAAAAGTTCAAAGGATCAAATGATTCTCTGGATCGAAGGAAAACAGTTGGTACCATGAAAATTCAAATCCAAATATCAAGCTCAATAGTGCATTAAATTCAAATCTAAAAGCAACAGAATGATCAGTGAACATCAAGGATCAGAATGCACACAACCAATTTCATTTCCAGATCTGAAGATTCAGAGGCTTACCTGAGATTGCAGTTCTTGAAAAAGCTTGTTAGAAGCCAAGATAAAGAAGCCAATCCACTCCAAATGCACTCTAGTTTCAAAATAAATGCAGCTAGAGTCTTAAATCTTGCTGGATCTGAGGATTTGCAACCAACTGCCCTGAAATTGCAAGGTACTTGATCTTGAGAGATAGCTTGCACAATGGTGAGATTTATGATCCTGAGCTCTCAAGGATGAAGGATGTGTGATTTGTTTTTGAAGAGAGCAAGTGTGTGAAGAGATTCGAGAAAATGCAAATGGAGCAAAAACTTGGAAGCTGAGAATTGAGAGAGAACTGAACCCTTCTAAAACCCTAATTCTCTTTTATATGATGTCATGACTCAATGCTGAAAGAATGAGGAAGTTTGCACGTGTAAAGAGAGAGTGTGAGTGAATTTGAAAATTTGAAAATTTTGGTGTGATCTCATGTAAACCTCATGCATTGCCTTGCCTCTTGCCCATGTGCACTTCAATCTGACCCCTTGATTTCAAACTAAAAGAATCCTGGCCATTGGATGAAGATGTCACACAATTTTCATGTTCATGCACTTTTTGCACTTATGAAGTGAAATTCTTATCTTGCACGAATTTGGTGCATTTCCTTGAGAAAAGTAAGCGAAGTGCATTGCATTTTAATATTGTGAACTTATTTGGTATGTACCAATACTCAAAATTGAGTTTCATGACTTTTGGCTCTTGGTGCATAAATGAAAATCAACTTTTTCCCTAGTTTTCATCAAATTTTCGAGGGGCATATCTTTGTAACCATGAAGGCTATGAAAAAGTACTTGTACTTTTTGAAAATGGGAGGCCTTAATCTCCAACTTTCATGTTTGACTTTGGTCCATTTGAAGAATTTTTCACCAAGTTATGATCATTTGAATTTTAGGGCAAAAACTTGCCAAAAATGGCATTTTCCAAAACCAACTTTGCACCAATTTTGCAAAACACCTCAAAACCTCATGATTCTTGATCTTTGAACTTACCAAACCTCTTTTAACATTATAATAAAATCCATTGGCTTGAAAAATGGGGTTGGACCCCTTGAAATCACACAGTTGACTTTTCTAAGGCACAGTTGACCAGTTTCTTCATCTGCAAGCAACTGAAGAAATGCTTGACTTCCATAAGGAATTTTCTCACCAAATTTGGCACCTAGGATCCTATTAACATGTGAAAGACTTTTACCAAATTAAATTTCCAAAGTCTTGAGGTTTTCATGCTTGAATCTGAAACCCTAGTTAGGGATCCTTGTGTAGGAGCTTTGCCCTAGCCTGGATTCCCTGATGATCTTCCAACCTTCTGAGCTTTTGTGAATGAACTTGAACTTGTAAATGAAATGTAGAATCCTCATAGGACTTGTACAAAACCATTGGGCCCCTTGTCATGGCTTGTGATGCTCCAAGAACCTCCACAGATGATCATATGCCTAATGCTAGGTCATGAGAAATGTTATGCCTCATCTTTCCATGCTAGGATGCCAAGAATATGATATGTTCATGATAAATATGATGCTTAAAATGAAGAGGGCAAATTTGGGGTGTTACACTGAGTTCCTGCACTCGCTGACCGAGGGTTGCAGAATGAAGCTCGTTGAGCGAGCTCCAGCTCGCTGAGAGAGGGTTGCGATTTTTTTTTTAAAAATGGACTGAACTAGGCCCATTAAGGTGGACCCGGTCCAGTCAGAATAAGACAGAGTGTGATTAAATTAGGGTTGCCTCTTTGCTCCCGTTTTCATAAAACTTCATAGAATTTTCAAAGTTTCTTCTTTGTTCTTCTTCCCTAACTCTTACTAATTCTCCATTGTGTGCATCAAAGTTCAACTCTTTGCAACCTCAAACACCAAGGTAACAATGGTATCCATATTTGTCTTTTAATTATGAAGTTTTGAGTTTTGTAAACTTTAATTCCTCTAAGAAATCATTTGCCCTAAGAATTTCTTATTCCAATATCACAATTGTGTTACTCTTTGTTGTTCAAATTGAAAATAGGGTTTTGGGTTAAGAAAATTTTGTTTAGGGCAATGATTTTGAAATCTATTGAGTAAGTGTTGAGGAATTGGTAGTTTAGGTTAGGTTTTATAGAATGTTAAACCTCTGTTGTGTTAGAAAATTGTTGTTGGTATAGTTTTGATAAAAGGAATTGACCTTGCTGATGAGGGAGGAGTTCTGCATTTTCGCATTGCTCGCTGAGCGAGCCATTGCTCGCTGAGCGAGCCATTGCTCGCTGAGCGAGCCATTGCTCGCTGAGCGAGTATTCCAGATAGTTTTTCGCTCAGCGAGTTCCCAGCTCACTGTGCGACCTCACCTGTCCAGAATTTGTTCAAAGTTTAGGGGTTTGTTCCTTATGTTTTATTAGTAATTTAGGTAATTTTTATTCTTGTTTTTATCGGCTAATTTGATCGGAATACTCGTGTTTCGATTTTTTGGTTTGTTTGTTGTTTTTGTTTCAGATGTCAAACCGTTCAAAGCGTGGACGTACCGAAAGCTCAACTACTAGGCCACCTCCTACTCAGGCCTTTGAACGCAACTGATTTCTGACACCCGTTCATCATGAGCGTTATCTGGCTCTTGAGCGAAGAAATGTTTGGCCGGATAGGATTGTGGAGTTGAACCCGGATGGGGAGTATAGGTTTGTTCAGCGCACTATGGATGAGGGAGATTATGTTAGACTTTGTGACCCGCATCCGGATTACCACCTTGAGATCGTAAGGGAGTTTTTCGCAAACACCCTTCCTATCGGTCTTGAGGGCACTGCTTTTGAGTACAAGACCTGGGTCCGAGGAAAACACATTGATTTTTCTGAGGTTAGCCTCAATGAGTATTTGGGAAGAAAGTTTCAGCTATCAGAGGGCGTTCTTTGTGATTTTGTTAAGATGAAGAAAAGGAAAACCTTGGATGTCGAGCTTATTAGAGAGCACATTTGTACCAGGGATCATACATATGAGGTGAGTTCTCATGGAGTTCCTGTGCACTTCAAGCGGAGCTCTCTGAACAACAAGGCAAGGGTGATTATGACTATTGTGTTGCACAACCTTATCCCTCGAAGCCATGTGTCAGATGTTACACTTGATGTTGCTGCATTGATTTTCTGCATTCTGAGGAGTAAGGTTGTGAATCTTGCCTCTATTATGTCTAAGGAGCTTATGAGAGTGGCTACCAGTGGGACTAACTATGGTTCCCGTGCTTCATGCGCTATGTCTCTTCCCGGTTTAGATATGGCTTTGTGCAAGAAAGCATGTGTGGTTCTTCCGTCCCATGGAAATGTGAGGTTGAAGAAAATTGCCAATGAGTATTTCCGCACTTTCTGCTAGCCACCACTTCACCCACCTCCGGTTGCTTCAGCTCCTCCACGTAGCTTGGGTTATGATGCTGCCACCAACATGGCGATGCACGCTTCTCACTATCGCTCATTGGACTTCATATATGAGAGCATGATTTAGCTTCAGCTAATGATCAGGGAGCCTCAGGTGGGGCATTCTTTGAGGAGTATGGATGATTTTAGAGCCTATTCTGCATGGCCTGGGGACATGCCATCGCCCTCGGGGGGTGCAGGTGGTACAGGTGCAGATACATATATGGGTGCTAGTGTTGGTGATGTGGGTGCAGGTGTTGATGCCGATGATACAGTTGATGACGACAACTCAAGTTCCTTTGAGTGATGTCTCCTGGACGGTTTGATGGATCAGTTTATGTTGTTTTAGTGTTTTTTCTTCCGTTTATGTTATTTCCTTTTTGTTGAGATATTATGAATTCTAACCATCCGGGCGGATGTGTTCTTACTTTTTAGTTTGAATATTTGACCATCCGGGTGGATGTGTCTTGTTTTATTGTTGGTTTGAATTGTTTCCCATCCGGGCGGATGATGTACTTTATCTTTTGATTAATGAACTCCCGGGCGGATGCATTGTTTTTTATTTCTTGGTGTACAAATTTTTTGTGTTTGTCTTATCTTTAAGTTGGAATTTTGATGGAAGCGAGTGCATTTTTGTGATCTAAGCATGTAGCTTCACTTTCTTGGATGGTGATGATAAAATTCTGTAAATTGCACAAGAAAGGTACTCCGTTCGCACCTTTTAGAAAATAACATGTTTATGAACTAGTTGCTTTTCACAAATTTATAGTTTACTTCACTTTGCATAAATGTTAATTTGAGAAGCAATTAGGACAAAACCACATAGTGAGCGACTTCCATTATTCACAAATTTTAGTGTGATTGTAATTTTTGCAAACTCGTTCGATTCATGCTTGTATCGTGTATTCTTTGGTTAATTTTGGAAACTTAGAAATGATCCAGGCACTACTTGAAATAGAGAAAAACCATCAATTCCTTTAGGCTTTAGTCACCTGTGAGTAGTGCGAGAATTTGTTAGCCGACTTTGAGCCTTCACACAACTTGAATGAATCATAATTGTCGGTAAAATTGCCGAATTATTATCTTTTAGTAATCATTGTCATGAAATTGAAAAGAAAAAAAATTCATTGCGATTCATTCTAGTTTGTGTATTTTTGTTTACACTTTCACACCCTTGCTTTAACACTTTTTGAGAAGAACATTGTCCAATTCTATAGTGTCTTTTAAAGTTGGGAAGAGTTGAGTTGTTGGTGGACAAAAAGGATGGATGTTTTGGTGCCTCTTGTGAAAAGATAGAAAAAATTGATGAATGAATGAATTGAGAATTGAATTTCACTCATTGTTAGAGTTGCGTGAAAAAGAAAGAAAGTATTCATTAGATTAAGAGGAAAACTCTTGAATAGGGGCACCACAAAAAAAAATTGAGGAAAAATAAAAAGAGAAAAAGAAAAAGAATGTGGATAGGAGAAGTTTGGGGGAACCAAAACTTTTTGGTTGATATGATTTTGGCGTGTTCTTCGTTTTTCAAAAACCTTTGAACCCATTTTTGAATCATTGGCCTTAGAAAATTTTCCCTTCTTTGTTACCCTTGCCTCATTCTAACATTGAAAAGCCCTTTTGATCTTGGTTTCCTCTATGTTGCCTTGTGAATTTG
Organism: Lathyrus aphaca; assembly: GCA_963966055.1. Taxonomy (NCBI): domain Eukaryota; kingdom Viridiplantae; phylum Streptophyta; class Magnoliopsida; order Fabales; family Fabaceae; genus Lathyrus; species Lathyrus aphaca. Next base: position 453,678,339 of record OZ014525.1, on the reverse strand, counting down.
AAGATACTTGCATGAATTGTTCTGGATGTTTGCAATATTACAAATGAGAGTGATTTGTCCCTTTTTGATATTGATGCTTGATTTAGTTAAGTATTTAGGTGATTCTCTTATGAACATTCCATTGCATTTGTTGGTAGCTTGTCATTTGTGTTTAGAAATTAGTTCATGATTATGTTGTAGTTCTTTGAGAAATCAGTTGATACTCGTAAGTAAGACCTTCGGTTTGAACAATTTTGTTCGGTGTGTTTCACTTGTTTAGTTTATGCTCGCTTATTTAAAAATAATTCACCTTTGTTTGAGGACAAACAAAGAAACAAGTTGGGGAGAGTTGATAAGTGCATATTAGTGTTATTATTTAGTTGATTTTTTGGCAATTTTCAAGGGTTATTTTGATCTCTAATGCTTTTTCCCCTTTGTTTCTCATACTTATTGTAACACCCCAAATTTGCCCTCTTCTTTTTAAGCATCATCATCATATCATAATCATCATAAGCATATCATATCCTTAGCATCCTTGCATAGAAAAACAAAGCATAACATTCTCATGTTCTAGCATTGGGCATATGATCAACTATTGGTGTATTTGAGGCCTTACAAGCTATAGCAAGAGGTCAAGTAGACTTGTCCAAGTCTCATGAAGATTCTACATGACATTCACAAGCTCAAGATCCTTTACAATAGCCCAGAAGGTTTGGAGGTCACTAGAGAAGCCAAGCTAGGGCAAGCTCCTACACAATGGTTTCCAAATTAGGGTTTCACTTTCAAGCAGGAATTCTTTGTGACTTTGTCCATTTCATGTGGGCAAAGTCCTTCATATGATAAGAGGTTCCTATGGATGAAATTTGGTGAGAAAATTCCTTATGGAAGGCAGTTATTTCATCAGTTGCTTGCATGAGAAGAAATTGGTCAATTGTGCAATTTAAAAGTCAACTGTGAGAATTCAAGGGGTCCAATCCCATTTTTCAAGTCAAGGGATGTCCTTAAGACCTTAGAAGAGGTTTGGCAAAGTCAAAGATCAAGAATCAAGGGGTTTTGAAGAACTTTCCATTTTTGGCATATGGCTTGTAATGAAAGTTTCCATTTTTGGCAAGTTTTGCCCTAATTTTCAAAGCCTTCTTTCATGATGAAGATGACCTCAAATGAACTTCCATTAAACATGAAAGTTGTAGGGTATGTTCTCCCATTTTCAAAAAGTACAAGTGCATTTTCATAGCCTTCATGAATCAAAAGTTATGGCCAATCGAAATTCATCCATTTTTAGGGTTTTATCACATTTCCAAGATTACACCATTTGCAAAAACTCACTTAAGTCATTTTCAAGCCAACCTATGGGCAAATTAAGATTGCAACATCACAAGGCATAGCATGAAACACATTTGGCCCAAGAGAAAGTTCAAAATTCGTGCATGAGGTACAAGATATTTCTCTAAGTGCAAAAAGGCAAAAACATTCACAAAGCATGATCAACTTATATCCAAGGGCCAAGATTGATTCAAGGGTAATCAAGGGATGAAATGAGAGCAGCATGTGCACAAGGAGAGAGGATTGCACGAGCAATTCACATCATTACAAAGTTCATGCATTTTTTGCAAAATGATCCCACTCACACAAACCTTGCCACTACTCAATGCAAACCCTAATCAACATAATACATACATCATATATAAATCATTTATAGAAAGAAGGCAGTCTGATGCTCACTGATACTCTCATTCTCAAGTTTTTGCACAACTTGCATTTCTCATCGAATCTCTTCATACACTCACTGATTCCTCAAAATCTTTCCACATTCTTTCTCCCTGAGGTGTAAGGAACTAGAAGCAACCATTCATTCAAGCTTTTGTGCAAGTTTCATACCAGTGCATATCAGTTGCAAATGGTTCGGGTTGCTAGATCTAGGAGGATTCAAGACCTCTCTTGCATTTATTTTGCAAGGAGAAGCTCTAAGGCGTGAATCAACATCATTTGGAGTCTTCTTGTGGCTTATTTCCAGATCTGCAAAGCTCAAGTTAGCTCCAAACTCTTAGATCTAAAAATGAAATTGAATGATTGCAATGTGATCTACTTGTTTCTATGAGCTCACTGATGTGTTTATATTGAAAAATGAATGGATATTAAGCTCGTTATGTTGATTTGATGTTTGATGTACAAAACTGTTTGTGTTCGATTTGTTTGATTCATGGATCTGTTGGAAATTTTGATGCGAGTTTTGAGCTCAGCATACTTGAATTGTGTGATCTGGAGAGTTTGATTAATTTCTGTGGTGGTTTGTTCTTGAGTTTGAATTTTCCGGTGCCGGAGCCCTAGCTCCGGTCACCGGATTCTGGAGATAATTTGAATGAGGAAGATGATGTCTGGTACGTTGGATGGTTTGATCTGGAAGGCTGGGATGTTGCCAGCGCATTAATGGAGAGGCTCCCTCTCACGTGACTTATGTTTTGCCCAATAATGTTGTATGTTTGTCACCTCACCACAGTTATCATGAGCACACACGCTGGCCAATGGTTTGAATGACCTAGGGTTTTTGTTGACTTAATCTCACGTGTACATGTAATCTGATGGCTTTGCTTTTTCCCAGCTTTTATTGAATTTCCACCATAGTTTTCATAAACCTGCATAGGGTCATTGGGCCTTTACTACTATTCGCACCCCATCTCTTTCTAAGCCCATCATAATTGAACTGAATATCCTGCTAATTGCACCCCTGGCTCATTTCATTCTTTTTTTTATATTTTATTTCAGTTTGCTTTTCAATTAATTAAAATAGTTAAAGGTTCATAAAAATTCTAAAAAAATTCATGAATGTCATTTTGAGTTTTCTTTAATTTTTTATATTTTTATTTTCCATTTATTTTCATTTTTCACGCTGGAATTAATTGTTGCTTTTATTAATTGTTTTTATTTCATTTTTAATACATGCTGACTTGTGAATTTCATATCTTGATCATCCTTGGGAATTTTGAGTTGATTCTTTTTGCTCTGGATTCATGTTGAGATGTAGTTTGTTGATGATTTTTGTACTGATTTTTAGAAGCTTGCTTGATTATTTTTTGGTCTTTAACTTGTGTGTGAAGTTTCATAACCCTAATCCATGTTTAGGCATCCCTTTAATCCACTTAGCTTCTTATTTTGATCCTATTCTTTTGGCATGTTAATATTAGATGTTTGAAGAGTCTTTATGCAAATTTGTGGAATGTTTTGGGTGAACTCTTGATTTAATATGAATTTTATTGTTTACCTCTCTCTTTTTGCATCCTTTTTGGTCATATGCTTAGTCCTTAGGCTAGGAGGGCACTTGTGCCAACTCCCTTAGGTTGTTTAGAGCTCTTTTAGGATGAGGATATCTCCCTGGTCTTGGATTGATGTTTGTGCTTTGATAAGTCTTGTGGTTGTTTGTCTTTGAAGTTCATTCACTTATGTACATGTTCACTTCACTTCTTATGCTTATGTGTTTCTCCTGTTGGCAATGTTTAAGCTTGTATGCTTCTTTTCGTGATCTCTTGTAATACTTAGGCACATTCTTGACATGTTAGGGTTCTGGTCTTGAAGTGTGTGATGATTGTTTGCTTTGTAGGCTTTGTGTATCTCATAAGTGTCTTGTCTTTTCATAGTGATTTGTATTGCTTTGTGTTGAGTTGTTGGATCCATTTCTCATCTTATGTTGTATGTCTGATCTTGGCACTTGAGATTGAAGTTTCAATTCTGGTTGTGATGCCTTGGCTTGATCTTTTGTCCACTTGTATTTCATTTGGTCTTATTTGCTTTTGTCATGTTACTTGTTTATGCTTTTAACCATTTCAGGGGCTTTGGTAAGTGAGAGGTGTGGATGAGATTCCCACATCTCCATTTCTTTTCTCTTCTCCTTTCATTATGCTTTCTCATTTGTGTTGGATGTTCTTAGGCCATCCTTTCTATCTTCTTCCCTTCTTCTTTCTCCTTCTTCTTTCTCCTTCTTCTTTCCTTATCTCTTTCTTCTTTAGGATAGTAAGCCTCACTAACTTAGGAATCCCATGCATGATAATATTAGGAGTAGTCTTCCCCATTAGATTTTACCTTTAAGATCTTTGTTCTCTTCTCTTCTCATCTCAAACAAGAACCATAAAAAGCATTTAATAAGGATTGAAGTGGTCTCCTGTGCAATAGCCTTATTCCATGAAGCACTTGTAGTTTTCCCATCTTGGGATAGTACAAACTTGTCTATCATGATGCACAAGTCTGATCATGAGACCATCTTCATCAAGAAAATCATAAAATACACTTCTTCATTTTAATTACAAAAAACACTTAATAAATTCAATGAGTTAGTGAGCTTAGGCCCTAATCTCTGGAATCAAGTTTTGGGGATCTTCTCCTTACTTGAGTGTGCTTGTTCTATTATTCCGTCTTGGAATGTAGTAGCAAGTACACATTCCATGGAAAAGAGCTTGAGTTCACTTCCTTGTGCCACACCAATAAAAAAGCTCTAAAAAACACAAACAAACAATAAGCGTCTCTCCTTCGGGACTTCTTTTCTCATCACCTTCACTATTTACGTGCGAACTTGCTCCTACTTGTCATTTTTCAAGACGGTAACGCACTCGTCGTCCGAGCCTGCAACACCTAAGCATTGACATATGCAGTTCAAGCCTTAAGACACAAGCAATCTTTTCCACCCCTAGTTAGGGGAACTACAGCGACTCTGATCCTCATTGTCCAGATGAGGTACGTAGGCAGCGGGGTAGGGCCCGTTCGAGCACAATCTTTATTTTCCCTACATTTTTCCTTTTCATTTCTTTTTCAGTTCCCTTCTCAGTTCCTTTTCCAGTTCCAGTTCCTTTCTTTTTGCAGCAGCTTTCAGTTCTTACACCCTTTGAAACAGATTTCTTTGCAAGCGTGGATCCCGTCGGGTACGACGGATGATCTGGGTGCTAATACCTTCCCAGGTTGTAACCGACTCCTGAACTCAGTCTCTTTGGTTCGCAGGACCCGGGTCCTTCCTTTTCTTTTCCTCTGGTTTGTGCAGCATTACCATTCCCGTTCCTTTGGGATAAAAATTCCTGGCTGGCGACTCTACCTCTTTCCGCGCCACTTTCGCGTTTGTACCAGGATGGAAATCCGGGGAGCGACACTTATTCATAGTTTAGTTTTAGCATTTTCAAAGCATCATTTATTTAACTTTAGTTTTTATAATTTTAGGTTACACTGTGGAAATATGAAGCAAATTTCATCAAGACCTTCTTTGGGATGTTTTGGAATATTTTGAAGAAATCTTGCTCGCTTCAATGTCGCTCAGCGAGCTCCAAGCGAGTTTTCCAAAGATATTTTTGCTCAGCGAGGACCTTTGTCGCTCAGCGAGCTGGTGCATTTAATGAACATTCGCTCAGCGAGACCTGTAGATTCAGCTTCTTTATAAGCATTTGTTTCACTATTTTCTTGACATGTAACTTTGGAGACTTGACCTAAATATTCCTTAAACACTTTTTCACTTTGTTCCAAGAAGATTGGGTGCATTTAAAGTCAAGAAATTGTCATTAATGCTCCATCTTCTTCATCTTCATCTTTTGTTGGAAGCTTCCATGGAAATGGAAAGCTAAACCCATAGTATGTCAAGGTTAGAAGGTAGATAGGTTCTATTTTTGTATGTATAGGCCTTGATCCTCTTGTATAAACTCTTGATGATGAATATATGATGAAAACTTTGATTTTTATGACAAACCCTTTTGTGTTGTTTCATGATTGAGAGATATGGCCAACATTTGACCTAGGTTTTCATCACCCAAATACCATAAGCTAGAGATAGTTATAGGCGTTGGAGTTCACTTTGTATTGAACCTAAATGTTACCATTTTGATAGATTGGGTGAGAAATCATCAATGGATCAAAATGGTAAAGCTCACATTTTATGTTAGAAATAAACATTATGAGAGGATATTGTGAATGTGTTCATTGTTGAAATGAGTTTATCTTTTGATCAAAACTTTATATGCAAAATAAACCTATCAAACCTTAACTTTGACATATGTTTTTAAGAATCTTTTACAAATCAACACTTTAACTTATTAGCATTTATTTGAATGAAAAAGTCCATTTTAGATACAAACACTAAAACCCTTTTGTTACCATTAAGTCTAAACTTAAGCAATTGTAGAACGACATAAATATCATAAAACAATCTATGTGGATCGACAATCAAAACCCTTACTCATTTATGCTTTCAACAAGTACATACCGAGCTGAATGAGCTTCACACTCAGATGGGGGAGTTCATGACAGCGATGCAGGGTATAATGCAGGGGCAGCAAGAAATGAGAACCATTATGCAGAGGCTTAATCACCCGTAAGTTGATCCTCCAGTGATTATCTTGGATGCCCAAGGCAATTTGGTCAACAACATTGTCATTCCACCTACGAAGAATATGCCTCTTACTCCTGAAGGCGGTGGAGCAATTCCTGTTTGTGTAACAGACTGATAGGAGGATCAATTTACTTTGCTCAATGAAGATATGGGATTTGGTGCTGGGGCCAATAACCAAGACTTTCAAAGGCTGGCCGAGAAGGTAAAGGCTCTGGAATGCAGAGACACACTTGGCATTGATGTTGCTGACATGGGGCTGGTTTCAGGAGTGGTCATCCCTCCAAAGTTCAGACCTCCTGTTTTCGATAAGTGTAGTGGCAGCTCTTGCCCGAAAACTCACTTGCAGGCCTTCTCTGATGTCATCATTACTGGTGAAAGAGTTGAAAACTGGATAAAGCGAGGAAAAATCCAGAACAACGATGCCTCTATTTCCAGAACCAATAAGCCGTCTTTAAACAGGAAAAAGAGACTGTACGAAGAAGCCGGGGCAGTCTATGGTCAGCGGAAGAGGATAAATCAAGGTTCATATTACCAGACAACATTCGTGATCCTCCCTAGGGCAACCAAGTTGCAACAACAAAATCGTCTGCAGCATAACCCTCAACAGGGTCGTCAATATCCGCAGAGGAGGGAAAGAATTTTCGACCCTCTGCAAATGTCTCATACCGACCTACTACAACACTTGCTTCAGTTGAAACTGATTGAGCTTCACAAGTTGTCCCCACCTCCTTTCCCACTATCAGATTGATGGGATGCTAACGCCCGCTGCGATTTTCATTCCGGGGCACCAGGGAATCATATCGATGGATGTAAAGCTTTTCACCACAAGGTGCAGGATTTAATCGACTCAAAAGTTGTCAACCTTGCACCAAACAGATGAGGGAAAGGACATCCCAATACTCCCAGTAATGGAATTGTTTCTCTCAAAGCATTTTCATCCCTATCTAGGGGAACTACGTCGCTCTGATTCTTTATTGGTAAATGGAGATACGTAGGCATAAGATCGCCAAGTCTTTCCGAGCAACCTTATGGGGCAATCGCATTCCCCAGCTTTACTCCTTCTTTCAGACGTCTCGTATCAAAGTCATAATTACTAGAAAAAGATGTATGATTTCCATGTCGTACATGCGACCATTTACTTGAATACTACAAGTCCATGAAGAGCTATTGGTTACAGGAAGCGCTCAAGACTGATCAGTCTATACGGAAACAAGTCTCCTCAACGATGGCAATGTTCAGCTTCTTTACTGCGTTTCATTTGTAGTTTTTCTTGTTTGCTTCAACATTTGTATGCATGCATGAAATTTGTTTTCTTTTGAATGTTAATCATAATAAAACTCACATGTTTTTCTTGATGTAATCCATTCGTATTCACTTATAATTTAGTGTGTGTGCATTGCAAAACCAACTGTTATGTTTAAACTCTATGAGGGAGGATGACGAGTAAAAACGCAAAAATCTCTGATTGTGTGCTTTTGAGAAAAATCCTGTTGACGATGTACAGACATTGTTTCAAATCCTAAACACCGGAGATATAATGGAGATAAACCCTCGCCAACCCACTGAAGCCTTGAAGTAGGAATTTCTTTTCACACGAAAAAATCCTCACATGTAACCCAAGGGCAGGGTAGGTATCGGCTAGTTGGACCAAGCGTTTGAACTTTCATAAAGGAGTGTACTTGAGGATTCATTACATTTCATTATGCTAATCAAGGGGTCCAAAGACCAGAAACCACAATGGTTATCCTTCATCAATTGAGAAGTGAGGCAGTCATAACCCTTTCAAAGAAATCAAGACAACCAATGTCACACGATTTGTTAAAAAAAGAATCGCAAAACAATGATGATGAAAGAGCCCTCTAAGTCAAAACATGAAAATAAGCGACTTAGGAAAAAATTAGGGCATCCCGTTGGACTTCATAATCAAAGATTCACAAGAATCAGTCCAGGAAAAAGCTAGGGATAAGCAAAAGAACGCAAAAAGAAAAAGACAAAATGGATTACACAAGAAGGATCCTCAAACAAGAACAAAATCGTGTGATATAGACATGAAAGACAAAGTGGTGACTGACTCCCAACAACAACCTGATTGGTTCTAAAACCGTTAGTGTAATTGTTTCCTTAACAATCACAAAACCCTTTTTGAGAGGTGAGCGCTTGTGAGAGCTAGTTGAACATAGGAATGGAAGAAATCACGAAGAAGGGTGGGTACCTATAAACTTCAAGCATATATCCTTTGTTTCTATAACCGTGAACCAGGCCACGATACATCCCTCAAAAGTCCTAATTGAAACAGGGTTATTTCGAGAGCATACTACCATGAGACCGCGTTCCTGACTCCTATGAGTTGTGCTAAAAGATCTTTGTTGGTGTTGCATGTGCATGCTTTCTTTTATTAATGTTGTATCTTAACCAGTGATTCGCTCACAAAGGTTTGCGACATCTTTTTATAGTAAAACTTCAAGATTAACATGTGTTTTGCATTAGAATTTTCATTCTCAAAATAAACATTTTTTGCTTGCATACATTTGTTGGGCATCATAAAAATTCACATACGAAACTTCAGTCCGGAAGCTTAATCTTGCCAAGTTGAGAAGTCTGAAAGTCCCTAAGGACCAACATATGAAGATGCACTTTTCCAAGAAAACACCATTGAGTGGGGAACTTTCCAACAGTCATAGTAAGAGCCAACTAATCTGGGGAAATCACGTCGAGCAATCTCTCCGGAATGCAACTAATTTGGGGCAATCACTTCGAGATCAAATCTCTCAAAGAGCAGTCTGAAGCATTCAGTCACATTTCAGCCAAACTGGGGCAATCACTTCGAGATTCAAATCACTCCAAGAACAATTAGACTGGGTATTCACTCGAAGATCATCCATTCAGGGACGAAACTTCTCAAAGGCTCGTACTGCGGCAGGTCACTCTAGGAGCACTAAAATTCACTCTCTCCCGAAGAAGGTTAATCAGAGAAGCCTATCCAGGGTTCAAAATATAGGGGAATAATATCTCTCCGTGATATGAGGTTTTTCCCGAATCCTCGCGAAGCAAATTCTTTCACAGACCATGCAGTTTGGGGCAGTTATTTCGAGATCCGACAAATCTCTCTAAGAGTTTGAAGACACTAAGGCATCTCGGATGCCATGTTTTCTGTAAAATCCTCTTGAGAAATTTTCTTCCAGTGGACCTTAGTCTGAGGCGAGTTGAAAATCGCAAAGAACCATTGTTCACATCATAGTCAGTAGGCAGTCGATCGGCCCAGAGGCTGTAAGCAAATCCATTACCAGCACGAAACATCGGTAATAAGTTTTCCTTAGCAGATCATTGAGCAAAATTCCTCAGCAGGTCTCATTAGACCATTTCCTCCCCGACAGAGCAGTAAATAGATGGATCCTTCCCGAGCAGAAAGGAGGTATTTTCATTTGATGTTATCCATCATCCCTAGCCGAGTAATAAGGATGTCACTTCTCCAACGGAGTTCAGCAAGTAGCGTACCTCTCAAATCAAGTTCATACCCAACAGAGTCTTGGCTCCAATCTCAAAGTCCAATTTATTTTTGGCAATGGCGGCAGTTCAGAGCCGATGTGTCATTAACACTATCCCCCGCAAAGTTGCTTTCCCCCACAGGGATTCGTCAAATCAATTCAGTGTTTGTGTCTCCCCAGTCAAGCTACGTGGGATACTTGTTATCTCCTCATCGGGAGACCCCTTTGCATTTGCATTTGCATTTAGTAATCATTATTACATTTACATCCTCAAAAGCGTAGCATTTCCATCATTATGGAGCATTACGCCATAAAAAAATTCAAACATATGCATGCGAAGCATAAGCCAGTTTTGGTACCTTGCACGGAAGCCCGAAACATCTTTTCTTCAAACAATCTGAAGTATCTCCACATAATGCCAAGTTCATTTCCCAGTGTGGTTATTTCTACCAAGTCTTGTTTGTTATCTCGTTTTGAGTCTCGTTTAGGTACAATAGTCTTATTTTTTCGCGTCTCCGTTTAAGTACAACGGTCGTGTCTCGGGCTCTCCTTTAGGTACAACGATCCCGTTTCCCTCGAGTTGCAATTTAAGTAAAATGGTCTCCTATTCTAGATTCTGTCTCAGCACGATGGTCTCGCTTTCTTAGGTATGGATCGGTTGATACCATCTCCATGATAGAACAGTTGATCTTATTTGAGTTGTGAATCGGTTGATATCACTTCTCTTTGAGCTGTAAATCAGACGATATTACATTCTCGTTGTCCTGGTTATGGATCGATTGATACCATATCCATGATAGATCGGTTGTTCTTATTTGAGTTGTGAATCGGTTGATATAACTTCTCTTCTAGCTGTAAATCAGACAATATTACATTCTCGCTGTCCTGGTTATGGATCGGTTGATACCATATCCATGATAGATCGGTTGATCTTATTTGAGTTGTGAATCAGTTGATATCACTTCTCTTCGAGCTATAAATCAGACGATATTACATTCCCGCTGTCCTGGTTATGGATCGGTTGATACCATATCCATGATAGATCGATTGATCTTATTTGAGTTGTGAATCGGTTGATATCACTTCTTTTCGAGATGTAAATCAGATGATATTACATTCTCGCTTTCCTGGTTATGGATCGGTTGATACCATATCCCTGATAGATCGGTTGATCTTATTTGAGTTGTGAATCAGTTGATATCACTTCTCTTCGAAATGTAAATTAGATAACATTACATTCTCGCTATCCTGGTTATGGATCGGTTGATACCATCTCCATGATAGATCGGTTGATCTTATGAGTCGTAAATCGATTGATGTTGGTTCTCTCTTTTTGCTCTTACAAGTCAATGTTTGTCATCCCTAGTAAGCCATGTTTAAGTACAACAGGCCCCCTTTTTTCTTCCAAGGCATGTTTAAGTACAACAGGCCCCCTTTCATTTCCAAGCCCTGTTTAAGTACAACATACCCCTTTTTCATTTCCAAGCCCTGTTTAAGTACAACAGGCCCCCTTTTTTCTTTCCAAGCCCTGTTTAAGTACAACATGCCCCTTTTTCTTTCCAAGCCCTGTTTAAGTACAACATAACCTTTCTCTTTTCGTGTCTCGGGTAATCATTTAAGTACAATGATCCTATTTTCTCTGGAAAAAAAAGAGAAAAAAAACAATAACAAAATGGCATCCTCATTGTCTCACGGAGTATAAATTTTCAGGTTTTATTCGAGTATTCAATCACTCCATACCCTGAGTGTCTAAAAGTTGTTGCTATTATTCATTCCGGTCTGCAGATGATTGAATATGGGCAGCTGTAATACCTCAAAATTTTCCCTCTCATTTTTCATGGCATTTAGCATATCACTTTGCATACTCAAATTCATGTCATAACCAAAAACATTGCATCATATTCATCATAGCTGAGGTATAGGTTTATGATCAGTGATTGAAGCAATTGAAGGCCATACAAAGCAACCAAAGGGTTACAAAGCCCCTCAACATTGTACAAAGGGTTCACGACATCCTACAGGTCTTCATTTGAGGCCATAAGTCCTAGAAAAAAGTGAAAATTGATCAAAGGATGCAAGCAATGCAACTATCCTGAGGAAAAAGGCCAAATTAGGGTTTTTAATTAACCGGGCTTCTCAGTGAGATTTTGATCCAAGATTGATTTCATTTTTTTCTACATGAGGGCAAGTATCTAAGGTTGAAATTTTATCCATGGAACCATTTCGGAAGAGTTTCAATTGGTCAATGGATTGAAAATCAAGGAATCGGGGAAAAGTCAACCAGGCTGAGTAAAAAGTCAACTCCTGACTTTTTGAGGATGGAATCATGAAATTAGGGTTACAAGGATCATATGGTTTAAATATGATCAATAAATGATGGAGGAATCATGAAAAATAAAGAAATCCAAAACTTACCATTTTTAGAAAAAAATCATTTGAAAAATGGTTGATTTCACCTTTCCCTCCACTTTCCTTCCATATTTCCTTTCATTCTTTCCCCTCTTATTTTTCCACTTCAATTCCACTCCTTTTCCCTTGGATGCTTCTACCATGTTCTACCACCTTCTAGAGTATTCCAAGGAATATTCCAAAGAATATTCCAAGGAATATTCCCTCTCCAACCCTAACCCTAACTAACTACACACCTAACTCCATTCATAAACCTAACTCCATTCTCAAACCTAGCTCCAAGCCTAGCCTCTATATAATCATTAATCACTTCAATGCAAAAGGTTCCCATTTTTTCACTCTCTCATAATTTCACAATTCTCACTTCTAGAATCACTTTTCTCTCTCACTTTTCCTCCATTTTCCCTTTTCACCAAAGCTTTTTCAAAGAAGCTCATCAAGTTTCACATTGAAACTTGAAGATCTTAAAGCTTAGCCTCCAACCTCCATTGATTTGGGCATTATAGAAGAAGAAGAAGCTACTGATTTTTGTGAAGATTTCAACTTATGGGAAGTGCAAGAAGTATCAAGCATCAAGAACGCATTTATTTTGCGTATTCACGGATTCTTCGGATTTCTCTTCGATCAAGCTCCAATTCTCGTAACATCCACCGAAGAACTTCTCTGCTTTATAGGTTGGTGATCTAAAACCATGCTTGCTTTAAGTTATTCTCTTCATCTCGCCATTTCGGCATTCTTTAACCGCTTTTCGTATTACTTGTGATTGATTACGTTTCGTTATATTTTGCTTGCGATTTGTGGATTTTAATGGATTAGAAGCTAGGTTGTAGCTTGTTATAGGTTCTAGAATGTGATAATAAGCCGTAATTGAGTAGAAATTCATGTTAACATGATTAGATGTGTGTTAGGAATGTTTAGAAGTAGGATTGTGGCCAAAATCACTTATTTCAAAATAATTTTTCACATCCTGTTCAGTGTTAACCGGTTAACACATTTGGTTAACAGATTAACACGTGCATTTTTTGGCAGAATGCTGCAGTTTTCTGTCCGTTAACGGGTTAACCAATTTGGTTAACCGGTTAACGCTGTTAGATTTTGGATTTTTAGCTTATTTGCTTGCTTGTTCTTGCTTCTTTGTGCTTCTAATGTTCGTGTATGCTTAAGTATTGATTTTAGGGAATTTTTGGGTCTATTTCCAGTAGCCGATTCCATTGTTTCGAGTCATTTCAACATGATTCTGTTCACTTTTCCATGTTTTGTGTTAAATGTGAATATGTGCTATAATTGATTCTTGATGTGTGTTGCTACTCTTTAATCACTTGTTTCACATGTTAATTGCTTGCTTAAAACTGATTTGTGCTTCATGATTATGATCCTTGCTTGTTTGGATTAATTACATGATTAAGTGCCATATTGTGATTTTTGCTTAAAAGTGATTAAGTGTTTCACATGTTCATGCATGCTTCTTGTGCCTAATGTATCACTTCTTGACATGAATTCAATTCTGATTTTTTTGCCATGCATGTGTAATAATTGATGCTTGTAGTGATACTTGTTTAATTTCATGATAAATGCTCATTTGTGCAATATGGAAAAGTGTGGTTGTTCTTGTTGATCATTGTTCCTTTTAACCAAATAAATGATGTAAATAAAATCACATGTTTGAATTCATTTTGTGATGTATGTAGATTCATGTTAATTGACATTAATGTGTTGTTTATCATTCACTTTGTGCACATAAATAAAAATGATAAAGTCTGCCCCATGTTTTCATAACTGTTTGTTAGTGCAGTAGCTATAAAATATGTGTTTGCATGCTGTATGTGACTTTCTACACCTATCTTTACATGCTGATTGTAGGCTGTAAAAAGTTGCCTTGTGTTGTGCATTGTTTTGGTAGCTGTTTTTTTTTTTACTTTAGGGGCTGTAATAGGTGCTGGATTTTGTTTAGCATGTTTTTTTAGTCTTTAGAATTAAGTTAGAGTCTAGAAATAGGTCCTAGAATTAGTAGGATTTAATTGTTGTGTCTTTGCCTTATTATTTTTAATAAAATGCACACTAATATTTGTTTTGTAGGGAGGGAAAGGTATGTTTCCTTACACCTTATCCTTTTATTTTTTATGCATTTTCTTTATGCATTTAATTCACCTTTTACTTCCATATTTGTGATTGGTAAGATTCCCTTTGTTAGGACCAACTTAACTTCCTTAGGAAGTAAGTTGCATCCTTTTTTCTTCTTTATTTTCCTTCCTTAGGATTACAAAAACCTCACAACCCATTAGGATCACCTTTTGAATATAATAACTAAATTAAGGTTGCGTCTTAGTTCCCTTAGTTTTTTCCCATTGTTCAACTTGAGTCCTTCTTTCTCATCTCATGAAGAAAATAATAAAACACCTAATAAAGGTTGAATGTTCTTATACGCCATGAGACTTTGTTGTAGAGTACTTATACACATCCTGTTTCGGGGCGAGGTGTAAGCTATCTACCACAATGGATAGGTCTTAGTATCAGAATGTTCACAAACAAATTCAAAATACTTCTCATAAAAGAAAAAAAATAAACAAATAATAAGCGGCTTTCCTGCGGGAACTTCTCATCTCATCTCATTCACTTACAACGCGAACTTGCGACGACTTGTCTCGCATGCAAGACGGTAAACGCACTCTCACAAGTCGAGCCTGCAACACCTGAGCATAGACATACACAATTCCAGTATAAAAATACAAACAAAAGTTCCCGCCTGGTTAGGCGAACTACGTCGACTCTGATCCTCATTTTCCCGATGAGGTACGTAGGCAGCGGGGTAGGGCCCGTTCGAGCACATTCTTTATTTTCCCTACATTTACCCCTTTCTTTTCCAATTCCATTTCTCATTTCATTTTCCATTCCACTCAACAGTTTTATTCAACAACACTCATATTCTTTCACCCTTTGAAACAAACAAGCAAGCGCAGATCCCGTCGGGTACAACGGACGATCTGGGGTGCTAATACCTTCCCAGGTCGTAACCGACTCCCGAACCCAGATCTTTGGTTCGCAGGACCTTATCCTTTCCTTCTTCCTCAAGTTTGTACAAAATTACCTTTCCCATTCCTTCGGGATAAAAATGCATGGCTGGCGACTCTACCTTTTCCGCACCACTTTCGCGTTTGTACTAGGATGAAAATCCTGGGAGCGACATATAACTATCTCAAAAGTTGTCAAACGACTTCTTTACTAAATCCACTTGTACGACGTTGTAAACACCCCAAATTTGCCCTCACCCATTCACACCATGGCTTGTGATCTCTTCATGTGCATAAGTTCAATCATAGCATCTCATATTGCATTTTTGCTTCACTGCATTGTTTCTAAGTCATCTGCATCTAGGGTTTGTGATCTGAGCCATCCCTGAGCCATTTGAGCCACTACAAAGGTCATCAATCACTTCAAAGGGTTCCATGTGTGTTCAATCATCATATTATATCCTCACAAGGTCAAGAAAGTCAAAAAATCACAAGAACTGAGAAAGGCATGGAAGCAGAGCCAGGCTTAACTGCACAGATAACCTAGAATTAGGGTTTTGGTTTCAGAGGCCATAACTCCAAAATTTTTGGTCATTCTTGTTTCTATTGGTCTCTATATGTTATGAGGATCATGCATATCAATTTTCATGAAGAAATTCCATGGGGAAGGCATCTGATCAAGAGGTAACTTCTTGAGAAGGTCAGTGCAAAATCAGGGCATCTGAGGCCCCCAGTGACCCAACCAAAGGGTTTTCTTCATCATTTTGAATGTTTATGATCTTTATTTGATCATAGAAGATGTTATAAGTTCACAAAATTGAAGAATTTCAAGCCATTTGCAAAGTTGCCTTTTTGGGAAAGTGACTTGTAATGAAAACTTGCCATTTTAGGAAAGTTTTTCAACCTCCTCTTTTTGATTCAAAAATGCTTCAAATGAGAAAACTTTGGTCATGAAAGTTGTAGAATGGATCCTCCCATTTTCAAAAAGTACAAGAACTTTTTCTAATTCATCTTGGATCAAAAGTTATGGCTTGTCAAAGTTGGACAAAATCACTAATTTTTCACTTTTGCACAAAAGGGAACAGTTGCAAAAACTCATACCAAGGCAAAATGTAACTTCAATGTGACCTCTAATCATCATACAAACACAATGCAATGCCTAAAATTCAGATTGGCCCAAGAAATTTCTCATTTTTTCATGCCTTGATGTCCAAGTATCATAAGCCATTTTTCATGAAAATCACAAAGAGGGAAGTCTTGCAAGAAGGTTTCCTTTGGTTTTGTTTGGTCTCTAATCATTATCAAAGTGTCATAACAACATTATATGATGCATTTTGCTGCATATTTCTTAAGAGATGTCACATGTTCATGGCCAAAAGTCACAAAATGTCACAAGTTTCCAAAATGCAAAGACACTTCAAACTTGCAATCCAAGTGTTGCAGTCCTTCATAAACCATCCAAGGGTCATCCTCAAACTCAGCTGAGGCAATCCAAACACAAAAATCTTCTCTGCCACAACCCATGCCTCAAGTACACCAAACCTTGACTTTTTGCAATTTCTCCCATGCTTTTGGAATAGTGATCAGCAGCCTCTACTAACCTGCTCCACAGCCTACTCAAACATTATGGGAGTGATATAGCAACTCATTCAGCATTGAAACAACACACAATTCAACTTGCACAAAATCTGTCCCAAACTTCTTCTCTGAATTTTTCTTCACACAGCCATCAAACTTCACTTTTTCTTTCACCAACAAGTCACAAATCACCCTTAGAACAAGAATCATCCCCTGAAACAACTTGAAACATTGCACACCAAGACCCCCATTCCTGCTACACCAGAGCAAAACAGCCATAACCAGCCATTCTCAAAGCTCTCCAAGCTTCAGTTCATCATCAGGGTGTTCAAAGGAGAAGGATTGCACCAAGTTTGAGGCCAGAAAGCTCCAAAGTTCAAAGCTCCAGTTCAGGTATCATCAAGAACATTTTTTCCAGAAATGCAATCTCTTGTTATAGGATGATAGAGTTTGTTTCACTGATCATGTTAAGCTTTGAAACACTGAAAATGGTTGAGAAATGAGTGTGTATGCATGTTCTGAAGTTTTTGCAGTTTTCTTGATTTTGCTCGAATCTTGTTGTTGATGCATTGTAAATGTGATTTTGTGATTGATTCATGTTTGGGGTGGGTAGAGGATGAAATCTGGAGAGTTAGAGCACTTGAAACAGCCTAGGGAATGAGTTTGATTATGATTTTTTGGAAAATCACACATAATGAATCGATTCATTCTAGCTTGAATCGATTCATGCTGTTGAGTGGTTCTTGGATTTCGCAAAATGAATCGATTCATCCTTTGATGAATCGATTCATGCTGTTTAACTAATTCTTTTTTGTCAAAAATTGATCAGTATGAATCGATTCATCCAAGCTTGAATCGATTCATTCTTCTGTTAACCAATTTTAATTCATTTTGTTTGTATTTTATTTGCATGAATTTTAAAAAATAGCAAAACACTTTAAAAAATTCTGAAATTTTTTGTCAAGCATTTCATTAATTTTCAGAACCCAAAAATATTTTTATTTTTATTTTTTGCATTAAAAATTGTTTTTAAATCATTTAAATGTTTATTTTTAATTAGTTAATGGAAATTAATTAATTAAAAATGCATTTAGGTATTTAAAAATCACAAAAAAAATTCACATTGCATTTTAAAACATTTAGAAACATTATCAAACTCTCAAAACAAATTTCTTTTTTGTTCTTGACCTATTTTGACAATTTTCATTGGAATTAAATTTGTTTAAAGGCAATATTTTGATCTTAACTTGAAAAAGTCCATTCTGCCTAACCATGAAGAGTTTGATGATGATTCTTCTTGCTTTGTACTCTACATGGCATGTAGTTTATAGGATAAAATTGGCTGGATTTGATCTTGCATTTTCAATTTGTTTAGCATTTTTCTTGATGAAGTACCCTAAAACCCTAGCAATCTTAGAAAATTCATAACTTTCATTAGGTTAGGAGTTGGATCCTCTCCCTTGGGCAGTGAGTTTGTATAGGTTTAGGGTATCTTTGATTGCATTTTCAAATTTTTATCATGTCATTTGCTTCTGGTTTTGGATTTTTGCTTTGCATGATGCATGTAACCCTAATTTGTGCTTTCCTTTGCATCCATTTCTCATTTGCTTGCATCCAATGACTTGTCATGACATTTTGTGCATCCACATGATTCATAATACATCTTAGGACATATTAGAATCATGTTTGATCATTGCATCTTTCATTTTCCATGTTGTATGTTCATTGCATTTCATAACTTTTCATGTATGTTCATGGTTCAAAGCATGTCTCATTTGCATCCTTATGTTTATTTGATCATTCCCATGCCTTGCCTCATGTTTGTATCAACTCTTAGCATAATTAACATCATACTTATGCTTCTGGTTTTGGTTTGCATCATGACATTGCACCTCATTTGCATTGCATTTCATTTTCTTATGCTAACATTTCAGGTGGTAAGTTGTTTGAGAAGTGAATTTGCCTTCACTTCTCATAATCTCTTCTCATCTCTCTTGCATCTTTGCTGCATTTTGTATGTGTTTTAAAGTGGGCTTGCTCATTCATGTTCATCTCTTACTTTCTTTCTTCAAGCAACTTGTCTTCTTAAGTGAAGCAAGTTGTTTTGCTTCTCTTTGCCTCTTGCTCCTTTCATCTGCTTCCTTCCTGGTGGTTTCTCTGAAGATCTTCTTGCAAACCTCACAAACCCTAAGAACAACCAAGCATGATAACAATTAGGGTTTGATTAGTCCCCCATTTAGTTTTTCTCCTTTGTGTCATCTTTGAGTCTTCTCTTCTCATCTCATAATCAAGGACTAAACCTTAAAGGTTTTAAGACTTTGTGATTAAGCTTATGCCTGTATCCTTCTATTAGGATGGAGTGTATAACTTTAATCCTAAGTGTTAAACCCTTAATGTGTTTAATTCCTTAATCAATCCACTTAATAATCATCAAGACATCAAACTTGTAACTTGGGCCTTGCATTAGGGTTCTAATTCTTCCTTAATTGGTTAAGAAGGACTAACCCTAGTGTTAATGGACAAGTCCCCCTCAAGTTGTCTTACAAACCATAAAAATCACTTCTTCATCTTATCATTAAATAAAATCCATCTAATAAAGGCTTTGTTTTGTCATGAGGTTAATCCCTAATCATGGATTAAGTTGAGGAGTCTTTCTCAGCTTAAATGTTCTCATCTATTATCCTTCTATTAGGATGGTGTAATGAGTCCATTAAATCCTTGATTATGGCTTAATCTCATTACTTAACACTAAACAAAAACACCAAAAACATCTAAATAATCACAAGTAGGTTAATGATCTTAATCCTACACCATGGTGATTAAGTGTGAGATGCTGACTTCACACTTAAGGTATTCTCATTACCCCTAATCAGAGGGAAGATGTGATGAGTTTACTAACCCTTTGGTTTAGTCTTAAGCTCATTTTCCTATGACAGACTTCAAAAGGCAATAAAAGACTGAAAACATAAAAAAAAAACAAACAATAATCGTCTCCTCCGGGATTCTTTTCTCATCATCTCCACTCACAAACAAGAACTTGCTTCTTCCGTCTAATGCAAGACAGTTTGCACCTGAGCCAGACAGGTCATACACTTGAGCATAGGCAAGTAAGCAGTTCATCAGTCAATTTATCTTTCAGTCTCTTTGAGTCGAACTACGGTGTTCTGACTTCCTCATTGCACGAGAGGATACGTAGGCATAACTTAACAGTTATCGAACAAAAGTCTTTGTATATTCCCCCTCTTTCTAGCTTTAGCCTCATAGTCTTGAGCATTTCATTCTTGTTCTTACACTGACACTTCACTTATACACTACACTTTTCTTTTACACGGACACTTGCATTCTTTCCAGCTTTGATACACAAATTGCACTGACACTAACCCTTTAAAACACAAATATTTCAAGCGTGGATCCCGTCGAGTACGGCGGACAATCTGGGTGCTAATACCTTCCCAGGTTGTAACCAACCCCCTTTCTCAGTTTCTCTGGTTCGCGACCGTCTTATCCATATCTTCTAGGTTTATGCAGCATTACCTTTCCTTCGGGATAAAAATGCCTAGCTGGCGACTCTATTCATCATTTCTCTCTTTCGCCGACCGTTCGCGTCTGTACCCCTTCTGACCTGGGTGTCATTTTGGTGGGAGCGACAGCTTGGCGACTCTGCTGGGGACCCTTATACTGTAACCAGGGCTTCTGGTTCTTTTTGTGGGTTCCTCCTAGCGCTTGTTTGATTTGTGTTTACTGGGGTGTTATGTGCTAATTGTGTTTATATATTTGCTTTATTTACTGCTTTATGTACAGTTATTTATTGCTTTCTTTATACATCATACTGTCATATTGTCATCTTGCTGGATCTGGTTTTTGTTTTGGTGGGTGGGGTTCTACTGAGAGTTTAAGGTCCTATACCTGGGACCTGAGTGACACCTAGGCTAGAGTGGTTCATGTTCTTTCCCATTCCATTTCGGTCTGGTGCGGGAATATGAAACACGGTTCAGATGTGGGTTTCTTCTTGAGAACTCTGTGCTACAGATCTCCTGTAGTGCTAGGGCTATCTGGGAAGCCTGCTAAGTCTGGATGACCTTTACTATGACCTTCAGAAACTGAGGTGAATTAGGGGAGGATCCTTTATGGTTATTGTAAACACTGTACCTCCGGGTAAGAAGTGTTTACACTTCTCATAACTGATCCAAGTCTGAGGATCCTTGTTCTAGAACATCACCTGTGAGGGGGTTGGGCTGTTTACAGGTTTGCAGGTACCATTGGCCACATCATACCCTGTTACTATTTGGTTTAAGAGTACCTCACATTGGGACAATTCTTGTGATTTGAACCCTGGACATGTGACTCTTTATTTGAGTCTCCCACCTTGGTTACTGGATTTCTGAACCTCCATCTGGACTTCTTGAACATACATGGACTTTATATCAAGACAGATTATCAGATCCAGCTTGATCACAAACCCTTGCATATCATTTGCATACATCATCATTGCATCATTTAACATTTGTTTATTTGTCTTTCAGGGTATCCACATTTTATTTGGCTTGGTTTTGACCCCTTCATCTGCATAGACCTCTGGTCATCAGTAATCTGCTTCAATTATCTTCATCAGTTGCCTGCTTCAGCTACTTTCATCACCAGCCTCAGCCTATCAGTGGCTCATCACCAGTATCAGTCTTCATCATCAGCACTTGTTTTTAGCTCCTCACCAGCAGTCATGGCACCCAAGAAGAGCAACATATCATATCATTTCTTTGAGCCTGTGTTGACTGGCATCAGGCAGGTCCAGGCACTTATCACTCCAGACCACATCCCATTATTCAGAGAACATTATGGAGGCATCCTTGATATGGTTATGGACCTGGACCCTTCTCAGAGGAGTTTGATCCACACTTGCCTACAGTTTTATGACCCTCCTTTGAGATGCTTCACTTTCCAGAACTTTCAGCTAGGACCTCTGCTGGAGGAGTTCTCATCATTGATTGGAGTACCTGTCAGGGGTGATGTCCCCTTCAACCCAGAGATGACTTCTCCCAGCAATGGAGAAGTGGCAAAAGCACTGTACCTGGAACCTATTTTGATTGAGCAGAACATGACAACAAAGGCTGGGATCCCTGGTTTGCACTTAGACTTTCTGACTTCTCAGGCCATCCTGAAGGCCTCCTTGGGAGAGTGGAGGGCAGTTTGTGCATTGTTAGCCCTCAACATATATGGGGTCATACTGTTTGCAGATGAGCCCAAGTTTATCAGCAAGAATGCCATTCATCTTTTCCTTCTGAGGAACCCAGTTCCCACATTGCTGGGAGCTTTCTATTATTCCATTCATCAAAGGAATGAGAAGCAGAAAGGGAAGTTGGTAAGATGTTGTGCTCCTCTATTCCACACTTGGCTGCTCAAACACTTACCTAAGACAGATGCCTTCCTGAATCCTCACCAACAGAAGAATTGGGCTAAAAGACTTATTGCTTTGACTTCAGATGACATCAGATGGTGCACTCAAAGCACCAAGGGCAAGGATATCATCACCAGCTGTGGGCAATACCCAAATGTACCTCTGGTAGGAGTAAAGGGTTGCATCAACTACAATCCTTTGTTGTTTAAGAGACAATTGGGCTATGCTTTGGTCCACCCTCCTATAATGCAAGATCTAGCTGAGACCCTATATTGTGAGATAAAGCCTAATCTAGCTGTTGTTAGGCAAGCAAACTGGGCTTGGGACAACATCCAGACAAAGGGGGTGGCTATTCTCGGAAAGTGTAATAATGTTGCTTCAGTCCAGTACTATGATTGGTCTCATGCTAGAGCTCAGATTACTGGAATGCCCTTCACCATTGAGGACACACCTGGACCATCAACAGTACAGCCAGCAGCCACTGTCAGCCTAGAGGAATTTGAGAAACTGAAGGAAAGGAATGAGAATCTGTCTCAAGCTCTGAAGAAGACCCTCTGGGAGAGGAGTGATGGTCGTCTGGACATTGAGAGGTTGGAGAAGCTCAGGGCAGAGCATCTGGCTAAGATTGAGAAAGCAGAGGACTACATCAAGAAATCAAGAGCTGGAGAGCAAATATTGAAGAATGCCTGTAAAGAGGCCCAGTTTCAGAAGGCTAGGACTGATCTCTATCTGCAAGAAAGTCAAGCTAGGTGGGTCAGAATCACTAAAGCTCGTACTCAAGAAGATAAGAGAACTCAAGCCAGGATTGAGCAGTTAGAGGCCAATGAAAAGAAACAACAGGAAGCTTTGCTGGCAGCCCAGAAGGAGATTTCAGAGTTGAAGCTTAGGGCTGGTTTGAAGAGGTCAAAGGACCAGGACAGGCACAAGAAACTGACTACTGCTATTGCCACCAGAAACCTTCTTATCAGAAACATTACAGAGCATCCGGCTGGTCCTGTAACTGAAGCACTTTTGAAGGAGGTTAAGGAGGATGAGTTTGGATTAGATGTTTGATTTCTTTGCTTGTTGTTATTTCCATTTTATGTACTTTTCTTTTTATGATTTTGACCCTTCAGGGGCATATGTTGTAAAAACAAACTATGTATGATCCACCATTTGTAATGTATTTGTCAGTTTGTTTCATTGAGTTTTCTTTCCCTCAAGCAACATCAAAGCATCTTCCTCAGGGTCTGGATACCTTGGAAAGCAAATAAGCATACTGCATTGCATGCTAACTCTTGTTTTGTTTTGTAGGTTTTTTGTCTTTTTTGTTTCTAACTCTGTTGTGCTTCAGGAATTATTGCTTGCCGCCGGGTATTCCCTCTCAACCGTCCGCACCGGTATCCTACTCGCAATAACCTTCCTGGTATCCAAATGGATCAAGTACAGCAAGACCTGACAGAGGTCAGAACCCAGATGGCCAATGAAAGGTTGGAAATGAGAAACCAAATGACTCAATTCATGGAAGTGATGAATGGCTTTGCCCAAAGTCAAGAAAGGTTGAGGGCATTAGTAGAAAGACAAACCCCGGAAGAACCCCATCTGGGA
The DNA here is from genome assembly GCA_963966055.1 of Lathyrus aphaca. Taxonomy (NCBI): domain Eukaryota; kingdom Viridiplantae; phylum Streptophyta; class Magnoliopsida; order Fabales; family Fabaceae; genus Lathyrus; species Lathyrus aphaca. The sequence goes on along the minus strand of OZ014525.1, from coordinate 453,654,546 downwards.
ACTGGAGGAACAAGTAACAATGAAAGGGTTCAGCCCCATGTTAACCCACCAGTATATGGGCCTCATCTACATCCGGAAGTCAACATCACGGGTAATGTGCAAGGAAATACTACTGGGGGGAGGATCTTACAAGAAGACCCCCAAGAGGAGCAATTTACTGTCATGGGAGCTGGAGAGGAAGTCTATGATAGGAGGTTTGATGAAATTGCTGAAAAGTTGAGATCTCTGGAGTCTCAAAATTCCCTGGGTTTTGATGTCATGGATATGGGGTTGGTGGATGGGGTAAGGATTCCCCACAAGTTTAAACCCCCGTGCTTCGAGAAATACAATGGCACTTCCTGTCCACGAACTCACTTGCAGTCCTTTCTGGGGAGACTTAAGGCATACACCATGGATGAAAAACTGTGGATGTTTTACTTTGAAGACAGTTTGACTGGGGCTTCAAGGGAATGGTATTCACACTTAACCCGAGCTACTATCAGATGCTGGAAGGACTTAGCTGAAGCCTTCATCAGGCAGTACCAATACAATCTGGACATGGCTCCTAACAGGACCCTTTTGATGGGAATGTCTCGATCCTCCAGGGAAAGCTTCAGGGAATATGCCCAGAGGTGGAGACAGCTTGCTGCTGCTGTTCAGCCACCCATGTCGGAAAGAGAAATGGTCGACATGTTCATGAAGACCCTGCAAGGAACATACATTGATAGGCTAGCAGCCTTTTCTTCCACCAGTTTCGCTGACGTGGTTATAGCTGGAGAAAGAATTGAAAGCCTATTGAAGATGGGTAAAATTTCTGATAATGGTGCAAGTTCGTCTGGTAACTCCAGGAAACCTTTTGTGGGACCTAGAAGAACCGGTGAGACAAATGCCATTCATGCCAACAGGGGCAGATCTCAGTATGTCCACAGATCAGTAGCAGCTGTCACTATTCCAGATCCGATTCCTCAGCAACCAGCATATCAACAACCACCACCACATTACCAACAGCAAGTTCAGTATCCGCCACAGAGAGCCTACAACAACAACAACAACAATAACATCAATCAACAAAGACCCTTTCAGCAAAGACCATCACAGGAAAATAGGGTGATTGACCCTATCCCTATGCCTTATGCCACCTTGTTGCCACAACTCCTGAAACTCAACTTGGTTGAATTAAGGACATTGGCACCACCAGATCCCTCCAATCTCCCAAGAAATTATGATGTCAACGCCAGATGTGCTTTCCATTCCAATGCACTTGGCCACAGTACGGAGAAGTGCAGGGCTTTACAAATGAAGGTACAAGATCTGGTGGATTCTAAAGCCCTCAACTTTGCACCCCCTCCAAGTGTCACCAAAAATCCCATGCCCAATCATGGAGGACTGAGAATTAATGCCATTGAGGAAGACAAGCCATCTTTCTTAATCACCAGTGTTGGACAGATTCAGACACCTCTGGTCGAAATTAAAGCTCAGCTTCTAGAGTGCCAGATGTTCCCTGGGTGTGAGCTCGGTTGTGGGTATTGCAACATTTCGGTCAACGGGTGTGATAATTTGAGAAGCAGCATAGATAGTCTTATCAAAAGTGGTATACTTCATATCACGACAACGACACCTACAAATCCAGCAATCCCTTTGACAACAGTTCCTGATTCTTCTACAATTGCAACAACGATCATTCCAACAAATTCATCAATATCATCAACAATGGCTTCATCTATCACTTCAACAAACCAGATGTCAACAACCATTTCTTCTACAACATCAGCATCCATTTATTCAGCAGAATCTTCTACAACGCCAACAGAAATTAACAAAGATGTCTCAGCAGTCACCATTTATTATGATCCATCAGATGTTCCTCCAGACAACAACTTTCAACAACAAACAGTGGCACCTCCTGCCAGATTACCAGTCACCATTTACTACGATCCGCACACCATTTCAGTACCCTCCTCTGCAGCAGTCAGTCCAGTTACCATCACGGTACCTGGACCAATTCCTTATGAAAGCAGTAATGCCATACCTTGGCATTATGGCTCTGACCTCTACTGCAACGAGGAGAGAATCACTTTGGATTCTTCAACCTCTTCTCCACAAATTGACAATGTTGGGGGAGGCGGAGGCTTCACCAGAAGCGGACGCCTTTTTGCCTCACAAGTACAAAGACCTAATGTTGAAGCAGAAGCTGCTACTAAAGCGAAAGGAAAGAGTATAGTGTTTGAAGAGCCGGCTACCAAAGAAACTCAGAAGACATCTTTTGAACAAGATGTAGACGAGTTCATGAGAATCATAAAGAGAAGTGATTACAAGGTGGTGGATCAGCTTCACCAAACCCCCTCAAAGATCTCCATATTATCCCTGTTGATGTGTTCTAAAGCTCACATGAATGCATTATTAAAAGTCTTGCACGCAGCATACGTGCCAGAGGAGATCACTGTTAATCAGCTAGAAACTGTGGTGGCAAATGTCAATACCAGTCATGGACTGGGCTTCACCAATGCTGACTTAACAACTGAGGGGCGTAACCACAACAAGGCTTTACATATCACTCTAGAATGCAAGGGTGTTGTTCTATCCCATGTACTGGTGGACACTGGGTCTTCACTCAATGTTCTGCCAAAGAAAGCCTTGGTGAATCTGGAGTATGATGGCTTAGCATTGCGTCCAAGTAATTTGGTGATGAGAGCATTTGATGGCTCCAAAAGGTCAGTGCTTGGAGAGATTGATCTTCCTGTGATGATTGGCCCACAAACTTTCAAAATTACCTTTTGTGTGATGGACATTCAGCCGGCCTACAGCTGTTTGTTGGGTAGACCTTGGATTCATGCCGCTGGTGCTGTTACGTCTACCCTTCACCAAAAGTTGAAATTCGAGTGGGAAGGCCAGATCATCACCATCTGTGGGGAAGAAGACATCTTTGTTAGCCATCTGGCTACGTACAAGTACATAGAGATGGACGGAGAGATCCATGAAACTATGAGCCAGGGGTTTGAGGCCCTGAATATTAATGAAGCATCTGTTGTACTGGGAACCTCCATGACATCTTATCAGCAAGCCCAAAAGGTTGTTGAAGAGGGTACTGCCTAGGGCTGGGGCAAGCTGTTGCCCGTAGAGAAGAAAGAGGACATATTTGGGTTGGGTTACAAACCAACTCAACAAGATCAATCAGAGGCTGCCAAGAAGCCCAATTTTGTCAGCGGGGGAATGCTCACCCCGGATGCTGTGAACAACTTGGAAGACGAGGAAGAAAGCGACCGCAACCTGGAGAGCTGGATACGTCCAAGGATCCCGGGGAGCCAAGTCCTTAACTGGTCTTCCCATGAAATTATAAGGGTTACTCCTGCAGAGTAATTATTATTTCCTGTATTTTTAAGCATGCATCAAGTCTTGCATCTTGCCCAAGATGACAAGACTCATTTTGTAATCGGGCCATCTTGTAATTTTGTGCAAACAGATCAATTAATGGATATCGGACATCTTTTGCAAATGAGTCTTTTTCTTTTCCGCTCACTGTTTTTCATTTTTCTTTTTGTACAAAAATAAAATGGCAATGTTTTCCAAAATGATAACTTCATTTCACTTTTTCTAAAACAAGATTAAAATTGATCACTAAAATGAACAATCTAAACCCTTGCAGAAAGTGCCTTTCAGACTGCACCGACAACAACACTGCTATGGCTTCGTATGACTTTGACAATCCAATCAATCAAGCTGATGAAGGGTTTGAAGAAGATTATGAGCTTCCTGAAGAGCTAGCTAGGTTGTTAAGGCAAGAGGAGAAGGTTATCACTCCTCATCAGGAGGAGGTCGAAACGGTTAACCTTGGTACAAAAGAAGACGTGAAAGAGGTTAAGATCGGGGCCTGCCTACAAGACTCAGTGAAAGGACAACTGATTGATATGCTTCGAGAGTATGTGGATGTGTTTGCTTGGTCTTATCAGGATATGCCAGGGTTGGACACCGATATTGTCATGCACAAGCTGCCTTTGAAAGAAGACTGCCCGCCGGTAAAACAGAAATTGCGCCGTACTCGCCCAGATATGGCAATGAAGATAAAGGAAGAGGTACAGAAACAATGGGACGCCGGGTTCCTTGCTGTGACTAGCTATCCGCCGTGGGTTGCTAATATTGTACCTGTGCCTAAGATGGATGGCAAGGTGAGAATGTGTGTGGATTACCGGGACCTGAACAGAGCCAGCCCGAAAGATGACTTCCCATTACCTCACATTGATGTATTGGTCGACAATACGGCTCAGTTCTCGGTGTTCTCCTTCATGGACGGTTTTTCAGGATACAATCAGATCAAAATGTCACCTGAAGACATGGAGAAGACAACTTTCATCACACCCTGGGGCACATTCTGTTACAAGGTGATGCCATTCGGACTGAAGAATGCTGGTGCAACTTACCAAAGGGCTATGGTAACATTATTCCACGACATGATCCATAAAGAAATTGAATGTTATGTGGATGACATGATTGCCAAGTCTCTCACAGAAGAAGACCACCTGGTGAATCTGTTGAAGCTATTCAAGCGTCTGAGAAAGTACCAATTGAAGCTAAACCCCAACAAGTGCACATTTGGGGTGCGATCTGGTAAGCTGCTGGGATTTATTGTAAGTGAAAAAGGGATTGAAGTTGATCCTGACAAAGTCAAAGCCATTCAAGAAATGCCTGCTCCGGAGTTAGAAAAAGAGGTTCGGGGATTTCTAGGTAGATTAAACTACATTTCACGGTTCATGTCTCACCTTACAGCAACCTGCGAGCCCTTGTTCAAGCTACTAAGAAAGGAGCAAACGGTCAGGTGGAATGAAGACTGCCAGAGGGCTTTTGATAAAATCAAGGAATACTTGCAAGAGCCTCCGATCCTTATGCCACCAGTTGAAGGAAGACCTCTAATCATGTACTTGACGGTATTAGAAGAGTCAATGGGGTGTGTGCTGGGCCAGCATGACGAGTCTGGTCGAAAAGAGTATGCAATATACTACCTAAGCAAAAAGTTTACCGACTGTGAACAACGTTATTCACTGCTCGAGAAAACTTGCTGTGCTTTAGCGTGGGCTGCTCGCCGACTAAGGTAGTATATGTTGACCCACACTACTTTGTTGATCTCAAAGATGGATCCAGTCAAGTACATTTTTGAGAAGCCAGCACTTACCGGACGGGTTGCAAGATGGCAAATGATTCTCACAGAATATGACATTCAGTACACATCTCAAAAAGCCATCAAGGGCAGTGTATTGTCTGAATATCTCGCTGAGCAACCCATTGATGATTACCAGCCTATGAGATTTGACTTCCCTGATGAAGACATCATGTTCATAAAAGCAAAAGATCATGAAGAGCCTGTTCACACTGAAGGGCCTGACCCAGAAGAAGAATGGACTATGATGTTTGATGGGGCTGTTAACATGAATGGTCGTGGTGTTGGTGCAGTACTCATTACACCTAAGGGAGTTCACATGCCTTTCTCGGCAAAGCTCACCTTCAACTGCACTAACAACGAAGCTGAATACGAAGCTTGTATTATGGGTCTTGAGGAAGCCATTGACCTCAGGATCAAGACTTTGAATGTATTCGGAGATTCAGCTCTGGTGATTAATCAAACCAACGGCAAATGGTACACACACCAGGATCATCTGATACCTTACAGGGATTATACAAGGAGGTTATTGACTTTCTTCACAACGGTCAAGCTTGAGTATATCCCTCGGGACGAGAATCAGTTTGCAGATGCTCTGGCTACCATTTCATCCATGATCAAAGTTCAAGATGCCAACTTCGTACCTCGGATTTCAGTGTCCAGACTTGACAGACCAACATATGTATTTGCAGCAGACGTTGTAAAAGATGATAAGCCTTAGTTCCATGACATTAAGTGCTTCTTGGAGGATCAAACATACCCACCTGGGGCATCTTCCAATGATAAGAAGACATTAAGAAGGCTAGCTGGTAGTTTCTTCCTAAATACTGATGGTTCCCTGTACAAGAGAAACTTTGATATGGTACTTCTCAGATGCGTTGATAAGACAGAAGCGGGCTTGTTGATGCACGAAGTGCACGAAGGATCCTTTGGTACCCATGCAGGAGGACATGCAATGGCTAAAAAGTTGTTAAGATCAGGTTATTACTGGATCACCATGGATGCTGACTGTTGTGCCTATGCTAGAAAATGCCATAAGTGCCAGATCTATGCGGATAAGGTGCATGTGCCTCCCAATCCCCTGAATGTGATGTCTTCACCCTGGCCCTTTGCTATATGGGGCATTGATATGATTGGCAAGATTGAACCGACTGCTTCAAATGGCCACAGATTCATCCTGGTAGCCATTGACTATTTTACCAAGTGGGTTGAAGCAGCTTCATATGCAAATGTGACCAGGCAGGTGGTAGCCCGATTTCTAAAGAAAGACATCATCTGCCGGTATGGAGTGCCCGAGCGAATCATTACTAATAATGGTTCCAACTTGAACAACAAAATGATGGCAGAACTATGCCGGGACTTCAAGATCCAACACCACAATTCTTCTCCTTACAGGCCAAAGATGAATGGTGCTGTAGAGGCAGCTAACAAGAATATCAAGAAGATTGTACAGAAGATGGTGGTCACCTACAAAGACTGGCATGAAATGCTACCATTTGCCTTGCATGGGTACCGCACGTCAATCAGAACATCCACTGGGGCAACACCGTATCAGCTTGTGTATGGTATGGAGGCAGTCCTACCTGTTGAAGTTGAATTACCCTCTATACGGGTACTAATGGATGTTAAGCTGAACGAAGCAGAATGGGTCCGATCCCGATACGAACAACTAAGGCTGATTGAAGAAAAGAGATTGGCTGCTATTTGTCATGGACAGCTCTATTGATCACACTAAATTTCACTGTATTTCTGACTCCGATTTCGCATGCATTCTTAGCTTTTATTGTTATTTTGTTATGTTATTACTTTGTTTTCTTTTGTTTTCAGGTTTTTATTGTAATCGGGGCTTGAATCGAGAAAAGGAGCGAAAAAGGAGTGGAAATGGACGAAAACCTAGAAATTCAGCGTTTTGCACTTACGACACCCACTGTGGCGGGCGCCATGGGGTTAGCCATGACGTGGCCACGTCTCAAGACCACTCCACAACTGCCAAGACCCATGATCCCCACTCTTCCATTCCCTATGAGTAATATGGCGGGCGCCATAGGCCTGTGGCGGGCGCCACAAGGCAAAAATACAGTTCCCTCCACTTTTTAGTGGAGGGGCGTCCTGGTCATTTCCCGCATTTAGTTTTCCTATAAATAGGACTTTAGTTTTTCGTTTTTCTTCATCCAAACTTAGATTTCTCTAGGCATATATCAGTTTCAAAGCAGTTACCATTCCACATCGGGGTGTTTCTGCAATCGAGTGATCGAGTCTGTAATTTGTCTGTGTGATCGAGTTTTGGAGCACTCTGGAGGAAGTTAATCCTGCCGCCATTTTAATTCCAGATCGTATTTTACTTTTCCGCATTGCTTTACTTTTATTTATTTCTCGCACTGCTTTACTTTCTTTATTATCCGCACTCGCACTTTATTTCGTTTATTTCCCGCACTCGCTTTACTTTCGTTTATTACCCGCACTTGCACTAAATTCCTTTATTTCCCGCACTCGCTTTATTTTCGTTTATTACCCGCACCTGCACTAAATTCCTTTATTTCCCGCACTCGCACTAAATTACTTTTATGAAAAATTATAAAAAGAATCTTTACTTTATCATTTCTAACTAAATCCATAAAGGTTAGAATGTAAGGATCGTAATTGAACCAGTAATCCGTATAATTGTTCGTGGAAACACTTAAAGGGCTATTTTATCTTTCAATCTAATTGTTTTTAACTATTTCAAAAACAGCCAAAAGCGCTTTGTCTAGTTCATTAGGAGTTTTTAGATTAAAAAAGAAAAGAGATTTTAAAACGATTTTCGGACGCGTTATGAAGTTTAGAGTCTGGTTCATAAGAACCTCTTTTTGCTAAGAAATCCAGGTTAAAATACTTTTCAACTTAGTTAAGATACTACATTTCTTAAAAATAGGTTTACTACTCTAACGCAGTACGCACCTTTTTATCCGTGACAATAGGAGGGGTTGATTAGAGAGTACAACTCGGTTCTGAATACGCGAAAGCGACAGTTCCTGTTAAATTAGTTCTTTTCAAAGGAGAAAACATTGCCCATAAGTAGTTCCATTAACAAGTACTGGATTATCATTGATTACGTGAATTACATTCGAGCCTGTCTTTGTTTATTGTTTAAAATTATTATTTTATTTACCATTGCACCCTTCTTAAAACCCCTTTATTTAGTTGCCTTAGATACACACCATAACAACAGGTACGATAGATTGACACTTGGTCTCTGTGGATTCGACAATCTTTTATATTACTCTGACGTGTTCGTACACTTGCGAAAAACACGCATCATGTATCAGAAAAGAATGAAGAAAGCCTTCGATCAGAAAGTCATGCTCCGAGAGTACCAAGTAGGAGATCTTGTGCTGAAAAGACTCCTCCCTCCTCATACAGACCATAGGGGCAAATGGACTCCAAACTATGATGGACCATTCATAGTAAAGAAAGTTTTCTCTGGTGGAGCACTGATGCTCAGTACTATGGATGGTGAAGACTTCCTGTCCCCTGTGAATTTAGATGCAGTTAGAAAATACTTCGCATAAAAATGACCCGATGGACATAAAAACAGAATGTAAGTCCAGGCAAGAATAGGGCATCCCGGCGAGTCAAAAAACAGAATAAAAGACTCGGTCAAAAGTAAGGGAAAATAAATAAAAATGTACACCCGCTGAGTTGAAAAGCCGCATTGGACAACTCAGGCAAAAATGGGTATCCCGGTGGATTGAAAACCCGAAAGGGCGATCCACGCAAAATAAGGGAATAAGCGAACAACTGCATTCTGAATTCGTCTGTATCACTTACAACGCGGTAAGATTCGAAAGGTTTGAGCGTCGGTCAGAATTAGCCTTCTTCAGAAAGCAAGACGAGAAGAATGTCAAATGTCATACGAGTCATAGCAAAAAGGGAAGCTTCTTGAAGCGTCGTCAACATTGCCAGCATCCTTTTGATTTCTCAATTTGTAACGATCTCCTCATTTAAGGGGATCCTTTTCTTTGACTGTATCTTGCCAAGTCAGGGCACACAAATTAATAAAATCAGATTTTCAGTCATGTTTCGTCTCGTACTCTTTTATTTGCAAGATGTTCGATGTCATTAATATATTGATTGCATAAATACAGATGCGTCTTTCTTAAAATACGTGCTTACAGGAGATATACTTACTCCCGGGAGTGTCTAAATTCCTATGATGGAATCCAGTAAGGAATACCTCGGGGTACTTGTGTGTTTCTTTGTCTTTACAGGATTGCAGGTATCCGAAGCGCAACATGGGGCATGAAAGCTTCTCCCCAGCAAGCTGCCAAATCATTTACTCGGCACATCTAAGCACCGGAGATGCTTTATCCCCAGCTGAGTTGCCAGCCGTTATTCCTCCTCAGGCAAGTACAAAGCCAGGGCTGCTTTCTCCCCACCAGAGCTGCCAGGCATCACCTCTCCAACATTTCCTTCAGAGCAGCACCAGAAGGTGCTCATATCCCCAGCTGAGTTGTCAGATAATATACTCCTCAGCAGGACTACTACAAAAATCTCTAAGAAGATCTTTCAGGGATCTTTTCTTCTTCCCCAGCCGAGTGCAAAGATAGGGAACCATCTCCCCGCAGAGTTTCAGTCTTTATCCGGAAGAGCAATACCTGAAGATCTCCCAACCGAGTGACGAAAGCTTCTACAAACCCCAGCTGGGTTCCCTCATTGCCAAGATAGGTCTATCAGTGATCTATTTCCCCATGCAGAGTCAGATATGTCAGATCCACCAATGATCTCATCCCCAGTTGGGATGTCCACTCCAAGCAGATCAGCCAGAGATCTCTTCAGCAACGGGATCCGAATCCCAAATCGGTATCTTTGCATAATCATAGCATTCGCATCATATTTTCCCCACAGAGCGTAGCATTCCGTTCAAAACGGAGCATTACGGCAAGAATCAAACATATTGCATAATCATAAGCCATGTTCTGAACCAAACACTTGTAAATACCAACATTCCATCAACGATTTTCGGACGCGTTATGAAGTTTAGAGTCTGGTTCATAAGAACCTCTTTTTGCTAAGAAATCCAGGTTAAAATACTTTTCAACTTTGTTAAGATACTACATTTCTTAAAAATAGGTTTACTACTCTAACGTAGTACGCACCTTTTTATACGTGACAATAGGAGGGGTTGATTAGAGAGTACAACTCGGTTCTGAATACGCGAAAGCGACAGTTCCTATTAAATTAGTTCTTTTCAAAGGAGAAAACATTGCCCATAAGTAGTTCCATTAACAAGTACTGGATTATCATTGATTACGTGAATTACATTCGAGCCTGTCTTTGTTTATTGTTTAAAATTATTATTTTATTTACCATTGCACCCTTCTTAAAACCCCTTTATTTAGTTGCCTTAGATACACACCATAACAACAGGTACGATAGATTGACACTTGGTCTCTGTGGATTCGACAATCTTTTATATTACTCTGACGTGTTCGTACACTTGCGAAAAACACGCATCAAGTTTTTGGCGCCGTTGCCGGGGACCAATTTCGTCAAATTTCATTACCTTGTAGTTATACCGTTTAGACTAAGGTTGTTACCCACCGGTCAATGCGAAAGACTCGCAGTGCCGGAAGTTTAGTAGACCCTCTAGCTGAACCTGAACGTTACGCTCGCGCACGTTTGTTTTTCCATAGGAATAGGAGAGCTATGGCCGAAGATCAAAACCGAAGACCTCTTAAGGACTTCGCCCAAACATCAAACGAGGAACCTAGTTCCAGTATAGTAAACCCCGTTATCCCAGCCAATAATTTTGAACTTAAACCATCCCTGCTGCAATTAGTGCAACAAAGACAATTCGCAGGTCTCGCTACTGATAACCCGAACCAACATTTAAAAAACTTTCTTCAGTTAGCAGATACCTTTAAAACCAATGGAGCTTCTCCTGAGGCGATACGTTTAAGATTATTTCCCTTTTCCCTCAGAGATAAAGCTCTATCATGGTTAGATTCCCTTCCACCCAATTCAATAACAACTTGGGATGACCTTAGGAAAGTTTTCCTTGCTAGATATTTTCCCCCAAGCAAGACCGCTCTTCTTCGAAACCTAATAACTAGATTTACCCAACACCAAGGAGAGTCGTTGTTCGAAGCCTGGGAGAGGTATAAAGAACTATTAAGAGCATGCCCACATCATGGCTTAGAGAATTGGCTAATCATCCAAACCTTCTATAATGGACTTCATTATAACACTAAGATGACCATCGACGCTGCCGATGGTGGCGCACTGATGAACAAACCTTACCCTGAAGCTAGTGACCTTATCGAGGATATGGCCCAAAACCATCAATCATGGGGAGTAGAACGAGCGACAGTGGAAAAGAAGGAAGCCCAAGGAGGAATACATGAGCTAAGCTCTATAGACATGATGCAGGCTAAAATGGACGCGTTGGCCCTTAAAGTCGAACATATGTGTACAACTCCGAATACTGCAGCCGCAGTTTCGCCAAATTGTGAGATATGTGGAACGCAAGGACACCAATCCGCCGAATGCAATCTGTTGAATGAGACCAACACTGAGCAAGTGAACTATACCCAAGGGAACCCATTTTCAAACACATATAACCCTGGATGGAGGAATCACCCAAACTTCTCCTACAAAAATAATAACCCTATTCAAAATACCGCACCTCCGAGACAACAAGGTTACCAAGCCCCAAGAACAAATCAACCTATGCAACCTGTGCCACCAAGTCCGAGCTTTGATGAAGTTGTAAAAATATTTATCACCGCTCAAACACAACAAAACAAAGAGTTCATGAACCAAAACGTCCATGTTAACGAACTGATTACCCAATTAGGAACCAAGGTTGATCAAATCATTACTCATAATAAGATGCTTGAAACCCAGATCTCTCAGGTAGCGTTAAACCAAGCCCCACAGACTACACCTGGAGGACAGTTCCCTGGACAACCTCAACAAAACCCGAAAGGGCAAGCTAATGCCATTACTCTACGAAGTGGAACCGCTTATAAGGAACCTTTGGACCCTAGATTAAGTGAGCCCGAAACTTCTGAGAGAAATGAAGAGAAGGAACCAGAGGAGTCTGAAACCCCGGAAAGTCAAGAAAAAGGAGAAGAACCTAAAAATAAAACCTATGTACCACCACCGCCATACAAACCACCAATACCATACCCTCAAAGATTAAAGAAAACCCAAATCGATAATCAATATCAAAAATTCGTTAAGGTTATAGAAAAACTTCACGTAGAAATCCCCTTTACAGAAGCCATCACCCAAATACCTTCTTACGCTAAGTTTCTCAAAGACATACTTACAAATAAACGTAGACTTGAAGATCCAAAACCTGTGGAATGTAATTCTATTTCTGAAAATAGGTTAGCAAAGAAAGATAAAGATCCCGAAATTTTTTCCATTCCTTGTATTTTGGGAAATCATGTCATCGAAAAAGCTTTTCTAGACTTAGGAGCTAGTGTAAGCTTAATGCCTTTAGCAGTTTGTGAGAGATTAAACTTAGGAGAATTACAACCTACTAAGATGTCACTTCAATTAGCCGATAGATCCGTTAAATACCCTATAGGCATACTTGAAGACGTCCCTGTTAGGATAGGTCAGTTGTTTATACCTACTGATTTTGTTGTCATGGACATTAAAGAAGATGACGACATACCAATCCTCCTAGGTAGACCATTCTTATCGACTGCTGGAGCCGTGATAGATGTTAAAAAAGGAAAACTAACTTTTGAGGTAGGTGACGAGAAGATAGAATTTATACTTTCAAAATTTCTTATGGCACCTATGATAGGAGATGCTTGTTATGCCTTAGATATCATCGAAGAATGCATTAGGGAATTAGAACAAGAAGAAGAAACTGAATCTATAAAATTGCCATCAACCCTTATTTTGGAAGATGAAAATTATAAAAGACCCTACATTGATGATAACCTTCACGAATGTTTATCTCTTACCCCAGATCCTATGCCTTGCCCTATGAAACCGACCGTAAAACTTAAGGAACTGCCTAAAAACCTGAGATATGAATTTCTTGATGAAGATATGAACCGTCCAGTTATAGTTAGTGCTACCTTAAACCAAGAAGAAACCGATCAATTATTAGATGTTTTACGTAGGTACCCCTCAGCCTTAGGATATAAGATCTCTGATCTAAAAGGAATAAGCCCATCCGTATGCATGCATCGGATTTTGCTTGAAGAAGATTCAAAACCTTCCAGAGAACACCAACGAAGAATAAATCCTATAATGAGTACTGTAGTTAAGACTGAAGTTCTTAAGTTACTAGAGGCAGGTATAATATATCAGATCTCGGACAGTAAATGGGTGAGTCCTGTGCATGTAGTACCTAAAAAGGGAGGCATCACGGTCGTGCAAAACGAGAAGGGCGAACCTGTAGCAAAAAGAACCGATGGAGGTTGGCGTATGTGCATAGATTATAGAAAATTAAATAAAGCAACTAGGAAGGACCATTTCCCATTACCATTCATAGACCAAATGTTGGAGCGCCTAGCCAGACACTCTTACTTTTGTTACCTAGATGGATATTCCGGATTCTTCCAAATACCTATTCACCCCGAAGATCAAGAAAAAACTACCTTTACATGCCCAGTTGGAACTTTTGCCTATAGAAGAATGCCTTTTGGACTCTGTAATGCCCCTGCCAGTTTCCAACGCTGCATGATGTCTATCTTTGCCGACTACTTAGATGGAATCATGGAAGTATTTATGGACGATTTCTCAGTTTGTGGATCAGATTTCAAAAATTGTCTTATCAACCTTGAGAAAATCCTGGAGAGATGTGTGGAGGTAAACCTTGTGCTAAATTGGGAGAAATGTCATTTCATGGTCACCGAAGGGATTGTTTTAGGACATATAGTTTCCGAAAAAGGTATAGAGGTAGACAAAGCAAAAATAGAAGTCATAGAGAATCTAAAACCGCCGAAGACTATCAGGGAGATAAGAAGTTTTCTTGGACATGCCGAATTTTACCGACGTTTTATCAAGGATTTCTCCAAAATAACAAAGCCCTTAACTGGTCTTTTAATGAAAGATGTTGAATTCATCTTCGATGAAAAATGTACTGAAGCATTTAATCTTCTGAAGCAAGCTCTGATTTCAGCACCTATAATGAAACCCCCTGATTGGTCAGAACCGTTTGAGATAATGTGTGACGCCAGTGATTATGCTGTTGGAGCCGTTCTAGGTCAAAGAAAAGACAAAAAGTTACACGTAATTTATTATGCCAGTAGAACCCTAGACGCTACACAGCTCAACTACGCAACTACCGAAAAAGAGCTCCTAGCTGTAGTTTTTGCCATAGGCAAATTTAGATCTTATCTAGTAGGAGCCAAGATTATTGAAATTCTGTGATCAGGTATGAGATGTCCTAAGAGATGTCCCAACACTTAATAGGACATTTGACAAATTTAACCAAAACTTAAATAGCAAGAAAAGTAAACAACACAGAAGTTTGTTAACCCAGTTCAGTGTATAACCACACCTACATCTGGAGGCTACCAAGCCAGGAGGAAATCCACTATTAGTAATATTAATTCTAGACTTAAACCACCCTGTTTAATCTATCACTTAATACTTACCCAATGCAATTTCTACCTAAGACTCACTTAGATAAGAGTACCCTACTCACTCCCCCTCAATCACCCAGTGATCAAGTTTACAAGTTTACTGAAATTGAAGACATCCTTCAAACAAAAACAGCTTGATCTTACTTAACAATTTCAATCAAGTCACAAATGCACTTTTGCTTAAAAGCTCATAAAGTGGTACATAAAATACAACCTGCTATTAAAACACTAGACCCCCTATTTAGTCTTCTGAAATTCGTACTCAATTCTATGAGTTTCTGTTGTTTAAATAGGTATCTGAATTTTGGGCTTTCTGTAGAATGATCCAGCCCTAATGTGCAGCAACTGTCACCTTGAATTTAGGGTTTGTTACCTCCTATATTCTAGGTGCATTAGGTCTTCTGTTTTAATCTGAATCTTCAATTTAAAACTCCCTACAGATGCGCCTTGTTCTGTTTTTATCCAGCATTAATTAATTCCAGATAGTTCTCCTTAAATATCTCTGATCTGTTAATCAATAATTAATTCTGGTAGCAGGTCTGAGATGTCTCAACATCTGTTGGGACATCCTGACAGAACTGAACTTAGTCATTTACACAATGTCCCAACATCTGATGAGACATCCTGAAATAAGTTCACATACTCTGTTTGCTAATGTCCCAACATCTGATAGGACATTCTGAACTGAATTTAACATTTCTTGTTTGGTCAAAAATTCTGCCAATTCTTAAACATCTACAAACTCCCCCTTTGGCTAATTTTTGGCTAACATCTTTTCTGGAATTCAGAGTGCAGCAGAAGTTCTTTTTATCAGAGTATATCATTACTTTTCTGTTGATTTTTATTTGAGATTACTCCCCCTCAAACATATATGTGTCCAGTCTTGTTGCAACAGAAATACACACTGATTCAGTTCAGAAGCAAACAAATTTTTCATTCATTTAAACAGCAATTACATTTGATGTTGTTCTCCCCCTTGGTAGACACAAAATTAGGGGCCAAAGACACTATTACATTGCTGTCATTACATTTGCCTCACAAACATTGATCACTCAGATGCATCATTCTCAGTTTCTTCCTCCACTTCAGTGTCTTCAGCAGCTTCACTTGCTTCATCAGCTTCACTGTCTTCATCAGATGCAGCTTTCTGATCTTCTTCACTTTCCAAC
Organism: Lathyrus aphaca; assembly: GCA_963966055.1. Classification (NCBI taxonomy): domain Eukaryota; kingdom Viridiplantae; phylum Streptophyta; class Magnoliopsida; order Fabales; family Fabaceae; genus Lathyrus; species Lathyrus aphaca. Next base: position 453,638,653 of record OZ014525.1, on the reverse strand, counting down.
CTCTTAATTATTTCCTCAAGTTTCTGTCTTCTAGCTTCAAGCTCTTTGCAGGTGCCTTTGAGTTCAGCAATCAAGGCCTTCTTGGAGATTGGATTCTTAGCAGTGGAGGGACCAGCAGATGTCCCAGAAGGTGCTTCAACATCTGCAGCATGATGACTTAGGAATAATTTGTAGTGAAAAGCCAGGGGGCTCTCTCTCTTGCAGACTGTGTCCTTTTCATTTAAAATCCCAGGGTATTGACTTAGAACAATACCACACAGCAATGATGGAAAAGCTATTGGCAGCTTTGTTGCAGTAGAGATGGCATGCTTCATAGTCTGATCAAAAATATATGCTCCATAATCCATCTTGGTTTGAGTCCCCACAGCATAGATGAATCTGGCCAAACTAGTTGAGATTGAAGAAGTGTGGTTGGTAGGCACCCAGTTAGCAGTTCCAATCCTGTTCAGCATGGCATACTTTCTGGTAAGCATGCTCACTGAGAGCTTACCCTTCACAGGCCATGCCTTGACCTGGTCTGCAGTGATCACTTTACAGACTTGATTATCTGTCTTACCTAGCTCATTTGGTCCATCTGTTTCTCTTCCTAGATACTGATTTATGATTTGGGGAGAAAACTCCACACATCTACCTCTAACATAAACTTTTCTAAACTCAGAGGACTTACCATTTGAGCAATCCTCCTGAAGATTCACAATGAACTCTTTGACAAGAAGTTCATAGCAGGGAGAGAGGTCTGAGACTGTTTTGAAAAGTCCTGCAGCAGAGATGAGGTCAATCAGTTCAGTGCACTCTAGTGCATTGCTGCTCAGTTCTCTTTCTAGGGCAACTCTTCTTTGGTACACAAACTTCCACTTGTTCACACTAGAGACATGGTGGAAAGATATGTTGTCTAATGGAGCTTCTGGAACAGCTTTTGAAGCCCTAGATGGGGCTGGTCTCTTCTTGGGAGGAGATGTTGGGACATCTGATTCAACATCTGAGTCAGATGGGGTGACAACTTTCCTTTTCTGAGTTTGGACTTTACTCCATTGTTTTGATGGTCCAAAAGTGGCTTTAGCCTTGCCTTTCTTTGGACTAGCCTTCTTCTTCTCAGGGATTGCTGCTTCAGCTTGCATCTTGCCTTTCCTGGACCTTAGCCTTTTGGCTATGCTGGGTTTAACAGAGGCTATGATCTCTGCATCAGAGTCCTGCTCCAGGTTCACCACTGGATGAGATTGAGCAGTCTCTTCTTTAGCTTGTTGATCAGCAGGGATTTGACCTTCATTTGAGACTTTGGTCTGATCCTCAGAGATTTCTTCATCATTTTCATTTGAGGTCTTATTCTGGTCCTCAGTTTGTTCCAACTCAACATCAGATGAGTTCTTTCTCTTATCTTCAGATGTTCCAACATCTGTTGGGACATCTTGTTCTTCTGCAGCTTGAGCTTGTTCTTCTTGAGATGCAGGCATGGTTTTCAGAGGAACAGAGATCCCACTCACCTTTCTTTGTTCAAACAGAATTTGAGTGACAATTTCCTTGATTGAATCATCCACATATTGTGAAGATTTAGGAGGCATGTTAGCTGGAGAGGGAGTGCCTTTAGCTTTGCTTCTGACTTGATCTTTACCTCTCTTTGGAGTTCTTGCCTTTTTAGTGTGAGAAACGCTTCCCCTGAGTTCGTCCAATGGGGTTGATTGCATTGGTACTACAGAAATGGGAGTGGCATGAACTACGTCTTCTTGATTGAGAACTTCTTCAGTTGAGTTAGGGTTTTGAGACATTGTTGAGGAAGATGGATAGAAAGCTTTAGGGTTTTTAATTTCTGGAGAATAGCTGGTTAATGTGAATCGCTTGTGATAGTAGGATGGGAATCTTGATAGCTGATTATAAGCAGTTACTAAATAAGTAACCATTCCAGTGCAAATGATTAGAGCTGGAATTCCCAAGGATCTTGTCCAGATTAGTTTTGCCATCTGGACCTTATGCCAACCAATGTCATATGACATGTTGGCACATCTCATTAACTGCTAGATATCACATAAGCAGATTCCAAGTTTGCCCCTTAAGTTCTCAAATTGTGTAGCATCCAATGCTTTGGTAAAGATATCAGCTAATTGCAGATCTGTAGCAACATGCTCCAATGAAATCACCTTCTCTTCTACAAGATCTCTGATGAAATGATGTCTGATATCAATATGCTTTGTCCTGCTATGTTGAATGGGATTCTTTGATATGTTGATTGCACTTAAGTTGTCACAGTACAATGTCATGACATCCTGTGGGACATTGTACTCAGTGAGCATCTGCTTCATCCAAACCAACTGAGAACAACTGCTACCTGCTGCTATATACTCAGCTTCAGCTGTAGATAATGACACACAATTCTGTTTCTTACTGAACCAAGAAATCAGATTGTTTCCTAGAAAGAAGCATCCTCCTGAAGTGCTTTTTCTGTCATCAGCACTTCCTGCCCAATCAGCATCACAAAAGCCAGTGAGAATTGGTTTGCAACCATGAAAGTACATTATGCCATAGTCACAAGTACCATTAACATATTTAAGGATTCTCTTGACTTGATTAAGATGACTGACTTTTGGATCAGCTTGATATCTTGCACAAACTCCTACTGCAAAAGCAATGTCTGGTCTGCTAGCAGTCAAGTATAACAAGCTTCCAATCATGCTTCTGTATAGGCTTTGATCTACATTCTCACCCTTTTCATCTTTAGTCAGCTTCAAATGTGTGGGGGCAGGAGTTCTCTTGTGAGCAGCATTTTCCATTCCAAATTTCTTGACTATGTTCTTGGAATACTTACTTTGGGAAATAAACATTGAGTCTTCCATTTGCTTTACTTGCAGCCCAAGAAAGTAGGTTAATTCACCTACTAGACTCATTTCAAATTCAGATTCCATCTGCTTGACAAACTGTTTGACCATCTTATCAGACATCCCACCAAACACAATGTCATCAACATATATTTGAGCAATCATGACATTTCCTTCTTCATCTTTAACAAATAGGGTTTTATCAATCCCACCTTTTCTGTATCCTTGCTTGATAAGATATGTGGTCAGTCTTTCATACCATGCCCTTGGAGCTTGCTTCAGACCATAAAGTGATTTCTTTAATTTGTATACATGATTTGGACAACTTGGATCAACAAATCCTTTAGGCTGTTCTACATATACCTCTTCATTAAGATAACCATTAAGAAAGGCACTTTTCACATCCATTTGAAATAGCTTGAACTTTAAGATACAAGCAATTCCCAACAGTAGTCTTATTGATTCAAGCCTTGCTACTGGTGCAAATGTTTCATCAAAGTCTACCCCTTCAATTTGAGTGTATCCTTGAGCCACAAGTCTAGCTTTGTTCTTTGTAACAATTCCTTGTTCATTTGACTTGTTCTTATACACCCATTTTGTACCAATCACATTTATGTCATCAGGTCTAGGTACAAGATTCCACACTTCATTCCTTGTGAATTGACCTAATTCCTCTTGCATAGCACAAATCCAGTATTCATCAGTGAGAGCTTCCTTGACATTTTTAGGTTCTATTTTGGAAACAAAACAAGAACCTGAAATCACTTCTCTTGATCTAGTGCTTACACCTCTGTTGGGATCACCAATTATTAAATCTTTGGGATGATCCTTCTGTATTCTGATGGATGGAGGTTTGCTTGAATCTTCTGACCTTGTATCAGTTTGAGTGAAGTTATATTGATCATTCTTTTCTTCAGCTTCAATCTTGATATCAACAGATGTTCCAACATCTTCTGGGACATCTGTAGGAGCATCATCAATTATCACATTTATGGATTCCATGATAACATTTGTTCTGTAGTTAAATACTCTATATGCTCTGCTGTTTATAGAGTATCCAAGGAAAATTCCTTCATCACTTTTAGGATCCATTTTTCTCCTTTGCTCCCTATCTGCCAGAATATAGCATTTACTTCCAAACACATGAAAGTACTTCACTGTGGGTTTTCTGCCCTTCCATACTTCATATATTGTGGACAAAGTTCCTTTCCTTAAAGTAACTCTGTTATGGATGTAGCAGGCAGTGTTCATAGCTTCAGCCCAGAAATACAGAGGTAACTTTTTAGCATGGATCATAGCTCTTGCTGATTCTTGAATGGTTCTATTCTTCCTTTCAACAATCCCATTCTGTTGAGGAGTGATAGGTGAAGAATACTCATGGTTTATTCCTTCTGAAGAGCAGAAATCTAAGAACTTTTGATTCTCAAATTCTTTTCCATGATCACTTCTTATTCTGATCACACAGCTGGATTTTTCCCTTTGCAATCTTTGGCATAATTCTTTGAATACATCAAATACATCTGACTTTTCTTTGATGAAGTTTATCCATGTATATCTTGAAAAATCATCAACCACAACATAGGCATACCTCTTACCACCAAGACTTTCAACTTGCATAGGTCCCATAAGATCCATATGTAGAAGTTCCAAAACTTTGGAAGTTGTCAGATGTTGGAGCTTTGGATGGGACATCTTGGTTTGCTTGCCTATTTGACATTCACCACATATTTTGCCATCATCAATCTTCAGTTTAGGAATACCTCTTACAGCATCCATAGATATGATCTTCTTTATGCCTCTGAAATGAAGATGACCTAGTCTTTGATGCCACAGTTTCACTTCTTCTTCCTTAGCTAGAGAGCAGGTTGAAGTGAGACTGAGATTTTGGGATTCCCACATGTAACAGTTGTCTTTAGATCTGGCTCCTTTCATGACAACCTCTTGTTCTTTGTTAGTCACTATACATTCAGATTTGGTAAAGTTTACACTGTACCCTTGATCACATAACTGACTTATACTGATCAGGTTAGCAGTTAAACCTTTAACAAGCAGCACATCATCTAGTCTTGGAACATCTTGACAGTCCAAGGTTCCAACTCCCTTGATTTCTCCTTTAGCTCCATCTCCAAAGGTCACATACCTGGATGAATGTGATTTTAAGTTTACTAGCAAATTCTTCAATCCAGTCATGTGTCTTGAACATCCACTATCAAAGTACCAGTCTTCTTTAGCTGATACTCTCAGTGATGTATGTGCTATGTATGCAGTACTTTTCTTTGACCAGATGAGTTGAGATTTCTTTTGATGCCTCTGCCCTGTGTGTTGTTCAGCTGATCTCCAAGCTTGATTGTTGATCTGGTTCTTGGGTATGTGGATTTGATCAGTCTGAATGTCAGCTTTTGGTCTCCAAACCTTCTTGATGACCTCTACCTTCTGCTTAGGAGGTTGCTGATTTCTTTGATGACTATGCAGCACTTTCTTGGTACCCTCTACTTTCTGTTTGGAAGGTTGCTGATATATCTGATTTGGATATCCATGTAGCTTATAACATTGAGGTTTTATATGCCCAAATCTTCCACAGTGATGGCATCTCCATCTTTGATACTTCTTCTTCATTTTGTTCTTTTCAGAATGTTTAGACATCTGTTGGAACATTATGTTTGCCTTTGTGTTCTGATGTTGAAGCATCTGTTGGGACATCTTGTTTGACTGTGTAGTTTTTGCAGTAGCTTTGCTAGAGCTGGCTTCATCTCTGTTATATCCCAGTCCACTTTTGTCCCCTGAATGTTTATTATTGCTGAGAATAACATCCAGTGTATTTGAGCTACTGTTCAACATTTTAACAGATTTTGACATATGTTCCAACTTAGAGTTGAGAAGAGTTACTTCACTTTTCAAGGTATCAATGATTACTTGATCACTTGCTTTTTCATCTTCTAATACCTCATTCTGCTTCTTTAGCTTTATAACCTCACTGCATATTTCAGAGCTTCTTTTGTATAGATCTTTGAATGCTTGCTCAAGTTCTTCATAAGTAAGCTCTCCACAACTGGAATCACTATCATATTTACACAGTCCAGCTAGAGCAGTAAAATGCTTAGCTGATTCTTCTTCTGACTCTCCTGAGTCTTCATCAGACCAGGTCACAGAGAGTCCTTTCTTTTGCCTCTTTAAGTAGGTAGGACATTCAAACTTGATATGTCCATATCCTTCACATTCATGGCATTTGACTCCTTTATCTTGACTGGTCTTTTCAGCATACTTTAATCTTTTGTTAGCATCATAAGGTCTTCTGTTCTCAGAGCTTGTGTTTCTTCCACTAGATTTGGATTTGCTTTCCATTCCTCTGAGAATTTGTTTGACTTGTCTTCCAAGCAAGGCAAGGTTTTCTGATAAGCTTTTATCATTTGCTGATTCATCATCTTCTTCTTCATCTGTATTTGACACCAAAGCTATGCTTTTGTTCTTTTTGGCATTTGTGTCATTCATTCCCATCTCAAAAGTTTGAAGGGAACCAATGAGTTCTTCAACTTTCATGGAGCATATGTCTTGAGCTTCTTCTATTGCAGTGACTTTCATGTCAAATCTTTTTGGCAAAGATCTGAGAATCTTTCTTACAAGCTTTTCATCAGTCATCTTTTCTCCCAAGGCTCCAGAAGTATTGGCTATATCCAAGATGTTCATATAGAACTCATGAATTGATTCATCTTCCTTCATTCTCAAGTTTTCAAACTTGGTGGTGAGAAGTTGAAGTCTTGACATTTTTACTTTTGATGTTCCTTCATGAGTTGTTTTGAGAGTATCCCAAACATCTTTGGCCAGCTCACAATGATGTACAAGTCTGAAAATGTTCCTATCAATGCCATTGAATAAGGCATTTAAGGCTTTTGAGTTGCCTAGTGCTGAGTCTTCTTCCTCCTTACTCCATTCTTCTTCAGGTTTCAGCACTTTTGATCCATCTTTGGTGTCTTGGACAGGATGATCCCATCCAACATTAACTGCTCTCCATGCCCTGTTGTCAAGTGACCTTAAGAATGCAATCATTCTTGGCTTCCAGTAGTCATAATTAGATCCATCCAGAATAGGTGGTCTATTTACTGACCCTAAATCTCTGTCCATGTTACAGAATTTGTATTCCCTAGATCTCACCCAGTATAAACAGGCAGGGTGCCTGCTCTGATGCCAATTGAAATTCTGTGATCAGGTATGAGATGTCCTAAGAGATGTCCCAACACTTAATAGGACATTTGACAAATTTAACCAAAACTTAAATAGCAAGAAAAGTAAACAACACAGAAGTTTGTTAACCCAGTTCAGTGTATAACCACACCTACATCTGGAGGCTACCAAGCCAGGAGGAAATCCACTATTAGTAATATTAATTCTAGACTTAAACCACCCTGTTTAATCTATCACTTAATACTTACCCAATGCAATTTCTACCTAAGACTCACTTAGATAAGAGTACCCTACTCACTCCCCCTCAATCACCCAGTGATCAAGTTTACAAGTTTACTGAAATTGAAGACATCATTCAAACAAAAACAGCTTGATCTTACTTAACAGTTTCAATCAAGTCACAAATGCACTTTTGCTTAAAAGCTCATAAAGTGGTACATAAAATACAACCTGCTATTAAAACACTAGACCCCCTATTTAGTCTTCTGAAATTCGTACTCAATTCTATGAGTTTCTGTTGTTTAAATAGGTATCTGAATTTTGGGCTTTCTGTAGAATGATCCAGCCCTAATGTGCAGCAACTGTCACCTTGAATTTAGGGTTTGTTACCTCCTATATTCTAGGTGCATTAGGTCTTCTGTTTTAATCTGAATCTTCAATTTAAAACTCCCTACAGATGCGCCTTGTTCTGTTTTTATCCAGCATTAATTAATTCCAGATAGTTCTCCTTAAATATCTCTGATCTGTTAATCAATAATTAATTCTGGTAGCAGGTCTGAGATGTCTCAACATCTGTTGGGACATCCTGACAGAACTGAACTTAGTCATTTACACAATGTCCCAACATCTGATGAGACATCCTGAAATAAGTTCACATACTCTGTTTGCTAATGTCCCAACATCTGATAGGACATTCTGAACTGAATTTAACATTTCTTGTTTGGTCAAAAATTCTGCCAATTCTTAAACATCTACAATTATAGTTTACACCGACCATGCTGTCATTCGTTACTTACTAAGCAAAAAGGATGCCAAACCTAGGTTACTTCGATGGATTCTATTACTGCAAGAGTTTGATTTGGATATCCGTGATAAGAAAGGCACTAATAATGTGGTAGCTGATCACCTATCTAGGCTAGAATACCTGAAACCTGACTCAGTACCCATAAATGACGATTTTGCCTATGATAGACTGATAGCCCAACTAGAAACTATTGAAGATGATAACCCAGACCCGCATGAGCGTTCTCATAAATCCTTAGCTATAAGTAATGTACCTTGGTATGCAGACTTTGTTAATTACCTAGCCGCTATCATCATACCCCCTGATCTAAACTACCACCGGAAGAAGAAGTTCTACAGTGATGTGAGAAACTTCTATTGGGACGAAACATTTCTTTTCAAGAGAGGTAAAGATGGCATTTTCCGCCGTTGTGTTCCAGAAGAAGAGGTAAATAATATAATTGAGCATTGTCACTTTGCACCCTATGGTGGACATGCGAGCACATCTAAGACCTACGCCAAGATTCTTCAAGCTGGCCTATTCTGGCCTACTATGTGGCGTGATGTCCATGCTTTCATTGTCAAGTGTGATAGATGCCAACGCACAGGAAATATTTCAAGACGTAATGAAATGCCGTTAAGAAATATCCAAGAAGTGGAACTCTTCGACGTATGGGGTATAGACTTTATGGGACCGTTCCCACCATCTTTTGGAAATCAGTACATCTTAGTAGCAGTCGACTACGTGTCTAAATGGATTGAAGCTATTGCCGCACCCACAAACGACACTAGAGTAGTCATCAAATTATTCAAAAACTATATATTTCCCAGGTTTGGAACCCCCCGTTTAGTCATAAGTGATGGAGGATCACACTTCATATCGAGAATATTTGATAAACTTTTAAGCAAGTATGGAGTTAAGCATAGAGTAGCAACACCATACCACCCACAGACCAATGGACAAGTGGAAGTATCTAATAGGGAGATCAAACAAATCCTCGAGAAGACTGTCTCTATATCTAGAAAGGATTGGTCACAGAAACTTCAAGAAGCATTATGGGCCTATAGAACCGCTTTCAAAACCCCTATAGGAACAACCCCTTATCAACTGGTCTATGGAAAATCATGTCACTTACCTTTTGAGTTGGAGCATAAGGCCTATTGGGCCATCAAAACTTTGAATTTGGATTACTTGACTGATGGTGAAAAATGTATCCTTGATATCCACAAATTAGAAGAGCTCAGACAATCCGCCTATGAAAATGCCATCATATACAAAGAAAGAACAAAAGCTTGGCATGACAAAAGAATCATAAGAAGAGACTTCAAAATAGGCGATCCTGTTCTCCTGTTCGATTCTAGGTTACGACTTTTTCCAGGAAAACTTCGTTCGAGATGGACTGGCCCTTTCGAAGTATCTAAGATCCTAAGATCTGGTGCTATTGAAATCAAGAACCAAACATGTAAACCGTTCATCGTCAATGGACAGAGGTTGAAGCCCTACGAAGGAGGTGACATCCCAACAACATACACCTGTCATACTCTGAGTGATCCACCATATCCTTCCAATGATGTTTAAAAATGGTCGTCGAGCTAATGACGTTAAACAAGCGCTGCATGGGAGGCAACCCATGGTTTTCTTATTTATGTACTTTTTATTTATTTATTTTCTTTATTTTAATTTGTTTATTTTATTATTATGTCAGGACTAACGATTGAATGTTTTATGTGCTTTCAGGACTTGTTTGCTAACCTTGTGCAGAATGCAGAACCCCGATGACATGCACGTGGCCTTTAGAGACGACGCACAGAGAGAGCGTTACTATGTCCACATGAGACGCCCTATGGCTCCTACCAGGTACCCTGACCATGACTGCATGGATGCCTTGGGAATATAGCCAAGCGTCACATTCTTATGCCATCAACTCCAGTGGGACCAGTTTGACGACAGGAACAACACTTATAGGAACTTGACTCTTGAGTTCCTCAGCTCGTTTCATCATGACCCTTGGGCTGGACCCGATAGACTCGCTGTTTTCAGGTTGTTCGGGATTGACGACTCGACCGGAGGGACCAGCATCGTAGTAGATCCCGTCGTTCCAGACCATCACAACAGGACGGAGAGGGCACCAGTGCTCCTCCACAGTAGTCTTTTTCAGGTTACCCCCTTATCTTATTTCGAAACATTGGGGACAATGTTCGATTTAAGTGTGGGAGGGGATTTTATTGCTTTCTGTCTTTTCCCTTTTTAGTTAATTATTTCCTTTCAGTTATTTCCCTTTTCAGTAATTTATTTTTCTTAGATAATGCATGAGTCTGACGAGTCACCAGTATAGTGTATTTTTAGTTCATCTTCATTTTTTCCCATTTCCTTAGCCTTACCAGAAAAATTTTAAAAAGAAAATAATGTTGTTTCACATGTTTTTTGGGCTTTGAGACAGGTTTAGATTAGGATGTGGTGACTTAGGTCAACTTTTTGAAACATCAGAACCATTTTAGCACCATAGACCTCTTGAATATAGGAATCACTCCTAAACCCCACCACCATGGCCTTTACTATCATTTTAAAAATTGTCCTAAGTAGTTTATTTTAGCAGTCAGCTCCGGCCTAAGCATGCTCTACGTAGGGGGCCGATGAACATAAGTGAATGATCCAGTGCTAATAAAAAAAAGAAAAAAAAAAGGCAAACTCTGGTATAGGTGACCCTCACAAAGTCATTTAAACCGAAAAAAAGAGAAAAAAATTTTTTTGCCACAAAAAGAAAAAAATTGCAAGTCACCTATTGTTAGTTGGTTCAGAGGTATCTGGCACTGAACTTGGTAGGGCGGATTACGATCCGATCCCCCGCAGCTACATTTAGGCGAAATAAAAACAGGTTTACACATGCTTATGTGCCAGAAACCTTATGTTATGGATCAGAATCACTAACGGGTCACTCTACTATGAAGCATGTACGGATAACGGGCTTAATGTGATTGCGCCTGAATGAAAAGGACACAAAAAGATGAGAAGGTAGGCCTAGGTATTGTGGGATGATATGGAGTGGTTAATATAGGATTGAAGTTTGTGTTTGTGTTACTATGGTACCCTTGGTTCACTTAGTTAGTACCTGTCACTGCATCCTGACTTGAACTTAGAAGCCCTTTAGCCCAAAGACACGTGTTGACACCATATTTTCTTGAGCTTTAATGTTTGCTTGAGGACAAGCAAAGGTTTAAGTGTGGGAGAATTTGATCACACTAAATTTCACCGTATTTCTGACTCCGATTTCGCATGCATTCTTAGCTTTTATTGTTATTTTGTTATGTTATTACTTTGTTTTCTTTTGTTTTCAGGTTTTTATTGTAATCGGGGCTTGAATCGAGAAAAGGAGCGAAAAAGGAGTGGAAATGGACGAAAACCTAGAAATTCAGCATTTTGCACTTACGGCACCCACTGTGGCGGGCGCCATGGGGTTAGCCATGACGTGGCCACGTCTCAAGACCACTCCACAACTGCCAAGACCCACGATCCCCACTCTTCCATTCCCTATGAGTACTATGGCGGGCGCCATAGGCCTGTGGCGGGCGCCACAAGGCAAAAATACAGTTCCCTCCACTTTTTAGTGGAGGGGCGTCCTGGTCATTTCCCGCATTTAGTTTTCCTATAAATAGGACTTTAGTTTTTCGTTTTTCTTCATCCAAACTTAGATTTATCTAGGCATATATAAGTTTCAAAGCAGTTACCATTCCACATCGGGGTGTTTCTGCAATCGAGTGATCGAGTCTGTAATCTGTCTGTGTGATCGAGTTTTGGAGCACTCTGGAGGAAGTTAATCCTGCCGCCATTTTAATTCCAGTTCGTATTTTACTTTTCCGCATTGCTTTACTTTTATTTATTTCTCGCACTGCTTTACTTTCTTTATTATCCGCACTCGCACTTTATTTCGTTTATTTCCCGCACTCGCTTTACTTTCGTTTATTACCCGCACTTGCACTAAATTCCTTTATTTCCCGCACTCGCTTTATTTTCGTTTATTACCCGCACCTGCACTAAATTCCTTTATTTCCCGCACTCGCACTAAATTACTTTTATGAAAAATTATAAAAAGAATCTTTACTTTATCATGTCTAACTAAATCCATAAAGGTTAGAATGTAAGGATCGTAATTGAACCAGTAATCCGTATAATTGTTCGTGGAAACACTTAAAGGGCTATTTTATCTTTCAATCTAATTGTTTTTAACTATTTCAAAAACAGCCAAAAGCGCTTTGTCTAGTTCATTAGGAGTTTTTAGATTAAAAAAGAAAAGAGATTTTAAAACGATTTTCGGACGCGTTATGAAGTTTAGAGTCTGGTTCATAAGAACCTCTTTTTGCTAAGAAATCCAGGTTAAAATACTTTTCAACTTAGTTAAGATACTACATTTCTTAAAAATAGGTTTACTACTCTAACGCAGTACGCACCTTTTTATCCGTGACAATAGGAGGGGTTGATTAGAGAGTACAACTCGGTTCTGAATACGCGAAAGCGACAGTTCCTGTTAAATTAGTTCTTTTCAAAGGAGAAAACGTTGCCCATAAGTAGTTCCATTAACAAGTACTGTATTATCATTGATTACGTGAATTACATTCGAGCCTGTCTTTGTTTATTGTTTAAAATTATTATTTTATTTACCATTGCACCCTTCTTAAAACCCCTTTATTTAGTTGCCTTAGATACACACCATAACAACAGGTACGATAGATTGACACTTGGTCTCTGTGGATTCGACAATCTTTTATATTACTCTGACGTGTTCGTACACTTGCGAAAAACACGCATCATGTATCATAAAAGAATGAAGAAAGCCTTCGATCAGAAAGTCAGGCTCCGAGAGTACCAAGTAGGAGATCTTGTGCTGAAAAGACTCCTCCCTCCTCATACAGACCACAGGGGCAAATGGACTCCAAACTATGATGGACCATTCATAGTAAAGAAAGTTTTCTCTGGTGGAGCACTGATGCTCAGTACTATGGATGGTGAAGACTTCCTGTCCCCTGTGAATTTAGATGCAGTTAGAAAATACTTCGCATAAAAATGACCCGATGGACATAAAAACAGAATGTAAGTCCAGGCAAGAATAGGGCATCCCGGCGAGTCAAAAAATAGAATAAAAGACTCGGTCAAAAGTAAGGGAAAATAAATAAAAATGTACACCCGCTGAGTTGAAAAGCCGCATTGGACAACTCAGGCAAAAATGGGTATCCCGGTGGATTGAAAACCCGAAAGGGCGATCCACGCAAAATAAGGGAATAAGCGAACAACTGCATTCTGAATTCGTCTGTATCACTTACAACGCGGTAAGATTCGAAAGGTTCGAGCGTCGGTCAGAATTAGCCTTCTTCAGAAAGCAAGACGAGAAGAATGTCAAATGTCATACGAGTCATAGCAAAAAGGGAAGCTTCTTGAAGCGTCGTCAACATTGCCAACATCCTTTTGATTTCTCAATTTGTAATGATCTCCTCATTTCAGGGGATCCGTTTCTTTGACTGTATCTTGCCAAGTCAGGGCACACAAATTAATAAAATCAGATTTTCAGTCATGTTTCGTCTCGTACTCTTTTATTTGCAAGATGTTCGATGTCATTAATATATTGATTGCATAAATACAGATGCGTCTTTCTTAAAATACGTGCTTACAGGAGATATACTTACTCCCGGGAGTGTCTAAATTCCTATGATGGAATCCAGTAAGGAATACCTCGGGGTACTTGTGTGTTTCTTTGTCTTTACAGGATTGCAGGTATCCGAAGCGCAACATGGGGCATGAAAGCTTCTCCCCAGCAAGCTGCCAAATCATTTACTCGGCACATCTAAGCACCGGAGATGCTTTATCCCCAGCTGAGTTGCCAGCCGTTATTCCTCCTCAGGCAAGTACAAAGCCAGGGCTGCTTTCTCCCCACCAGAGCTGCCAGGCATCACCTCTCCAACATTTCCTTCAGAGCAGCACCAGAAGGTGCTCATATCCCCAGCTGAGTTGTCAGATAATATACTCCTCAGCAGGACTACTACAAAAATCTCTAATAAGATCTTTCAGGGATCTTTTCTTCTTCCCCAGCCGAGTGCAAAGATAGGGAACCATCTCCCCGCAGAGTTTCAGTCTTTATCCGGAAGAGCAATACCTGAAGATCTCCCAACCGAGTGACGAAAGCTTCTACAAACCCCAGCTGGGTTCCCTCATTGCCAAGATAGGTCTATCAGTGATCTATTTCCCCATGCAGAGTCAGATATGTCAGATCCACCAATGATCTCATCCCCAGTTGGGATGTCCACTCCAAGCAGATCAGCCAGAGATCTCTTCAGCAACGGGATCCGAATCCCAAATCGGTATCTTTGCATAATCATAGCATTCGCATCATATTTTCCCCACAGAGCGTAGCATTCCGTTCAAAACGGAGCATTACGGCAAGAATCAAACATATTGCATAATCATAAGCCATGTTCTGAACCAAACACTTGTAAATACCAACATTCCATCAACGATGTACAAAATACCCTTCAAACTCCTCGGCAGAATGTTAAAGCATTTCCTTTACACTCACAAATACAGTTACATGCTCCTTTTGGCGCTCGTCCGTGTCATCATTCCCCGATAAAATTTCCCGAGAAAACCGATGCTTATACCTTACAGATGCTTCTTGACACTCGTCTGTGTCATACCCTAGCAGAAAGCCAAAGCGTCCCTTTTGCACTCACTAACACAGATACATATATATACAATTCCTTGACATCCGTCCGTGTCACCCTCCCCAGCATAGTTGCCTAAACACTTTGTAAATCAAATACTTGTTTATAATACACTTTTTCCGACACTCGTCCATGTCACCCTCCCTAGCAAGTTGGACACTCGTCTATATCTCACTCATCACTTTTCACTCATACAGATACTCATCCGTATCTTGCATATACCCCCTTAAATCCCCTCAGATTCGAAACTCGTCCGTGTTCATTGTTAACCAGTTGATACTCGTCCGTATCATCATACCTGAACATGCGTCAAGTGTTTGTTTCTACCGATACTCGTCCGTATCATAGTCTTAAGGATGCTCGCCCGCATCTTTAAATCCATACACAATGACAGATACTTTTACCTTTTCCTAGAATTTAGACACTCGTCTGCGTCTATTATTCCCCAGAAGAGTCCCCTCAGATTCGACACTCGTCCGTGTTCATTGTTAACCAGTTGGTACTCGTCCGTATCATCATCTCTGAACATGTGTCAAGCGTTGGTTTCTATCGATACTCGTCTGTATCGTAGTTTTAAGGATGCTCGTCCGCATCTTTAATCTATACACAGTGTCAAACACTTATACCTCTCATCTCTTGAATGTAGACACTCGTCCGTATTTACTATTCCCCAGCGAAGTCCCCAGCAAAATTTCTCTTCTATCTGACATTCGTCCTATGTCATGATACCTTTCGGCAGTCGTACCCTGCCAGGTGATCGTCCTTCACCTTTTTGATGATCGTCCTTCATCACCCCCAGTGGAGTCTCTATTCATTAGAACCCCTTCCTATCCGACATCCGTCCTATGTCGTGATTTTTTTAGCAGCCGTCCCCTGCTAGGTGATCGTCCTTCACCTCTTGATGATCGTCCTTCATCATTTTATCCGATGGCCGTCCCCATCGTTGATTTTGTTATCTGACATTCGTCCTATGTCGTGATAAACCTTGAGAGCAGCCGTACCCTGCTAGGTGATCGTCCTTCACCTCTTGATGATCGTCCTTCATCATGCTTATCCGATGGCCGTCCCCATTGTCGACCTCTTCTATCCGACATTCGTCCTATGTCGTGATACTTTCGGCAGCCGTACCCTGCCAGGTGATCGTCCTTCACCTTAGATGACCGTCCCTCATCTTATCCCCAACAGAGCAGCCGTCCCCTGCTAGGTGATCGTCCTTCACCTTTGATGACCGTACCTCATCATTTATTTCATTTATGCTTTGAGCTTGATGGTCGTCCCCATCATTTACCCATAATCCCCAGAGAGTCTTATAGCTTTACTTGATGACCGTCCCCATCATAATCTCCTGCATCCCCAGCTTGTCGGCCGTCCCCGTCATTGCTTTATTTCCTGCATTTTCCCCAGCATGTCGGCCGTCCCCGTCATTGCTTCATCCCCAGCAGTCGTCCTCTGCTCGACGGTCGTCCTCCGTCGCCCGCACTTTATAATTATACTTTATTTTCCTTTACAAATCTATATCCCTTTTCTTCATTCAGTGAGTGCAAATTTTGGACTGTTTTTCGTATTCAACCACAAGTTATCTTGTTTGACTGTTAAGCCGTTGCTTACATCCTGCACAGCTAACTCATGCTTGAATAGGGGCAGCTGTAAACACCCCAAATTTGCCCTCACCCATTCACACCATGGCTTGTGATCTCTTCATGTGCATAAGTTCAATCATAGCATCTCATATTGCATTTTTGCTTCACTGCATTGTTTCTAAGTCATCTGCATCTAGGGTTTGTGATCTGAGCCATCCCTGAGCCATTTGAGCCACTACAAAGGTCATCAATCACTTCAAAGGGGTCCATGTGTGTTCAATCATCATATTATATCCTCACAAGGTCAAGAAAGTCAAAAAATCACAAGAACTGAGAAAGGCATGGAAGCAGAGCCAGGCTTAACTGCACAGATAACCTAGAATTAGGGTTTTGGTTTCAGAGGCCATAACTCCAAAAATTTTGGTCATTCTTGTTTCTATTGGTCTCTATATGTTATGAGGATCATGCATATCAATTTTCATGAAGAAATTCCATGGGTAAGGCATCTGATCAAGAGGTAACTTCTTGAGCAAGTCAGTGCAAAATCAGGGCATCTGAGGCCCCCAGTGACCCAACCAAAGGGTGTTCTTCATCATTTTGAATGTGTATGATCTTTATTTTATCATAGAAGATGTTAGAAGTTCACAAAATTGAAGAATTTCAAGCCATTTGCAAAGTTGCCTTTTTGGGAAAGTGACTTGTAATGAAAACTTGCCATTTTAGGAAAGTTTTTCAACCTCCTCTTTTTGATTCAAAAATGCTTCAAATGAGAAAACTTTGGTCATGAAAGTTGTAGAATGGATCCTCCCATTTTCAAAAAGTACAAGAACTTTTTCTAATTCATCTTGGATCAAAAGTTATGGCTTGTCAAAGTTGGACAAAATCACTAATTTTTCACTTTTGCACAAAAGGGAACAGTTGCAAAACCTCATACCAAGGCAAAATGTAACATCAATGTGACCTCTAATCATCATACAAACACAATGCAATGCCTAAAATTCAGATTGGCCCAAGAAATTTCTCAGTTTTTCATGCCTTGATGTCCAAGTATCATAAGCCATTTTTCATGAAAATCACAAAGAGGGAAGTCTTGCAAGAAGGTTTCCTTTGGTTTTGTTTGGTCTCTAATCATTATCAAAGTGTCATAACAACATTATGTGATGCATTTTTCTGCATATTTCTTAAGAGATGTCACATGTTCATGGCCAAAAGTCACAAAATGTCACAAGTTGCCAAAATGCAAAGACACTTCAAACTTGCAATCCAAGTGTTGCAGTCCTTCATAAACCATCCAAGGGTCATCCTCAAACTCAGCTGAGGCAATCCAAACACAGAAATCTTCTCTGCCACAACCCATGCCTCAAGTACACCAAACCTTGACTTTTTGCAATTTCTCCCATGCTTTTGGAATAGTGATCAGCAACCTCTACTAACCTGCTCCACAACCTACTCAAACATTATGGGAGTGATATAGCAACTCATTCAGCATTGAAACAACACACAATTCAACTTGCACAAAATCTGTCCCAAACTTCTTCTCTGAATTTTTCTTCACACAGCCATCAAACTTCACTTTTTCTTTCACCAACAAGTCACAAATCACCCTTAGAACAAGAATCATCCCCTGAAACAACTTGAAACATTGCACACCAAGACCCCCATTTCTGCTACACCAGAGCAAAACAGCCATAACCAGCCATTCTCAAAGCTCTCCAAGCTTCAGTTCATCATCAGGGTGTTCAAAGGAGAAGGATTGCACCAAGTTTGAGGCCAGAAAGCTCCAAAGTTCAAAGCTCCAGTTCAGGTATCATCAAGAACATTTTTTCCAGAAATGCAATCTCTTGTTATAGGATGATAGAGTTTGTTTCACTGATCATGTTAAGCTTTGAAACACTGAAAATGGTTGAGAAATGAGTGTGTATGCATGTTCTGAAGTTTTTGCAGTTTTCTTGATTTTGCTCGAATCTTGTTGTTGATGCATTGTAAATGTGATTTTGTGATTGATTCATGTTTGGGGTGGGTAGAGGATGAAATCTGGAGAGTTAGAGCACTTGAAACAGCCTAGGGAATGAGTTTGATTATGATTTTTTAGAAAATCACACATAATGAATCGATTCATTCTAGCTTGAATCGATTCATGCTGTTGAGTGGTTCCTGGATTTCGCAAAATGAATCGATTCATCC
The DNA here is from genome assembly GCA_963966055.1 of Lathyrus aphaca. NCBI lineage: Eukaryota > Viridiplantae > Streptophyta > Magnoliopsida > Fabales > Fabaceae > Lathyrus > Lathyrus aphaca. The sequence continues at coordinate 453,620,193 of OZ014525.1, read as the reverse complement.
TTTGATGAATCGATTCATGCTGTTTAACTAATTCTGTTTTGTCAAAAATTAATCAGTATGAATCGATTCATCCAAGCTTGAATCGATTCATTCTTCTGTTAACCAATTTAAATTCATTTTGTTTGTATTTTATTTGCATGAATTTTAAAAAATAGCAAAACACTTTAAAAAATTCTGAAATTTTTTGTCAAGCATTTCATTAATTTTCAGAACCCAAAAATATTTTTATTTTTATTTTTTGCATTAAAAATTGTTTTTAAATCATTTAAATGTTTATTTTTAATTAGTTAATGGAAATTAATTAATTAAAAATGCATTTAGGTATTTAAAAATCACAAAAAAAATTCACATTGCATTTTAAAACATTTAGAAACATTATCAAACTCTCAAAACAAATTTCTTTTTGGTTCTTAACCTATTTTGACAATTTTCATTGGAATTAAATTTGTTTAAAGGCAATATTTTGATCCTAACTTGAAAAAATCCATTCTGCCTAACCATGAAGAGTTTGATGATGATTCTTCATGCTTTGCACTCTACATGGCATGTATTTTATAGGATAAAATTGGCTGGATTTGATCTTGCATTTTCAATTTGTTTAGCATTTTTCTTGATGAAGTACCCTAAAACCCTAGCAATCTTAGAAAATTCATAACTTTCATTAGGTTAGGATTTGGATCCTCTCCCTTGGGCAGTGAGTTTGTATAGGTTTAGGGTATCTTTGATTGCATTTTCAAATTTTTATCATGTCATTTGCTTCTGGTTTTGGATTTTTGCTTTGCATGATGCATGTAACCCTAATTTGTGCTTTCCTTTGCATCCATTTCTCATTTGCTTGCATCCAATGACTTGTCATGACATTTTGTGCATCCACATGATTCATAATACATCTTAGGACATATTAGAATCATGTTTGATCATTGCATCTTTCATTTGCCATGTTGTATGTTCATTGCATTTCATAACTTTTCATGTATGTTCATGGTTCAAAGCATGTCTCATTTGCATCCTTATGTTTATTTGATCATTCCCATGCCTTGCCTCATGTTTGTATCAACTCTTAGCATCATTAACATCATACTTATGCTTCTGGTTTTGGTTTGCATCATGACATTGCACCTCATTTGCATTGCATTTCATTTTCTTATGCTAACATTTCAGGTGGTAAGTTGTTTGAGAAGTGAATTTGCCTTCACTTCTCATAATCTCTTCTCATCTCTCTTGCATCTTTGCTGCATTTTGTATGTGTTTTAGAGTGGGCTTGCTCATTCATGTTCATCTCTTACTTTCTTTCTTCAAGAAACTTGTCTTCTTAAGTGAAGCAAGTTGTTTTGCTTCTCTTTGCCTCTTGCTCCTTTCATCTGCTTCCTTCCTGGTGGTTTCTCTGAAGATCTTCTTGAAAACCTCACAAACCCTAAGAACAACCAAGCATGATAACAATTAGGGTTTGATTAGTCCCCCATTTAGTTTTTCTCCTTTGTGTCATCTTTGAGTCTTCTCTTCTCATCTCATAATCAAGGACTAAACCTTAAAGGTTTTAAGACTTTGTGATTAAGCTTATGCCTGTTGTGGACACCCCAAATTTGCCCTCTGGCTTTTCTGTCTTTGTCAGCTTTTCGTTTTGCATTCATACGCATTTTGCATACCATTTGCGTAAGTTCCTAAGGCATGGGATCGAGATTTCCTGGTGATTAGGGTTTCACATCTTTATCTGCGGATTATCAGAGAATTCAAAGTTTCAGCTATACAGCCATCAGTGGCATCATCCTCTCATTACTCATGTTACAGAATCAGGGTTTATTTCCCTGATTATTTGGTTCTCAAGGATTTCACGTTTGTAAGGACTTTTCGTCGATTCATTTGGTTCGTCATCATGGAAAGTTGTTCATTCACGATCCAATTCAGACGAACGTTTGACCTAATTTGGTCAAACTATCAGGAGTTTACTTCAGTTGCAAGTTATCTGCCTCAGAGGCCCTTTTCTCAGGGAATGCATATCCAAAGTCAAGTTGTGTTGTGTACTGGATTTATCAAATTATCAAGTTGTGATTCATGAGAAGTTTGGTTCAGGAAATTAGACTGTCAGTTATTCTATGCTTCTTCCGTGAACTTATTTTTCAAGAGGTTAATTTAGATTATTCGAAGTGATCCAAGAATTATTTTGTCAGAGGATGATTAATTCAGAGAGTCATTCATTTCAGTTGCGAGTGGTCTGGTGATAATTGTGTTCATTTATTTAGTGGTTGGTGAAAAGGTGCAAGTCTGAGTTTAAGTATCTGTCTCGTTCCACTTTCTAGCCGAATTCATGTCCATGTTCATTGTGTTTATCTTTTAAATTCCATTGCATAAGTCATTTTCTTTTTACCCATTTTTATAACAATATCCAAATATTAGCCATTTCATTTTCCCAATTGTTTCCACCATATCCACTTATTATTCAAGTCCATCCCAAATTTAATTCTATTTCAATTTCATTTCCAATTTTAATAACCCTTTCTCATATCCAATTAACCTTTTTATTTTTATTTTTTATCCACTTACCCATCACCAATTAAATTCATTTCTAACTTACATTGTCCATTTTATAAAAGAAAAAAAACAATATTCTACAAAAAAAGTTTGTCATTACAAAAGGGCCATATCATTCTTGAGGCCAAAGCCCATTAGGAAATAGCAATAGAATTTGAGTTGACCTAGGTATAAATAACCAAGTGTTGATCCCAAGACCTAGCAACCAACAACCAGCGCCTCTTTCTCACCTTTTCTTGATCTTTTTCCCACAAACTTTTCACACAACAAGAGACTTTTACTTTTTTGTTTCCCTGCAAAATAACAAAAACAGAAAACCATAACACCAACACAAACCAGTGTTATACTCTCTCCACTTCACAAAATCACCAACATGACAACCTTTTTGATTCTTTCTGCAATACAAAACAACACAGCAACAACATCACTTTTCCTTCTTCAATCACACTCAACACCACTGCCACCCTCATCTCCAACTCGTGACAAAACCAGCCAACCACAATATTACCACCACCCCTGTTTGCTCAACAACGACAACATCATTTTCCACAAATCTCAGAAAAAGAAAGAATGAAAAAAGGAGATGAAGCAGTTCGAATCAACCTGTCACCTTCACCATTCCTCCACCATCACCGAACTTGTTCATAACTACCTTCCTCCTCCACAAAACCGAACCTGCAAACTCTTCACAAGCTCAACCGCAACAGCACACACCACAACCTCCTTTCCTCACTCTTGCTGCGAGTCAAATATTAACAAACCTTCTCCGCTTTCCGTAACACCTCCAGCTCCAACATTAACAACCTCCAAACATCTGTCAACATCAACACAGAAATCTGAAAACAGAACAAGAGAAAGAAGATCAAAACCAAAAACAGAAAGAAGAAGACGAAGAAGAGATCGAGATTGAGAGAAGGATTTTGGGCCGAAACTCACCGCGAAATCAATGGAAGACAACCGGTGAGGACGTCGAGTTGTTGATGACGAAATCACTGTAGCCGGAGCTTGAACCTCGAGCTTGAGAGAGTCGAGTTTGAACGGAGATTCGCAATGGATTCACCGACGTCGAAGCAAGGATGAACGGCGAGCGGAGAGACTGACGAAGCTTCAAGAAGAAGAAGTAGATCAACGGTGAAGTGTTATTGTCCGTCGAAGCTTGATGGTTGGTGTGAGGTTGATGACGATGGAGGCTTGAGCTTGCGGCGACTTTGCCCTTGGCGGCGTCGTTATTGAGCTTTTGTTTGTGAATTTAAGAGAGAAATAGGTTGAGGTCATATATCAGGTTCCTGGACTGTGTTTGGTGGACTTTGAAGTCCACTGAATTGCTACCAACGCCCTCAATAGCTTGCGGAATCCCTCCCCCTCTTCTTGTCCTTTTTCTTTTTCTCTTTATTATATTTTATTTGTTCATTAATGAATGTATTAGTATAGCTAAAAATATTTTGTTTTGTTTTGATATTTGAGGCTATTATTTTTATTAGAATTTTTGAGTAGGTTTGTTAATTATTTTTGTTAATGTTTTTCTAGTTTAGAATTTTATTAGAGTTTTAATATAGCTTTGATTTTGTAGTTTGTTTAAATAAATAGAATGATGTTCTTAATTTTTGTTTTAGCTTGTGTTTGAGGTTTTGTAGGGTTATTGCTCGACTTCAAGGATGGCGGATTGGACTTGGTGATAACTATGCTGTTGATTCGTTTATGGATTGTTGACTTGTTAACATTCGTGGAATTCTCGACGGCGGAAGCGCGTATTGGACTTTGTCTGATACCCTAATAATGGGCAATTGCGTTTGACTTCGATATTCGTTCAGGACTTGATTTTCTTATTGATTTTCTCTTGCGTTTATTGAAGAGGCAACGGACCTTCTCCGTTCGGTAACGCTATGGCCCGATTTTAATTACTGCATGTTGTTGCATCTGGAAGTCCTACTGGTGTAGGCTCTGTTTGTGCATTGTTCATTTATTCCATTCGCATTTTTTTTCTCCTTACCTTATTCATCCACTCCTTCTTATTCATATCAATTCTTCTTTCTCATCTTCTTTTATTAATTTGAGGTGTGCTTAGGCCACCGTGGAGCTTTTCCTCTCATCTTCTTCTTTTTCTTTCTTTCTTCTTTAGGATAGTGAGCCTCACTAACCTAGGACCATCCGAGCATGTGAATATTAGGATCAGACTTTCCCCACTTAGTTTTTTACTTTTGTGTCATCTTTGAGTCTTCTCTTCTCATCTCATAATCAGGGACTAAACCTTAAAGACTTTAAGGCTTTGTGATTAAGCTCATGCCTGCATCCTTCTATTAGGATGGAGTGTATAACTTTAATCCTAAGTGTTAAACCCTTAATGTGTTTAAATCTCTTAATCAATTCACTTAATAATCATCAAGACATCACACTTGTAACTTGGGCCTTGCATTAGGGTTCTAATTCTTCCTTAAGTGGTTAAGAAGGACTAACCCTAGTGTTAATGGACAAGTCCCCCTCAAGTTGTCTTACAAACCCTAAAAATCACTTCATCATCATATCATTAAATAAAATCCATCTAATAAAGGCTTGTTTTGGCATGAGTTTAATCCCTAATCATGGATTAAGTTGAGGAGTCTTCCTCAGCTTAAACACCCTCATCTATTATCCTTCTATTAGGATGGTGTAATGAGTCTGTTTAATCCTTGATTATGGCTTAACCTCATTACTTAACACTAAACAAAAACCACAAAAACATCTAAATAATCACAAGTAGGTTAATGATCTTAATCCTACATCAAAGGTGATTAAGTGTGAGAATCTGACTTCACACTTAAGGTATTCTCATTACCCCTAATCAGAGGGAAGATGTGATGAGTTTACTAACCCATTGGTTTAGGCTTAAGCTCATTAACTTATGACAAACTTCAAAAGCAATAAAAGACTGAAAACACAAAAACAAACAATAATCGTCTCCTCCGGGATTCTCTTCTCATCATCTTCACTCACAAACGAGAACTTGCTTCTTTCGTCTAATGCAAGACAGTTTGCATCTGTGCCAGACAGATCATACACTTGAGCATAGACAAGTAAGCAGTTCACAAGTCAATTCATCTTTCAGTCTTTTTGGGTCGAACTACGGTGTTCTGACTTCCTCATTGCGCGAGAGGATACGTAGGCATAACTTAACAGTTATCGAACAAAAGTCTCTGTACATTCCCCCTCCTTCCAGCATTATTCTTTAAGCCTCATAATCATGAGCATACTCTTTCTTACACTGACACTATACATATTACACTTCACACTTCTTTTGCACTGACACCTGTACATTCTTTTCCAGCTATTTTACACACAGATTGCACTGACACTACCCCTTTAAAACACAAATCTTTTAAGCGTGGATCCCGTCGAGTACGACGGACAATCTGGGTGCTAATACCTTCCCAGGTTGTAACCAACCCCCTTTCTCAGTCTCTCTGGTTCGCAAATCGTCTTATCCGTCTCTTTCTAGGTCTATGCAGCATTGCCTTTCCTCCGGGATAAAAATGCCTAGCTGGCGACTCTTTTCATCTCCAGTGAGTTCACGGCTGTGTGTTCTCATTGTCCCTCTCGCCGACCGTTCGCGTCTGTACCTTTATCTGGGCCGGTCCCATTTTATCGGGAGCGACAGCTTGGCGACTCTGCTGGGGATCCTTATACTGCAACCAGGGCTTCTGGTTCTTTTGTGGGTTCCTCCTAGCGCTTGATTGATTTGTGTTTATTGGGGTGTTATGTGTTTATTTGTGTTTGTATATTTGTATTTATTTTGACTTTATGTACAGTTGTTTACTGCTTTCCTTATTGCTTTACATATATCATACTGTCATGCTGTCTGGCTGGATCTGTTTGTTTGCTTTGGTGGGTGGGTGTTCTCCTGAGAGTTAAGATCCTATACCTGGGATCTGAGTGACACCTAGGCTAGAGTGAATCATATTCTTTCCCATTCCATCTCGGTCTGGTGCGGGAATATGAAACACGATTCAGATATGGGTTTCTTCTTGAGAACTCTGTATTGCAGATTTCCTGCAGTACTAGGGCTATCTGGGAAGCCTGCTAAGTCTGGATGACCTTTAGTATTGACCTTCAGAAACTGAGGTGAATTAGAGGAGGATTTTTTATGGTTATTGTAAACATTGTACCTCCGGGTTGGAAGTGTTTACACTTCCCATAACTGATCCAAGTCTGAGGATCTTTGTTTTAGAACACTACCTGTGAGGGGGTTGGGCTGTTTACAGGTTTGCAGGAACCCTTGACCTCAACATACCCTCACTACCAGTACAATTGTTTGATCCGATCACGATGATCCTGAAGTTATTGACCTCTGGTTTTCAGTTATTATTTCGGGTTACTATACGGAGATCTTGTGGTTACAGACACTTGATTCTTGGCGGTATCCCAGATTCCAGGCAGTTTCCAGCTGTGATCCCATGTCTTTGCATCTTTTGCATTATCATATTGCATTTTGCATTTGCATCTGCATTGCATTTTCATCCTCCAGAGAGCTCATCCTTCCTCTTTTGTCCATGACCAGCCAGCTGATTTCCCGGTACTCAGTTTGAACAAGCGGTAACTGTTGGAAGACGACAGAGTGTGTGAAGCTAGACTGAGCAGTGCCAAGAGTTAAAAAGGTCAGTTTGGAAGCCGTCAGTAGCCATGTCAGAGAACAACCGTCAGAATGTTGATTTTCCACCTGGTTTCACTTCAATGACCAATCCTTTGTATGGTCTTTCTCCTGATGAGGATCTTCCACAAGTGAACAATCTTGCTCAAGCTCAGCCTGTACAGACCCCGATCGTGAATCAGAATATACCTGAACCATCTGCTGTCCGAGGTGGACCTTCATCTTCGACTGATACTGCGAATTATCAGAGTTTTGCCTTCCCTATGCCAGACTTCCAAGGGGCAATCCCTCTTGTGAAAACCAAGGATCCACAAATTTTGATCTTGCTGAAAGATTTCGTGTGGTGGACGAACGACTCAAAGCCCTAGCGGATCCTGATGCCTTCGGTTTTGATGCTCTAACCCTGTGTTTGGTGCCTGGTCTTGTCATTCCTCCAGATTTCAAAACTCCGAAGTTTGAGAAATACACTGGTGTCAGTTGCCCGAAGCGTCATTTGGTGATGTTCTGCAGAAAAATGACTTCTTATGCCTGCAATGATAAGTTGATGATTCACTATTTTCAGGACAGTTTAAGTGGGGCATCTTTAAGTTGGTACATGGATTTGGAAAGCAGTCACATCCGATCTTGGAATGATTTATCCAGAGCTTTCGTAAAGCAATACCAGTACAATATGGACGTGGCGCCCAATCGCACGCACTTGCAGAGCCTATCCCAGAGGAGTGGTGAATCTTTCAGAGAATATGCACAGCGGTGGAGAGAATTGGCAGCCCAAGTGCAACCACCACTTTCAGACAGGGAATTAATTGACCTGTTCGTGGGCACCTTGCAGGGTCCATACTTGGAAAGAATGAGTAGCATTGGGATGACAAGCTTCTCTGATTTGATGATAGTTGGAGTACGCATTGAGAGCCTGCTCAAAAGTGGAAAGATCCAGGACTTTTCGAATATCCCAGCTAGTGAAAGTGAATCTGTTGTTAGCTCCCAAGAGGAAGAATGGTATGATACCAATGCAGTCGTGGCAAATATCAAATATTCAAGACCAACATCTTCTCAGAGATCATCTGTTCCTGAATCTGATTACTCTTACGGGCATTCGGCAATGCTCAGAGCACCATATCAGAAGTCCTGGACTCCTCCTCGTCCAAATCTGCAAGCTCATGGTCGAAGACCTCAGAATCAACTTCAGAGCCAGCCTAGGCCTCGCAACAATCTGGAAAGAAGGATTGCTCCTCTTCATCCAGTCCCCATGGCGTACAGTGAACTATTGCCACATCTAATTTAGAGCTCATTGGTGTTTCCGAAGCCTCTCAAGCCGTTGTCAGGGCCGTACCCCCCAGGGTACAATCCTCATGAGCAGTGCGGGTATCATGGTGGATCAATGGGGCATTCAACTGAAGATTGCAAAGCTTTTCAAGCCAAAGTACAACAGTTGATCGACAAGGGCTACATTTCCTTTCCAGAAGGAAGCTTGGTTGTGCACGTCAACCTTTTCACCTGATTGAGTTCAAAGACTTCAGAAGAAGCGTATCTTGATTTCAGTGGCTCAGACAACAGTATGTCATCAGAGTTGGTGATCGCTGTATCCTTTTATCATTTGCATTGTAGTTTCTTTCCTGTTAGCAGCTACTTGTCTTTTAAGCATTGTTATTTTAAAATGGTAATGTTAATGTAGTGATCTTGCACTTTTGAATCAATTATGTCGCATTCGCTCATTTTTCTTTACTTGCATTGAAAAAAAAAAAAAAAAATTTGCATCCGTTTACCTCCCATTTACTTCACTGTTGTTTAGCAGGTTTGAGGGAGGATGATGACAACTGAATACCCATAATTGTTCAGGGAATGCTTTCAGGATAGAACCTGCTGACGATGTACAGGCATTGTTTCAATTCCCAAACACCGGAGATATAAGGGAGATAGACCCTAGTGAACCCCTTTGAGCCTTGAAGTAGGGGTTTTCTTTTCTAAACGAAAAAACCCTCACATCCAACCCGGGGCGGGGTAGTTATCAGTTAATTTGACCGAGCGTTCAAATTTCCAAAGGAGTGTGCATCCAAGGATCCATTACCTTTATTCATCACACCTCAAGAGGTCAAGGGACGAGAAACCACAATGGTTATCCCTCACCAACAAAGGAATGAGGCAGTCAACCCTTTCAGCAAGTCATGACAAGCCAGTGTCACACGATTTGTTCAACAAAAAATCAAAAAAAAAAGAAATAAAGCCCGCTAAGTCGAAAAAATGTGTGAAAACATATGACTTAGGCAAAAGTTAGGGCATCCCGCTGGACTTCAAAATCGAAAAATTCAAAAAAAAGAAGAACCAGTCCAGGCAAAGTTAGGGAATAAAAATAAAATAAAAAAAAAACCTGAAAAAATATTCCATAAGAACAAAGTCGTGTGACCAGACACAAGGTCAGAAGGGGTGACTGTTACTCCAAGAAACCTCATTGGTGTGTAAACCATCAACGTCATTGGTTCCTCAATCATTACAAAACCCTTGTGAGAAGCGAGCGCTTAAGTCGAATTAGCTGAATATAGGACCGGAGAACATCAAGGAGAATGGGTGGGCACAGATAAACTTTGAGCCATAAATCTTTCTTTCTAAAACCGTGAACCAGACCACGTTATAACCCTTGAAAGTCCTATTTGAATCAGGTTCAATTCTGAAAGCATACTACGACAAGGTTGCGTAAACTGACTCCTAACGATTTACTAACTCAACACTACGTTTGGACTAATCGTCCATTCGTCACACACTGTCACAGCATCAAAATAAATAAATTTTCAAAACTTGCATGTGTACTGCATTAAAATTACCATTTGTGAATGAACAGTTTTAATTGCAAGTCAGTCTGTGACCTCAGGGAAGTTCCTACAAAGGGCAATCAGAGGAAAACTTGATTATTCAACAATGATGACCAGAATCAAGCGCATCGTATAGGCCTATGAATCAGGGGCATGTTATCCAGTGGTTTTGTTGACCAAGGAATCTGTCAGGGTAAAGAGAGTTCCCAAGCATCAGTTGATCGAGGAACGTCATTCAAAGCCAGTTGATCAGAGCTGAATCTGCCAAACAGGGGCAGGCCACCCGGATTTTCTATTGACCAAGGATGAATTCTTCCAATACGCAGTCAGAATGAGTCAGGTCGTTTCCACGCTCATACCGGGGCAGGACACTTCCAGAGTTCACTAGATGCAATTCTCCTCGAGCATCCAGGTCTGTTATTCCAGGAATCAGATAATCAGAGGCAGTATGTTCAGAGACTCACCCAACTGGGGCAAACTTTAGCTATGCAGAGCAAGTACATCAGTAATCTCAGAGTTCAAGACGAGTGTCGGGAAATCATGCTACCCACCCTCGCCTTTGTCACCCTTCTCAACCAGAAGCCTTGTCATAAGACCTTTCTTCCCATCCTTGGGAGTTTTTCTAACTTTTCATAATCATTACATAAATCATTTGCATACGTTATTCATGTCGCATCTCTAGAGCATACGCATCATAAGTGCATTGGGCTACCAACCCCTCAAACATCAATCTCACATCCAGGGCCTCGTAATCCCAACTTATCAACCTTTCAAAGTCCAGTTCTCGCCTGGCAAGCCTTTTCAAAGTCCAGTTCCCGTCTGGCAAACTTTTCAGAGTCTAGTCCTCGTCTGGCAGACAAACCTAAAGTCCAGTTCTCGTCTGGCAAACCAACTTCAAATACCAGTTCCCGTCTGGTAGGCGAACCTTTTACCAGTTCCCGTCTGGTCACCTTTTCATTTAGCCCGTTTAAACGCCAGTTCCCGTCTGGTATTCATTCTTTTTCAGAGTCAATTCTCGTTTGACAATGAACCCCAAGTAGTCAGTTCTCGTCTGACGACTTATTCTTTGCCCATCAGTTCCCGTCTGTTGGCCTACCTTTATTAAACCAGTTCTCGTCTGGTAATTCACCTTCAAAAGTCCAATTGCTTGGCAACCAAAAAAATATATATGTCTATCAACCTGGCCCTAGCGCCCAACCATCCTTGTTTCATATCTTTGGTTATGAGCATACGTCTGCATTGTACATCATTTGCATTGCATCTTCATACCGCATGGTTTCTGTTTTAGTCCTGATGTGGGGCAAGAATCGTTTCAAGACGTAATTTGGGGCAGTTATCTCAAGACTTGTTGAATTTCTGCGAGAGTTTGAAGACACTGGGGAAATTCTGGATGCCAAGTCTTCTGTAAAATCCTCTGAAGACAATCTTTTTATGGATGATGCAGTATGGTATAATTTGAAGAGTTAAGGGAATGATAGTTCACTCAGGATGATCAGTAATGCTTTTGTTGAGCTCAGAAGTTTGAAGCACTGTGTTAATTCTCAGGGAATGTCTGGTATTTATTTTACCAGCAGGGCATTGGAAGTTTATTTCTTCCCCGAGCATAAAGATTTTCTTTCAGCCGACAAGATTCCCTCATGAGGAGTTGGTTATTCGCATTCAGTCAAAGCCAATTTTCATTGGCATATCTTCCCAGCACAGTCGTCATACTATACTTGGGGGCATATTTTGACTTACTTGATTCTCCAGTAAAGTCTCTCCTCAGCAGAGCATTGCCAAATCTTTTCTCAACCATGCTAAAGGGTTGATACATCCCCAGCTGAGTTAGAGCAGATGATAACCCCAACAGAACTTCAAGGCTAATTGAATCGCTCTCATCCCCAAGCAGACTTATCTGTCCACAGTGAAGTTTTCCCAACAGGCAGCTGAAGGCCTTGTTTCCCCACAAAGTTAGAATTATCAGAATTCCCTCCTCAGCCGGATTGTGTGATCAAGCATCTTACTTAGCCAAGTCTAAAGATGATCTTTCCCCATAGAGTCATCGGGATTCTCATCTCCAAGGGATTTCCCCAACAGAGCAAGAAGAAATTCTCCCTAGTGGAGTCAAAGCAGGATGATCAGATCCTCAGCAGATGTTCAAAGCAGTTAAACGAAGTATACCTCACGCAGAGTCGTCTTTCCTCCAGTGAAAACCTCTCCAACAAGCATCAGGTTGCCAACACTTCGTTCCCATCAGAGTTAAAAGCTTTCAACCCGTCAGCAGTATACATAATGTTTACCAAATTCCCCAGCGGAGAGTTAAAGCTAAAACAGTTGCCTTACACTCCCGAACATCAGTATATACTCCTTGTGGCACCCGTCCGTGTCATATCCCCAGCAGAAAACCAAAGACATCCTCTTTGCACTCACAGATACTCATATATATACATTTCCTTGACATCTGTCCATGTCATTTTCCCCAGCACAGTATTATAAACACTTTGTACATCAGATACTCATTTCATACTATACTCTTCTCCTTTTGACACTCGTCCGTGTCACTCTCCCCAGCAGGTTAAACACTCATCTATACACCACTCGTACTTATCTCACCCGTACAGATACTCGTCCGTATCGTGTATACACCATTTATATCCCCGCAGATTCAACACTAGTCCTTGTTCTTTGTTAACCTCGTTGGTACTCGTCCGTATCATCATCTCAGAGCATGCGTCAAGCGTTTGTTTCTACATGATACTCGTCCGTATCATAGTCCTAAGGATGCTCGTCCGCATCTTTAATCCATACACCGTGTCAAACACTTTTGTCTTCTTGAATATAGATACTCGTCTGTGTCTACTATTCCCCAGAAGAGTCCCCTCAGAATCAACGCTCGTCCGTGTTCCTTGTTAACCAGCTGATACTCGTCCGTATCATCATCTCTGAACATGTGTCAGTATTTGTTTCTACCCGATACTCGTCCGTATCATAGTCTTAGGGATGCTCGTCCGCATCTTTAATCTATACACAGCGTCAAAACACTTATACCTTCTGTTTCTTGGATGTAAACACTCGTCCGTGTTTACTACTCCCCAGTAGATCGCCAACAAAGCTTTTGTTTCCTTTTATCCGACACTCGTCCTGTGTCATGATAAACCCTGAGAGCAGCCGTACCCTGCTAGGTGGTCGTCCTCCACCTCTTGATGGTCGTCCTCCATCATGCTCATCCGATGGTCGTCCCCATCGTTGATATTTTTAGCAGCCGTCCCCTGCTAGGTGGTCGTCCTCCACCTTTTGATGATTGTCCCTCATCATTTTATCCAATGGCCGTCCCCATTGTTGATTTTGGTTATCTGACACTCGTCCTGTGTCATGGTAAACCTTGAGAGCAGCCGTCTCCTGCTGAGTGGTCGTCCTCCACTTCTTGATGGTCGTCCTCCATCGTGCTCGTCCGATGGCCGTCCCCATCGTTGACCTTTTCTATCCGGCATTCGTCCTATGTCGCGATATTTTCGGCAGCCGTACCCTGCCAGGTGGTCGTCCTCCACCTTTGATGGCCGTCCCCATCATATTTCTTTTATTCCCAACAGAGCAGCCGTCCCCTGCTAGGTGATCGTCCTTCACCTTTGATGGCCGTACCCCATCATCTGTTTATTTCATTTATTCTTTAACCCGATGGCCGTCCCCGTCGTGGTCCCTTTTCTTTTAGCCCGATGGCCATCCCCATCGTTGTTTGCTTTACTTTTTGAACTTGATGGCCGTCCCCGTCATGTTTCATTAATCCTCAGAGATTCTACAGTTTTATCTTGATGGTCGTCCCCATCATGATTCTTTTATCCCCAGCTAGTCGGCCGTCCCCGTCTTGGCTTTACCTTTTATCCCCAGCATGTCGGTCGTCCCTGTCATTGCTCTTTACCCAGCAGTCGTCCTCTGCTTGACGGTCGTCCTCCGTCGCCCATACTTTGCAATATACTTTATTTTCTTTTACAATCTATATCCCTTTTCTTCTTCTTTCTGTGAGTGCAAATTTTGGACTGTCTTTGGTATTCAGCCACAAGTTATCTTGTTTGCCTGATAAGCTTTCGCTTACATCCTGCACAGCTAACTCATGTCTGAATAGGGGCAGCTGTGGACACCCCAAATTTGCCCTCTGGCTTTTCTGTCTTTGTCAGCTTTTCGTTTTGCATTCATACGCATTTTGCATACCATTTGCGTAAGTTCCTAAGGCATGGGATCGAGATTTCCTGGTGATTAGGGTTTCACATCTTTATCTGCGGATTATCAGAGAATTCAAAGTTTCAGCTATACAGCCATCAGTGGCATCATCCTCTCATTACTCATGTTACAGAATCAGGGTTTATTTCCCTAATTATTTGGTTCTCAAGGATTTCACGTTTGTAAGGACTTTTCGTCGATTCATTTGGTTCGTCATCATGGAAAGTTGTTCATTCACGATCCAATTCAGACGAACGTTTGACCTAATTTGGTCAAACTATCAGGAGTTTACTTCAGTTGCAAGTTATCTGCCTCAGAGGCCCTTTTCTCAGGGAATGCATATCCAAAGTCAAGTTGTGTTGTGTACTGGATTTATCAAATTATCAAGTTGTGATTCATGAGAAGTTTGGTTCAGGAAATTAGACTGTCAGTTATTCTATGCTTCTTCCGTGAACTTATTTTTCAAGAGGTTAATTTAGATTATTCGAAGTGATCCAAGAATTATTTTGTCAGAGGATGATTAATTCAGAGAGTCATTCATTTCAGTTGCGAGTGGTCTGGTGATAATTGTGTTCATTTATTTAGTGGTTGGTGAAAAGGTGCAAGTCTGAGTTTAAGTATCTGTCTCGTTCCACTTTCTAGCCGAATTCATGTCCATGTTCATTGTGTTTATCTTTTAAATTCCATTGCATAAGTCATTTTCTTTTTACCCATTTTTATAACAATATCCAAATATTAGCCATTTCATTTTCCCAATTGTTTCCACCATATCCACTTATTATTCAAGTCCATCCCAAATTTAATTCTATTTCAATTTCATTTCCAATTTTAATAACCCTTTCTCATATCCAATTAACCTTTTTATTTTTATTTTTTATCCACTTACCCATCACCAATTAAATTCATTTCTAACTTACATTGTCCATTTTATAAAAGAAAAAAAACAATATTCTACAAAAAAAGTTTGTCATTACAAAAGGGCCATATCATTCTTGAGGCCAAAGCCCATTAGGAAATAGCAATAGAATTTGAGTTGACCTAGGTATAAATAACCAAGTGTTGATCCCAAGACCTAGCAACCAACAACCAGCGCCTCTTTCTCACCTTTTCTTGATCTTTTTCCCACAAACTTTTCACACAACAAGAGACTTTTACTTTTTTGTTTCCCTGCAAAATAACAAAAACAGAAAACCATAACACCAACACAAACCAGTGTTATACTCTCTCCACTTCACAAAATCACCAACATGACAACCTTTTTGATTCTTTCTGCAATACAAAACAACACAGCAACAACATCACTTTTCCTTCTTCAATCACACTCAACACCACTGCCACCCTCATCTCCAACTCGTGACAAAACCAGTCAACCACAATATTACCACCACCCCTGTTTGCTCAACAACGACAACATCATTTTCCACAAATCTCAGAAAAAGAAAGAATGAAAAAAGGAGATGAAGCAGTTCGAATCAACCTGTCACCTTCACCATTCCTCCACCATCACCGAACTTGTTCATAACTACCTTCCTCCTCCACAAAACCGAACCTGCAAACTCTTCACAAGCTCAACCGCAACAGCACACACCACAACCTCCTTTCCTCACTCTTGCTGCGAGTCAAATATTAACAAACCTTCTCCGCTTTCCGTAACACCTCCAGCTCCAACATTAACAACCTCCAAACATCTGTCAACATCAACACAGAAATCTGAAAACAGAACAAGAGAAAGAAGATCAAAACCAAAAACAGAAAGAAGAAGACGAAGAAGAGATCGAGATTGAGAGAAGGATTTTGGGCCGAAACTCACCGCGAAATCAATGGAAGACAACCGGTGAGGACGTCGAGTTGTTGATGACGAAATCACTGTAGCCGGAGCTTGAACCTCGAGCTTGAGAGAGTCGAGTTTGAACGGAGATTCGCAATGGATTCACCGACGTCGAAGCAAGGATGAACGGCGAGCGGAGAGACTGACGAAGCTTCAAGAAGAAGAAGTAGATCAACGGTGAAGTGTTGTTGTCCGTCGAAGCTTGATGGTTGGTGTGAGGTTGATGACGATGGAGGCTTGAGCTTGCAGCGACTTTGCCCTTGGCGGCGTCGTTATTGAGCTTTTGTTTGTGAATTTAAGAGAGAAATAGGTTGAGGTCATATATCAGGTTCCTGGACTGTGTTTGGTGGACTTTGAAGTCCACTGAATTGTTACCAACGCCCTCAATAGCTTGCGGAATCCCTCCCCCTCTTCCTGTCCTTTTTCTTTTTCTCTTTATTATATTTTATTTGTTCATTAATGAATGTATTAGTATAGCTAAAAATATTTTGTTTTGTTTTGATATTTGAGGCTATTATTTTTATTAGAATTTTTGAGTAGGTTTGTTAATTATTTTTGTTAATGTTTTTCTAGTTTAGAATTTTATTAGAGTTTTAATATAGCTTTGATTTTGTAGTTTGTTTAAATAAATAGAATGATGTTCTTAATTTTTGTTTTAGCTTGTGTTTGAGGTTTTGTAGGGTTATTGCTCGACTTCAAGGATGGCGGATTGGACTTGGTGATAACTATGCTGTTGATTCGTTTATGGATTGTTGACTTGTTAACATTCGTGGAATTCTCGACGGCGGAAGCGCGTATTGGACTTTGTCTGATACCCTAATAATGGGCAATTGCGTTTGACTTCGATATTCGTTCAGGACTTGATTTTCTTATTGATTTTCTCTTGCGTTTATTGAAGAGGCAACGGACCTTCTCCGTTCGGTAACGCTATGGCCCGATTTTAATTACTGCATGTTGTTGCATCTGGAAGTCCTACTGGTGTAGGCTCTGTTTGTGCATTGTTCATTTATTCCATTCGCATTTTTTTTCTCCTTACCTTATTCATCCACTCCTTCTTATTCATATCAATTCTTCTTTCTCATCTTCTTTTATTAATTTGAGGTGTGCTTAGGCCACCGTGGAGCTTTTCCTCTCATCTTCTTCTTTTTCTTTCTTTCTTCTTTAGGATAGTGAGCCTCACTAACCTAGGACCATCCGAGCATGTGAATATTAGGATCAGACTTTCCCCACTTAGTTTTTTACTTTTGTGTCATCTTTGAGTCTTCTCTTCTCATCTCATAATCAGGGACTAAACCTTAAAGACTTTAAGGCTTTGTGATTAAGCTCATGCCTGCATCCTTCTATTAGGATGGAGTGTATAACTTTAATCCTAAGTGTTAAACCCTTAATGTGTTTAAATCTCTTAATCAATTCACTTAATAATCATCAAGACATCACACTTGTAACTTGGGCCTTGCATTAGGGTTCTAATTCTTCCTTAAGTGGTTAAGAAGGACTAACCCTAGTGTTAATGGACAAGTCCCCCTCAAGTTGTCTTACAAACCCTAAAAATCACTTCATCATCATATCATTAAATAAAATCCATCTAATAAAGGCTTGTTTTGGCATGAGTTTAATCCCTAATCATGGATTAAGTTGAGGAGTCTTCCTCAGCTTAAACACCCTCATCTATTATCCTTCTATTAGGATGGTGTAATGAGTCTGTTTAATCCTTGATTATGGCTTAACCTCATTACTTAACACTAAACAAAAACCACAAAAACATCTAAATAATCACAAGTAGGTTAATGATCTTAATCCTACATCAAAGGTGATTAAGTGTGAGAATCTGACTTCACACTTAAGGTATTCTCATTACCCCTAATCAGAGGGAAGATGTGATGAGTTTACTAACCCATTGGTTTAGGCTTAAGCTCATTAACTTATGACAAACTTCAAAAGCAATAAAAGACTGAAAACACAAAAACAAACAATAATCGTCTCCTCCGGGATTCTCTTCTCATCATCTTCACTCACAAACGAGAACTTGCTTCTTTCGTCTAATGCAAGACAGTTTGCATCTGTGCCAGATAGATCATACACTTGAGCATAGACAAGTAAGCAGTTCACAAGTCAATTCATCTTTCAGTCTCTTTGGGTCGAACTACGGTGTTCTGACTTCCTCATTGCGCGAGAGGATACGTAGGCATAACTTAACAGTTATCGAACAAAAGTCTCTGTACATTCCCCCTCCTTCCAGCATTATTCTTTAAGCCTCATAATCATGAGCATACTCTTTCTTACACTGACACTATACATATTACACTTCACACTTCTTTTGCACTGACACCTGTACATTCTTTTCCAGCTATTTTACACACAGATTGCACTGACACTACCCCTTTAAAACACAAATCTTTTAAGCGTGGATCCCGTCGAGTACGACAGACAATCTGGGTGCTAATACCTTCCCAGGTTGTAACCAACCCCCTTTCTCAGTCTCTCTGGTTCGCAAATCGTCTTATCCGTCTCTTTCTAGGTCTATGCAGCATTGCCTTTCCTCCGGGATAAAAATGCCTAGCTGGCGACTCTTTTCATCTCCAGTGAGTTCACGGCTGTGTGTTCTCATTGTCCCTCTCGCCGACCGTTCGCGTCTGTACCTTTATCTGGGCCGGTCCCATTTTATCGGGAGCGACACCTGTATCCTTCTATTAGGATGGAGTGTATAACTTTAATCCTAAGTGTTAAACCCTTAATGTGTTTAATTCCTTAATCAATCCACTTAATAATCATCAAGACATCAAACTTGTAACTTGGGCCTTGCATTAGGGTTCTAATTCTTCCTTAATTGGTTAAGAAGGACTAACCCTAGTGTTAATGGACAAGTCCCCCTCAAGTTGTCTTACAAACCATAAAAATCACTTCTTCATCTTATCATTAAATAAAATCCATCTAATAAAGGCTTTGTTTTGTCATGAGGTTAATCCCTAATCATGGATTAAGTTGAGGAGTCTTTCTCAGCTTAAATGTTCTCATCTATTATCCTTCTATTAGGATGGTGTAATGAGTCCATTAAATCCTTGATTATGGCTTAATCTCATTACTTAACACTAAACAAAAACACCAAAAACATCTAAATAATCACAAGTAGGTTAATGATCTTAATCCTACACCATGGTGATTAAGTGTGAGATGCTGACTTCACACTTAAGGTATTCTCATTACCCCTAATCAGAGGGAAGATGTGATGAGTTTACTAACCCTTTGGTTTAGTCTTAAGCTCATTTTCCTATGACAGACTTCAAAAGGCAATAAAAGACTGAAAACATAAAAAACAAACAAACAATAATCGTCTCCTCCGGGATTCTTTTCTCATCATCTCCACTCACAAACGAGAACTTGCTTCTTCCGTCTAATGCAAGACAGTTTGCACCTGAGCCAGACAGGTCATACACTTGAGCATAGGCAAGTAAGTAGTTCATCAGTCAATTTATCTTTCAGTCTCTTTGAGTCGAACTATGGTGTTCTGACTTCCTCATTGCACGAGAGGATACGTAGGAATAACTTAACAGTTATCGAACAAAAGTCTTTGTATATTCCCCCTCTTTCTAGCTTTAGCCTCATAGTCTTGAGCATTTCATTCCTGTTCTTACACTGACACTTCACTTATACACTTCACTTTTCTTTTACACGGACACTTGCATTCTTTCCAGCTTTGATACACAAATTGCACTGACACTACCCCTTTAAAACACAAATCTTTCAAGCGTGGATCCCGTCGAGTACGGCGGACAATCTGGGTGCTAATACCTTTCCAGGTTGTAACCAACCCCCTTTCTCAGTTTCTCTGGTTCGCGACCGTCTTATCCATATCTTCTAGGTTTATGCAGCATTACCTTTCCTTCGGGATAAAAATGCCTAGCTGGCGACTCTATTCATCATTTCTCTCTTTCGCCGACCGTTCGCGTCTGTACCCCTTCTGACCTGGGTGTCATTTTGGTGGGAGCGACAGACGTCACACACTGTAATTGTTTACATCCGATACTCCACCTTTTCAGTGTCTTACCATAGACAACACACTTAGAACAAAACTCTCTTACTTAAACACTTATAAATAAATCTCTTCAAATTCTCATAATTTGACTCTACTCTTTTATCTATCTCCCTCCACTATGCATTCGAAGCCTAACAATGGAGATACCACGAATTTTCAAGCAATACCAAGTAATCGATAGTCTTTGGAGAAAACTCTTATCCATTGGAGTTATTTCCCAACCAACGGAATAAAACTTATAGACATTCAACGGTAGAACAATTCACTTGCCAATTACACAATAATGACATTTGACCAAAGCTCTCCAACGACAAAGATACATGGATTTTTACTTTTGCAATCATAACTTACACAATTTCGGTTCCATTCTAAACTCGAAACAATCCATCCAATTTAAACTTAACGAATCTGACCATGGTTACTATTCTCCATACCAATTCTCTTCACATGATTCCATTCACTCAAAGTTTCCGCTAACACAAGGTCTCCATTAATAACAATGCAATCATGCCACAAAACATACAACAACCAGTGTGTCACCAATACCAAACTCAAATCATCCTTAGTACACTTGCGGGTTTCCATAACACTTTTCTTTGAAGACCATACAAAACTTCTCATTCAAATCCATTTCTCTCAAGGGTCTCGTTCCTTAAACGATCCAATTTTCGTGCATAACTTCGGAACATTCATTTCTCACTCTTACTTAGAAGATGACCTAAAAATCCATATCTTTGAGTACGACTCAACGACCCACAACTAGTATTATTCTTACGGGTTCCATAACTTGATGTTAAGAATTAATGATGCTATAAATGGCCAATTATTCATCTCTTATCCACACAATAATTCAGATATCAAAATGTTTCCTGTAAGATTAACACTTCATGAGTCTCTTATAACTTCTCAATTTAGGTCCTCAGTAGTCGCAACGACAACACACCAAAATTATGATCATTTACTGTCTACCAATCATACTCAAAAGAAAGTCCAACACTTTATCTACTGACACTTTGAACGGAAGTCAAAACAAACCTACAGTTCAGAAGGTACGATTCTCTAAATTCTCCATAAAAGTCGTGTGTTAATCGATTACCTATCCAAGGTTAAATGGTCCAACATTACTGAACTTGTTCCTCTTGCTAACAAGCAATCCAAATCAAAATTACCAATTAGTCCACACTACTTGCAAGATGATTCTCATTAGTGGTTTCTAAACATGTGCAACAAGCGCCCGCCGTTCACCACTCAAAATAACACAGAACGGGCACAACATGCAGATCACAAACTCTAACTAGCAACAAAGTAGAACTATCATTCTGTTATGGTCACAACACGAATACTCAACAGAATGGCTCGATTCCACTCGTACAATGATGTTATCAAAAGGGTCTTAGTCGCAAGCTAACACTTGATTTGTCCATAAACAAAACCAACAATAATCCTTATCGGGTAAAACAAAATGATGAACATCTCATCTCTAGTACACAACTTTGTCCCCTCTCTCTAAATTCCTTGGAGAGAATTAGTATCAACAACAACATTCTTAATCTCACCAGGGGCACATTCCAAATACTTCGATTATTCACAAACACATGAGTTTTCCCCTTACACCTGAAGACTGAGGTGGAGCACTCCTATGAAGAACCTTGTTGTCTCTGCTTACACATAAATTGGGGTTTCCTTACCCGCTACTAATCATGCATATAGCGTTTACACAGCTTCCCATCGGTACCAAGAACGCTTCGACCGGGCACTCAAGTCGAAAAGTATGCATCTTAGAAAAATCCAATTTTCCAAAACTTAACAATGATAACCGGTCACTACCAGGAGGATAACCGATTACTCATTGCAATCCTGGACTTTTAGTAGCTAAAGGAGATTTAGAAACACAATTTTGTAACCGGGTACCACCCAGAGGGCAAATCCGATTACTCAACCGCATAAGCAAACTTCTGGTCTTCATTGTTACCTAAACCTCCCAAACTCATTCCAATCACATCCGAAAGTTACAACCATACCAACCGACGATTCCACACATATAGTAATCATACCACCCGAGTCCTAATGAGCGAATTGTCATTGCTTACAATTCTTTAACTTTAGTCTCTACAATAACTTAACAATTCCATTGCACACTCGTCCAAAAATACATTTCGTTATCACTTCCTCATATCGCACTGTTAATACTGTTTCCATACCGTATTAACTTTACGCACTGCGGCAATACTCTCATACTCAAACATAATTCCTCTTACTAGAACTCTCCTGAAACCAAATGGCTTACCTTATCACTCATCACAACCTTATATAGTTCATACTTCATACACCCCATATCACTAATTAGAGCTTATTCTTCCTCCGACACTATATATTATACCATTCCTTGGGTCACTCAATAATTTCGAATTAATCTCTTACTAAAATATAACACCCTGATGCATTACTCTATACTTTGTCTCCTCGGACACAACTAAATATTCAACTCTAGTCCTCTATCCTTCGTTCGGGGTATACTTGTCTCACTAGAAACGTGTAATCACATCCTTGTGTTTCTCTTCACGTTTCACTACGATATTAAGTTCCCAAAGAAAATGAACATTCTTAACTCGTAACTTTTATCCATCCGTAAGGTATTACCCAAATACATTCCTTGAAGTACTCTCGCTCATCCAAGATGTCACCGCGACCTTGGAACTGAAACACTAGCAATTTATTCATTCCCGAACTTACGTCACACATTCCACAAAGCACCCTCTCTCTTTGAGGAATGAAATTCCTCAACACTCTTGTCCGTAGCATTGACCAATCCTGATCCACCAGTGACTTTATGTATTCCTTGATACACTGACCACTCATCTTGTAGAGATCTTTACCCTTCAGATCTTATCCATTCCAAAGGATTTCTCGAACAACACACTACTCTGCAACTCCATGTTACAGGAAGTAAAACTCTTATGAAGACTCCAACTGAGCTGATAAAAACTCCTTCTGCTAACTCTTGGCTTGAGCCTACTCTCACAGCACCAGTTACCACAACACTTCAGAGTCCTCATGGTCGCACAACCATGATTCTACCTATCACATACATAGCATTAGGTTGATCAGACCCAATATTACATAATATGATATTAAGAACCATGCCGGCAAGACACACTTAAGTGGCAAGAAAGATTTACTTATGATGTTTCAAGGCTAGATCGAGGATACGACCTGCTCTGATACCAACTGTAACGCCCATACAATATATATCTAGAATAATATCATATAAGTGTTAATTTTTGGTACTGACACCATCATAAGATGCCTAATAGCATAATTCGTATTCTTGACCAATTCTAAAACAAATACTAAAATGGCACAAGACATGGAAATTATACTAATACAAAATACTAAGATCAATACAATATCCATTATTGTACAAAGATACAGAAATACATAGCGGAAGACTAAATCTATGTTTCACTTGAAACATCCTGAGCATAGCTCAACTTGTGAATCAAACCTGCAAAAGAAACCTGAAAAAGCGACAACAATAGTGGGGTGAGATAACAACATCTCAGTGGGTTCCCTATCTTAGAGTTCTCTCGGCTCTAAGGGTTCAATTCTATCAAATACTCAAGTCAGGGGAAAACCTAGACTTCGAGTTCACATAACAACTAGAGACACAAGGTAAAAATTCAAACGGAGCACACAAGGTGCTTTAAGGCATCTTTTCTCGCCCAACCATACTCCCTGATGGAAAGCAAGTACGGTTCACTCGATCCTTAATGTATAGATAACTTTCCCCGCCCAGCCACACTCTTAGGTGGCAAGCAAGCACGGGTCACTCATTATCTATTAAAGGTACTTTCCCCACCCAGTCATACTCTTCGATGACAAGCAAGCACGGGTCACGGTACCCTAACGGCTAGGTAACTTCCCCCGCCCAATCATACTCCCAGATGACAAGCAAGTACGGGTCACGGTTACCTACCACGAAGTAATTTTCCCCGCCCAGCCATACTCCCAGATGACAAGCAAGCACGGGCCACGGTTACTCTTCCTAATGGATAACTTTCCCCGCCTAGCCATACTCTCTCATGGCAAGCAAGTACGGGTCACGGTTATCCATTAAGGGATTCGAATCCACAGATTAATTATGTTTCCCGGCCGTCCCACCTCGTGAGATTTCGACACGAGCAAAGCATAATTAAATTAGGATTATAACGCGAAGGAAGCAAAATTCCAACTTATCACAACTACCTAGCTCGAAGATACTATTCAAGTATTGATGCCTAAGAATTGTCACGTTTCTAGTACAGTTCTTATCAACCTATGGTAACCCTACTTACCTCACACATTATACCATCTCCCAATTCCTAGTCACACTACTAGGCCATTCAAAAGGTTTGTTGTAATATTTCCTCACTCTTTCTCCATTCTTAATGTTTTTAATTATATAGTTCTCGAACATATAATTCTAACTCTTTTAGTTTAAATATCACCATTAAACACTTCTCACAATAATTTCATCGTCTCTATTTCCATTCAATCCTTACGATTATCGCATATTTTACAACTTGCTCAATACCACAATTCCTTAACTAACATAATTACGGTTAATCGGAAAAGTCGGGTAAAAGTCGGGTAAAAATAATATCTTTTTCCATCATCAATTTGTAATTGTTTTTAGCTTCTAATTGATATTCGGAACACTAAAACCGGATACCCAGATCAAAAGTTATGAAAAAACATAATTCAGCTGAAAGCTACAGTTCGTGGGGAGAACTCAGAAAATTACTACAGTTCGCGGGGCGAACTGGGAAAAATTCTACTAAAAACCAGCTACGGGAAACCACTTCCAAAACCTCCAAATTTCACAAAAGTGCACCAAAACAGAGGAATCCAATCACAAATATGCATATAATCATAAAACAAACATCATACTTTGATTTGATCGAGTTTTAACCGTTTAATCTTTCAATTTCTAAGATTTTCTACAAAACCCTAAAACTCATAACTCAACCAAAACTCAAAATAAAAGTTTCTAACTATGAACCCACCTTGCCATCGATAAGGAGGTTGGTGAAGATGAAGATTCGATGAAGAAATGGTGATGATTCTTGATCTTGAAGCTTCTAGGTTTTTTCTCTTCTTTTCCTTCTCTTCCTTTTCTTTCTCTTCCTTTATTTTCTTTCTTACCAACTTTCTTCTTCTTTTTTTCTTATAAATCCTTCTTCCTAACTTTATTTTCTTCTATTTTCCTTTTAAACCAAAAAAATTATATTTATCAGTTAGTAACACTAACTGGTCCAATTGGAGAGTATCCAAAATATCTCTGAGTCGAATATTTAATAAAGCCTCTGTGTCAGATAATACTAATTAATCTTAATTAATATTATCCAGAGCATTTAATTAAATACAGGGGTATTTCAGATCTAGTTTTGATACTTAGTTCAGGGTATTTTCTAGAGATAGTTCTGAGACGATCAAGATAAAGATCTAGTTCTGATACTTAGTTTAGGATATTTTCCAGAGACAGTTTAGAGACGATCAAGACAAATATTTAGTTCTGATACTCGTTCCAGGACAACATTCAGATATAGATAAACATAGACACATTTTGATACTCCTATCAACAGACACCTTGGATGACATATATAAGCCCATCACCAAATACTCTGAATGGCGTCTTTTAAGCCCATTCAAATAATACAATCAACCAACAATGTTACTATATGCTCCAGCGAGTGCAAATTTTGGGCTTTAAGTGTTCAATCTTCTTCCACCTTCAGGTCACGAATGGTGTGCATGCCAATCTAACTCCTCAGGTTTCAGAAAATTGAACAGGGGAAGCTGTTTTACCCCAAAATTTTCCCTCATATCTTCAAGACAATATGTCTCAATAGGTCTCCTAATGGTCATAAGATTCTCAATTTCTCAAAGGGACTCAAGGTTTCATCATACAAAGCCCTCTCCTAAGAAATAGATTTCAAATTAGGGTTTTATGTTTCTCAAAGTGAATTGGACTTACAAAGCCTCAAGTGGACTTCATGGTATCCCATATACTTCAAAGGATCCTCATGTCAAGTTTCAAGAATTGCCTTACAAGTTTGGTCACTCAGATGCTCAGATAATCAATAATCAACTAACTTGGGTAAACAGTCAACTGTGGTTAACATACAGTCAAACTTCAAGATTTTTGGTCAACATCAAGATTATGAAGTAAGATTCATCATTTGATTAAGGGTTGATCATGATTCATCAAGAAAACCTCAAATTCATCACAAGGCAAAAGTTTCTAAATTAGGATTTGTTAAGGGGAAAGTCAACTGAACTTTGACCAGACCTAATTTTCACATGCTTCATTATAATTTTCCCATCCAAATCTCATTTTGAAGGAAATTCAATTCCTTACAACTTTGTGTCTCACAAGCCAAGGCCAGAAATGCTTCATTTGAGAGATATGGGCCAAGACATTACAGGTCCTCTAAAAAGTCAACACAAAGTCAATTTTTTCAAAGCTCATAACTTTAATATTGAAGATTAAATTGACATGGTACCAAAAGGAGTGATTTAAGAACACTTTAAGCTTTCTAAAAAGTCCAAGAGAACATTCATAGGATAAGAATTGATAAAGTTGTGCATTATTAAAGTTGAACAAACTTGAGGAGGTGTATAAGGCAAACAATGACAAAAACTTGAGTTTTTGCCAAATTGGCCCATCTTATCACAACTCAAACTCAATCTTAAGATAACCCACGACCATAATTCACATTTTTTTAATTTTTTTCTATTTATTTTATATGTTATTAGATTTATATCATTTAAATTCAATTTTAGGCAAAATTAATATGAAATAAATCAAGGATTTGATTTTGAGCTATCTTAGGATCAAATATTGAGAGTTATTGATAGAATATTTGATCCAATTTCATGCAAGGCAAGAGAGGAAAGGTGTGATGACCAAATATGACCAAAATAGAAAGATTTGAATCACACTTGAATAACAAATCAAATTTTCTTCACCCAAGCCCAACTTCTGATCAAAATTCATCCTCTATATATAATCATCATATGCACAAGATCAAAGGAGAAATAAAACTTGCCTCCACTCATCAATATCCAGGGAGACGTTTCCAATTGTTTTTGAAGGTGGAGATCCATTGAAACACATGCCATGAACCATACCGTGTTCATCACTTTTTATTTTCAAAACTCTCATTTCATACCATTTACATTAGTTCCATGCATTTGTTTATATTTATGATTATGATTAGGTTTGTTTTGATCTACTTTTTATGAGCTAAGATACAGAAATCGTGATATGCCATGGTTAGAGCTTCAAGCGCGGGATTCACTATATCTCATACTACAGTCGTTTTCAAGGCAAGTTGTTTTTTCCCCTCTTGTTTTGTTTATTTGTTATTTTTATTTATTTAAGTTAATTTTTCTTCTTGATAATAACAAATTAATAAACAAATAAAAAATGTTTTTTAAAACCAATTAAAAATCAAGAAAAATATCTTAGAACCTTTACTTTTTTTAACACCAAAAATAATCTTTATAATTACCCATCTCCTTTTAATTTAATTAATTTATTAATGAGTTTTCTTTTCAAAAATTAAGAATAATAATAATATTTTCTTTTGTAATTTATTTATTTCAATTTCCTCCCTTTTAATGTCTTCTCAATCCCGAAATACAAAAAAAACATTCTTATAATTAAAATAGTTTAAAATTATATTTTTTTTCTAAATTTAATTCATTTTTTCTCAAATTAAAATAAAAAATTTAATTTAAATTTATCACTAAAAAACATAATAAAAAACATTAAATTTTAATTAACTTTTTTTAAATTAATTAATTATTATTTTTATTTATCATAATAAAAAATGCAAAAAAAACATTAATTTAGGCTTTAGGACTTTTAAAATATTTTTCCTAACTTTATCCTTATTTTATTTTGCTATTTAATTTCCTTAGAAAATTGTATAGGGTGTACAAATTATGTAATAGTGCAGATTTATTTTCTTGCATTTTTTCTCAATTATGTATTTTCTCATGGATTGTAATAGTTTAATTAGGGTTTAAAATTTCGCACTTTTACTTTCCGCACCTTATTATGTAATTTCCCCAAAGCCCTGTAATAGCCTTAGGATTTATTTTATGCACTTTACTTTTTGCATCCTATAATTGCTAGATGCATGAATAATATGATTGTATGGCAAGATAAAATCAACTGTTAGATCACTAACTCAAAGATTAACATAACTGTAATTAAAACATTCTTTTCACACATGCACCTCTAGGGTATCATCTCTTGTTGCCTTATGAAATAATGGTCAAGTCCCTCAAACATAGAGTTATCTTAGAAAAGTGGCCTAGATAAACATCATCATAGTCCCTTCGATATAAAGATCATAGTCCCTAAAGTTGCCTACAAACAAATGATCTAGTCCCTCGATGACCCTACAGAAAAATGATGATAGTCCCTTCGAATTGCTAAGATACTTTTTACATGTTGCCTTCAATGACCATAATGTCCCTACGTCTGTCCCTTCCAAATCCAAGGATAAAACTACTTACTAACTAATAGTAAGGATAGTTCTATCCCTAAGGAAACGAAATGAAAAGAAAAACCTTACAAACTTAGGGTAAGTAACTCTTAAATGCTTGCTCACAACTTTCAAAACAAATACTTTTTACACCCCAC
Organism: Lathyrus aphaca; assembly: GCA_963966055.1. Lineage (NCBI taxonomy): Eukaryota > Viridiplantae > Streptophyta > Magnoliopsida > Fabales > Fabaceae > Lathyrus > Lathyrus aphaca. Next base: position 453,591,486 of record OZ014525.1, on the reverse strand, counting down.
ACTCTTTTCAAAATACTTTCAAACAAGTAAACACTTTGTATACATTCATACGAGAATCTTTACAAAGTTAAATCTTTACGAAATATTTTAATCACACACTACACTTTTCAAACAAAGCAAGTAAAAAGTGAGCTAAGCATTTAAGAACCCATGGATAAACATGGATACAACGGGTGGTAACACCTTCTCTTTGTATAACTTACCCCCCGAACTCAAAATCTTTTAAAAGGTCTTTCCTATTCGTTTATGCCTTTCCTAATTGGATGAAATAAAAGTCGGTGGCGACTCTTGCTTACCGCAACATATTTTACGACAAAAACTAAATGTCATTTCTCCCACCGTGTTACATTTACACTTTTACCGCACTTTACTTTTGACTTTAATTGTTTTGAGTCTTGTTTTGTTTTATTTTCTCTTTTATCAAAAACACTTCATAAAGTCTGTCGAAGAGTTTATGACATCATTCCTGAAAAACCTATTAAAACCTACTATAGCATATGTCATAGGATCAATCTGGTCGATATTGTGAGTAACTAATAACATTTTGTTGTTTTTAGAGGACCAATGGTTGTTTACAATTTTCAGAGTAAATAAAATGGTACGCCCAGTGGGACAGTGCTATAAGTAACCAACGTTTGGAAGTTTTATTAACTTCCTTCAAAATAACCAATTTTTAGAAGTTTTATAACTTTCTTTTCTTAACGTGTTCGTTGGTCAAAGTGTTGTGTAATCTTTTGTTGCATGCATTTGAGAAGTGGAAAGGTAGTCACTATAGACGAATACATACCAAAGAAAAGAAATACGGTGAAAATGGCATCTAGTCAAGGGAACACAAGTAATCATAATCCCTATACGACTGGGTCGGATCCTCAACCAAGCAGTTCGACTGCACCAAACACCAACATCAATCCACAAGATATGCCTAGGAGTGATGCGGTGCCTCCCCCAAATCCTTCGACAGGAGGATCAACAATACCAGCTGTTGTACCCCAAAATTTTCCCTCCCACAATCAAAACAATGTGCCCCTAGAGTTCTCTCAAGGTTCACAATTGGTCAGAAAATTTGAAAGTTATCTCAGACAAAGCATCCTCCTAAGCAAAGGATCCACAACTAGGGTTTTGAGTTTATCTGAGTTAAATGGACTTCTAAGGCCTCAAGTGAGCTTCATAACATCCCACATGTATTCAATAATCCCCATGTCAAGTTGCAAGGCTTTCCCAATAAGTTTGACCAGTCAAATGACCAGATATGCAAAAATCAGTCAAAGTAGTTAAAAAGTCAAACTGAGGTCAACTGTGGTCAAATTAAAGTCAAACTTCAAGATTGTTTTTGCCAACATCAAGTTTATGAAGTAAAATTCATCATTTGATCAAGGGTTGATCATGATTCATTAAGGAAGTCTCAGATCATCAAGAATCAAGAAGTTTCTAAAATAGGATTTCATAGTAAAAGTCAACTGAACTTTGACCAGCCATAACTTTCACATGCTTCATCAAAAATTTCCCATCCAAAGCTAATTTTGAAGAAAATTGAATTCTCTACAACTTTGTGTCTCACAAGCCAAGCCTAAAAATGCTTCATTTGGAAGGTATGAGCTAAGACATTATAGGTCCTTTTGAAAGTCAACAAAAAGTCAACTTTTTCAAAAGAGCATAATTTGAAAATGGTAAAAGATATGGACATGATACCAAAGAGGTTTGTTAGAGGATTATATAATATTTTCAAAATGTCCAAGAAAACCTTCATAGCTTTAAAATTGAGGGATTTATGCCTTGTCAAAGTTGGGAGGTTTTTAAGGGGTGTATGAAGAAAATAAGGTCTTAAATCCAATTTTTTCCAAATGGGCCTATCATTTTGCAACCCAATCTCCATGATAACATCAGGCACGACCCAATTCCATTTATTTCTTATTTTTTTAATTTTTATTAATTATTTGGATTTTAATTGTTAAAATTCAATTTAAACATATATAAAATATAAAAAATCAAATAATGGATAAAATTTTTGATTGTAAATCATTGAGATCACATTTCGAAAGATTGGAAACCACTTGAAATCAGATTGAATCAAAATAGCAAGGTTTGATGTGATTTTCCTAACATTTATGGTGATTGATTTCTTCATGATCAAGTTATCCAAAAAGTCCACAAATCCATCAATTTTTTTGACCTAATTCATTCACTATAAGTACATGAACACAACCAATACACAGAGACACATTTTTGCAGCCTCCAAGAAGAAGAACAAAGTTCAAAATTTTCAAAGAAAATCCAAAACCGGTTTTAGCCTTCTAAGCACTTTCCAAACATTCTAAAGGTTAAATTGGAATCCTTGAAGGATTCTAGACACGTTGCAATCATCACCAGCATTCATAACGCCATAAATTGCTTGAACCGTTTGCTTGTTTTTGTTATTTTTCTTGAATTTCGACTTCAACTATATATGCTCTTAAATTGTAAATTGATCATATAATGTTGTTCCTAATGATGTATGCAATGTTTCTGGGCTATTTAATTTGAGTTTTTGCGCAGGAATAGCAGATTGCCATGGTTAAGGTTTATGAGCTCGAAATCGAAAATCCCAGATAGAGGCAATTTCTTGCGAAATTAGTGATGTAGTTGTGTTGAGGGACTTGACCTTGATTGACTTGGGCTGTTAGAATCAATTTATATTTCGTATTTACAATGTTTGATTTTGCAGGGTTTTTAGTTACAGTTAAAACCGTAGCCAGTCGATTGCCACAAATTGTAGCCAAAAGGTAATGGTCAGAGGTAGGGGATGACTAGCCGCACGTGAAATTCTTTTTTGAATTTGGTATAAGGCTTAAAAGGAAATCTATTACCATAAATAGCACCAGCGCGCGTTGGGTCAGGTGGTTGAGGTTCACGCTTGTGAGGTAATGGACCTGGGTTCGAATCCCAGGTCCCTTATTTTGTGTTTTTTTAAAGTTTTCTAGTTTTTTGTTTAATTAATCTAATTAACCTTCTAAATAAATCATTAAATTTTTAAATCTTTTCTAATTAATTAACCACTAACCTATAATTGTAATTTAATCAAAAATTAACTTAATCAAAATTTATTTTGAATAAAAAATTTATTTTGTTGAATTAACTTATATAGTTAGAGTATTTTCTCATATAATTAATAATAACCTTTATTTTATCTAGATTGTAATTAACTTGTTTTTGTTTTTAAAAAATCAATCAATTTGTAATTAACATAGTTAATAATTTTATTTATTCTAAAGTAAATAATAATGATAAATATAATATCTTTTTCATAATTAACTTATAATTAATCTATCAACTTAATAATTACTTTCTATTATCTTTATTATTTTTCTAAATATTCAATTAATTTTTTTAATAATTCTTTTATTTCATACTTTGTATATTATTAATAATGTTTTCTTAATTATATTATAATAGGTATTTATTTTTTATTATGCAAATAATTAAATTCTTTTATTATTACTAAATTATCTAAACTTATACTTTCTTAAATAACTTCTAAAAAAATATAATTTGCCTAACCTAAAATAATTTCTTTTTAAATTCTAATCTTAATTTCCTTTAATTATTATTATTATTATTATTACTTTATTATTATTATTGCTTTATTATTATTGCTTATTTATTATTTTATTATATCTATTATTCTTGCTTTATAATTCATTTTTATCCGATTATTATGTATCTGCCAAAGCTTTGTAATAGCTTATAGATTTATTTTTTCGTCTTTATTTTCTTTGTAAATATTTAACTGCGTGGTTAGTAATTTAGGGAGTGCAAAACTAACTGTAAATAATTGAACTTAGAAAATTAAATTCAAGACAAATATCTGAATAAAAACATCACACACGTAAGTCGATCTATGATCGCCATCTGCACCTCTTAGGGTATCTCTCTTAAGTTGCCTTTAAAATATGGTCAAGTCCCTTGAAAATGGGGGTGTCTTAAAAAGCAAAGTCCCTGCAGAATAAAATCATCATAGTCCCTCCAGATTAAAAGATCAAGTCCCTACGAGGTTGCCTACAGAATAATGATCTTGTCCATTTGAATAAATGATGATAGTCCCTACGAATTGCTAAAGCACCCCTCAAGTTGCCTTCATTGACCATATGATGACCCTACGCTTGTCCCTTAAACATATCCAAGGTAATGACTACCTATTCCTTAATAATAGAGATAGTCTTACCCTTAAAAGAACTTATAAGAACATGAATGACTTAGTCTAGGGTAGGTACCTCATAGTTACTTGCTCACACCTTTAAAAATACTTTTCACACCTCACAATATTTTCAAACATTTTCAAACAAGGCTTTGTATACATCCATACGAGGATCATTACAAAGTACTTAGAAAACTTCTAATCACACACTACACTTTTCAAAAACATTTAAGTGAGCTAAGTAACTAAGAGCCCATGGATAACCATGGATATAAAGGGTGCTAACACCTTCCCTTTATATAACCTACCCCCCGAACCCAAGTCTTTTCAAAACGGTCTTTCCTGTTCTTTTATGTCCCTTCCTTATGGATAAAATAAAAGTCGGTGGCAACTCTTGCTATCCGCAACATTTATAGAAAGTCAGTTCTCCCACCGTGTTATAGAACTGGCGACTCTGCTGGGGACTTATTAAGTAAAAGAGGGGTACCCTTAGGAATTAGATCACTTAAATTGTTTGCTTTGATTGCTTTATATTACTTGTTGGGCTTATGTGTGAAAGATCCTAACCCGGATCTAGTGTATCCTAGGTAAATGGCAATAGACCAAGGAAACTATACGGCGTATACCGATATGGTTGATCTGGTGGCCATAGTTAGTGTGACTTCTTAGTTGGTGCTTATGTTCCTTAAGTAAGTTAAGGATAATATAGGGCTGCCATATGTTGTCAATACACTAACTGACTTTTAGAACCCTAGTTATCCCATCTTGGCCTTTAGAAAGTAGTGAGATAGCCGGCTTTGGTGAAGACTGAAGTTGGTTGATACTCGATGCTACGCTCATTGAGATCCTAAACTTGGAGGGTTTTGGTTGGCAAGTAAGTTGCCTACTGAACAACCACCCTTGGGAAGGATCAGTGATATTGAAATCCCTTAGAACCTGGTTACTTTTGTAGGACATGATGAACCATCTAAACTTCAGGGGAGGGTACTTACCTTTAAACCTCATATAAGCCTTCAAACCTAGGGCTATTGTGTGACTTGTTTGTGTGTACCACATGTTTGTGATTGAGCATAACATCATGACATCATAAGCATATCATTTTCACTAACCATTTCAAGGACCAAAGGATTTATCTTTGTTCTTTGTTGCAGGTCATGGCTTCTGCTCGTAGGAATACTATCCAGATAAACTTTGTAGGGATACCTCCTAAGCTTAAGGAATTGGCATCCCAAGTTTCTGAAAACTCCCAATTCATCAAGAAGCATGGTCACCTACTGGATCTAGTCACTTCAGGGTTCAATGAAGACATGACGAGTGTCCTATTTCAGTTCTTTGATCCTAAACATCATTGCTTCACATTCCCCGACTATTAGTTGGTTCCTACAATGGAGGAGTTCTCCAAACTACTGGGTATACCTATCCTTGATCAGAGACTCTTCACAGGCTTAGAGAAGGAGCCTAAACCTGAAGTCATTGTTGCAGCCCTACATTTGAAGAAATCAGACATTGTCTTGGAAATGGAAAGTGGAGTTAAGGGTATTCTTGCCAATGTATTGATGGAGAAATCTCATGTGTTCTTGAAGGCTATGAGCTATGATGCTTTTGAGGAGATCCTAGCCCTATTAATCTATGGCTTGGTACTATTCCCTAATCCAGACCAGTTCATAGACGTACACGCCATCAACATATTTCTAACTCATAATCCAGTTCCTACCTTACTTGGAGACATCTTACATTCTCTTCATACCCGTACTACGAAGGCACGAGGAACTCTGATGTGTTGTATACCTCTGCTATCTAGGTGGTTTATTTCTCACCTTACTCGATCAGTGATGAAGAATGAACAAGGGTTAAGGTGGTCTAAGAGGATCATGTCACTTTCTCATTCAGACATTCATTGGTGTTCTCGATCTATGGAGAATGTTACTATCATTGATCGTTGTGGGGATTTCCCTAATGTGCCACTCCTTGGCATAAGAGGGGGCATTACCTACAACCCTTCTTTAGCTCTATGTTAGTTTGGTTATGCTCGGAGTAATGGTGCTCATGACATGCTTATTCAGGGTATTGTGTTCGACTACAACAACGATCTTCAGGGTTACCGTCAAAGGTTTTTACGAGCTTGGAACAAGGTGAATAGGATTGATAGCAAGACTTTGGAGCCAAAGTATTCTATTCCTATGGAGCCTTATCTCAGATGGGTGCAATTTCGTGCTCAGACTCTTATGATGCCGTATCCTGTTGTTCTACCGATTACCATGGAGCCTGTTGCTGAAGGAGATGTTCCTTATACCATCCGTCATCCAGACATGCCCACTGATTTGGAAGAATTGCAGAAGTCATGGATTCAGTTGAAGGAGCAAAGGGATACTTTTAAGACTCAATTTAGAGCTGGTCAAGAAAGAATTCTGGAGCTAACAAGGAAACTTCACGAGGAGCGGAACCTCAACTTATACCTCAATCCAAAGAGGAAGCGTCCATGGGAGACTTAAAACCCCATATATTTATTTTTGTACTTTATTGTTATTTCCTTTCATTATTAGCCCAATGGGCAAAATTTATATTAAACACTTACTAATAAAATTTCGTTTTTGTTTTCTTTAAACAAATTTAAATCCCGTGGTCCTTGAAAACATTGCATAAAAATATACATACCATATCATTACATCACAGGTTTCTTATAAATAGGTATCTTATCTTCTCGCTGTTTATTTCAGCAGAAATGGCTCTCGAACAAAATGTCAAGGATCTCTAGACTCAGAATGCCCAATTTCAAGAGATGATTATGAATTTGTCCAGGGGGTAAGATGAGCTGAAGGCCCTTCTGACCAAGAAAAAGAAGAAGACTAGAAAATTAGATGGATTCATCAACCTGGGTAGAAGATTCAGAGCTCCTATCAAGACAAATGCTGAGGTGGAAAATCCTGGAGATAAAAGTTCTACAAAAGAGGAAGGGAGTCAACATGGCACTACTGTGAATTCTGATTCTGAGGAAAATTATTACCATGACCTTTCCAGTGAAGAGAAGTATAGGATACTGGAGGACCGAATGAATGTTATAGAACTACAGAAGACTTTTGGCTTTGACTTTGAAGATTTGAGCTTGATTTCTGGAGTCTCCATCCCTATTGGTTTCAAGGTTCCTACTTTTGTGGTGTGTGATGGTGTGTCATGTCCAAAATTGCATCTGAGGTCTTATGTCAGGAGAATTCAACCACATACTCCTGATAGGAAGTTATGGATGCATTTCTTTCAAGAGAGTTTGTCTGGGTCCCAATTGGAATGGTATTATCAACTGGAGAGTACCAACATTCGTAACTGGAATGATATTGCTGAGGCTTTTTATAAGCAGTACCAATATAATTCTGATTTAGCACCAACTCGCATGCAGATCCAGAGCATGTCCATGGGTGCTAAAGAAAGTTTCAAAGAGTATGCTCAAAAGTGGAGAGATTTGGCAAGTAGAGTTTAACCCCCTTTGACTGACCGAGAGTTGGTTGATATGTTTATGAGTACGTTGATTGGTCCTTTCTATAGTCATCTCATTGGAAGCTCATCCTCTAGCTTCACTGAGTTGATAATGACTGGAGAACGTGTAGAGAGTGGGATATGAAGTGGAAAGATTCAGATGGCTGCTTCTTCAAGTACCACCAAGAAGCCTTCTAATGGGAAGAATGAATCCAATGTTGTGTATGGCCAACATGGTCGTAATAATCGTAACCAATCTGTGGGAGCTGTTCTGATTTCTAATCCTACACCTCCACAACAAGAACAACAACATTATAGTCAGCCCAAGCCTATGAGGCAATTTACCAAGATCAATATGTCGTTGGCTTAGGATTTGCAACACATGTTGAAAGGAGAGTTGATTACTTTGAAGGACCCTCCACATAATACCAATACTTCCTCTCCTCGTTACAATCCCAATGCAAGGTGTGCATACCATTCTAATAGTCCTGGCCATGATACTAACAGTTGCTGGGCATTGAAGAACAAAATTCAGGATATGATTGATAATGGAGAAATTGAGTTTGACTCTCCGGAAACTCCTAATGTGATTACTGCTCATATGCCTAAACATGAGAAGACTATTAATGTTGTTGATGAGGTTGTTTATGTTCGTACTGTGGCTGAAATAACTACTCCTCTATCTATTGTCAAGAAGAAACTTGTGCAAGCCGGTTTATTTCCGGGTTGCAATGAAGATTGTTTTTATTATGCCTACAAACCTGATAGTTGTTGGAAGCTGAGGTCAGGTATTCAACGCCTGATAGATAACTATACTATTTGAGAAGACCCATTCTATAGAGAGTATGTGTGGAGGTTTGGCTCAAGACTTGAAAGTTGAAGATGTGGTTATGGTTGACAAGATTCCTGTGAAGATTACTTCCAAAGGTCCAGTGAGGATCACTTCTAAGGGTCATGTGAAGATTACTGCTGAGTCAAAGGTGGCTCCAATGATTATTACTACTCTTAGTCCTATCCCATATACTTCTGACAAGCCTATACCCTGGAATTATGGTTCTGATGTTTAAATCCATGGTGTCAAACAAGAGCCTTTGACTGATGCACCTATTACTGATGTTAATCTTGATGTTGATAATATTGCTGGGTCTAGTAAGGTTACCAGGAGTGGAAGAATTTTCTCTCCAGAAGACACCTCAAAGACTGCTGCTACTCCAGTTCATATCTCTAACTCTGGGCCAAGTACTGAGGCTCGGGGAAAAGGACCAATGATTGAACCTGTTCAAACTGAGACACCAGTTAGTGAAGATCTCTCTAAGAAGATGGAAGAAATACTGAAGATCATCTGCAAGAGTGATTATGATATTGTTGACCAGTTGGGGCATACTCCCTCCAAAATATCCATGCTATCTCTGCTATTATGTTCTAAAGCCCATGCCAAGGCTTTAATCAAATTCCTGAAGACTGCTCACGTGCCACATGAAATCTCTGTGGATCAGTTCGAAAATTGTGTTGCTCATCTAACTAGTGATAATGGTTTGAGTTTTACTGATGCTGATCTGACTCCTGCTAAAAGAAACCATAATAGAGCTCTGCACGTCTCCATTGAGTGTAGGGGCACTACTTTGTCTCATGTGTTGGTGGATAATGGTTCTTCGTTGAATGTATTACCTAAGGAGGTTATGGACAAACTCAACTTGAAGGATGTAGTGTTAAGACCAAGTAATGTGGTGGTGAGGGCCTTTGATGGTTCAAGAAGAATGGTGCATGGAGAGGTGGATCTTCCAATTAAAGTTGGCTCTCAAGTCTTTGATTCCACTTTCTGTGTGATAGATATTCGTCCTGCGTACTCCTGTTTGCTTGGGCGCCCCTGGATCCATGGGGCAGGTGCTATAACTTCCACTTTACATCAGAAATTGAAGTATCCAGTGAAAGGAAAGACTGTCACTGTTTATGGTGAAGAAGAATACATAGCCAGTCATGTGAATATCTTTAAATATGTTGATATGGAGGGTGAATTTGTTGAGACTCCTTTCCAGATATTTGAAGTGGTTCCTCAAGTCGTTCCTGCTACTGAAGCCATCCTTGATGTTAAAAGAGTTCCTGTGATTACCAGAGTACCTCCTACAATGGCCTCCCTCAAAGATGCAAAAGTTGTGGTTGAAGTAGGTGGTTGTACTATTTGGGGTCAGCTTCCTGACATTCCTTACAAGTCTGACAAGTTTGGTTCGGGTTTTACTGCAAAATCTCAGAAAGTTGTTCGTCGTGCTCGTGCTGCTTGTATCACCAATAGAGAAATCATAAAGGACCAAGTCAATGCTGTTGGAAATTATGATGAAGATTACAACCTGGATGATTGGATCTTTCCTACCATGGGTGATGGACTCAACAACTGGAAGGCTGAAGACGTTATTCCTATCTCCTTTAGTCAGGAGTAAATGCTATTTTATTTTTCTAAATTTATTTTTTATAACTTGGAACAATTAAATACTTTTAAGCCTTGTGCCTTGCCCGGGGCACAATGGTGTGCTTGTTAGGGTTGTCATTTCATTTGCATATTTTCATTCAATAAAATCAATGGACGTTTCTCGCTTTCGTAAATATTGCACTCTTTGTCTTTCTTTTACTTTTTCCTTTTATAAAAAAAAGCTATGTGTTCTTACACACACCCACATCACTAAAATGCAGATCTTCATCCACTCTGGATCTTATTGATAACAATTCTGCTATTGCCAATTATGACTTCAAGAATTCGATCTATCAAGCCGAGGATGGAAAGGAGGAAGATTGTGAAGTACCTGTAGAGCTGGCTAGATTGCTACAACAAGAAGAGAAAGCTATACAGCCACATGAGGGACCAATTGAAGTTGTGAACCTGGGAGCTGAGGAAAACAGGAAAGAGGTCAAGATAGGTGCTGAGTTGGAAGATCGTGTTAAGAACAGATTGATTCAAATGTGACGTGACTATGTGGAAATTTTTTCTTGGTCTTATGAAGATATGCCAGGGCTGGATACAGATATTGTGGTTCACCGTCTACCCGTGAAAGAAGATTGTCGCCCAATAAAACAGAAAGTTTGTCGTATGCGTCCTGAGATGTCAGAAAAGATTAAGGCAGAGGTGATGAAACAATTCAATGCAGGGTTTTTAGTTGTTACTTCTTATCCTCAGTGGATTGCAAACGTGGTGTCGGTTCCTAAGAAAGATGGTAAAGTACGCATGTGTGTAGATTACAGGGATTTGAACAAAGCCAGCCCCAAAGATGACTTTCCACTTCCACATATTGATGTTCGGGTGGACAACACTGTTCAACATAAGGTATTCTCTTTTATGGATGGTTTCTCTGGGTACAATCAAATTAAGATGGCACCTGAAGATATGGAGAAGACTACATTTGTTACACAGTGGGGCACTTTCTGTTATAAGGTGATGCCATTTGGTTTGAAGAATGTCGAGGCAACATATCAGCGTGCTATGGTAGCTTTGTTCCATGATATGATTCACCATGAGATAGAGGTATATGTGGATGATATGATAGCCAGATCTCAGAATGAAGAAGAACATCTTGATCATCTGCACAAGTTGTTTGAGAGGTTGAAGAAATACAAGTTGAGATTGAATCCAAACAAGTGTACTTTTGGAGTTAGATTTGGTAAACTTCTGGGTTTTATTGTCAGTGGTAAAGGTATTGAAGTGGATCCTGCAAAGGTAAAAGCTATACAAGAGATGCCTGCTCCTCGTACTGAGAAAGAAGTTAGAGTTTTCCTGGGACGACTGAATTAAATTGCAAGATTTATTTTCCAGTTGACTGCTACTTGTGAACCAATCTTCAAGTTGTTGAAGAAAGATCAAGTAATGGAATGGAATGACGAATGCCAGGTAGCTTTTGATGAGATCAAAAAGTACCTACATGAACCTCCTATATTGATGCCACCAGTTGAAGGAAAACCCTTGATTATGTACTTGACAGTATTGGATAACTCAATGGGGTGTGTGTTGGGGCAACATGACGAGTCTGGTCGAAAAGACCAGGCAATATACTACCTTAGCAAAGAGTTTACCGACTGTGAAACAAGATACTCACTGCTCGAGAAAACTTGATGTGTTTTGGCATGGGCTGCTCGCCGAATAAGACAATATATGTTGACTCATACCACTTTATTGATTTCAAAAATGAATCCAATCAAGTACATATTTGAGAAACCTGCTCTCTCCGGACGAATAGCAAGATGGAAAATGATCTTAACAGAATATGACATACAATACACTACTCAGAAAGCAATCAAAGGAAGTGTAGTAGCTGATCATTTGGCTCATCAATATGAAGGACCTGGACAATATGAAGGACCTGGACAAGGATCCCAATGGACTATGGTTTTTATAGAGCTTCTAATGCGCTTGGTAATGGTGTTGGTGTTGTGATTATATCTCCTAAAGGTTGTTATACACCAGTTACTGCAAGACTTTGTTTTAATTGTACCAATAATATGGATGAGTATGAAGTGTGCATCATGGGTATCAAGGTCGCCATTGAGATGAAGATCTAGTTTTTGAATGTATATGGAGATTCAGCCTTGGTAGTTAGTAAAGTTAAAGGAGATTGGGACACCAAGCATCCTAATCTCATCCCTTATAGAGAGCAGGTGCTGTCTTTGATCCCATACTTTGAAGAGATCACCTTTAGACATATTCCACGGGAAGAGAATCAGTTGGCAGATGCATTAGCCACCATGGCATCTATGTTTGAAATCAGTTGGGATGATGAAGCTTCGAGAATTACTATTGATCGATTTGATAAACCTGCATACTGCAATGAGGTGGGTACTAAAAGAGTAGAGGAAAAGCCTTGGTTCTATGAAGTGAAAAGGTATCTTGAAGCTCAAGAATTCCCTGAAGGGACATCTGTCAATGATAAGAAGTTTCTGAGGAGATTTTCTGCTAAATTCTTCCTGAGTATTGAAATTTTGTACAAGTGCAATCATGATTCAACTTTGCTTCGCTGTATGGATAAGAAAGAAGTGGTAGAGATTATGGAAGACATGCATGATGGGATCTTTGATACTCATTCTAGTGGGCATACTATGGCTAATAAGATCTTGAGAGCAGGTTATTATTGGTCTACTATTGAAGCTGATTGCTATCAACATTCCAAAACTTGTCATAAATGCCAGATTTATGCTGATAAGGTTCATGTGCCTCCTGTTCCGTTGAATGTTCTGACTGCTCCATGGCCTTTTGCCATGTGGGGCATTGATATGATTGGTGAGATCAAACCTACTGCTTCCAATGGACATCGTTTCATCCTTGTTACTATTGATTACTTCACGAAGTGGGTAGAGGCAGCTTCATTTGCTTCTGTTACAAAAAATGTTGTGGCTCGATTCATCAAGTATAATCTCATATGTAGGTATGGCATCTCTGAAAGGATTATCACAGATAATGGTACTAATTTGAACAATACCATGATTACTGATCTCTGCACGCAGTTCAAGATTAAGCATCACAATTCTTCTCTATATCGTCCAAAAATGAATGGCGTAGTGGAAGCCGCCAACAAGAATATTAAGAAGATCTTGCAAAAGATGACAGTTATATATCAGGATTGGCATGAGATGTTACCATTTTCTCTTCTTGGTTATCGTACTACTATACGTACTTCAACATGGGCAACCCCATTTTCCCTTGTCTATGGTATGGAAGCAGTTTTACCCATTGAAGTTCAGATTCCTTCTTTAAGAATTATGATGGATGCAGACTTGGATGAAGATGAATGGATTCAGACTCGACTTGACCAGATAAACTTGATTGATGAGAAAAGACTAGCAGCTGTTTGTCATGGTCAGATGTATCAGAAACGTATGATCAAAGCCTTCAATAAGAAAGTTAAGCAACAAGTGTATCAGGCTGGTGATTTGGTAATCAAGCGTATCATATTACCACAGGGTGATCCCAGAGGAAAATGGACCCCCACCTATGAAGGGCCATTTGTTGTTAAGAGGGTATTTTCTGGAGGTGCCATGATACTTACCACTATGGATGGTGAAGATTTTCCGCAACCTGTGAATGCAGACATAGTTAAAAAATAATACGCATGAAAAGAGACCTGCTAGGTTGAATGGCCTAGGCAAAAATAAGGGCATCCCGGCGAACCAAAAGGGTTCGGGAAAAAATTAGGGATATATATAAAAAAATGTACACCCGGCAAGTCGAAAACCTGAAAAGGAGGCTTGGGCAAAAAAGGGTATCCCGGTGGATTGAAAACCTGAAAAGGAAATCCAGGCAAAAGTTAGGGATTAAGGCGTATGACTATGTCTCGTTGGGTCACCCATGTACTAGTTGTGTTATCTATGTCAAAATCAACAGATACAGATCAATCCAATCGTTTCTTTTCCGATAGCTGAAGATGAGATAATTGAAGATAATGTCAATAGCAAAGTTGAAACTCAATAGGATTATTTACACATAACTATTTTTCCTTGTTTTCGTAAAAATTTCTTTGACGAATTCCTCTTAGTAGGATTTTCGTCTCCAAGTTAAAACTTGCCTGTTTATAGGCCAATTTCTAAATAAATAAAATTCCATTTTCCGTATTCAGCTTTACTTTTCCCTCTTTATTCATGTTTACTTTTCCCCCTTTACTAAAGCGAAAAAACGTCTGTGGATTATGTTTGAATGTATATATGCTTTTGAATATGATTGATGTTTACCAGAAATGCATAAAATACAATAATAGCTGTAAACACCCCAAATTTTCCCTCTTTGTTTTCTCACACCTTGGCTTGTGATCCTTCATATTGCATTTCATAAGCATACCATCTCACACTGCATAGTTATTTCACTGCATAAGTTGCATAACTAGGGTTTGTGATCAAATGAATCTTAGAAGTGGTTTGAGCTATCTCAGAGGACATGAAGCATGCCAAGAGGGTCCATGAGTGTTCTATGATCATATTATACCTCCAAGTTTGCTTTAAAGTCACAAAATCTAAGAGGATTGCACAGCTACCTAGACAGGCTTAGGGTTTCCTACACAGATGACCAGAAATTAGGGTTTTGGGTTTGAGGCCCTTACACTTAAATATTTGGCCATTCTAGATTCTATTGGTCTATATATGTTATAAGGAGCATGTGTATCAAATTTTAAGCAAAAATTCATTGTGGAAGTCATCTGATCAAATGGTAACTTATTGTGCAAGAAAAGTCAGAATCAGGGCATTTGAGGCCTCCACCAAGGGTACCAAAGGGTCATCTTCATCAATTTGAGGTCCTATGATCTTTATTTGATCTTGGGAATGGTTAGAAGTTCATAATATTGGAGAATTTTGAGCCATTTGCAAAGTTGCCATTTTTGGACATGACTTGTAATGTAAACCCTTTCCATTTTGGGAAAGATTTTCAACCTCCTCTTTCTTGATCAAAAAGGCTTCAAATGAAATTTTTTCAAACATGAAAGTTGTAGATTGAATCTTCCCATTTTTAAAAATTACAAGAACTCCTCTTGATTCATCCTAGAACTCAAGTTATGATGGATCAAAGTTGGCAAAAATAACATAATTTCAAGTTCATGCCAAAGAGGGAAATGTGCAATTTTGCTTTCCAAGCCTTCTCATGACCTCTAATGCACTTCTACATATCATAACAACATAATGCAACTTGCCTTGACCAGAATTATGCCAAGAACCAAGGGTTTTCATGACTTGTTCTTCAAGAATTCATAAAGTTGGAAAAACGCAAAATCACTTCTAACTCTTGATCCAAGTGTTACAGCTCATGACAAATGATCCAAGGGTGCTCCATGAAGTTAGCTGATGCAAAACCACCCTTCAAAACATCTTTGTCCCGACCCATACCTCTAGTTCACAAAATCTTGACTTTTTGCATTTCAAGCCATGCCAATCCCACAGTGTCACAACAACTCTTCTGACCAATATCATTGTTTATACAAACCCTAAGAAGCATAAAACACATAATATCAAGCCTTGAAAACATACCATATCATCAGATTGCAAAAATTGCCTCCAAAACTTCATCTCTTCGAATCTCTTCACCAAGCCATCAAACTTCACATTTTATTTCACCAATCAACTCCACATCATCTAAGGAACAAATACCACCCATTTCCATGGCCTAAAACTCAACACACAAGAACTCCATTTTCTGCCAAACCAGAACCACACATCATAAAATAGCCCATTTAAACTCCATCAAAGCATTTCAATAGCTTTAGGGGGACCAGAGGAGTCATTTTGCACCAAAGGGAGGCTTTGAAAGTTCAAGTTTGAAGAGCTTCAGTTCAGGTAGCCTCCAAGAACATTTTTTCCAGAACTTCATTTTCTTGTTATAAATTGAATCTACATGTTATTTTGATCATCATGATATGTTTAGAATTAAAAATGAGTGAAAAATGAGTATGTTATGATGTTCTGAAAGTTTGGCCGTGAATTTGTTTTGTTTCGATTCTCTTGATTCACTTGTTATAAATGTCATTTGATTGTTGATTTGAGTTGAGTGAAGTTAGGGGAGTGTTTCTAGGAAATTTTCATGGAGTGGGATGGTCTGTAGAAGAAACTAGGGTTGGGGGTTCGCCAGAGAAGGTGACCGGAGCTTCCCTCCAGCCACCTGAAGGTCATTAGGGTTTTAATCTTGTTTTTGTTTCCAGATGCAACCACATCCATCAGATCTTGTTTTAATTAGCGCGCGGACGGTTTAGATCATGTCATTAACCCCTAATCTCATTTAATTATAGGGTTAAATATGTTTTTGGTCCCTCTAAATATCTCATTTTTTGAATTAGGTCCCTCTAAATATTTTCTTCAAACATTGGTCCTCAAAAACTTTTCCATTTCGAAATTTAGTCCCTCTCGTTAGTTTGAACTAACGGATGCTGAGTTGGCAGGCCATGTGTGCGTAAATAATTTTCCATGGTGTAACTGAAAGAACCTACGTGTGAATGCATTGCAGTGTATATGTAGTCAAACATTAGGGTTCATATTTGCATATAATTTGTAAATTAGGGTTCATATTTTCTCTTCATCTCTTTGTCACATCCACAAATTCTTCTCCTTCTTCCAAATCGTGATGCCGTCTTCATCTAGGGCAAGTAACTTTAGGTCACAACAATCCATCATTGCCACCAACAATGAAGAGAAAAAGTGTGGATGCGAGGCTACTTTGATTGCATACATGTGCAAGAAGGGAAAGAATAATGGGAGATTGTTCTGGAGATGCCCATATTGGAAGAATGTGGGAACGTGTAATATGTTCGTATGGGATGATGAGTATGGCTTAAAGAAGGAAGATTCTGAATGAAAAAATAATGAGAGAGATATGCAGTTTGTTGATACGTTTAAAGAGCTTTATGAAGCATCATTGAAGAAGAACACCAGGTTGAAGCTGAAGTTAAAGAAGGAGGAATTTTTTGGAAAGTTTAAGACCATATGTATTGTAATTTCAATGTTGGTCAACATGTATTTTGTTCTTAGATGTAAATGTTAATGTTGTTTTGAACAAGTAATGTTTAGTTAGTAAGTTGAATTTGTAATGTTTAGGTACTAATGTTTAGGTACTCTGTAATTTGGTATGTTGGAATGTTTGTAATTTGGTATGTTGGAATGTTATGAACAAATATGTTTCGAAATTTGGTGATGAGTACTTATTTCTTTTTGCACAATATGTTTTTGTTTTGATATACAAATTGCACAATATGTTGTATTTTACAAAGGCATACATAAAAATCCAGATTTTGTTCTGGTCTGCTTTGGTACATAATTTGTTAAACCAGTAAGATTTACACCAGAAATATGATATTAAAATTTCAAAGCATCATTGTACAACATTAAAACAGAAGTGCATTACAACAAAAATATCATAATTGTTTAACATCAAGTACTAAACAAGTAGTGCATTACATCTGAATCCAAAACCAAAAAAACACTTCACACCAGAATTGTTTCTTAGATACTTAATTAAAACAAAACAAAAAACAACAAAGAACATGGACTTCATTCAGTTTTTCCCTTGCTTGTGCATACTTCTTCTTCTATAACCAGTGGATCATCAGGTTTTTTTCCAGGCCCTTGTATGTTCTTGGACTTCAAAGTCCTCAACCTCTCACTCTGCCTTTTTTAAGGTAACACATTGCTTCCATATTTGTACCTGCTTTGTGTCCTATGTTTGATAGGTTCACTGCTCGATGGCCTTGACAAAGCTGTTCTTATCCCTGGTGGTTTGAAAGCAGTAGCTCTAAACACCTTTGGTTTCTTCCAAAAAAAAACTCTTGCTCTAGTAGGCTTAGTAGGTGATTTGAGAGGTGACCTATCAATTCTAAGAGGTTGAATGTCCAATACACCATCACCTTTAAGTAGGGCAGCCATGATCTCATCCAATGATGTAGGGTTCTCAATGACAATTGGTTGTGATTCATGATCATCATTTGTTTGATTCTCAGTTGGCTCAGCTTCATTGATAGTTGCATCTGCTTCATTCACAGTTGGGTGATCCATTTCATTAACAATTGGTTCCTTCACAGCTGGTTGATGCACAACTGGTTCTTTTATAGCTGGTTGGTGCACTGATGGTTCCTTGACAGTAGGTTCATTTACATTCTCATTCACAGCTGGTTCCTTGACAGTAGGTTTTACATTATCAGTCACACTTGGTTTCTTCATAATTGGTGCATCCTTTGAAGTTGAATTCCTTTTTGCTACCCCTTGAATTCTGTTCACAGTACCTCTGCTAGTTGTTGCTTCCATGCTAGATTGTGCTCCCTTGGTCTTTTTGGAATCTTTGTTTATGGTGCCCTTGGGCCTCCCCTACAACACATATGATATTAACATTAAAATACACTTAAATTATCATTAGACCTAATAAAAAATCATTATCTCAACATAAGTATTACCCTTTTTTTGCATGCCACATTTGAAGGTACATTTGCTTGACTAGGTATATTCTGAGAAGCTTGGGTAGGAATGTCTTCAACATTAGGCTGTGTAGGCTCAGCAGTAGCATGTCCTGTCTGTGACTTTGATTCTACCTCTTGTTTCAATTTCTTACAGGTCCTCTTGTTATGTCCCAATTCAAAACAGAATTTGCATCTATGGCTAGTGTTTGTTCTTTGCCACCTAGTTTGTGCAACCTCATCCAATTCCCTCCTTCTCAGTTTCTTTGGTCTACCTGGCCCACGTTTATACCTAGGTGGAAGCATGGTTGCATTCTCAGTCCTAGACCACTTGTTTTGTCCATTCAATGGAGTTATGATCTCACCATAACAAGCCTGATAAGTTCTCTTGTGATAACACTTGTCTACATACTTTAACGGGTCATCAACCTTCCTATATATTGCAGCTACAACATGCCTACATGGAATACCTATAAGCTCCCAAAAGTTACAAGAACATGTCCTTTTTTCTAAATCCACAACAAAACTGTCAGTAAACAACAAATGGGTGACCTGAAATGTCAACCTACCAGCATAGGTTGCTGTCCAGCTAGCACTTTTCTCTATCTCTCTATTCAATCTCCTTAAGGGTTTTGTCATAATCACTCCCTTATAACCCTCTACTTTTTCCCTAAGTGTGGCAAACCTCCCCATTAGATAATTTCTAATCCACTCCAACATTATTATGATAGGTTTATCTCGTTGTAACAAGATTGTTGCATTGAAGGACTCACTTAAGTTATTCATTAACACATCACATTTAGAAAAAATAGGAAAGGCATGCTTACACCATTTGTTCTTAGGAATTGATTCTATCCACTCAAATGCTTCCACACTAATCTCTTTGATCATTGACATCTTAGCCTGATGTGCTTCAAAATATGTTGCTTTTGCAGCAGCCATCATGAGATCTCTATACAATGTGCCACCTCCAAACTTCTTCTTAAAGTTTTCATATAGGTGTCTCAAGCAAAACCTATGCTCGTATGCTGGATACTCTTCTTCAAAAACCTGGACCAGACCCTGTTTGTGCAGGCAATAACAATGTTTCAGAATATTTAGTGCAATAACAATGTTTCAGAATTATTTAGTGCAATAACAATGTTTCAGAATGAATAAGTGCAGGCAATAACAATGTTTCAAAATTAATAATTGCAATAACAATGTTTCAAACAAAATATTAAAACTACCTTTTGTTGGTCAGAGATGAAGCACCACCTACGATCACCAATGTCCTCAATTAGCAATTTCATGAACCAGCTCCATGAATCTTTAGTTTCCATCTCTATCACAGCAAATGCAATTGGAAGGTACTGATCATTAGGATCTCTGCCAACAACAATCAAGAGAATCCCTCCATACTTGTGTTTCAAATGACAACCATCCAATCCTATGAAAGGTCTACATGATCTTGTCAAAGCTTTTTTGGTTCCATCTAGGGACATGTAGCATCTTTCAAATCATGGAGCCATCCCTTCAGTAGGAGTACTTGTGTTTATTTTAAAAGTGTTTCCAGTTGATGCCCTTCTCAATTCAGCCCCATAAGACCATAGAAGACTAAATTGTTTGCTAGAATCACCTTCAACAATGGCTCTTGCAATCTTTCTTGCCTTGAATGCCCTACATGCTGGGATCTCTGTGGCATACCTTTGCCTCACATCAGCTACAACCTCAGTTAACCTCATCTTTGAATTATTCTTTAAACCATCCACAATAACTTTAGCCACCCATTCAGCTCTAGCATTGCTGTTAAAAAATTTCCTTCCACACTTATGTTTTGAATACAAGGTTTTGATTCTAAATGTGGTGGTCTTGAGTACCCTACTACACAACATGGTATAGTCACATTTAGCCTTGTCCTTACACACAATCCTACATTTATTAGAGTCATTTTTCTGAAACTTTACCTCCCTTCCATTCAACACATTATGCTCTAAAATAGCATCTTTGAATTGTCTTAGAGATGAAAACTCCATTCCAACTTTGAAAGCAAAATCTTTGCATAGTGTCTCATCCTCATTATACCTCAAAATACAAGGCCTCTCATCACCACTTTCATCATCACCTCCACTATCAAGCTTATCCGTTATATATTCATCCTCAATCAAATGCTCCTTACCCATCTCTTGAGTAATAAACACCTTGTCATCTTCTTTACTCTTTCCATCTTCAGAATTATCTACCTTCTTTACATCCTCCTTATTGCCTTTATCATCCCTATTGACAGTTACATCTACAAGACCTTCTTCAAAACCAGCCATCCTTTCATCTTCACTATCCTCAAAGTGTACATCTTCCACTGAATTATCAACAGAATCAGTACTTGATTCACTTAAAACCTCAGTTTTTTCTACACGTTTCACTACCTTACCTTTCTCTTTATATTTAGTCATGAAACTTTCCTCTCCATCAACCTTAGCTTCACAATAAATCTCTACATCACACTTGTATCCAATTGCATACATGGCTAGCTCATGTGCATCTCCATCATCCATAAGTTTTTTTAAGTCTTCTTCAAGCAAACCACCCTCATGCTTCCACCACATGTTAACTTTAGAATAATCAAACTTAGGTTCTATCAATTTCACCAGATCAACAGCCTCAAAGAAACTCCAATAATCGGGTTCTTGTCCCCTAAACGCAAATACATCCCCACCCTCATATTTTAACTCAGTGTCTTTTACAAAACGACCCTTTGTGAAGAAAACTATCTTGAACTTGTCCATTTACCTGTACACAAAATTTAACCTAGGTTTAATATATGAAATTATAGTAACCCTGAATTTTCACCAAATCTAAATTGAAAACATAAACATGTTGCTATGCCCTAATTCTTTATTCACAGTAACAAACAGTAACAAACAGAAACACTTAATGCATCGAACAACCTAAATCGAAAACAATGGGACCACACAAGTACAACAATGGCAGATAAGGTTTACTAACCTGGGACCACCTTCAAGAAAACAAAGCTTGCTTGGGACCACTCTGAAAGTTGACTTGGGCAAACTACTATATTCTAAACTTGAGAAGAGAAGACAAAATCAAAGCACTTGGAACGAAGCTTCAGAAGGAGAAGACAGAATCGCATCACTTGGAGGTACGTTGACTTATGCTTTCATTACACAATGCAATGTAACTCTTAATATTTATCTTCCTATTTACCTTTTCTTTTTTCCATATTATCCATGTTGGCCACATTCATACAACATGACAAATTATTTACGCACACATGGCCTGCCAACTCAGCATCCGTTAGTTCAAACTAACGGGAGGGACTAAATTTCGAAACGGAAAAGTTTTGGAGGACCAATGTTTGAAGAAAATATTTATAGGGACCTAATTCAAAAAATGAGATATTTAGAGGGACCAAAAACATATTTAACCCTTAATTATATTAATCTAAATTAATTAATCCAGAGTGAACCAGGACCCTTAGATCACGCGCGAAACCAAACTTTGAACCTGGGCCTCTGGATCCTCATACCTTGGGTCACGCTAACTTCCATTCACAGCCCTTGATCTCATCAACTTTGCATCTGAACCATTCACTTTGCTTACTTTGCATTTCTTTTTATTTATTTTTCATTTTTATTTGACATATTTATTTAAAATAGTAAATTATTTTATAAAAATATAATCTTTTGCACTTTCACTTTATCCCCCCCTCTCCTCCTCCCAGTTCTCTTTCCTCAGTCTCAGTTTTGAGCACTCACTTTCTTCTTGCACTGACACTTTGTACATCCATTCCTCCCTAGCCTTTTATACACAGTTTAGCACATACACTATCCCCTTTTAAACACAAGCAGGTATGCGTGGATCCCGTCGAGTACGACGGACGATCTAGGTGCTAATACCTTCCCAGGTCGTAACCTACCCCCTTACTTAGTCTCTTTGGTTTGCAACCGTCTTATCCATCTCATTCTAGGTTTATGCAGCAATACCTTTCCTTCGGGATAAAAATGCCTAGCTGGCGACTCTATTCAACTTCACCCTAACCTTCTCTTCGCCTCGTCCGTTCGCGTTTGCACCAGGACACAAGTCCGCGGGAGCGACAACTTGGCAACTCTGCTGGGGACTTTGCAACCAGGGCTTTTGGTTCTCTTGTGGGTTTCTCCTAGTGCTTGTTTGTTTGTGTTTATTGGGGGTGTTATGTGCTATTTGTGTTTATGTTTTTGCTTTATTTATTGCTTCCTGTACAACTTTATTTATTGCATTTACTTTATCGCTTTCATTTATTGCTTTCTGCATTTCATTTTTTATTATCATATCATTATGCTGGATTTCTGGTTTGCTTTTGTGGGAGGGGTATTCTAGTGAGAAAGGCCCAACACAAAGGCCTGAGTGACACATAGGATTAAAATGGTTTTGTATTCTTTCCCATTCCATTTCGGTCTGGTGCGGGAATATGAAAACACGGTTCAGACATGGGTTTCCTTTTGAGAACTCCGTGCTACGGATTTCCTGTAGTGCTAGGGCTATCTGGGAAGCCTGCTAAGTTTGGATGACCTTTTTAGATGACTTTCAGCATCTGAGGTGAATTAGAGGAGGATCCTTTATGATTAAGGTAAACACTGTACCTCCAGGTTAGAAGTGTTTACACTTCTCATAATAGATCTGAACCTGAGGATCCTTGTTCTAGAACAATACCTGTGAGTGGGTTGGGTTGTTTACAGGTTTGCAGGAACCCTTGAACTCAACATACCTTGCTACTGGAATTTGTTCTTAAGGTTGTACTATTTTGGACTAGTTATTTGAAACCCTGGATTATTGACTCTTTATTTGAGTCCCCCACCTGGTTACTGGTTCTCATACCTCCATCTGAAACTCTGAACACTCAAGGATCCTGTCGAAAGGCAAATGATAATCCAGCACATGATCACAAACCTTTGCATATCATAAGCATACATCATATTGCATCATTTAACATTTGTCTATTTGTTTAACAGGGTATCCATCTTCCCTTGGTTTGGTTTTGACCGTTCTTCTGCTCAGCTTATCTGCTTCAACACTTCTTCAGCTATCTTCTTCAGCTATATTCTTCAGTCATCCTCTTCAGTTATCTCCTTCAGCACACATATTCAACATGGATTCAACCAGGAAAAGCAACATCACCTACCACTTCTTTGAGTATCCTCTAGCAGGCATCAGGCAGATACATACCCTTATCACCCCTGATCATGTTCCCTTATTCAGAGAGCATTATGGTGGAATCCTGGACATGATCATGGACTTGGACACATTGCAGAGGAGCATGACTCACACCTGTCTTCAATTTTATGACCCTCCTCTACGTTGCTTCACTTTCCCATATTTTCAAATAGGTCATTTGCTGGAAGAATACTCTATGCTATTGGGTGTCCCTATTAGAAGAGGAATTCCTTTCAATCCTAAAATGACTCCTCCAAAGAATGAAGACATAGCCAAAGCATTACACCTGGAAGCAACTATCATTGATGAGCACATAACTTCCAAAGTTGGAACCCCAGGCCTTCATCTGGATTTCTTGATCACTCAGGCTACAAAGCAAGCTGCAGTAGGGAATTGGGAAACTGTGTGTGCTCTCCTGGCTCTCAGCATTTATGGTATCATTTTGTTTGCAGACGAGCCTAAGTTTGTAAGCAAAAATGCCATCCACATCTTCATGCTAAAGAACCCGGTTCCCACCTTACTGGGAGACTTCTATTACTCAGTTCATCAGAGGAATGAGAAAAAGAGAGGAAGACTGGTAAGCTGTTGTGCCCCTCTCTTCCACAGTTGGTTGATGAAGCATATGTCGAAGACGAAAGCTTTCCTAAACCCACATCAGTCAAGGAATTGGGATAAGAGGATGATTGCCCTTACTTCAGAAGATATCAGATGGTGTACTCAGAACACCAAGGGCCGAGACATAATAACAAGTTGTGGGCAATACCCAAATGTGCCACTTATTGGAGTAATGGGTTGCATCAATTACAATCCTTTACTTTTCAAAAGACAGTTGGGGTATGCCTTGATACATCCACCTAAGGAGCAAGACCTAACAGAATCTCTTTATTATGCTATTCAAAACAACCATGCCAACGTCTGACAAGCAGCCTGGGCTTGGGAAAATATACAGACTAAAGGAACCACCATCCTTGGAAAGTGTAATAACATAGCTTCTGCTCAGTACACCGAATGGTCGCGCATCAGAGGACATATTACTCATATGCCATTCACCCTGAAAGATGTACCAGGGCCATTAGCAGTTGAGCCTATAGCTATAGTAAGCCCGGAAGAGTTTGAAAAGCTGAAAGAAAGAAATACCCAACTCGCCGAAGCTTTAAAGAAGACCCTTTGGGAAAGGAATGATGCTCATTTGGACATTAAGAGGTTAGAAAAGCTACGCATCGACCATGTAACCAAGATTGAGAAGACTGAATACTTCATCAGGAAATCCCGAGCAGGAGAACTTGTGGTGAAGAATGCATGTAAAGAGGCCAAAATTCAGAAGGCAAGAGTTGAGCATTATCTGGAAGAGATTCAGGGAAGATGGGTCAGAATAACTGAGGCTCGTTTGCAGGAAGATCAGAAGATGCAAGCCAAGATGGAACAGTTGGAGTCCAGTGAAAGAAGAAGCCGAGAAGCGCTTCTAGCCGCTCAGAAGGAAATCTCGAAGTTAAAACTCCGGGCAGGATTAAAAAGATCCAAAGAGCAAGATAAGTATCAGAAGATGACAAATGCCATCACAACCAGAAACCTTCTCATCAGGACCATCACAGAACACCCATTTGGACCGGTAACTGATGCTCTCCTGAAGGAAGTCAGGGAGGATGCATATGGATTGGACGTTTGATTTTCTTTGTACTTGTTTTTGTGTTTCGACTCACCATGGGAGTTTGTTTTGTTGTATTCGTGAACTGATTGTATTATAGTTTATGTATTATTGTTGTATTTCAACTCACCATGGGAATGTTTGTTTTTGTTATATTCATGAACTGGTTGTATTTTGGCAATGCCGCTTGTATTATATGTATTATTGGTTTTTATGGATTCCGTTCAACATCTTTATCTCCTCCAAGGGGTCTGGAAGGTCAAAACCAAGAACCAAACCAGATACCCTCGAAAGACAAATAGACATATTGCATTGCATTCTAACCACATACCTTTTGTTTTTGTAGGTGATTTTGTTGTTGTCTTCTTACTTTGTTGATTGTTTCAAGAAATATTGGTCGCATAAGGGTCTTTTTCGTCAACCGAGTCCATAGATATCCAACTCGACACAACCTTCAGAGTCTACAAATGGATCAGCTACAGCAGGAACTGACAGATGCGAGGACTCAAATGACAGATGTGAGGACAGAGGTGAGGACCCAAATGAATCAATTCATGGCTGTGATGACTGGACTGGCCCAGACCCAGGAAAGATTGAGGGAGTTGGTCGAGCGGCAAACCCCAGAAGATAATCACGCAGGCACTGGAGGTACTAGTAATAATAAGCGCGAGCAACCGCGAACGACTCTAGTAGTGTTCGGACCCGACAAAATCTTGAAGCTAATATCCTTGGAAATACCCAAAGAAATGCTGAAGGTCGTGTCTTACAAGAAGACCCTAAAGAGGAGCAGTTTACAGTGTTAGGTGCTGGGGCAGATGAAGCTTATGACCGTCGGCTGGACGAGATCTCAGAGAAGCTAAGATCCTTGGAATCCCAGAACTCCTTGGGATTTGATGTGATGGATATGGGCCTAGTTGAGGGAGTAAGGATTCCTCACAAGTTCAAACCCCCGTGTTTTGAGAAGTACAATGGAACTTCTTGCCCTCGCACTCATTTACAGTCTTTTTTGGGAAGGCTGAAGGCATACACCATGGATGAGAAGCTGTGAATGTTTTACTTTGAAGATAGCTTGACTGGGGCATCTAGAGAATGGTACTCACACTTGTCAAGGGCCACTGTTAGAAATTGGAAAGACTTAGCTGAAGCCTTTATGCGCCAGTATCAATACAACTTGGATATGACACCTAATAGGACCCTCTTGATGGGTATGTCTCAGTCCTCAAGAGAAAGTTTCCGCAAATACGCTCAAAGGTGGAGACAACTCGCTGCTGTTGTCCAGCCACCTATGTCTGAAAGGGAAATGGCTGATATGTTTATGAATACCTTGCAAGGGACCTACATTGATAGACTTGCTTCCTTCTCTTCTACCAGTTTTGCTGATGTGGTTATAGCAGGCGAGAGAATCGAAAGCCTATTAAAGATGGGTAAGATTTCTGACAATGGTGCTAGCTCCAGCAATGCAAAGAAACCCTTCTCAGGACCTAGAATGACGGGGGAGACTAATGTAGTGTATGTTAGTAGAGGTAGACCCCAGTACTTGCAAAGTTCAATGGCTGCAGTCACCATCCCTACTCCAGCACCTCAGTAACAACAGTATCCTCAACAACAACAAAGATCTTATAATAACAACAACCAACAACAACGTCCTTTCCAACAAAGGCCTTCTCAGATTAATAGGGTGATCGATCCCATCCCGATGCCCTATGCAGTCTTACTCCCGCAACTATTGAAGCTTAAACTGACTGAATTGAGGACTTTGGCTCCACCAGATCCTCTGAATCTTCCAAGGAATTATGATGTCAACACCAAATGTGCTTTTCACTCCAATGCGCCTGGTCATTCAATAGAGAAGTGTAGGGCCCTGGACATGAAAATCCAAGATTTGATTGACTCCAAAGCTTTGAATTTTGCACCTCCACCAAATGTCACAAGGAATCCAATACCAAATCATGGTGAGCCAAAGATCAATGCCATTGAGGAGGACCGACTACCAATTCTGATTGATGACATTGCAAGTATTCAAACACCATTGGCTGAAGTAAAAGCTCAGCTATTGAAGTGCCAAGTGTTTCCGGGTTGTGAGGCCTGTTGTGAAGCTTGCAAAGTTTCTACCAATGGTTGTGCAAATATGAAGAATGGTATTAGCAGTCTTATTAGAGAAGGCATCCTGCAAATCACATCAACAATTCCATCTTCCACAAAGGCAACAAAAATCTCTCCTACAGCACCATCAAACATTATCTCAATAGACTCTTCTACAACGCCAGCAGAAGTCATTCCAACAGAATCGACTACAACAACAACCAACACCAGTGACGACATCTCAACGGTTACCATCTATTATGATCCAGCAACCATCCATGTTCCGGATTCTCTCAACAACAACTTTCAGCAACACCCTCATCAACATCAACAACTTCATGCACCTGCACCATCTTCAATAAGACCTCCTGTCACCATCTACTATGATCCACAGACTATCACAACTCCTTCTTCTGTTGCAATTAGTCCAGTAACCATCATGGTGCCTGGGCCAATTCCCTATGACAACAACAGTGTCGTGCCTTGGCACTATGGCTCAGATCTTTACCGCCATGGAAGGAAAGTTACCCTTGACTCTTCAACTTCTACACCACAAATTGACAATGTCGGGGGAGGCGGAGGCTTCACTCGGAGCGGACGTCTATTTGCTTCACAGTTTCCAAGAATTAATGCTGAAGCAGAAACTGCTGCCAAAGCAAAAGGCAAAAGTGTGGTGCCAGAAGAACCAGCTGCAAAAGAAACTCAGAAGACGTCCTTTGATCAGGATGTGGACGAGTTCATGAGGATTATCAAGAAAAGTGATTACAGAGTTGTGGATCAGCTCCACCAATGTGTTGCCAAAGAAAGCTTTAGTCAAGCTGGAGTATGATGGTCTTGCACTCCGTCTGAGCAACCTAGTTGTCAGAGATTTTGATGGTTCTAAGAGATCGGTTCTCGGAGAGATTGAGCTTCCCGTGGTAATTGGCCCACAAGTTTTCAAAACTACCTTCTATGTGATGGACATACAGCCTGCCTACAGCTTTTTGTTGGGTCGACCCTGGATCCATGCCGCCGACGCGGTAACGTCTACCCTTCACCAGAAGTTAAACTATGAGTGGGAAGGCCAAATTATCACCATCCGTGGAGAAGAAGACATCTTTGTCAGTCACCTGGCTACATACAAGTACATAGAAATGGATGGGGAGATCCATGAAACCATGAGTCAGGGTTTTGAAGCCTTGAACGTCAACGAAGCTACAACTGAGGTGTTTGCTGCATCCCAAGAGGAAAGGATGGGCACCTCAATTGCTTCCTACAAACAAGCTCAGAAGGTTGTGGAAAAAGGGAATGCCCAAGGCTAGGGCAAGCTGCTGAAGGTTCATATGAAAGAAGACAAATTCGGTTTGGGTTACAGACCATCCCGGCAAGTTCCAGAGGAGGCTACTGAAGCTCCCAAGTTCATAAGTGGGGGAATGCTGACCCCGAATGTTGTCAACACTTTGGAAGACGAGGCTGAGAGCGACTACAACCTGGAACTATGGATCCATCCAAGAGTCCCGGGCCAACAAGTCCTCAACTGGTCTTCCCAGGAAATTATAAGGGTTACTGCTGCGGAGTAATTATTATTTCCTGTTTTAAGCATGCATCAAAGTCCTGCATCTTGCCCAAGATGTCGGGACTCATTTTGTAATAGGGCCATATCTATTTGTGCAAATTGAATATTAATAAACAATGGACATCTTTTTGCAAACAATCTTTTTCGCTCACTGTCTTTTCATTTTTGTTATTTTCGCACAAAACAATAAATGGAAATGTTTTTCTCAATAATAACTTGATTCACTTTTTCTAAATAAGATAAATACAATCACTAAAATGAACCAAATCTCAACCCTTACAAAGATAGCCCTCCAGATTG
Source organism: Lathyrus aphaca (assembly GCA_963966055.1). Classification (NCBI taxonomy): domain Eukaryota; kingdom Viridiplantae; phylum Streptophyta; class Magnoliopsida; order Fabales; family Fabaceae; genus Lathyrus; species Lathyrus aphaca. Next base: position 453,562,183 of record OZ014525.1, on the reverse strand, counting down.
CACCGACAACGACACTATTATGACCTCGTATGACTTCGACAATCCGATTAATCAAGCAGATGAAGGGGTTGAAGAAGACTATAATTTACCTGAAGAGCTAGCCAGGTTATTGAGACAAGAGGAAAAGGTGATTGCTCCTTATGAGGAGGAGGTTGAGACTATCAATCTTGGTACCGAGGAAGATGTGAAAGAGGTGAAGATTGGAGCCAGTCTGCAAGCTCCAGTAAAAGAACAACTTATCAGTATGCTGCGAGAATATATTGATGTGTTCGCTTGGTCCTATCAAGATATGTCGGGTTTGGATACATATATTGTCATGCACAAGCTGCCATTGAAAGAGGATTGTCCACCAGTTAAATAGAAGTTGCTCCGTACTCGCCCATACATGTCCATGAAAATCAAAGAAGAAGTACAAAAGCAGTGGGACGCTGGTTTTCTTGCTGTAACTAGTTACCCGCCTTGGGTTGCTAATATTGTACCCGTACCCAAGAAGGATGGCAAGGTGCATATGTGTGTTGATTACCGGGATCTGAACAGAGCAAGCCTGAAAGATGACTTCCCATTACCTCACATTGATATATTAGTGGATAACACAACTCAATTCTCGGTATTTTCTTTTATGGACGGATTTTATGGATACAACCAGATCAAGATGTCGCCTGAAGACATGGAGAAGACAACCTTCATCACACCATGGGGCATGTTCTGCCACAAAGTAATGTTGTTTGGTCTGAAGAACGCCGGTGCAACATATCAACGGGCTATGGTAACATTATTCCACGATATGATCCATAAAGAAATCGAGTGCTACGTGGATGACATGATTGCCAAGTCCCTCACAGAAGAAGACCATTTGGTAAACCTGTTGAAATTGTTCAAGCGTCTGAGGAAGTATCAGTTAAGGTTTAACCCCAACAAATGCACATTCGGGGTACGTTATGGTAAGCTGTTGGGTTTTATTGTAAGCGGAAAAGTAATTGAGGTTGATCCCGACAAAGTCAAAGCAATTCAGGAAATTCCTGCACCTAAGACTGAGAAAGAAGTTCGAGGGTTCTTAGGTAGATTGAACTACATTTCAAGGTTCATATCTCATCTCACTGCAACCTGCGAGCCCTTGTTCAAACTGCTAAGAAAGGAACAAACAGTCAGGTGGAACAATGATTGTCAAAGAGCTTTTGACAAGATCAAAGAGTATTTGCAAGAACCTCAAATTCTCATGCCTCCAGTTGAAGGAAGACCTCTAATAATGTACCTGACAGTATTAGCTGAATCAATGGGGTGTGTGTTGCGCCAGCATGACGAGTCTGGTCGAAAAGAGTATGCAATATACTATCTAAGCAAAAATTTTACCGACTGTGAACAACGTTATTCACTGCTCGAGAAAACTTGTTGTGCTTTAGCGTGGGCTGCTCGCCGACTAAGACAATATATGTTGACTTATACTACCTTGTTGATCTCAAAGATGGACCCCGTCAAGTACATATTTGAGAAGCCAACACTTACCGGAAGGGTTGCAAGGTGGCAAATGATTCTAACAGAATATGATATTCAGTACACCTCTCAGAAAGCCATCAAGGGAAGTGTATTGTCTGACTATCTGGCTGAGCAACCCATTGATGACTACCAGCCTATGAGATTTGATTTCCCTGATGAAGACATCATGTTCTTAAAGTCAAAAGATTGTAAAGATCCTATTCACACTGAAGGGCCTGATCTAGAAGAAGCATGGACTATGATGTTCGATGGGGCAGTTAATTGTAACGGTCGTGGAGTTGGTGCAATGCTTATTACACCCAAAGGAGTCCATCTTCCTTTCTCGGCAAGGCTCACCTTTGCATGCATTAACAACGAAGCAGAATACGAAGCTTGCATCATGGGTCTTGAGGAAGCCATTGACCTCAAGATCAAAACCTTGAATGTATTCGGAGATTCAGCTTTGGTGATCAACCAAACTAATGGCAAGTGGTATACTCATCAAGAGCATCTGGTTCCCTACCGTGACTATACGAGGAGATTGTTGACTTTCTTCACAACAGTCAAGTTTGAATACATCCCTTGAGATGAGAATCAGTTTGCAAACGCCTTGGCCACTATTTCATCTATGATCAAAGTACAGACTGCTAACTATGTACCTCGGATTTTAGTATCCAGACTAGACCGACCAACGTATGTATTCTCTGTGGACACTGCCATTGACAACAAACCTTGGTTCCACGACATCAGATGCTTCTTGGAGACTCATACATACCCACCTGGTTCATCGTCTAATGATAAGAAGACATTGAGAAGGCTAGCCGACAGTTTCTTCCTCAATACTGATGGCTCCTTATACAAGCGGAACTTCGACATGGTCTTGATCAAATGTGTTGACAAGAAGGAAGCAGACTTACTAATGCACGAAGTACATGAAGGTTCTTTCGGTACCCATGCCGGAGGACATGAAATGGCAAAGAAATTGTTAAGATCAGGTTACTACTGGATCACAATGGATGCAGACTGTTGTGCCTATGTCAGAAAGTGCCATAAATGCCATATCTACGCAGACAAAGTGCATGTGCCTCCCAATCCTTTGAATATATTATCTTCACCTTGGACCTTCGCCATGTGAGGCATTGATATGATTGGAAAGATCGAGCTAACTGCTTCAAATGGTCACAGATTCATCCTGGTAGCCATTGATTACTTCACCAAATGGGTTGAAGCAGCTTTGTATGCAAATGTCACCAAGAAAGTGGTAGCCCGATTTCTGAAAAGGGATATCATTTGTTGATATGGAGTTCCCGAGCGAATCATTATTGATAATGGTTCAAACCTTAACAAAAAGATGATGGTAGAACTGTGTCGAGACTTCAAAATTCAACATCACAACTCTTCTCCTTACAGGCCAAAGATGAATGACGCTTGTCGCTCCCACCAAATGACACAGGGCCAAGAGGGGTACAAACGCGAACGGTCGGCGAAAGAGAGAGAAATGAATAGAGTCGCCAGCTAGGCATTTTTATCCCGAAGGAAAGGCAATGTTGCATAAACCTAAGAAAAGATGGATAAGACGGTTGCGAACCAGAGAAACTGAGAAAGGGGGTTGGTTACAACCTGGGAAGGTATTAGCACCCAGATTGTCCGTCGTACTCGACGGGATCCATGCTTAAAAGATTTGTGTTTTAAAGGGGTAGTGTCAGTGCAATCTGTGTATCAAAGCTGGAAAAGAATGCAAGTGTCAGTGTAAAAGAAAGGTGAAGTGAGTGAAAGAAGTGTCAGTGTAAGGAAAGAGTGTGAAGCTCAAAACTATGAGGCTTAAAGAATGATGCTGGAAGGAGGGGGAATATACAGAGACTTTTGTTCGATAACAGTTAAGTTATGCCTACGTATCCTCTCGTGCAATGAGGAAGTCAGAACACCGTAGTTTGAACCAAAGAGACTGAAAGATAAATTGACTTGTGAACTGCTTACTTGTCTATGCTCAAGTATATGACCTGTCTAGCTCAGGTGCAAACTGTCTTGCATTAGACGGAAGAAGCAAGTTCTCGTTTGTGAGTGAAGATGATGAGAAAAGAATCCCGGAGGAGACGATTATTGTTTGTTTTTGTGTTTTCAATCTTTTATTGCTTTTTGATGTTTGTCATAAGAAAATGAGCTTAAGCCTAAACCAAGGGTTAGTAAACTCATCACATCTTCCCTCTGATTAGGGGTAATGAGAACACCCTAAGCATGAGGTAAACACCTCACACTTAATCACCATGGTATAGGATTAAAATCATTAACCTACATGCATTTATTTAGATGTTTTTGGAGTTTTTTGTTTAGTGTTAAGTAATGAGTTTAAGCCATAATCAAGGATTTAATGGGCCCATTACACCATCCTAATAGAAGGATAATAGATGAGAACATTTAAGCTGAGGAAGGCTCCTCAACTTAATCCATGATTAGGGATTAACCTCATGACAAAACAAAGCCTTTATTAAAGTGGATTTTAGTTAATGGTGAGACTAAGAAATGATTTTTATGGTTTGTAAGACAACTTGAGAGGGACTTGTCCATTAACACTAGGGTTAGTCCTTCTTAACCAATTAAGGAAGAATTAGAACCCTAATGCAAGGCCCAAGTTACAAGCTTAATGTCTTAGTGGTTATTAAGTTGATTGATTAAAGGATTTAAACACATTAAGGGTTTAACACTTAGGATTAAAGTTATACACTCCATCCTAATAGAAGGATACAGGCATAACCCTAATCACAAAGCCTTAAAACCTTTAAGGTTTAGTCCTGGATTAAGAGATGAGAAGAGAAGACACAAAGATGACACAAAGGTAAAACTAATGGGGGACTAATCAAACCCTAATTGTGATCATGCTTGGTTGTTCCTAGGGTTTATGAGGCTTGCAAGAGATCCCCAAGGAAAAGCCACCAAGGAAGAAACAGGATGAAGGAAGAGAAACAAGAAGAAGCAAGACAACTTACTTCACTTAAGAAGGTAAGTTGCTTGAAGAAAGAGAGTAAGGAGATAACATGAATTAGCAAGCTCACTCTAATACAAAAGTAAAATGCAGCAATGATGCATAAGAGAGATGAGAAGAGGTTATGAGAAGTGAAGGCAAATTCACTTCTCAATGACTTACCACCTGAAAAGTTAGTGAAAAGAAATGAAATGAAGTGAAAATGAGATGAAATGCAATGATGCAAACCAAATTCAGAAGCATAAACATGATGTTAATGATGCTAAGAGATAAAGCAGACACAAGCCAAGAGTTGTGGATGATCAAACAAGGATAAGGATGCAAATGAAGCATGTTTTGAACCATGAAAGTTCATGAAAGTTTATGAAATGCAATGGAGGTATGACATGGCAAATGAATGATGTAATGATCAAACATGATTCTAATGTGTCCTAAGATGTCTTAGAAGTCATGTGTATGCACCAAATGTCATGGCAAGTTCATGTATGCAAGCATATGAGAGATGAATGCAAATGAAGGCAAAAATTAGGGTTTATACATAACATGCAATACAAAAATCAAAACCAGAAGCAAATGACATGATAAAAATTTGAAAATGGGATCAAAGGAACCCTAACCCTACACAAGTTCACTGCCCAAAGGAGGAGACCTAAATCTTAGCCTAATGGAAGTTATGGTTTTCTCAAGATGGCTAGGGTTTTAAGGCACTTCAAAAGGGAAAATGCACAACAAATTGAAAATGAAAGATAAATTCAAACCAATTTTACCCTAGAAACTACATGACATGAGGAATGCAATGCAAAAAGAACCATCATCAAACTCTTCAAGGTTAGGTAGAATGAATTTTTCTAAGTTAAGGCAAAAATATTGACTTTTAAGAACTTTAATTCCAAAGAAAAATGTCAAAGTATGTCAAAAAACCAAAAAGAAATTTGTTTGAAGAGTTTGATAAAGTTTCTAAATGTATCAAAATGCAATGTGATTTTTTTTGGAATTTTTAAATACCTAAATGTATTTTTAATTAATTAATTCTCATTAACTAATTAAAAATAATCATTTAAATGATTTAAAAATAATTTTTAATGCAAAAAATAAAAATAAAAATATTTTTGGATTCTGAAAACTATTTAAAGATTTAATGAAAAATTTCAGAATTTTTTGATGTATTTTACTATTTTTTAAAATTCGTAGAAATTAAATGTAAAACAAATGAAATAAAAATTGAATTTAATGAGAAAATGAGAAAGTCAGCCAATCCAAGGGCCCAGGTTCAAACTCAGGATGGAGGGAATTGACTCCGCGCGTCATCCAAGGGCCAGAATTCAAACTACGCTAATTATGATTAAATCCTAATCTGCTGCCCTAATTACTTTCAGGTGACCGGAACAGTGTTTCGGTCATCTTCTCCGGCAATCCATTTCTACAATCTCACTCAATACACCACCCTAAGCTCTCTAACTCTCCAGAAATGATCCCCACCACATTCTAAACAAGAATCAATCATCAAACATGATTTATTTCACATGATCAGAGGGATTCGAAGCAAAACGGAAAAAATCACAGAAATTTCAGAAGCTTCATACATGCTTAATATTCAATCATTTTCAAAACCCAAAGGTACAGTGTGATCAATGAAGCATGGAGAACAATCTAAGAACTTAAAATCAGGTTTCTGGAAAAAAAGTTCTTGATGATACCTGAACTGAAGCTTTCGAAAATGGTGCTTTCTGGCCAGTTCCTTGCTTCAAACCAGCTCCAATGATCCTCCTCAGGTGTTTGTGATACTTAATTGGAGTTTATATGGCCTTAAAATGAAAATGGCAGAAGTTCAGTTTGTGAAATGTGAAAATCGTATTTTTGATTGTGAAGGTTTTAGGGCCAAATGAAAGGTGGGAAATGATCAGTGAGGTTTATGGAGTTGAATGGTGAAAAAAGTTTGAAGGTTTGATGGTTGAATCAAGAGATTCGAAGGCTTTTGCAAAATTTAGGGATTTTGGAGTGTGCTGAGTTCTTGGAGTTTCAGGCTTGCTTGTTGTATGTTATGGCTTGCTTGAGGTCCACATAACATGTTCTGATTGGGCAGAGAGTTGTTGTGGAGCAGTGTGGTTGGTATGGCTCATGTTGCAAAAAGTCAAGAAAGTTGTACTTGGAGGTATAGGCAAGTGGCAGGCTGGTTTAGGGGCATGGCTCGAGTCAGCTGGCTTTAGGGAGGTCCATGGAAACTTATTTAGTGAGCTGGCTCAAGTGGATGAAGAGTTATGGAGCATTTTGCAATTTTGTCCAACTTTGGCCCCTTTTGAAATTCTTGGAGTTTAAGGCATGGAACTTAAGAAATTTTTGGGCCAATCTGAAGTTTAAGTCATGTATGATGTTTGTGTAAAGCTTAGACATCAATTAGAAGTCACAAATTGCCTTGGTACAAGAATTTGCAAGTTTCCCTCTTTGGCACATAAGTGAATTTTTTGTGATTTTTCCCAACTTTGGCAAGCCATAACTTGAGTTCTAGAATGAATTAGATCAAGTTCTTGTACTTTTTGAAAATGGGAGGATCCAATCTACAACTTTCATGACCAAGAATATTTAATTTGAAGCATTTTTGAATCAAAAAGAGGATGTTGAAAAACTTTCCCAAAATGGCAAGTTTACATTACAAGTCACTTTCCCAAAATGGCAACTTTGCAAATGGCTTGAAATTCTTCAATTTTGTGAACTTCTAACTTCTTCTAAGATCAAATAAAGATCATACACATTCAAAATGATGGAGAAGACCCTTTGGTTGGGTGATTGGGGGCCTCAGATGCCCTGATTTTGCACTGACTTGCCCAAGAAGTCATCTTTTGATCAGAGACCTTTCCCATTGAATTTCTTCATGAAAATTGGTATGCATGATCCTTATAACATATAGAGACCAATATAAACAAGAATGACCAAAAAACTTGGAGTTATGGCCTCTGAAACCAAAACCCTAATTTTAGGTCATCTGTGCAGTTAAGCTTGGCTCTACTTCCATGCCTTTCTCAGTTCTTGTGATTTTCTGAATTTCTTGATCTTTGGAGGATATAGTATGATGTTTGAACATACATGGAACCTCTTGAGATGATTGAAGACCTTTGGGGTGGCTCATATAGCTCAAGGATTGCTCAGATCACAAACCCTAGATGCAAATGACTTAGAACCAATGCAGTGAAGCAAAAATGCAATATGAGATGATATGATTGAGCTTATGTAAATGAAATGATCACAAGCCATGGTGAAATGAGTGAGGGCAAATTTGGGGTGTTTACAGCTGCCCCTATTCAAACATGAGTTAGCTGTGCAGGATGTAAGCGACGGCTTAACAGACAAACAAAATAACTTGTGGTTGAATACCAAAGACAGTCCAGAATTTGCACTCACTGAATGAAGAAGAAAAGGGATATAGAGTGTAAAAGGAATTGAAGTATGATTATAAAGTGAGGGCAACGGAGGACGACCGTCGAGCAGAGGACGACTGCTGGGGATAATGCAATGACGGGTACGGCCGACATGCTGGGGAAATAAAGGATCATGATGGGGACGACCATCAAGCAAAGAAACAAGATTCTGTGGGGATTAACGGTAAAGGTAATGATGGGGACGACCATCAGGTTAAAAACAAAAATAAAATAACTGATGAGGTACGGTCATCAGAGGTGAAGGACGATCACCTGGCAGGGGACGACTGCTCTGTTGGGGATAAGATGAGGGACGGTCATCTATTGGTGAAGGACGATCATCTGGCAAGGTACGGTTGCCAAAAGTATCACAACATAGGATGAATGTCGGATAGAAAAGGTTGACGATGGGGACGGCCATCGAATAGAATGATGAAGGACGATCATCAGAAGGTGAAGGACGATCACCTAGCAGGGTACGGCTGCTCGAGTATCACGACATAGGACGAATGTCAGATAGGAAGGGGTTCTAATAAATAGAGACTCCGCTGGGGCCGATGAAGAACGATCATCGAGAGGTGAAGGACGATCACCTGGCAGGGTACGGCTGCCGGAAATATCATGACATAGGACGAATGTCAGATAGGAAGGAGATAATTTATTGGGATCTGCTGGAGACTCTTCTGGGGAATGGTAGACACGGACGAGTGTCTAAATTCAAGAAGGAAAAGGGGATAAGTGTTTGACTCCGTGTATAGATTAAAGATGCGGACGAGTATCGGTAGAAACAAACGCTGACGCATGTTCAGAGATGATGATACAGACGAGTATCAACTGGTTAACAAACAACACGGACGAGCGTTGACGCTGAGGGGAAATGAGAGGTGTATACAAGATAAGGACGAGTACCTGTATGAGTAAAAAGTATGAGTGAGACACAGACGAGTGTTCACCTTGCTGGGGAGAGTATGATACAGACGAGTATCATAAGAGGAAGTGTATAAGTTATGAAAATATAAAAGGCGTTTGACGACCTGCGGGATAGGATGACACGGACGAGTGTCAGGAAAGTATAATAAGCAAAGGTTTAGGCAACTGTGCCGGGGATAGGTGACACGGACGGGTGTCAGGAGAGTGTATTAATAGGTATCTGTTTGTGGTTTATATGACACGGACGAGTGTCGAGTGGGTATATGAACATGTATTTGTGAGTGCAAAGGGGATGCTTTGGCTTTCTGCTGGGGATATGACACAGACGAGTGTCAAGATGTATCCGTTGTGTGTAAACATTTGTTCGTAGAAAACGTCCTGGCGACTTTCTGGGGAAAGATGACACGGACGAGTGCCAAAAGGAGCATGCATCTGTATTTTGGGAATGTAAGGAAAATGCTTTGATATTCTGCCGGGGAAATTGAGAGGTATTTGTGTATTGCTGAGGTGGTATCGTTGGTATTTACAGGTATTTGATTCAAGACATGGCTCATGATTATGCAATATGTTTGATTTTTACCGTAATGCCCCGTATTAGACGGAATGCTACGCTCTGAGGGGAAATATGATGCGAATGCTATGATTATGCAAATATACCGATCCGGGATTTGGGTCCCGTTGCTGGTGGAGATCCTTGGTTGATCCGCTTGAAGGGAATGTCCCAGCTGGGCATGAGATCATTGGTAGATCTGACATATTGCTCTGCTTGGGGGAATAAGTCACCGATAGACCTATTCTTGGTGATGGGGAGCCCAGCTGGAGTCTGTGGAAGCTTTCGTCGCTTTGTTGTGAGATCTTCAGACGTTGCTCTCCCGGACAAAGGTTGGAATTCTGTGGGGAGACAGCTAGAGATGAGGGTGCTTGACAACTCAGCTGGGGGAAATGAACATTTACTAGTGTTGTTTGGAAGACATATTAAGGAAGTAATGTTTTGACAGCTTGCTGGGGGAAAGCTATCATGCCCCATGTCGTACTTTGAACACCTGCAATCCTATATGACAAAGAAACGTACAAGTATCCCGAGGTATCTCTTACTGGATTCCATCACAGGAGCTTAGACATTCCCGGGAGCAAATATGTTTCCTGTAAGCATGTAATTTAGAACAGACACATTCGTGTTTACGTAATCAATAACTTAAGGATATCGGACATTTTTGCAAATGAAAAATAAAAAAATAAAATGTACGAGACGAAATGTGACTGAAAATATGATTTTATTGATTTGTGTGCCCTGAATTGGCAAGTACAGTCAAAGGAACAAATCCCCTGAAATGAGGAGATTGTTACAAATTGAGAAACAAAAAGGTGCTGGCAATGTTGATGACGCTTCAGTGTGCTTCCTTTTTGCTATGACTCGTATGACATTGACGTTCTTCTCATCTTGCTTTTTGAAGAAGGCTGATTCTGACCGATGCTTTATACTTTCGAAGCTTGTCATGCTGTGAGTGATACAGACGAATTCAGAATGCAGTTGTTCGCTTATTCCCTTATTTTGCGTGGATCGCCCTTTCGGGTTTTCAATCCACCGGGATACCCATTTTTGCCTGAGTTGTCCAATGTGGCTTTTCAACTCAACGGGTGTACATTTTTGTTTATTTTCCCTTATTTTTGCCCGAGTCTTTTATTCTGTTTTTGACTCGCCGGGATGCCCTATTTTTGCCTAGACTTACATTCTGTTTTTATGTCCAGCGGGTCATTTTATGCGAAGTATTTTTTAACTGCATCTGAATTCACAGGGGACAGGAAGTCTTCACCATCCATAGTACTGAGCATCACTGCTCCACCAGAGAAAAATTTCTTTACTATGAATGGACCATCATAATTCGGAGTCCACTTGCCCCTGTGGTCTGTATGAGGAGGAAGGAGTCTTTTCAGCACAAGATCTCCTACTTGGTACTCTCGAAGCCTGACTTTCTGATCGAAGGTTTTCTTCATTCTTTTCTGATATAGCTGCCCATGACAGATTGCAGCTAATCTCTTCTCTTCGATCAAACTCAGTTGTTCGTATCGGGATCGGACCCATTCTGCTTCATTCAGCTTAACATCCATCAATACCCGTAAGGAGGGTAATTCAACTTCAACAGGTAGGACTGCCTCCATTCCATACACAAGTTGATACGGTGTTGCCCCGGTGGATGTTCTGATTGATGTGCGGTACCCATGCAAGGCAAATGGTAGCATCTCATGCCAGTCTTTGTATGTGACCACCATCTTTTGCACAATCTTGATATTCTTGTTAGCTGCCTCCACAGCGCCATTCATCTTTGGCCTGTAAGGAGAAGAATTGTGGTGTTGGATCTTGAGGTCCCGGCACAGTTCTGCCATCATTTTATTGTTCAAGTTGGAACCATTATCAGTAATGATTCGCTCGGGCACTCCATACCGACATATGATGTCTCTCTTCAGGAATCGTGCTACCACTTGCCTGGTGACATTGGCATAGGAAGCTGCTTCAACCCACTTGGTAAAATAGTCAATGGCAACCAGGATGAATCTGTGGCCATTTGAAGCAGTCGGTTCAATCTTGCCAATCATATCAATGCCCCACATGGCAAAGGGCCAGGGTGAAGACATCACATTCAGGGGATTTGGAGGCACATGCACTTTATCTGCATAGATCTGGCATTTATGGCATTTCCTAGCATAAGCACAACAGTCTGCGTCCATTGTGATCCAGTAATAGCCTGATCTTAGCAACTTTTTAGCCATAGCATGCCCTCTAGCATGGGTGCCAAAGGATCCTTCGTGCACCTCGTGCATCAACAAGTCTACTTCTGCCCTATCAACACATCTGAGAAGCACCATATCAAAGTTTCTCTTATACAGGGAACCATCTGCGTTCAAGAAGAAACTACCAGCCAGCCTTCTTAATGTCTTCTTATCATTGGAAGATGCCCCAGACGGGTATGTTTGATCCTCCAAGAAGCACTTGATGTCATGGAACCAGGGCTTATCATCTTCAGCAATGTCTATGGAGAATACATATGCTGGTCTGTCGAGTCTGGATACTGAAATCCGAGGCACAAAGTTGGCAACTTGAACTTTGATCATGGATGAAATGGTAGCCAGAGCATCCGCAAACTGATTTTCATCTCGAGGGATATACTCAAGCTTGACTGTTGTGAAGAAAGTCAACAACCTCATCGTATAATCCCGATAAGGTATCAGGTGATCTTGGTGAGTGTACCATTTGCCGTTGGTTTGATTGATTACCAGAGCTGAATCTCCGAACATAGTCAAAGTCTTGATCCTGAGGTCAATGGCTTCCTCAAGACCCATAATACAAGCTTCGTATTCAGCTTCGTTGTTAGTGCAGTTAAAGGTGAGCTTTGCCGAGAAAGGCATGTGAACTCCTTTAGGTGTAATGAGTACTGCACCAACACCACGACCATTCATGTTAACAGCCCCATCAAACATCATAGTCCATTCTTCTTCCGGGTCAGGCCCTTCAGTGTGAATAGGCTCTTCATGATTTTTTGCTTTTATGAACATGATGTCCTCATCGGGGAAGTCAAATCTCATAGGCTGGTAATCATCAATGGGTTGCTCGGCGAGATAATCAGACAATACACTGCCTTTGATGGCTTTTTGAGATGTGTATTGAATGTCATATTCTGTGAGGATCATTTGCCATCTTGCCACCCGTCCGGTAAGTGTTGGCTTCTCAAAAATGTACTTGACTGGATCCATCTTCGAGATCAATAAAGTGGTGTGGGTCAACATATACTGCCTTAGTCGGCGAGCAGCCCATGCTAAAACACAGCAAGTTTTCTCGAGCAGTGAATAACGTTGTTCACAGTCGGTAAACTTTTTGCATAGGTAGTATATTGCGTACTCTTTTCGACCAGACTCGTCATGCTGGCCCAACACACACCCCATTGACTCTTCTAATACTGTTAAGTACATTATTAGAGGTCTTCCTTCAACTGGAGGCATAAGGATTAGAGGCTCTTGTAAGTATTCCTTGATTTTGTCAAAAGCCTTCTGGAAGTCTTCATTCCACCTGACCGTTTGTTCTTTTCTCAACAACTTGAACAAGGGTTCACAGGTTGCAACAAGGTGAGATATGAACCGCGAGATGTAGTTCAATCTACCCAGAAACCCTCGAACTTCTTTTTCAGTCTTCGGTGCAGGCATTTCTTGAATGGCTTTAACTTTGTCAGGGTCAACTTCAATTCCCTTCTCACTTACAATAAAACCCAGCAGCTTACCGGATCGCACCCCGAATGTACACTTGTTGGGGTTTAACTTCAGTTGGTACTTCCTCAGACGCTTGAATAGATTCAACAGATTCACCAGGTGGTCTTCTTCTGTAAGGGACTTGGCAATCATGTCATCCACATAAGATTCAATTTCTTTATGGATCATGTCATGGAATAATGTTACCATAGCCCGTTGATAAGTGGCACCAGCATTCTTCAATCCAAATGGCATCACCTTATAACAGAATGTGCCCCAGGGGGTGATGAAAGTGGTCTTCTCCATGTCTTCAGGTGACATTTTGATCTGATTATATCCTGAAAATCCATCCATGAAGGAGAACACCGAGAACTGAGCCGTATTGTCGACCAATACATCAATGTGAGGTAAAGGGAAGTCATCTTTCAGGCTAGCTCTGTTCAGATCTCGGTAATCCACACACATCCTCACCTTGCCATCCTTCTTAGGCACAGGTACAATGTTAGCGACCCACGGCGGATAGCTAGTTACAGCAAGGAAACCGGCGTCCCACTGTTTTTGTACCTTTTCTTTTATCTTCATTGCCATATCAGGGCGAGTACGGCGCAACTTCTGTTTTACTGGCGGACAATCTTCTTTCAAAGGCAGCTTATGCATAACAATGTCGGTGTCCAACCCTGGCATATCCTGGTAAGACCAAGAAAAAACATCTACATGTTCCTGAAGCATGTCAATTAGTTGTTCCTTTACCGAATCTCGCAGACAGGCCCCGATCTTAACTTCTTTCAAGTCTTCTTTTGTACCAAGATTAACTGTTTCGACCTCCTCCTGATGAGGAGTGATAACCTTCTCCTCTTGTCTCAACAACCTGGCTAGCTCTTCAGGTAGCTCATAATCTTCTTCAACCCCTTCATCAACTTGATATATCGGATTGTCAAAGTCATACGAAGACATAGCAGTGTCGTTGTCGGTGCAGTCTGGAGGGCACTCTCTGCAAGGGTTTAGATTTGTTCATTTTAGTGATCAATTTTATCTTATTTAGAAAAAGTGAAAATGAAGTTATCATTTTGAAAAACATTGCCATTTTATTTTTGTACAAAAAATGAGAAATGAAAAACAGTGAGCGAAAAAGAAAAGACTCATTTGCAAAAGATGTCCTAATATTCATTAATTGATCGTTTGCACAAAATACAAGATGGCCCGATTACAAAATGAGCCCTGACATCTTGGGAAAGATGCATGACTTGATGCATGCTTAAAGACAAGAAATAATAATTACTCTGCAGGAGTAACTCTTATAATTTCCTGGGAAGACCAGTTTGAGACTTGGTTCCCTGGGATCCTTGGACGTATCCAGCTTTCCAGGTTGCGCTCGTCTTCTAACTCATCTTCCAAACTATTCACAGCATCCGGGGTGAGCATCCCCCCGCTAACAAACTTGGGCCCCGTTGTAGCCTCTGGTTGATCTTGTCGAGTTGGTCTGTAACCCAACCCGAATCGGTCTTCTTTCTTCTCAACTGGCAGCAGCCTGCCCCAGCCTTGAGCAGTACCCTCCTCAACAACCTTCCGGGCTTGTTGATATGAAGTGATGCAAGTCCCCACTACAACAGATTCTTCATTAATATTAAGGGCCTCAAACCCTTGGCTCATGGTTTCATGGATCTCCCCATCCATCTCAATGTATTTGAAGGTAGCCAGCTGGCTAACAAAAATATCCTCCTCCCCGCAAATAGTAATGACTTGGCCTTCCCACTCGAATTTTAACTTCTGGTGAATGGTTGATGTCACGGCACCAGCGGCGTGTATCCATGGTCTACCCAATAGACAGCTGTAGGCAGGCTGTATATCCATCACAAAGAAGGTCGTTTTGAAAACTTGTGGGCCAATCATTATAGGCAACTCTATCTCTCCCAGAACTGATCTCTTAGAACCGTCGAAGGCTCTTACTACCAAGTTACTTGGGCGTAGTGCCAATCCATCATACTCCAGCTTCACAAGGGCTTTCTTGGGTAGGACATTGAGTGATGACCCTGTGTCCACCAGTACGTGAGAAAGAACTGCACCCTTACACTCCAAGGTAATATGCAAAGCCTTGTTGTGATTGTGACCTTCCACTATCAGATCAGTGTTGGTAAACCCTAGCCCATGACTAGCGTTGACATTTCCAACCACAGCCTCTAACTGATTAACAGTAATCTCCTCCGGCACATAAGCTGCGTGTAGGACTTTTAATAGTGTGTTCCGATGAGCCTCGGAGCACATTAGCAATGATAGTATGGAGATTTTGGAAGGTGTTTGGTGAAGCTGGTCTACCACCTTGTAATCACTTTTCTTTATGATTCTCATGAATTCATCAACCTCTTGATCAAAGGGAGTTTTTAAAGCTTCTTTGACAACTTGTTCTTCTTGCACCATGCTCTTTCCTTTTGCCTTAGCAGCAGCTTCTACTTCAGCAACGGGTCTTGGAATTTGCGAGGCAAAGAGACGTCCGCTTCTGGTGAAGCCTCCGCCTCCCCCCACATTGTCTATCTGAGGTGAAGAAGTTGACGATTCCAAAGTGATTTTCTGCCCCTCGCAGTATAGATCTGAGCCATAATGCCAAGGGATGGCATTATTGCTTTCGTAAGGAACTGGCCTAGGCACTGTGATAGTAACTGGACTGATAGCAGCTGCAGAGGGGACCACAATGGTGTGTGGATCATAGTATATGGTAACTGGAGCTCTGACAGGAGTAACATTTTGTTGTGAATTATTGGTAGGAACATTTGCGGGATCATAGTATATTGTAACCGTTGAGATGCTTTCATCAATTGCTGCTGATGTTGTAGAAGGAACTGATGGAATAATGGGTGTTGTCGTTGTAGAAGAAATGGTGACCGAGCTTGTATCCGTTGAAATGATTGATTGAGTGGTTGTTGGAGTTGTAGTAGAATCTGTTGGAACAATGGTTGCTGACGTTGTAGGAGTGTCTGGGATTGTTGATGAAGGAATTGTTGGAGTTGTAGGCGCTGTTGTCGTAATCTTAAGGATACCATCCTTAATAAGACCATCTACGCCGTTTCTCAGCCTTTCACACCCATTGACTGCAATATTGCAATACCCACAGCCCAGCTCACATCCGGGGAACACTTGGCATTCTAAAAGCTGAGCTTTGATTTCAACCAAAGGTGTTCGAATTTGTGCAACACTGGTGATTAAGGTGGATGGTTTTCCTTCCTCAATAGCATTAATCCTAGGCCCATTGTGACTAGGAATTGGATTTCTTGTGACATTCGGAGGAGGTGCAAAGTTGAGAGCTTTTGAGTCCACCAGGTCTTGGAATTTCATCTGTAAGGCCCTGCATTTTTCAGTATAATGCCCCGGTGCGTTCGAATGAAATGCACACCTGGCATTTGCATCATAATTCTTTGGCATATTGGTGGGATCTGGAGGTGCCAATGTCCTTAATTCAACTAGGTTGAGTTTCAGGAGTTGTGGCAAGAGTGCAGCATACGGCATTGGGATTGGGTCAATTACCCTGTTTGCCTGTGATGGTCTTTGTTGGAAAGGACGTTGTTGCTGGTTGTTGTTGCTATTGTTGTAGGTTCTTTGTTGCGGATAATGAACCTTTTGTTGATACTGTGGTTGTTGCTGTTGAGGATATAGTTATTGTTGAGGAATCGGAGCTGGGATGGTGACTGCTGCTACTGACCGGTGTACATACTGAGGCCTGCCCCTGCTTGCATGAATGGAATTTGTTTTACCGGCCCTTCGGGGTCCCACAAAAGGCTTTCTGGGATTATTGGATGAACTTGCACCACCGTCGGAAATTTTGCCCATCTTTAATAGACTTTCAATCCTTTCACCAGCTATGACCACATCAGCAAAACTGGTAGAGGAAAAAGCAGCCAGTCTATCAATGTAGGTTCCTTGCAATGTATTCATGAACATGTCAGCCATTTCCCTTTCTGACATGGGATGTTGGACAGCAGCAGCAAGCTGTCTCCACCTTTGGGCATATTCCCTGAAGCTTTCCCTAAAAGACTGAGACATTCCCATTAGGAGGGTTCTATTGGGAGCCATGTCTAGGTTGTATTGATATTGTCGGATGAAAGCCTCAGCCAAATCCTTCCAGCATCTTATGGTGGCTCTAGACAAGTGTGAATACCACTCTCTTGAGGCTCCAGTCAGACTATCTTCAAAGTAGAACATCCAAAGCTTTTCATCCATAGTATAAGCTTTAAGTCTTCCCAGGAAAGATTGCAAGTGAGTTCGTGGACAGGAGGTACCATTGTACTTTTCAAAGCATGGGGGTTTGAATTTGTGGGGAATTCTCACCCTATCCACCAGTCCCATGTCCATCACACCGAAGCCCAAAGAATTCTGTGACTCCAAAGATCTTAACCTCTCAGCAATTTCGTCCAATCTCCGGTCATATACTTCATCTCCAGCCCCCATAACAGTAAACTGTTCCTCTTGGGGATCCTCTTGCAAGATTCTTCCCCCAGCAGTATTACCTTGCACATTTCTTGGGATGTTAACTTCTGGATCCAGATGAGGCCCAAATACCGGTGGGTTAATACGAGGCTGGCCCCGTTCATTGTTACTAGTTCCTCCTGTTCCAAGGTGAGGCTCCTCAGGAGTTTAACTTTCCACCAGCTCTCTTAGCCTTTCTTGACTCTGGGCTAAGCCAGTCATCACTGCCATGAATTGAGACATCTGATTTCTCATCTCCAATCTCTCATTGGTCATCTGATTTTTGACCTCAGTCAGATCCTGCTGTACTTGTTCCATTTGAATACCGGGAAGGTTGTTGCGAGTCGGGTACCGGTGCGTGCGGTTGACAGGGAACACTCGGCGACGAGCAATGTTTCCTGAGGTTACAACAAAGTTAGAAACAAAGATAATAACAAAACCTACAAAAACAAACACAAAGGTTAGTATGCAATGCAGTATGCTTATTTGTTTTCCAAGGTATCCGGTTTGGTTCTTGGTTTTGACCTTTCCAGACCTCGAGGAAGATGCTTGATGTTGTTGAGAAGCCCAAATGAAAACAAACTAAAATATATTACAAACGGTGAACAATACATAGTTTGTTTTACAACACATGCCCATGGAGGGTCAAAATACAACAAAAGGAAAAGTACATCAAATGGAAATAACAACAAACAAACAATCAGACATCCAGTCCAAACTCATCCTCTCTGACCTCCTTCAGGAGTGCCTCCGTCACTGGACCAGCTGGACGTCCTCTAATGGTCCTAATGAGGAGATTCCTGGTAGCAATGGCAGTAGTCGCTTCTTATGCCTGTCCTGGTCCTTTGATCTCTTCAATCCTGCTCTGAGCTTCAACTCTGAAATCTCCTTCTGGGCTGCCAGCAAAGCTTCCTGCTACTTCTTCTCATTGGCCTCTAGCTGTTCAATCTTAGCTTGAGTCTTCTGGTCTTCTTGTGTACGGGCCTCAGTGATCCTGACCCACCTAGCTTGACTCTCTTGCAGATAGAGCTCAGTCCTAGCCTTCTGAATCTTGGCTTCTTTACAGGCATTCTTCAATATCTGTTCTCCAGCTCTTGCTTTCCTGATATAGTCCTTTGTCTTCTCAATTTTGGTGAGATGCTCCACCCTAAGCTTCTCCAACCTCTCAATATCCAGACGACCATCACTTATTTCCCAGAGAGTCTTCTTCAAGGCTTGAGACAGGTTCTCATTCCTCTCCTTCAGCTTCTCAAATTCTTCTAGGCTAACAGTTGCTGCTGGCTGTACTGTGGATGGCCCAGGTATGTCTTCCAAGATAAAAGGCATTCCGGTAATTTGAGCTCTAGTATGGGACCAATCGTAGTACTGAGTTGAAGCAACATTATTACATCTTCCAAGGATAGCTACCCCCTTTGTCTGGATGTTGTCCCATGCCCAGGATGTCTGTCTGACAACAGCTGAATTAGGTTTCACTTCACAATACAAGGTCTCAGCTAAATCTTGCCCTCTGGGAGGGTGAACCAAAGCATAGCCCAATTGTCTCTTAAACAGCAAAGGATTGTAATTGATGCAACCCTTTACTCCTATCAGAGGCACATTTGGGTATTGTCCACAACTGGTGATAATGTTTTTGCCCTTGGTGCTCTGGGTGCACCATCTAATATCATCTGAAGTCAAGGCAATGAACCTCTTGGCCCAGTTCTTCTGCTGGTGTGGGTTTAAGAAGGCATCTGACTTAGGCAGGTGCCTGAGCAGCCAGGTGTAAAACAAAGGGGCACAACATCTCACCAACTTCTCCCTTTGTTTCTCATTCCTCTGATGAATGGAGTAGTAAAAGTCTCCCAGTAATGTAGGTACTGGGTTCTTCAGGAGAAACAGATGGATGGAAATCTTGCTGACAAATTTGGGCTCATCTGCAAACAGTATAGCCCCGTATATGCTGAGGGCTAACAATGCACAGACTGCCCTCCACTCTCCCAATGAAACCTTCAGGATGGCCTGAGAAATCAAGAAGTCCAAATGCAAACCAGGGATCCCAGCTTTTGTTGTCATATTTTGCTCAATCAAGGCAGGCTCCAGGTACAATGCCTTTGCTACTTCTTCATTTCTGGGAGCTGGCATTTCTGGGTTGAAAGGGATTCCCCCCCTGATAGGTACTCCAATCAATGAGGAAAACTCTTCCAACAGAGGTCCCAGCTGAAAGTCTGGAAAGGTGAAGCATCTCAAAGGAGGGTCATAAAACTGCAAGCATGTGTGGATCATGCTCCTCTGAGAAGGATCAAGGTCCATAACCATGTCCAGAATACCTCCATAATGCTCCCTGAACAGTGGGATGTGATCTGGTGTGATAAGTGACTGGACCTGCCTGATACCAGTCAACACAGGCTCAAAGAAATGGTAGGATATGTTGCTCTTCCTGGGAATGGTCATGAGTGTTGCTGGAGAACTGAAGATAAGTGCTGATGAAGGTCAAGACTGATACTGGAGATGAGCCACTAATAGGATGATACTGGTGATGATGAAGATAGCTGAAGCAGAGGTCTATGTAAAAGAAAGGGTCAAAACCAAACCAGATATGTTGTGGATACCCTAAAAAGCAAATAAACAAATGTTAAATGATGCAAATTGATGAATATGCAAATGATATGCAAGGGTTTATGATCAAGCTGGATCTGATTATCTTGTCTTGATATAGGTCCAAGTATGTTCAAAGGTGATCACACTAAAATTCACCGTATTTCTGACTCCGATTTCGCATGCATTCTTAGCTTTTATTGTTGTTTTGCTTTGTTATTGCTTTGTTTTCTTATGTTTTCAGGTTTTTATAATAATCAGAGCTTGAATCAGGAAAAGGAGCGAAAAAGGAGTGAAAACGGACGAAAACCTAGAAATTCAGCGTTTTGCACTTGCGGCACCCACCGTGGCGGGCGCCATGGGGTTAGCCATGACGTGGCCACGTCTCAAGACCACTCCTCAACCTCCAAGACCCACGTTCCCCACTCCATCATCCCCTGTAGGGACCATGGCGGGCGCCATAGGCCTGTGGCGGGCGCCACAAGGCCAATTTCAGTAACCTCCACTTTTTAGTGGAGGGGCATCCCGGTCTTTTCATGCTTTTAGTTTTCCTATAAATAGGACTTTAGTTTTTCGTTTTTCTTCATCCAAAATTAGATTTCTCTAGGCATATATCAGTTTCAAAGCAGTTATCATTCCACATCGGGGTGATACTGCAATCGAGTGATCGAGTCTGTATACGTCTGTGCGATCGAGTTTTGGAGCACTCTGGAGGAAGTTAATCCTGCCGCCATTTTAATTCAAGTTCGTACTTTACTTTTATTTATTTCTGCCTCGCTTTTATGTTGTTTATTTCCTGCACTCGCACATTTACGTTGTTTATTTCCCGCACTCGCACTTTACTTCGTTTACTTTCCGCACTCGCTTTAAATTACTTTTATGAAAAACTATAAAAAGAATATTTACTTTATCATGTCTAACTAATTCCATAAAGGTTAGAATGTAAGGATCGTAATTAAACCAGTAATCCGTACAATTGTTCGTGGAAACACTTAAGGGCTATTTTATCTTTCAATTTAAGTTTAATTGTTTCTAACTATTTCAAAAACAGCCAAAAGCGCTTTGTCTAGTTCATTAGGAGTTCTTAGATTAAAAAGAAAGGAGATTTTAAAACGACTTTTGAACGCGTTAAAGAAGTTTAGAGTCTGGTTCGTGAGAACCTCTTTTTGCTAAGAAATCCAGGTTAAGATACTTTTCAACTTAGTTAAGACACTATATTTCTTAAAAATAGGTTTACTACTCTAACGCAGTACGCACCTTTTTATCCGTGACAATAGGAGGGGTTGATTAGAGAGTACAACTCGGTTCTGAATACGCGAAAGCGACAGTTCCTGTTAAATTAGTTCTTTTCAAAGTAGAAAACATTGCCCATAAGTAGTTCCACTAACAAGTACTGGATTATCATTGATTACGTGAATTACATTCGAGCCTGTCCTTTATCTATTATTTAAAATTATAATTTTATTTACCATTGCACCCTTATTAAAACCCTTAAAAATAGTTGCCTTAGATAAGCACCATAACAACAGGTACGATAGATTGAAACTTGGTCTCTGTGGATTCGATAATCTTTTATATTACTTTGACGTGATTCGTACACTTGCGAAAAACACGCATCAAGTTTTTGGCGCCGTTGCCGGGGACCAATTTCGTCAAATTTCGTACCCTGTAGTTATACCGTATAGACTAAGGCTTTTACAACAAATAAAAAAATAAAAAAATCACTATGTTTCACTCAAATAAATTCTACAATCATCACTCCCAGTATTTCGGGGGATCACGTGAATCACATATGTCCAACCTCGAAATACAAAGGGAGAATTTCTATGCACCACTAACTTATTCTCACCCAAATCACCACTCACAAAATTTTGAGGAACCGCTAGAATCTGTTAATTCAAGCCTCGAAAGGTTAGTGGAGGATTTCATTGAAACCACAACTAATTCTAGGATAGAATCTATGATAAGGCGCTTTATGGTAACACAAACCCTCGAGAATAAAGAGTTTATAAGACAACATCTCGATACTTATGAAACCCTTAGGCAATTAAACACTAAGGTCGATTCCCTCGTGAATAGCACTAAGGCATTGGGGACTCAAATCTTCCTTCTTGCACAAACACCTATAGGACCACCTCCTGAGGAGAATGCATATGTTATAACAACTAGTAGTGAGGAACATATCGAAAATCCTAAGGAGAGGGATAATGAGCGTAACGAGAGTTGTGGTGAGAATAGAGTAGAGAAAAATCCATTGAAACCATCCGAAAGGAAAGGTGTCATAAAGGTAGAGAATGAAGCAACTATTGTTGTTACCCCTCCATGTATCCCACCATTTCCTTTCCCGCAAAGTTTTGTGGAAGATAAGGTAGAATCCCAATCCAAAACATACGTGGAAGTATTAAAATGTACCCGCACCAATGTACCCTTATTCGAGCTCCAACATAAAAAGAGAAAAATTGAGGACCATGACACTAGGGGAATCATTAGTGCTAAGAGGGTAAGGCTAACCTTTGAGATGGTGAATGAAATGACTAAGCTCAAATTTGAAAAGCTAATACTTAGCATAGATCCAGAACCACCACCACAAGTTCAAAGGAATGAGCCAACCTACAGAAGGAAGAAAAGAAAAGGTGAGGGATATGTGAGATGGCTTGATAAATGGGCCTACATAACCGTTTTCAAAACCCCTATAGGAACAACCCCCTACCAACTAGTTTATGGGAAATCATGTCATTTACCTTTTGAGTTAGAGCATAAGGCCTATTGGGCCATCAAAACTTTGAATTTGGATTACTTGACTACTGGTGAGAAACGTATCCTTGATATCCACAAATTAGAAGAGCTCAGACAATCTGCCTACGAAAATGCCATCATATACAAAGAAAGAACAAAAGCTTGGCATGACAAAAGAATCATAAGAAGAGACTTCAAAATAGGCGATCCTGTTCTCCTGTTCGATTCTAGGTTACGACTTTTTCCAGGTAAGCTTCGTTCGAGATGGACTGGCCCTTTCGAAGTATCTAAGATCCTGAGATCCGGTGCTATTGAAATCAAGAACCAGACATGTAAACCGTTCATCGTCAATGGACAGAGGTTGAAGCCCTACGAAGGAGGTGACATCCCAACAACATACACCTACCATACTCTGAGTGATCCACCATATCCTTCCAATGATGTTTAAAAATCGGTCGTCGAGCTAATGACGTTAAACAAGCGCTGCATGGGAGGCAACCCATGGTTTTCTTATTTATGTACTTTTTATTTTTATTTTATTTCAATTAGTTTATATTATAATTATGTCAGGACTAACGATTGAATGTTTTATGTGCTTTCAGGACTTGTTTGCTAACCTTGTACAGAATGCAGAACCCTGATGACATGCACGTGGCCTTTAGAGACGACGCACAGAGAGAGCGTTACTATGTCCACATGAGACGCCCTATGGCTCCTACCAGGTACCCTTACCATGACTGCATGGATGCCTTGGGGATAGAGCCAAGCGTCAGATTTTTATGCCATCAACTCCACTGGGGCCAGTTTGACTACAGGAACAACACTTATAGGAACTTGACTCTTAAGTTCCTCAGCTCGTTTCATCATGACCCTTGGGCTGGACCCGATGGACTCGCTGTTTTCAGGTTGTTCGGGATTGACTACTCATTCTCTCACAAAGAGTTTGGTGATTTGCTAGGTTTCCAGACTACTCCTGATGCTATTCCAGAGACACCGATGGGGTATTTTATGAGCAGAGAAGTGGAAAAGTTTTGGACTAAAATATCAGGTGGAGGGAGCCAAGATCCTTCTACCCAGTTTTCTCAGGTAATCCACAACCCTGCATTGAGGTACTTCCAGATGATTCTAGCACATTCTTTCCTAGGTTTGCCAGATACAGAGACCCTGCTAAGTGAAGAGGAGATTTTCCTACTGTTTTGTGCGACTCAGTCTCGCTCAGTTGCTTGCGGCAACTTTCTGTTGAAGGGCCTGGCTAGTGTTTCCAGATCATCAGTAGGCATCATCCATGTCGGTGGGATTGTTACACAGATAGCTACTGCATTGGGTCTGTCTCACAAATTATTGCACCTCAAGACCTTCTGCTGCTACACCACCCTGGATATTGATTTTTGTCTTGATAGAGGACTGATGAGGAGGGCTTCTTTTGAGCCCAACATGTTTAGATTGTTGATCGACGGCGAAGCGATACACTATTTTACATTACCAGATCCGCTGATGACCAGTGTCCATGATCCTGAAAATTGGAGTTATGCTCTAGAGGGTTATGGAGAGACTGTCGAAGAGCAGAAATCGCCTCCCGCCACTGAGTACACTCCTACACCTCTTACTCCCCGAATCACTGTTATGTCTAACAATATGTCTCTGCAGCCACCTGACCTACAAACACAGATTTATGAGCTCCGTAAGGAGAATGCCCTGCTCAAGCAGGAAGTGGCAGACTTGGAGTTACAGATGCAGGTTTCTGATCTCACTCATGCCTCAGAGGCCGATGTTCTATATCAG